>CM048582.1:1200000-1800000 GCA_026413225.1 Otis tarda | reverse complement strand
TTCACCTGAAGTGGCCAAACACGCCTGCTTTAGCACCTGTGCCCCTCTCTTAGGGGCCAGATGCTCATTTCTAGAGTCCAAGGCTTTGAACCTAGGCGTGAAAGCCTTTTTTTTAGGGTCCAAACCCACACTTGGACGGACCGTAGCCACGTTTTGAGAGTCCCGTGACTCATTTTTAGGGTTTCATCCCTCCTTTACGGAAGAAGCCCTCCTTTTGAGGTTCTAAACCTGTACTTTTAGGATACAACTCCTAGTTCCCAGGGTCCACAGTCTCAGCTTCCACATCCAAAACCGACTGCAGGGCCCAAATTCTCTTTCTCAAGGCCCAAAGGCGCATTATTACGTGCCAGTCCTTCATTCTGTGGCCCAAGGCCTCATTTTTAGGGCCCAAATCCCTCTTTCTATGTCCCAAAGTCTTCCTTTAAGGGATCAAAGCCTCATTTCAGGATCCAATGTCTCTTTCTAGTCTCCAAAGCTACATTTACAGCCCCATGGGCCAAAGATTCACTTTCAGTTTGCAAATCTTACTTTTTCAGTGATCCAAAATTACATGCTTAGGACCCAGCCAGTCCTTCTTTGGGATCCAAGCCACATCTTGAGTGTCTACGCCCTCATTTTTATGCCCCAAATCCCTCTTTTCTGGACCAAAACCTCATTTATAGGGGCCAAAACTTGGATCTTAGGGTTCAAAGCCTCTGTTTTACGTCCCAGAGTTTTACTTTTAGGCTACAAACCCCCATTTATGAATTCCTGGTTTGGAAGGTCTGAAGACTAATTTCAAGGGCCCACATTTTTGAGGCCCAAAGTCTGATTTTGAAGGTCCAAAGCCTCATTTTTGGAGTCCAAAGCCTAATTTATATGATGCCAAGCTGTCTTTTACAAACAATAGCCTCTTTTAGGACACACACTTTCATTTCTCGGGTCTAACCCCTCACTTTAATGGCAGAAAACCTTAATTTTTACTCCAAAGCCTCATTTTGATAGTTCAAACGCTCTGTTTAAAATGAGTGTCCAATGTTTCATTTTTGCAGTCTAAAGCCACATTTTAAGTTTCCAAAGCCTCATTCGAAGGCTCCAGAACTCAGTTTTGGGATCTAGCTAGTTGGTCTTATGGTATAAGCCAAGTCCTGAGCTTCCAAACCCTCCTTTTACGGTCCAAATCCCTTGTTTATGGCTCCCAGCTTCATTTTCAAGATCCCAAGCTTTGGTTCTAGCATTTCACCGCTCTTTTTTATGGTCCAAAGCCTCATTTTTAGTGTCATCATGTACATGTCTACCTCCCTGTCTGCTGACATCACAGGCATCTGCGTCCCTGCAATCCCCGGTATGAAGTTCAGCCCAGAATTGCTGAATTCCTGGCCTTGCTGCCATGACGAGCGGGACAATTGTGCTACTGGTGTGCATTTATTCCTGCGCTGTTATTTATTATTTATTCCACCTGCTGTGCAGGTGGGCCACTTCTGCAGGCACAGGCGGTGGCTGCTGGCATTGGGTCCAGCTCTCAGCACTGCTGGGGCGCGCAGGGTAGCTGTGCAGGTGCGAGGGGTGGCTGCAGGTGTTGGCTCAGACAGGTGAATCTGCAGAGCTGCGCCTGTGGAGAGAGGAGGCTGCTGAGGCCCCACCACAGCTGCGGTGCCGGGCAGGTGGCAGGGTGCAGGGCAATGCTGGGTGCCCTGTGTGGTTCAGGCACCTGGCTGTACACGGAAGCTGTGGATACGGAGAGCTCTGTGCAGAAAATGAGGTGTCCCGCACCCCGTGGCTGGAGGTTGGCTTGCCTGCCCGTGGCTCGTCTCCTCTCGGCCCTGACCATCCTGACCTGCTTTCATGGCATGTGCTGGGAAGGAGACCTGTCCCCGACAGAGCGAGAGGACCAAAGCTGGGCATGGCACTGCAGGGCCAGGAGAGCCTCCTGCTTTCCCTTCTCAGCGTGCCTGGCAGAGAGCAGCACCCAGCTCCCCTGCCCATCCCTGCCCAGACAAGGTGGCAGCCTCGTCTCTCTCTGCAGTGAGCTGCTCTCCGTCCTCTCCTCAGAATACACACTCAGAGACATCACCCCCTGCCTTTGCTGAAGTTAAGCACGCTGGCAGTGCTGGGCTGCACGTGGGGCAGGCTCTTTCTCCAAAGTACGGACGGTAGCCGGGAAGGTTCCTCCCCATGCTCTGAGTTGCTGGGACACCCTGGCTGAGGTGAACATCGGGGCTTTACGGCATCACCTCCCGGGGTGATTGCTGCTGCTAGCCTCACTGATAGGCAGCTGTTGCTCTTACAGTTCTCACTTTGTAGGGCAATGGAGTCCCTTGTTGGTTGGCCTTTCTGACCTTGCTCTGCCTGCCTCTGTCGCTGGCTCTGCCCTTCTTGAGGCAGGGTCACTTTCGACTAACACTTGCCCCAGGAAGAAGGGACTGCAGAAAGGAATGCCCATGAATTGAGAGGCCACTTAAAACAGCTCACAGCAGCAATCTCCGTCCACTCTGGCCAATAACTAGCTTGGCACTCCACCATACCCTACCTCGAAATGCAAAAAAGCAGACATCAAATACAGAAGTTTGCTAAAAACCCCTCCCAGCTACTCACTGTTTGCTCTTCCTCCACAGATGCATAAAGCCACACACTATCATGTTAAACAGCGCGGAGCCCAAGCCTGACACGGCGCCTGCTATGCAGTGCTTCCACAAATCTTCACTGTCTGCAGCACTGGAGTTTCTCTCGCCATCCGCTCCTGGGGGAACAGTTCTGCGTGTTAGCGTGTCCTGTGCACTACTGGGACTCTCACAGGAGGTCTGACGTTGGCAGGAAATGTTCTTTCTCACTTTGTTAGCATCTCTGAAGCAGTGAAAACCCCAGGCCTGCAACATTTCCTTGGCTTCAGGGGAAACAAAGGATATTCCCAAAGCCATTGCAAATCATTGCACTCTGGAGCCTCTCTTTCTCTTCTGAGCTGTGCTTACGCACTGGCATGACCGTAATCCAGTTCTCCCAGTGTCAAGGATTTGCTCCCCCTTCTTGGCCACCTTCCCATTTGCGCACAATTACTTTTGCACTCTCCCTCCTTCAGTCTTCAAGGCTTGCTGCATGGAGGCTCTCTCTGCGCCTTTGGGACAAGCTGTCCCACTGAACAGAACTCATGAGGCCAGATGGCGAGCATGTGGGGAAGCGCAGCTCTTTGACCAGTCCTCCCTTGGAGTGACATGGACAGAAACCATCCCTGCCTCAGGGACTGCCACCCCCAAACGTCCCTTCCCAGCTCAGCACCCACACCCCGAGGGGGTGGAGTCAGGCCCTCTCAGGAGACACCTCAACCTTGCTCTCCCTCTTTGCCTTTTCTCCAGCATGGGCATACAAGCGTCTCTCTGGCACGCCGGCAATAACCTCCACACCCCAGCCATGGCAGTCATCCTCAGAGAGCCACTGCTGGCTTCTCGTACAACACTTGCTCTGCACTAACACTTTGTCTGCTGACCTGATCTCCAGTAGCAGGCACTGGGCGAGGAGCCTGCAGACACACAGTGATTTTGATTGATGACACTGAATGATTGAGGGACAGCAATTACCTGGCAAGCCTGGTGCTTGAGCTGTCCCTGTTTTTTCCCCAGAGACTGGCAGAGCGCGACTGCCTCCTTCCTGAAGCGCCTCCTCCACAGTCTCACCGTCCGCTACTGTAGAAAGAAAGAGGGACAGTTTCATTACAAGTAACTGTTGCTCATCAGGAACAGGTATCTTCAGGAGGCAAAATCCATTCATAAAGCTTAGAAAGTAAGCCTGAGCGTCTGGGGGTGGTTCACCAGCTCATCACCATCTCTGTGGCTCACCAGCACCTGCAAGGTGTGAAATCGACTGCCAGTGCCGCCAGGCTCTGATCCATCCCTTTCTGCCTGTGTTGGCTACGGCTTGCCCGTACATGTACCTAAAACCCCAACTGCCCAAGTCTTCTGGTGAAGAGGGACATATACCCACCACGTGCTTCTTTCTGCAGTTCCTTCAGGATTTCCTCTATGGCATCTGCTGACAGTAGCAAATATTTTCAGGAAAATTTTCCAGTTCGGGCTTTATATTTTGCTCCTGGACGACCTTAACAGAAAGTATTAAGTTAAGTTTCTCACGAATACAACACTGAAAATGAGGGCTTCCCCTGTGAAGTCATTTCTGACTGACTACTCGTCCCTGGGATGGCAGGCGAGCTCATGAGCAGGGCCCAGCCAAGGAGCTTGAGCTGTAGCCATGTCTGCAAGCAAACACCAAAGAGAAGTGTCCATCATGCACTGTGATACACCCCATCCTATCTGAATGGCAGAACATAGAAGGGGATCACGTCATGACACTGCACACACAATGCAGGTCTATACTCTTGCAGCCGCGAGAGATCCTTGTCTCACGTTTACAGTAGAGCTGGCAGCTCTCAAAGGAACAAAAAAGGCATGTCGGACCCATGCCATCTCCCTGCATGTCATCCCAGTGACCAAGCTGGGAAACTAGAAAGCTCAGACCACCGCTCCACTCAGCCCGAGGCAGCCGCTGGCTTAGCAGCAGGCACTGGAAGCACAAGTTCCAAACCCTCCCTTTCGAGGTCTGAAGACTCATTCCAGGGGCCCAGAGCAGCACTTGTTGGGCCCAAAGCCTCATTTTACAGTCCAAAGCCTTATCTCGAGGCTCCAAAGGCTGGCTTTTGGGACTAAACCCTGCCAAAGCCTCATTTGCAGGCACTACGGCCTCCCGGTCAGCAAACATCGCCTCATTTGTAGGAGCCAAGGCTTTGTTTTCAGCCTCTCCAATCCCATTGCGCAAGTGCAAAGCCTTAGCTTTTGCTACCAAAAAGTGTCATTTTAGGGCACAAAACTGAATTTCAGGCTTCAAAACCTCCCTTTCATTGCCAAAGACTCATTTCTAAAGCCCAAACCCTCCTTCTGAGGGGCCAAGCTCCCTGCTCTCGTACCCAGCCCCCTCTTCTGCACCCCTAAGCCTCCCCTGGAGCTCCCAGAGCCCCATCGGTTGAGACCACAGCTTCTTTTCTGGGGGCCAGAGAGAAACCAATGCCTTCCCCTGCTTGGCAGCATTTACAGCGTCATTTGTGGCACCTAGCCCATCCTTTTGAGTGTCCAAATCTCCTTTTGATGTCACAAACCCCCTGCTACAGCTCAGAGGCTCCTCTTTAGGGCCTAAAGCTTTCATTCCAGGCCTCAGAACCTCCATCCTTGCTCCCAAAGCCTCCCCTTTAGGGGACAAACCCCATTTACAAGTTCCCAACCCCACATTTGAAGGTCTGAAGACTCATGTCAACGCCCCATCTTTAAGGGACCATGTCTCATTGGGAAGGCCAGAAGCTTCCTTTTTACAGTCCAAAGCCTGAGGTACAGGGTTCAAATGCTCGCTTGTAGGGTAATAAACCCTCATTTTCCGCCTCCAAAGCCTCCTTCTCAGGCACCAAAGCCTTGTTTGCAGGAGGCATAGCCTCTTGCTTAGCATCCAGTTTGCAACCTGGAGGGCACAATGCCTCCTTTTGAGGCTCCCAAGTCCTCAGCGAGATTACAAAGTCTCCTTTGGAGTCTCCGAGTCCCTGTTTTTAGGGGGCAGAGCCTTAGTTTTTGGTACCAAAACACCACGTTAGGGCACAAAAATGAATTCCAGGCTTCCAAACCTCCATTTCATTGCCAAAGCCCCAGTTCTAAGGCCCCAGCCCTCCTCAGGAGGGTCCAAGCTCTCTGACCCAGTGCCCAAGCCCCACTTTTACAGCTCCAAGCCTCCACTGGACCGCCCAAAGCCCTCTATTCCGCACCAAAGCTGCCTCTGCGGGGGCCAGAGTTGAACCAATGCGCTTCCCTGCTTTGCAGGATTTCAAGCGTCATTCGTAGCATCTAGACCATCCCTTTTAGTGCCCAGTGCCTCCTTTGGAGGGCCCAAACCCTCACTGTTCTGCTCCAAACCTGTCTTTTGCTCCCCATAGTCCTGGTTTAGGGCCCACGCTTTCCTTTGGAGGGTCTACACCCTCACTTTTAGGGCAGAAAGCTGCTTTTTAGGACCCAAAGCTACATTTAGAGGGTCTAAACCCTCAGTTTTCCGTTCCAAAGCCTTAGCTTTGCCTTTCAACACCTCATCCTAGGCTCCAAAGCCCCATCTCTGTGGTCCCATGGCTCCGTTTCCGTTTGCAAAGCCTACTTTTCAGAGCCAAATCTGCGTTTTCACTTTCCAAAGCCACATTTGCTTCTCCAGGTTGGCATTTTGAGGATTCAGCCAGCCTTTTGAGGGTCCAAATTGCACTTAAATATCCAAGTCCTCATTTGCAGGGTCCTCAGCAATGCTCCCTGGCACGCGTCTCTCCCTTCCACTCATGGAGCAGGCTGCAGAGGCTTCCTGGCTGCCTGGACCATGCAGATCCAAAAGCAAGCACGCCCGCAGCTGCTGGGAGAAAGGGCTCCCTGCAGCTCACGCCAGCGCTCCGCTCAAGCCCCAGGCGCCCGCCTTCTTAGCAGCGGGCACTGGAAGCAGCGCGGGGTGGGACAGGCTGGCAAAGACAGCTTTGCAAGGCAGAGCGCCCTGGGGCACGTCTCTGAGCCAGGCCGCTGCATGGCTGCTCTTCTGCCTGGCTGGGCATGGCGCAAGAAAAGGGCAACTTCCATTCCATAAGAACAGAATCCTACAAGCTACACGCTCATTCCTTCAAGTGACCTACCTGTGGGATGGCCCTGCGTCTCCCCGACGCCACCAGTCTCAGATCTCGGGGAGCCTTCGCCGACAGGCACAGCTGTAAACAAGCACGCTGCCGTGAGATGCTGGCATGTACTTCTTTCTCAGGGAGCTGCAGTGACTGGAGGGGCTCGGGTCCTGGTGTGGGACCTGGGTGCGGGTGGAGAGTTCCAAAGCTGCAGGGGGGCCTGGGTGACCTGTTGGCTGGAAGCTCTCCAAATGCTCTTGCCAGGCCCTGTGCAACACCTGTCGGGGAGCGTTAGGAGCCAACCCCTCATCTTACGGACCCAATGCTCCTTTGAAGGCACAAAGCCTCCTTCTTAAGGTCCAAACCTTCCTCTTAGGATCCAAAGCCTCCCTTTTAAAGCCCCAGGGCCTCACTGGAAAGGATGAAAGCCGCATTTTCGGCTCCAAAGCCTCTTTTTGGCTTCCAAAGTCTCACTTGTTTTGTCCAAAGGCTTTGTTTCAGGTCGCAAAATGTCTCTTTTTGACAGTGCAAAGCTGCATTTGCCATTCCCAAAGCCTCATTTGCCAGCTCCAAAGCAGCACTTGTCAAATCCAGCCACTCCTTCTCAGGCCCCAAGCCGCATCCTGAGTGTCCAAATCTCATTTTTAGGCCCTAAGCCCCTCTTTGACAGCTCAAAGCCTCATTTTTGGGGTCCAGAGCTTTGACTCTAGGCCTGAAAGCCTCCATTTGCTCCCCAAAGCCTCACCTGGAGGGGACAAACCCCCACGCACAAGTTCCAAACCCTCCCTTTCGAGGTCTGAAGACTCATTCCAGGGGCCCAGAGCAGCACTTGTTGGGCCCAAAGCCTCATTTTACAGTCCAAAGCCTTATCTCGAGGCTCCAAAGGCTGGCTTTTGGGACTAAACCCTGCCAAAGCCTCATTTGCAGGCACTACGGCCTCCCGGTCAGCAAACATCGCCTCATTTGTAGGAGCCAAGGCTTTGTTTTCAGCCTCTCCAATCCCATTGCGCAAGTGCAAAGCCTTAGCTTTTGCTACCAAAAAGTGTCATTTTAGGGCACAAAACTGAATTTCAGGCTTCAAAACCTCCCTTTCATTGCCAAAGACTCATTTCTAAAGCCCAAACCCTCCTTCTGAGGGGCCAAGCTCCCTGCTCTCGTACCCAGCCCCCTCTTCTGCACCCCTAAGCCTCCCCTGGAGCTCCCAGAGCCCCATCGGTTGAGACCACAGCTTCTTTTCTGGGGGCCAGAGAGAAACCAATGCCTTCCCCTGCTTGGCAGCATTTACAGCGTCATTTGTGGCACCTAGCCCATCCTTTTGAGTGTCCAAATCTCCTTTTGATGTCACAAACCCCCTGCTACAGCTCAGAGGCTCCTCTTTAGGGCCTAAAGCTTTCATTCCAGGCCTCAGAACCTCCATCCTTGCTCCCAAAGCCTCCCCTTTAGGGGACAAACCCCATTTACAAGTTCCCAACCCCACATTTGAAGGTCTGAAGACTCATGTCAACGCCCCATCTTTAAGGGACCATGTCTCATTGGGAAGGCCAGAAGCTTCCTTTTTACAGTCCAAAGCCTGAGGTACAGGGTTCAAATGCTCGCTTGTAGGGTAATAAACCCTCATTTTCCGCCTCCAAAGCCTCCTTCTCAGGCACCAAAGCCTTGTTTGCAGGAGGCATAGCCTCTTGCTTAGCATCCAGTTTGCAACCTGGAGGGCACAATGCCTCCTTTTGAGGCTCCCAAGTCCTCAGCGAGATTACAAAGTCTCCTTTGGAGTCTCCGAGTCCCTGTTTTTAGGGGGCAGAGCCTTAGTTTTTGGTACCAAAACACCACGTTAGGGCACAAAAATGAATTCCAGGCTTCCAAACCTCCATTTCATTGCCAAAGCCCCAGTTCTAAGGCCCCAGCCCTCCTCAGGAGGGTCCAAGCTCTCTGACCCAGTGCCCAAGCCCCACTTTTACAGCTCCAAGCCTCCACTGGACCGCCCAAAGCCCTCTATTCCGCACCAAAGCTGCCTCTGCGGGGGCCAGAGTTGAACCAATGCGCTTCCCTGCTTTGCAGGATTTCAAGCGTCATTCGTAGCATCTAGACCATCCCTTTTAGTGCCCAGTGCCTCCTTTGGAGGGCCCAAACCCTCACTGTTCTGCTCCAAACCTGTCTTTTGCTCCCCATAGTCCTGGTTTAGGGCCCACGCTTTCCTTTGGAGGGTCTACACCCTCACTTTTAGGGCAGAAAGCTGCTTTTTAGGACCCAAAGCTACATTTAGAGGGTCTAAACCCTCAGTTTTCCGTTCCAAAGCCTTAGCTTTGCCTTTCAACACCTCATCCTAGGCTCCAAAGCCCCATCTCTGTGGTCCCATGGCTCCGTTTCCGTTTGCAAAGCCTACTTTTCAGAGCCAAATCTGCGTTTTCACTTTCCAAAGCCACATTTGCTTCTCCAGGTTGGCATTTTGAGGATTCAGCCAGCCTTTTGAGGGTCCAAATTGCACTTAAATATCCAAGTCCTCATTTGCAGGGTCCTCAGCAATGCTCCCTGGCACGCGTCTCTCCCTTCCACTCATGGAGCAGGCTGCAGAGGCTTCCTGGCTGCCTGGACCATGCAGATCCAAAAGCAAGCACGCCCGCAGCTGCTGGGAGAAAGGGCTCCCTGCAGCTCACGCCAGCGCTCCGCTCAAGCCCCAGGCGCCCGCCTTCTTAGCAGCGGGCACTGGAAGCAGCGCGGGGTGGGACAGGCTGGCAAAGACAGCTTTGCAAGGCAGAGCGCCCTGGGGCACGTCTCTGAGCCAGGCCGCTGCATGGCTGCTCTTCTGCCTGGCTGGGCATGGCGCAAGAAAAGGGCAACTTCCATTCCATAAGAACAGAATCCTACAAGCTACACGCTCATTCCTTCAAGTGACCTACCTGTGGGATGGCCCTGCGTCTCCCCGACGCCACCAGTCTCAGATCTCGGGGAGCCTTCGCCGACAGGCACAGCTGTAAACAAGCACGCTGCCGTGAGATGCTGGCATGTACTTCTTTCTCAGGGAGCTGCAGTGACTGGAGGGGCTCGGGTCCTGGTGTGGGACCTGGGTGCGGGTGGAGAGTTCCAAAGCTGCAGGGGGGCCTGGGTGACCTGTTGGCTGGAAGCTCTCCAAATGCTCTTGCCAGGCCCTGTGCAACACCTGTCGGGGAGCGTTAGGAGCCAACCCCTCATCTTACGGACCCAATGCTCCTTTGAAGGCACAAAGCCTCCTTCTTAAGGTCCAAACCTTCCTCTTAGGATCCAAAGCCTCCCTTTTAAAGCCCCAGGGCCTCACTGGAAAGGATGAAAGCCGCATTTTCGGCTCCAAAGCCTCTTTTGGCTTCCAAAGTCTCACTTGTTTTGTCCAAAGGCTTTGTTTCAGGTCGCAAAATGTCTCTTTTTGACAGTGCAAAGCTGCATTTGCCATTCCCAAAGCCTCATTTGCCAGCTCCAAAGCAGCACTTGTCAAATCCAGCCACTCCTTCTCAGGCCCCAAGCCGCATCCTGAGTGTCCAAATCTCATTTTTAGGCCCTAAGCCCCTCTTTGACAGCTCAAAGCCTCATTTTTGGGGTCCAGAGCTTTGACTCTAGGCCTGAAAGCCTCCATTTGCTCCCCAAAGCCTCACCTGGAGGGGACAAACCCCCACGCACAAGTTCCAAACCCTCCCTTTCGAGGTCTGAAGACTCATTCCAGGGGCCCAGAGCAGCACTTGTTGGGCCCAAAGCCTCATTTTACAGTCCAAAGCCTTATCTCGAGGCTCCAAAGGCTGGCTTTTGGGACTAAACCCTGCCAAAGCCTCATTTGCAGGCACTACGGCCTCCCGGTCAGCAAACATCGCCTCATTTGTAGGAGCCAAGGCTTTGTTTTCAGCCTCTCCAATCCCATTGCGCAAGTGCAAAGCCTTAGCTTTTGCTACCAAAAAGTGTCATTTTAGGGCACAAAACTGAATTTCAGGCTTCAAAACCTCCCTTTCATTGCCAAAGACTCATTTCTAAAGCCCAAACCCTCCTTCTGAGGGGCCAAGCTCCCTGCTCTCGTACCCAGCCCCCTCTTCTGCACCCCTAAGCCTCCCCTGGAGCTCCCAGAGCCCCATCGGTTGAGACCACAGCTTCTTTTCTGGGGGCCAGAGAGAAACCAATGCCTTCCCCTGCTTGGCAGCATTTACAGCGTCATTTGTGGCACCTAGCCCATCCTTTTGAGTGTCCAAATCTCCTTTTGATGTCACAAACCCCCTGCTACAGCTCAGAGGCTCCTCTTTAGGGCCTAAAGCTTTCATTCCAGGCCTCAGAACCTCCATCCTTGCTCCCAAAGCCTCCCCTTTAGGGGACAAACCCCATTTACAAGTTCCCAACCCCACATTTGAAGGTCTGAAGACTCATGTCAACGCCCCATCTTTAAGGGACCATGTCTCATTGGGAAGGCCAGAAGCTTCCTTTTTACAGTCCAAAGCCTGAGGTACAGGGTTCAAATGCTCGCTTGTAGGGTAATAAACCCTCATTTTCCGCCTCCAAAGCCTCCTTCTCAGGCACCAAAGCCTTGTTTGCAGGAGGCATAGCCTCTTGCTTAGCATCCAGTTTGCAACCTGGAGGGCACAATGCCTCCTTTTGAGGCTCCCAAGTCCTCAGCGAGATTACAAAGTCTCCTTTGGAGTCTCCGAGTCCCTGTTTTTAGGGGGCAGAGCCTTAGTTTTTGGTACCAAAACACCACGTTAGGGCACAAAAATGAATTCCAGGCTTCCAAACCTCCATTTCATTGCCAAAGCCCCAGTTCTAAGGCCCCAGCCCTCCTCAGGAGGGTCCAAGCTCTCTGACCCAGTGCCCAAGCCCCACTTTTACAGCTCCAAGCCTCCACTGGACCGCCCAAAGCCCTCTATTCCGCACCAAAGCTGCCTCTGCGGGGGCCAGAGTTGAACCAATGCGCTTCCCTGCTTTGCAGGATTTCAAGCGTCATTCGTAGCATCTAGACCATCCCTTTTAGTGCCCAGTGCCTCCTTTGGAGGGCCCAAACCCTCACTGTTCTGCTCCAAACCTGTCTTTTGCTCCCCATAGTCCTGGTTTAGGGCCCACGCTTTCCTTTGGAGGGTCTACACCCTCACTTTTAGGGCAGAAAGCTGCTTTTTAGGACCCAAAGCTACATTTAGAGGGTCTAAACCCTCAGTTTTCCGTTCCAAAGCCTTAGCTTTGCCTTTCAACACCTCATCCTAGGCTCCAAAGCCCCATCTCTGTGGTCCCATGGCTCCGTTTCCGTTTGCAAAGCCTACTTTTCAGAGCCAAATCTGCGTTTTCACTTTCCAAAGCCACATTTGCTTCTCCAGGTTGGCATTTTGAGGATTCAGCCAGCCTTTTGAGGGTCCAAATTGCACTTAAATATCCAAGTCCTCATTTGCAGGGTCCTCAGCAATGCTCCCTGGCACGCGTCTCTCCCTTCCACTCATGGAGCAGGCTGCAGAGGCTTCCTGGCTGCCTGGACCATGCAGATCCAAAAGCAAGCACGCCCGCAGCTGCTGGGAGAAAGGGCTCCCTGCAGCTCACGCCAGCGCTCCGCTCAAGCCCCAGGCGCCCGCCTTCTTAGCAGCGGGCACTGGAAGCAGCGCGGGGTGGGACAGGCTGGCAAAGACAGCTTTGCAAGGCAGAGCGCCCTGGGGCACGTCTCTGAGCCAGGCCGCTGCATGGCTGCTCTTCTGCCTGGCTGGGCATGGCGCAAGAAAAGGGCAACTTCCATTCCATAAGAACAGAATCCTACAAGCTACACGCTCATTCCTTCAAGTGACCTACCTGTGGGATGGCCCTGCGTCTCCCCGACGCCACCAGTCTCAGATCTCGGGGAGCCTTCGCCGACAGGCACAGCTGTAAACAAGCACGCTGCCGTGAGATGCTGGCATGTACTTCTTTCTCAGGGAGCTGCAGTGACTGGAGGGGCTCGGGTCCTGGTGTGGGACCTGGGTGCGGGTGGAGAGTTCCAAAGCTGCAGGGGGGCCTGGGTGACCTGTTGGCTGGAAGCTCTCCAAATGCTCTTGCCAGGCCCTGTGCAACACCTGTCGGGGAGCGTTAGGAGCCAACCCCTCATCTTACGGACCCAATGCTCCTTTGAAGGCACAAAGCCTCCTTCTTAAGGTCCAAACCTTCCTCTTAGGATCCAAAGCCTCCCTTTTAAAGCCCCAGGGCCTCACTGGAAAGGATGAAAGCCGCATTTTCGGCTCCAAAGCCTCTTTTTGGCTTCCAAAGTCTCACTTGTTTTGTCCAAAGGCTTTGTTTCAGGTCGCAAAATGTCTCTTTTTGACAGTGCAAAGCTGCATTTGCCATTCCCAAAGCCTCATTTGCCAGCTCCAAAGCAGCACTTGTCAAATCCAGCCACTCCTTCTCAGGCCCCAAGCCGCATCCTGAGTGTCCAAATCTCATTTTTAGGCCCTAAGCCCCTCTTTGACAGCTCAAAGCCTCATTTTTGGGGTCCAGAGCTTTGACTCTAGGCCTGAAAGCCTCCATTTGCTCCCCAAAGCCTCACCTGGAGGGGACAAACCCCCACGCACAAGTTCCAAACCCTCCCTTTCGAGGTCTGAAGACTCATTCCAGGGGCCCAGAGCAGCACTTGTTGGGCCCAAAGCCTCATTTTACAGTCCAAAGCCTTATCTCGAGGCTCCAAAGGCTGGCTTTTGGGACTAAACCCTGCCAAAGCCTCATTTGCAGGCACTACGGCCTCCCGGTCAGCAAACATCGCCTCATTTGTAGGAGCCAAGGCTTTGTTTTCAGCCTCTCCAATCCCATTGCGCAAGTGCAAAGCCTTAGCTTTTGCTACCAAAAAGTGTCATTTTAGGGCACAAAACTGAATTTCAGGCTTCAAAACCTCCCTTTCATTGCCAAAGACTCATTTCTAAAGCCCAAACCCTCCTTCTGAGGGGCCAAGCTCCCTGCTCTCGTACCCAGCCCCCTCTTCTGCACCCCTAAGCCTCCCCTGGAGCTCCCAGAGCCCCATCGGTTGAGACCACAGCTTCTTTTCTGGGGGCCAGAGAGAAACCAATGCCTTCCCCTGCTTGGCAGCATTTACAGCGTCATTTGTGGCACCTAGCCCATCCTTTTGAGTGTCCAAATCTCCTTTTGATGTCACAAACCCCCTGCTACAGCTCAGAGGCTCCTCTTTAGGGCCTAAAGCTTTCATTCCAGGCCTCAGAACCTCCATCCTTGCTCCCAAAGCCTCCCCTTTAGGGGACAAACCCCATTTACAAGTTCCCAACCCCACATTTGAAGGTCTGAAGACTCATGTCAACGCCCCATCTTTAAGGGACCATGTCTCATTGGGAAGGCCAGAAGCTTCCTTTTTACAGTCCAAAGCCTGAGGTACAGGGTTCAAATGCTCGCTTGTAGGGTAATAAACCCTCATTTTCCGCCTCCAAAGCCTCCTTCTCAGGCACCAAAGCCTTGTTTGCAGGAGGCATAGCCTCTTGCTTAGCATCCAGTTTGCAACCTGGAGGGCACAATGCCTCCTTTTGAGGCTCCCAAGTCCTCAGCGAGATTACAAAGTCTCCTTTGGAGTCTCCGAGTCCCTGTTTTTAGGGGGCAGAGCCTTAGTTTTTGGTACCAAAACACCACGTTAGGGCACAAAAATGAATTCCAGGCTTCCAAACCTCCATTTCATTGCCAAAGCCCCAGTTCTAAGGCCCCAGCCCTCCTCAGGAGGGTCCAAGCTCTCTGACCCAGTGCCCAAGCCCCACTTTTACAGCTCCAAGCCTCCACTGGACCGCCCAAAGCCCTCTATTCCGCACCAAAGCTGCCTCTGCGGGGGCCAGAGTTGAACCAATGCGCTTCCCTGCTTTGCAGGATTTCAAGCGTCATTCGTAGCATCTAGACCATCCCTTTTAGTGCCCAGTGCCTCCTTTGGAGGGCCCAAACCCTCACTGTTCTGCTCCAAACCTGTCTTTTGCTCCCCATAGTCCTGGTTTAGGGCCCACGCTTTCCTTTGGAGGGTCTACACCCTCACTTTTAGGGCAGAAAGCTGCTTTTTAGGACCCAAAGCTACATTTAGAGGGTCTAAACCCTCAGTTTTCCGTTCCAAAGCCTTAGCTTTGCCTTTCAACACCTCATCCTAGGCTCCAAAGCCCCATCTCTGTGGTCCCATGGCTCCGTTTCCGTTTGCAAAGCCTACTTTTCAGAGCCAAATCTGCGTTTTCACTTTCCAAAGCCACATTTGCTTCTCCAGGTTGGCATTTTGAGGATTCAGCCAGCCTTTTGAGGGTCCAAATTGCACTTAAATATCCAAGTCCTCATTTGCAGGGTCCTCAGCAATGCTCCCTGGCACGCGTCTCTCCCTTCCACTCATGGAGCAGGCTGCAGAGGCTTCCTGGCTGCCTGGACCATGCAGATCCAAAAGCAAGCACGCCCGCAGCTGCTGGGAGAAAGGGCTCCCTGCAGCTCACGCCAGCGCTCCGCTCAAGCCCCAGGCGCCCGCCTTCTTAGCAGCGGGCACTGGAAGCAGCGCGGGGTGGGACAGGCTGGCAAAGACAGCTTTGCAAGGCAGAGCGCCCTGGGGCACGTCTCTGAGCCAGGCCGCTGCATGGCTGCTCTTCTGCCTGGCTGGGCATGGCGCAAGAAAAGGGCAACTTCCATTCCATAAGAACAGAATCCTACAAGCTACACGCTCATTCCTTCAAGTGACCTACCTGTGGGATGGCCCTGCGTCTCCCCGACGCCACCAGTCTCAGATCTCGGGGAGCCTTCGCCGACAGGCACAGCTGTAAACAAGCACGCTGCCGTGAGATGCTGGCATGTACTTCTTTCTCAGGGAGCTGCAGTGACTGGAGGGGCTCGGGTCCTGGTGTGGGACCTGGGTGCGGGTGGAGAGTTCCAAAGCTGCAGGGGGCCTGGGTGACCTGTTGGCTGGAAGCTCTCCAAATGCTCTTGCCAGGCCCTGTGCAACACCTGTCGGGGAGCGTTAGGAGCCAACCCCTCATCTTACGGACCCAATGCTCCTTTGAAGGCACAAAGCCTCCTTCTTAAGGTCCAAACCTTCCTCTTAGGATCCAAAGCCTCCCTTTTAAAGCCCCAGGGCCTCACTGGAAAGGATGAAAGCCGCATTTTCGGCTCCAAAGCCTCTTTTGGCTTCCAAAGTCTCACTTGTTTTGTCCAAAGGCTTTGTTTCAGGTCGCAAAATGTCTCTTTTTGACAGTGCAAAGCTGCATTTGCCATTCCCAAAGCCTCATTTGCCAGCTCCAAAGCAGCACTTGTCAAATCCAGCCACTCCTTCTCAGGCCCCAAGCCGCATCCTGAGTGTCCAAATCTCATTTTTAGGCCCTAAGCCCCTCTTTGACAGCTCAAAGCCTCATTTTTGGGGTCCAGAGCTTTGACTCTAGGCCTGAAAGCCTCCATTTGCTCCCCAAAGCCTCACCTGGAGGGGACAAACCCCCACGCACAAGTTCCAAACCCTCCCTTTCGAGGTCTGAAGACTCATTCCAGGGGCCCAGAGCAGCACTTGTTGGGCCCAAAGCCTCATTTTACAGTCCAAAGCCTTATCTCGAGGCTCCAAAGGCTGGCTTTTGGGACTAAACCCTGCCAAAGCCTCATTTGCAGGCACTACGGCCTCCCGGTCAGCAAACATCGCCTCATTTGTAGGAGCCAAGGCTTTGTTTTCAGCCTCTCCAATCCCATTGCGCAAGTGCAAAGCCTTAGCTTTTGCTACCAAAAAGTGTCATTTTAGGGCACAAAACTGAATTTCAGGCTTCAAAACCTCCCTTTCATTGCCAAAGACTCATTTCTAAAGCCCAAACCCTCCTTCTGAGGGGCCAAGCTCCCTGCTCTCGTACCCAGCCCCCTCTTCTGCACCCCTAAGCCTCCCCTGGAGCTCCCAGAGCCCCATCGGTTGAGACCACAGCTTCTTTTCTGGGGGCCAGAGAGAAACCAATGCCTTCCCCTGCTTGGCAGCATTTACAGCGTCATTTGTGGCACCTAGCCCATCCTTTTGAGTGTCCAAATCTCCTTTTGATGTCACAAACCCCCTGCTACAGCTCAGAGGCTCCTCTTTAGGGCCTAAAGCTTTCATTCCAGGCCTCAGAACCTCCATCCTTGCTCCCAAAGCCTCCCCTTTAGGGGACAAACCCCATTTACAAGTTCCCAACCCCACATTTGAAGGTCTGAAGACTCATGTCAACGCCCCATCTTTAAGGGACCATGTCTCATTGGGAAGGCCAGAAGCTTCCTTTTTACAGTCCAAAGCCTGAGGTACAGGGTTCAAATGCTCGCTTGTAGGGTAATAAACCCTCATTTTCCGCCTCCAAAGCCTCCTTCTCAGGCACCAAAGCCTTGTTTGCAGGAGGCATAGCCTCTTGCTTAGCATCCAGTTTGCAACCTGGAGGGCACAATGCCTCCTTTTGAGGCTCCCAAGTCCTCAGCGAGATTACAAAGTCTCCTTTGGAGTCTCCGAGTCCCTGTTTTTAGGGGGCAGAGCCTTAGTTTTTGGTACCAAAACACCACGTTAGGGCACAAAAATGAATTCCAGGCTTCCAAACCTCCATTTCATTGCCAAAGCCCCAGTTCTAAGGCCCCAGCCCTCCTCAGGAGGGTCCAAGCTCTCTGACCCAGTGCCCAAGCCCCACTTTTACAGCTCCAAGCCTCCACTGGACCGCCCAAAGCCCTCTATTCCGCACCAAAGCTGCCTCTGCGGGGGCCAGAGTTGAACCAATGCGCTTCCCTGCTTTGCAGGATTTCAAGCGTCATTCGTAGCATCTAGACCATCCCTTTTAGTGCCCAGTGCCTCCTTTGGAGGGCCCAAACCCTCACTGTTCTGCTCCAAACCTGTCTTTTGCTCCCCACAGTCCTGGTTTAGGGCCCACGCTTTCCTTTGGAGGGTCTACACCCTCACTTTTAGGGCAGAAAGCTGCTTTTTAGGACCCAAAGCTACATTTAGAGGGTCTAAACCCTCAGTTTTCCGTTCCAAAGCCTTAGCTTTGCCTTTCAACACCTCATCCTAGGCTCCAAAGCCCCATCTCTGTGGTCCCATGGCTCCGTTTCCGTTTGCAAAGCCTACTTTTCAGAGCCAAATCTGCGTTTTCACTTTCCAAAGCCACATTTGCTTCTCCAGGTTGGCATTTTGAGGATTCAGCCAGCCTTTTGAGGGTCCAAATTGCACTTAAATATCCAAGTCCTCATTTGCAGGGTCCTCAGCAATGCTCCCTGGCACGCGTCTCTCCCTTCCACTCATGGAGCAGGCTGCAGAGGCTTCCTGGCTGCCTGGACCATGCAGATCCAAAAGCAAGCACGCCCGCAGCTGCTGGGAGAAAGGGCTCCCTGCAGCTCACGCCAGCGCTCCGCTCAAGCCCCAGGCGCCCGCCTTCTTAGCAGCGGGCACTGGAAGCAGCGCGGGGTGGGACAGGCTGGCAAAGACAGCTTTGCAAGGCAGAGCGCCCTGGGGCACGTCTCTGAGCCAGGCCGCTGCATGGCTGCTCTTCTGCCTGGCTGGGCATGGCGCAAGAAAAGGGCAACTTCCATTCCATAAGAACAGAATCCTACAAGCTACACGCTCATTCCTTCAAGTGACCTACCTGTGGGATGGCCCTGCGTCTCCCCGACGCCACCAGTCTCAGATCTCGGGGAGCCTTCGCCGACAGGCACAGCTGTAAACAAGCACGCTGCCGTGAGATGCTGGCATGTACTTCTTTCTCAGGGAGCTGCAGTGACTGGAGGGGCTCGGGTCCTGGTGTGGGACCTGGGTGCGGGTGGAGAGTTCCAAAGCTGCAGGGGGGCCTGGGTGACCTGTTGGCTGGAAGCTCTCCAAATGCTCTTGCCAGGCCCTGTGCAACACCTGTCGGGGAGCGTTAGGAGCCAACCCCTCATCTTACGGACCCAATGCTCCTTTGAAGGCACAAAGCCTCCTTCTTAAGGTCCAAACCTTCCTCTTAGGATCCAAAGCCTCCCTTTTAAAGCCCCAGGGCCTCACTGGAAAGGATGAAAGCCGCATTTTCGGCTCCAAAGCCTCTTTTTGGCTTCCAAAGTCTCACTTGTTTTGTCCAAAGGCTTTGTTTCAGGTCGCAAAATGTCTCTTTTTGACAGTGCAAAGCTGCATTTGCCATTCCCAAAGCCTCATTTGCCAGCTCCAAAGCAGCACTTGTCAAATCCAGCCACTCCTTCTCAGGCCCCAAGCCGCATCCTGAGTGTCCAAATCTCATTTTTAGGCCCTAAGCCCCTCTTTGACAGCTCAAAGCCTCATTTTTGGGGTCCAGAGCTTTGACTCTAGGCCTGAAAGCCTCCATTTGCTCCCCAAAGCCTCACCTGGAGGGGACAAACCCCCACGCACAAGTTCCAAACCCTCCCTTTCGAGGTCTGAAGACTCATTCCAGGGGCCCAGAGCAGCACTTGTTGGGCCCAAAGCCTCATTTTACAGTCCAAAGCCTTATCTCGAGGCTCCAAAGGCTGGCTTTTGGGACTAAACCCTGCCAAAGCCTCATTTGCAGGCACTACGGCCTCCCGGTCAGCAAACATCGCCTCATTTGTAGGAGCCAAGGCTTTGTTTTCAGCCTCTCCAATCCCATTGCGCAAGTGCAAAGCCTTAGCTTTTGCTACCAAAAAGTGTCATTTTAGGGCACAAAACTGAATTTCAGGCTTCAAAACCTCCCTTTCATTGCCAAAGACTCATTTCTAAAGCCCAAACCCTCCTTCTGAGGGGCCAAGCTCCCTGCTCTCGTACCCAGCCCCCTCTTCTGCACCCCTAAGCCTCCCCTGGAGCTCCCAGAGCCCCATCGGTTGAGACCACAGCTTCTTTTCTGGGGGCCAGAGAGAAACCAATGCCTTCCCCTGCTTGGCAGCATTTACAGCGTCATTTGTGGCACCTAGCCCATCCTTTTGAGTGTCCAAATCTCCTTTTGATGTCACAAACCCCCTGCTACAGCTCAGAGGCTCCTCTTTAGGGCCTAAAGCTTTCATTCCAGGCCTCAGAACCTCCATCCTTGCTCCCAAAGCCTCCCCTTTAGGGGACAAACCCCATTTACAAGTTCCCAACCCCACATTTGAAGGTCTGAAGACTCATGTCAACGCCCCATCTTTAAGGGACCATGTCTCATTGGGAAGGCCAGAAGCTTCCTTTTTACAGTCCAAAGCCTGAGGTACAGGGTTCAAATGCTCGCTTGTAGGGTAATAAACCCTCATTTTCCGCCTCCAAAGCCTCCTTCTCAGGCACCAAAGCCTTGTTTGCAGGAGGCATAGCCTCTTGCTTAGCATCCAGTTTGCAACCTGGAGGGCACAATGCCTCCTTTTGAGGCTCCCAAGTCCTCAGCGAGATTACAAAGTCTCCTTTGGAGTCTCCGAGTCCCTGTTTTTAGGGGGCAGAGCCTTAGTTTTTGGTACCAAAACACCACGTTAGGGCACAAAAATGAATTCCAGGCTTCCAAACCTCCATTTCATTGCCAAAGCCCCAGTTCTAAGGCCCCAGCCCTCCTCAGGAGGGTCCAAGCTCTCTGACCCAGTGCCCAAGCCCCACTTTTACAGCTCCAAGCCTCCACTGGACCGCCCAAAGCCCTCTATTCCGCACCAAAGCTGCCTCTGCGGGGGCCAGAGTTGAACCAATGCGCTTCCCTGCTTTGCAGGATTTCAAGCGTCATTCGTAGCATCTAGACCATCCCTTTTAGTGCCCAGTGCCTCCTTTGGAGGGCCCAAACCCTCACTGTTCTGCTCCAAACCTGTCTTTTGCTCCCCATAGTCCTGGTTTAGGGCCCACGCTTTCCTTTGGAGGGTCTACACCCTCACTTTTAGGGCAGAAAGCTGCTTTTTAGGACCCAAAGCTACATTTAGAGGGTCTAAACCCTCAGTTTTCCGTTCCAAAGCCTTAGCTTTGCCTTTCAACACCTCATCCTAGGCTCCAAAGCCCCATCTCTGTGGTCCCATGGCTCCGTTTCCGTTTGCAAAGCCTACTTTTCAGAGCCAAATCTGCGTTTTCACTTTCCAAAGCCACATTTGCTTCTCCAGGTTGGCATTTTGAGGATTCAGCCAGCCTTTTGAGGGTCCAAATTGCACTTAAATATCCAAGTCCTCATTTGCAGGGTCCTCAGCAATGCTCCCTGGCACGCGTCTCTCCCTTCCACTCATGGAGCAGGCTGCAGAGGCTTCCTGGCTGCCTGGACCATGCAGATCCAAAAGCAAGCACGCCCGCAGCTGCTGGGAGAAAGGGCTCCCTGCAGCTCACGCCAGCGCTCCGCTCAAGCCCCAGGCGCCCGCCTTCTTAGCAGCGGGCACTGGAAGCAGCGCGGGGTGGGACAGGCTGGCAAAGACAGCTTTGCAAGGCAGAGCGCCCTGGGGCACGTCTCTGAGCCAGGCCGCTGCATGGCTGCTCTTCTGCCTGGCTGGGCATGGCGCAAGAAAAGGGCAACTTCCATTCCATAAGAACAGAATCCTACAAGCTACACGCTCATTCCTTCAAGTGACCTACCTGTGGGATGGCCCTGCGTCTCCCCGACGCCACCAGTCTCAGATCTCGGGGAGCCTTCGCCGACAGGCACAGCTGTAAACAAGCACGCTGCCGTGAGATGCTGGCATGTACTTCTTTCTCAGGGAGCTGCAGTGACTGGAGGGGCTCGGGTCCTGGTGTGGGACCTGGGTGCGGGTGGAGAGTTCCAAAGCTGCAGGGGGCCTGGGTGACCTGTTGGCTGGAAGCTCTCCAAATGCTCTTGCCAGGCCCTGTGCAACACCTGTCGGGGAGCGTTAGGAGCCAACCCCTCATCTTACGGACCCAATGCTCCTTTGAAGGCACAAAGCCTCCTTCTTAAGGTCCAAACCTTCCTCTTAGGATCCAAAGCCTCCCTTTTAAAGCCCCAGGGCCTCACTGGAAAGGATGAAAGCCGCATTTTCGGCTCCAAAGCCTCTTTTGGCTTCCAAAGTCTCACTTGTTTTGTCCAAAGGCTTTGTTTCAGGTCGCAAAATGTCTCTTTTTGACAGTGCAAAGCTGCATTTGCCATTCCCAAAGCCTCATTTGCCAGCTCCAAAGCAGCACTTGTCAAATCCAGCCACTCCTTCTCAGGCCCCAAGCCGCATCCTGAGTGTCCAAATCTCATTTTTAGGCCCTAAGCCCCTCTTTGACAGCTCAAAGCCTCATTTTTGGGGTCCAGAGCTTTGACTCTAGGCCTGAAAGCCTCCATTTGCTCCCCAAAGCCTCACCTGGAGGGGACAAACCCCCACGCACAAGTTCCAAACCCTCCCTTTCGAGGTCTGAAGACTCATTCCAGGGGCCCAGAGCAGCACTTGTTGGGCCCAAAGCCTCATTTTACAGTCCAAAGCCTTATCTCGAGGCTCCAAAGGCTGGCTTTTGGGACTAAACCCTGCCAAAGCCTCATTTGCAGGCACTACGGCCTCCCGGTCAGCAAACATCGCCTCATTTGTAGGAGCCAAGGCTTTGTTTTCAGCCTCTCCAATCCCATTGCGCAAGTGCAAAGCCTTAGCTTTTGCTACCAAAAAGTGTCATTTTAGGGCACAAAACTGAATTTCAGGCTTCAAAACCTCCCTTTCATTGCCAAAGACTCATTTCTAAAGCCCAAACCCTCCTTCTGAGGGGCCAAGCTCCCTGCTCTCGTACCCAGCCCCCTCTTCTGCACCCCTAAGCCTCCCCTGGAGCTCCCAGAGCCCCATCGGTTGAGACCACAGCTTCTTTTCTGGGGGCCAGAGAGAAACCAATGCCTTCCCCTGCTTGGCAGCATTTACAGCGTCATTTGTGGCACCTAGCCCATCCTTTTGAGTGTCCAAATCTCCTTTTGATGTCACAAACCCCCTGCTACAGCTCAGAGGCTCCTCTTTAGGGCCTAAAGCTTTCATTCCAGGCCTCAGAACCTCCATCCTTGCTCCCAAAGCCTCCCCTTTAGGGGACAAACCCCATTTACAAGTTCCCAACCCCACATTTGAAGGTCTGAAGACTCATGTCAACGCCCCATCTTTAAGGGACCATGTCTCATTGGGAAGGCCAGAAGCTTCCTTTTTACAGTCCAAAGCCTGAGGTACAGGGTTCAAATGCTCGCTTGTAGGGTAATAAACCCTCATTTTCCGCCTCCAAAGCCTCCTTCTCAGGCACCAAAGCCTTGTTTGCAGGAGGCATAGCCTCTTGCTTAGCATCCAGTTTGCAACCTGGAGGGCACAATGCCTCCTTTTGAGGCTCCCAAGTCCTCAGCGAGATTACAAAGTCTCCTTTGGAGTCTCCGAGTCCCTGTTTTTAGGGGGCAGAGCCTTAGTTTTTGGTACCAAAACACCACGTTAGGGCACAAAAATGAATTCCAGGCTTCCAAACCTCCATTTCATTGCCAAAGCCCCAGTTCTAAGGCCCCAGCCCTCCTCAGGAGGGTCCAAGCTCTCTGACCCAGTGCCCAAGCCCCACTTTTACAGCTCCAAGCCTCCACTGGACCGCCCAAAGCCCTCTATTCCGCACCAAAGCTGCCTCTGCGGGGGCCAGAGTTGAACCAATGCGCTTCCCTGCTTTGCAGGATTTCAAGCGTCATTCGTAGCATCTAGACCATCCCTTTTAGTGCCCAGTGCCTCCTTTGGAGGGCCCAAACCCTCACTGTTCTGCTCCAAACCTGTCTTTTGCTCCCCATAGTCCTGGTTTAGGGCCCACGCTTTCCTTTGGAGGGTCTACACCCTCACTTTTAGGGCAGAAAGCTGCTTTTTAGGACCCAAAGCTACATTTAGAGGGTCTAAACCCTCAGTTTTCCGTTCCAAAGCCTTAGCTTTGCCTTTCAACACCTCATCCTAGGCTCCAAAGCCCCATCTCTGTGGTCCCATGGCTCCGTTTCCGTTTGCAAAGCCTACTTTTCAGAGCCAAATCTGCGTTTTCACTTTCCAAAGCCACATTTGCTTCTCCAGGTTGGCATTTTGAGGATTCAGCCAGCCTTTTGAGGGTCCAAATTGCACTTAAATATCCAAGTCCTCATTTGCAGGGTCCTCAGCAATGCTCCCTGGCACGCGTCTCTCCCTTCCACTCATGGAGCAGGCTGCAGAGGCTTCCTGGCTGCCTGGACCATGCAGATCCAAAAGCAAGCACGCCCGCAGCTGCTGGGAGAAAGGGCTCCCTGCAGCTCACGCCAGCGCTCCGCTCAAGCCCCAGGCGCCCGCCTTCTTAGCAGCGGGCACTGGAAGCAGCGCGGGGTGGGACAGGCTGGCAAAGACAGCTTTGCAAGGCAGAGCGCCCTGGGGCACGTCTCTGAGCCAGGCCGCTGCATGGCTGCTCTTCTGCCTGGCTGGGCATGGCGCAAGAAAAGGGCAACTTCCATTCCATAAGAACAGAATCCTACAAGCTACACGCTCATTCCTTCAAGTGACCTACCTGTGGGATGGCCCTGCGTCTCCCCGACGCCACCAGTCTCAGATCTCGGGGAGCCTTCGCCGACAGGCACAGCTGTAAACAAGCACGCTGCCGTGAGATGCTGGCATGTACTTCTTTCTCAGGGAGCTGCAGTGACTGGAGGGGCTCGGGTCCTGGTGTGGGACCTGGGTGCGGGTGGAGAGTTCCAAAGCTGCAGGGGGGCCTGGGTGACCTGTTGGCTGGAAGCTCTCCAAATGCTCTTGCCAGGCCCTGTGCAACACCTGTCGGGGAGCGTTAGGAGCCAACCCCTCATCTTACGGACCCAATGCTCCTTTGAAGGCACAAAGCCTCCTTCTTAAGGTCCAAACCTTCCTCTTAGGATCCAAAGCCTCCCTTTTAAAGCCCCAGGGCCTCACTGGAAAGGATGAAAGCCGCATTTTCGGCTCCAAAGCCTCTTTTTGGCTTCCAAAGTCTCACTTGTTTTGTCCAAAGGCTTTGTTTCAGGTCGCAAAATGTCTCTTTTTGACAGTGCAAAGCTGCATTTGCCATTCCCAAAGCCTCATTTGCCAGCTCCAAAGCAGCACTTGTCAAATCCAGCCACTCCTTCTCAGGCCCCAAGCCGCATCCTGAGTGTCCAAATCTCATTTTTAGGCCCTAAGCCCCTCTTTGACAGCTCAAAGCCTCATTTTTGGGGTCCAGAGCTTTGACTCTAGGCCTGAAAGCCTCCATTTGCTCCCCAAAGCCTCACCTGGAGGGGACAAACCCCCACGCACAAGTTCCAAACCCTCCCTTTCGAGGTCTGAAGACTCATTCCAGGGGCCCAGAGCAGCACTTGTTGGGCCCAAAGCCTCATTTTACAGTCCAAAGCCTTATCTCGAGGCTCCAAAGGCTGGCTTTTGGGACTAAACCCTGCCAAAGCCTCATTTGCAGGCACTACGGCCTCCCGGTCAGCAAACATCGCCTCATTTGTAGGAGCCAAGGCTTTGTTTTCAGCCTCTCCAATCCCATTGCGCAAGTGCAAAGCCTTAGCTTTTGCTACCAAAAAGTGTCATTTTAGGGCACAAAACTGAATTTCAGGCTTCAAAACCTCCCTTTCATTGCCAAAGACTCATTTCTAAAGCCCAAACCCTCCTTCTGAGGGGCCAAGCTCCCTGCTCTCGTACCCAGCCCCCTCTTCTGCACCCCTAAGCCTCCCCTGGAGCTCCCAGAGCCCCATCGGTTGAGACCACAGCTTCTTTTCTGGGGGCCAGAGAGAAACCAATGCCTTCCCCTGCTTGGCAGCATTTACAGCGTCATTTGTGGCACCTAGCCCATCCTTTTGAGTGTCCAAATCTCCTTTTGATGTCACAAACCCCCTGCTACAGCTCAGAGGCTCCTCTTTAGGGCCTAAAGCTTTCATTCCAGGCCTCAGAACCTCCATCCTTGCTCCCAAAGCCTCCCCTTTAGGGGACAAACCCCATTTACAAGTTCCCAACCCCACATTTGAAGGTCTGAAGACTCATGTCAACGCCCCATCTTTAAGGGACCATGTCTCATTGGGAAGGCCAGAAGCTTCCTTTTTACAGTCCAAAGCCTGAGGTACAGGGTTCAAATGCTCGCTTGTAGGGTAATAAACCCTCATTTTCCGCCTCCAAAGCCTCCTTCTCAGGCACCAAAGCCTTGTTTGCAGGAGGCATAGCCTCTTGCTTAGCATCCAGTTTGCAACCTGGAGGGCACAATGCCTCCTTTTGAGGCTCCCAAGTCCTCAGCGAGATTACAAAGTCTCCTTTGGAGTCTCCGAGTCCCTGTTTTTAGGGGGCAGAGCCTTAGTTTTTGGTACCAAAACACCACGTTAGGGCACAAAAATGAATTCCAGGCTTCCAAACCTCCATTTCATTGCCAAAGCCCCAGTTCTAAGGCCCCAGCCCTCCTCAGGAGGGTCCAAGCTCTCTGACCCAGTGCCCAAGCCCCACTTTTACAGCTCCAAGCCTCCACTGGACCGCCCAAAGCCCTCTATTCCGCACCAAAGCTGCCTCTGCGGGGGCCAGAGTTGAACCAATGCGCTTCCCTGCTTTGCAGGATTTCAAGCGTCATTCGTAGCATCTAGACCATCCCTTTTAGTGCCCAGTGCCTCCTTTGGAGGGCCCAAACCCTCACTGTTCTGCTCCAAACCTGTCTTTTGCTCCCCATAGTCCTGGTTTAGGGCCCACGCTTTCCTTTGGAGGGTCTACACCCTCACTTTTAGGGCAGAAAGCTGCTTTTTAGGACCCAAAGCTACATTTAGAGGGTCTAAACCCTCAGTTTTCCGTTCCAAAGCCTTAGCTTTGCCTTTCAACACCTCATCCTAGGCTCCAAAGCCCCATCTCTGTGGTCCCATGGCTCCGTTTCCGTTTGCAAAGCCTACTTTTCAGAGCCAAATCTGCGTTTTCACTTTCCAAAGCCACATTTGCTTCTCCAGGTTGGCATTTTGAGGATTCAGCCAGCCTTTTGAGGGTCCAAATTGCACTTAAATATCCAAGTCCTCATTTGCAGGGTCCTCAGCAATGCTCCCTGGCACGCGTCTCTCCCTTCCACTCATGGAGCAGGCTGCAGAGGCTTCCTGGCTGCCTGGACCATGCAGATCCAAAAGCAAGCACGCCCGCAGCTGCTGGGAGAAAGGGCTCCCTGCAGCTCACGCCAGCGCTCCGCTCAAGCCCCAGGCGCCCGCCTTCTTAGCAGCGGGCACTGGAAGCAGCGCGGGGTGGGACAGGCTGGCAAAGACAGCTTTGCAAGGCAGAGCGCCCTGGGGCACGTCTCTGAGCCAGGCCGCTGCATGGCTGCTCTTCTGCCTGGCTGGGCATGGCGCAAGAAAAGGGCAACTTCCATTCCATAAGAACAGAATCCTACAAGCTACACGCTCATTCCTTCAAGTGACCTACCTGTGGGATGGCCCTGCGTCTCCCCGACGCCACCAGTCTCAGATCTCGGGGAGCCTTCGCCGACAGGCACAGCTGTAAACAAGCACGCTGCCGTGAGATGCTGGCATGTACTTCTTTCTCAGGGAGCTGCAGTGACTGGAGGGGCTCGGGTCCTGGTGTGGGACCTGGGTGCGGGTGGAGAGTTCCAAAGCTGCAGGGGGCCTGGGTGACCTGTTGGCTGGAAGCTCTCCAAATGCTCTTGCCAGGCCCTGTGCAACACCTGTCGGGGAGCGTTAGGAGCCAACCCCTCATCTTACGGACCCAATGCTCCTTTGAAGGCACAAAGCCTCCTTCTTAAGGTCCAAACCTTCCTCTTAGGATCCAAAGCCTCCCTTTTAAAGCCCCAGGGCCTCACTGGAAAGGATGAAAGCCGCATTTTCGGCTCCAAAGCCTCTTTTTGGCTTCCAAAGTCTCACTTGTTTTGTCCAAAGGCTTTGTTTCAGGTCGCAAAATGTCTCTTTTTGACAGTGCAAAGCTGCATTTGCCATTCCCAAAGCCTCATTTGCCAGCTCCAAAGCAGCACTTGTCAAATCCAGCCACTCCTTCTCAGGCCCCAAGCCGCATCCTGAGTGTCCAAATCTCATTTTTAGGCCCTAAGCCCCTCTTTGACAGCTCAAAGCCTCATTTTTGGGGTCCAGAGCTTTGACTCTAGGCCTGAAAGCCTCCATTTGCTCCCCAAAGCCTCACCTGGAGGGGACAAACCCCCACGCACAAGTTCCAAACCCTCCCTTTCGAGGTCTGAAGACTCATTCCAGGGGCCCAGAGCAGCACTTGTTGGGCCCAAAGCCTCATTTTACAGTCCAAAGCCTTATCTCGAGGCTCCAAAGGCTGGCTTTTGGGACTAAACCCTGCCAAAGCCTCATTTGCAGGCACTACGGCCTCCCGGTCAGCAAACATCGCCTCATTTGTAGGAGCCAAGGCTTTGTTTTCAGCCTCTCCAATCCCATTGCGCAAGTGCAAAGCCTTAGCTTTTGCTACCAAAAAGTGTCATTTTAGGGCACAAAACTGAATTTCAGGCTTCAAAACCTCCCTTTCATTGCCAAAGACTCATTTCTAAAGCCCAAACCCTCCTTCTGAGGGGCCAAGCTCCCTGCTCTCGTACCCAGCCCCCTCTTCTGCACCCCTAAGCCTCCCCTGGAGCTCCCAGAGCCCCATCGGTTGAGACCACAGCTTCTTTTCTGGGGGCCAGAGAGAAACCAATGCCTTCCCCTGCTTGGCAGCATTTACAGCGTCATTTGTGGCACCTAGCCCATCCTTTTGAGTGTCCAAATCTCCTTTTGATGTCACAAACCCCCTGCTACAGCTCAGAGGCTCCTCTTTAGGGCCTAAAGCTTTCATTCCAGGCCTCAGAACCTCCATCCTTGCTCCCAAAGCCTCCCCTTTAGGGGACAAACCCCATTTACAAGTTCCCAACCCCACATTTGAAGGTCTGAAGACTCATGTCAACGCCCCATCTTTAAGGGACCATGTCTCATTGGGAAGGCCAGAAGCTTCCTTTTTACAGTCCAAAGCCTGAGGTACAGGGTTCAAATGCTCGCTTGTAGGGTAATAAACCCTCATTTTCCGCCTCCAAAGCCTCCTTCTCAGGCACCAAAGCCTTGTTTGCAGGAGGCATAGCCTCTTGCTTAGCATCCAGTTTGCAACCTGGAGGGCACAATGCCTCCTTTTGAGGCTCCCAAGTCCTCAGCGAGATTACAAAGTCTCCTTTGGAGTCTCCGAGTCCCTGTTTTTAGGGGGCAGAGCCTTAGTTTTTGGTACCAAAACACCACGTTAGGGCACAAAAATGAATTCCAGGCTTCCAAACCTCCATTTCATTGCCAAAGCCCCAGTTCTAAGGCCCCAGCCCTCCTCAGGAGGGTCCAAGCTCTCTGACCCAGTGCCCAAGCCCCACTTTTACAGCTCCAAGCCTCCACTGGACCGCCCAAAGCCCTCTATTCCGCACCAAAGCTGCCTCTGCGGGGGCCAGAGTTGAACCAATGCGCTTCCCTGCTTTGCAGGATTTCAAGCGTCATTCGTAGCATCTAGACCATCCCTTTTAGTGCCCAGTGCCTCCTTTGGAGGGCCCAAACCCTCACTGTTCTGCTCCAAACCTGTCTTTTGCTCCCCATAGTCCTGGTTTAGGGCCCACGCTTTCCTTTGGAGGGTCTACACCCTCACTTTTAGGGCAGAAAGCTGCTTTTTAGGACCCAAAGCTACATTTAGAGGGTCTAAACCCTCAGTTTTCCGTTCCAAAGCCTTAGCTTTGCCTTTCAACACCTCATCCTAGGCTCCAAAGCCCCATCTCTGTGGTCCCATGGCTCCGTTTCCGTTTGCAAAGCCTACTTTTCAGAGCCAAATCTGCGTTTTCACTTTCCAAAGCCACATTTGCTTCTCCAGGTTGGCATTTTGAGGATTCAGCCAGCCTTTTGAGGGTCCAAATTGCACTTAAATATCCAAGTCCTCATTTGCAGGGTCCTCAGCAATGCTCCCTGGCACGCGTCTCTCCCTTCCACTCATGGAGCAGGCTGCAGAGGCTTCCTGGCTGCCTGGACCATGCAGATCCAAAAGCAAGCACGCCCGCAGCTGCTGGGAGAAAGGGCTCCCTGCAGCTCACGCCAGCGCTCCGCTCAAGCCCCAGGCGCCCGCCTTCTTAGCAGCGGGCACTGGAAGCAGCGCGGGGTGGGACAGGCTGGCAAAGACAGCTTTGCAAGGCAGAGCGCCCTGGGGCACGTCTCTGAGCCAGGCCGCTGCATGGCTGCTCTTCTGCCTGGCTGGGCATGGCGCAAGAAAAGGGCAACTTCCATTCCATAAGAACAGAATCCTACAAGCTACACGCTCATTCCTTCAAGTGACCTACCTGTGGGATGGCCCTGCGTCTCCCCGACGCCACCAGTCTCAGATCTCGGGGAGCCTTCGCCGACAGGCACAGCTGTAAACAAGCACGCTGCCGTGAGATGCTGGCATGTACTTCTTTCTCAGGGAGCTGCAGTGACTGGAGGGGCTCGGGTCCTGGTGTGGGACCTGGGTGCGGGTGGAGAGTTCCAAAGCTGCAGGGGGCCTGGGTGACCTGTTGGCTGGAAGCTCTCCAAATGCTCTTGCCAGGCCCTGTGCAACACCTGTCGGGGAGCGTTAGGAGCCAACCCCTCATCTTACGGACCCAATGCTCCTTTGAAGGCACAAAGCCTCCTTCTTAAGGTCCAAACCTTCCTCTTAGGATCCAAAGCCTCCCTTTTAAAGCCCCAGGGCCTCACTGGAAAGGATGAAAGCCGCATTTTCGGCTCCAAAGCCTCTTTTTGGCTTCCAAAGTCTCACTTGTTTTGTCCAAAGGCTTTGTTTCAGGTCGCAAAATGTCTCTTTTTGACAGTGCAAAGCTGCATTTGCCATTCCCAAAGCCTCATTTGCCAGCTCCAAAGCAGCACTTGTCAAATCCAGCCACTCCTTCTCAGGCCCCAAGCCGCATCCTGAGTGTCCAAATCTCATTTTTAGGCCCTAAGCCCCTCTTTGACAGCTCAAAGCCTCATTTTTGGGGTCCAGAGCTTTGACTCTAGGCCTGAAAGCCTCCATTTGCTCCCCAAAGCCTCACCTGGAGGGGACAAACCCCCACGCACAAGTTCCAAACCCTCCCTTTCGAGGTCTGAAGACTCATTCCAGGGGCCCAGAGCAGCACTTGTTGGGCCCAAAGCCTCATTTTACAGTCCAAAGCCTTATCTCGAGGCTCCAAAGGCTGGCTTTTGGGACTAAACCCTGCCAAAGCCTCATTTGCAGGCACTACGGCCTCCCGGTCAGCAAACATCGCCTCATTTGTAGGAGCCAAGGCTTTGTTTTCAGCCTCTCCAATCCCATTGCGCAAGTGCAAAGCCTTAGCTTTTGCTACCAAAAAGTGTCATTTTAGGGCACAAAACTGAATTTCAGGCTTCAAAACCTCCCTTTCATTGCCAAAGACTCATTTCTAAAGCCCAAACCCTCCTTCTGAGGGGCCAAGCTCCCTGCTCTCGTACCCAGCCCCCTCTTCTGCACCCCTAAGCCTCCCCTGGAGCTCCCAGAGCCCCATCGGTTGAGACCACAGCTTCTTTTCTGGGGGCCAGAGAGAAACCAATGCCTTCCCCTGCTTGGCAGCATTTACAGCGTCATTTGTGGCACCTAGCCCATCCTTTTGAGTGTCCAAATCTCCTTTTGATGTCACAAACCCCCTGCTACAGCTCAGAGGCTCCTCTTTAGGGCCTAAAGCTTTCATTCCAGGCCTCAGAACCTCCATCCTTGCTCCCAAAGCCTCCCCTTTAGGGGACAAACCCCATTTACAAGTTCCCAACCCCACATTTGAAGGTCTGAAGACTCATGTCAACGCCCCATCTTTAAGGGACCATGTCTCATTGGGAAGGCCAGAAGCTTCCTTTTTACAGTCCAAAGCCTGAGGTACAGGGTTCAAATGCTCGCTTGTAGGGTAATAAACCCTCATTTTCCGCCTCCAAAGCCTCCTTCTCAGGCACCAAAGCCTTGTTTGCAGGAGGCATAGCCTCTTGCTTAGCATCCAGTTTGCAACCTGGAGGGCACAATGCCTCCTTTTGAGGCTCCCAAGTCCTCAGCGAGATTACAAAGTCTCCTTTGGAGTCTCCGAGTCCCTGTTTTTAGGGGGCAGAGCCTTAGTTTTTGGTACCAAAACACCACGTTAGGGCACAAAAATGAATTCCAGGCTTCCAAACCTCCATTTCATTGCCAAAGCCCCAGTTCTAAGGCCCCAGCCCTCCTCAGGAGGGTCCAAGCTCTCTGACCCAGTGCCCAAGCCCCACTTTTACAGCTCCAAGCCTCCACTGGACCGCCCAAAGCCCTCTATTCCGCACCAAAGCTGCCTCTGCGGGGGCCAGAGTTGAACCAATGCGCTTCCCTGCTTTGCAGGATTTCAAGCGTCATTCGTAGCATCTAGACCATCCCTTTTAGTGCCCAGTGCCTCCTTTGGAGGGCCCAAACCCTCACTGTTCTGCTCCAAACCTGTCTTTTGCTCCCCATAGTCCTGGTTTAGGGCCCACGCTTTCCTTTGGAGGGTCTACACCCTCACTTTTAGGGCAGAAAGCTGCTTTTTAGGACCCAAAGCTACATTTAGAGGGTCTAAACCCTCAGTTTTCCGTTCCAAAGCCTTAGCTTTGCCTTTCAACACCTCATCCTAGGCTCCAAAGCCCCATCTCTGTGGTCCCATGGCTCCGTTTCCGTTTGCAAAGCCTACTTTTCAGAGCCAAATCTGCGTTTTCACTTTCCAAAGCCACATTTGCTTCTCCAGGTTGGCATTTTGAGGATTCAGCCAGCCTTTTGAGGGTCCAAATTGCACTTAAATATCCAAGTCCTCATTTGCAGGGTCCTCAGCAATGCTCCCTGGCACGCGTCTCTCCCTTCCACTCATGGAGCAGGCTGCAGAGGCTTCCTGGCTGCCTGGACCATGCAGATCCAAAAGCAAGCACGCCCGCAGCTGCTGGGAGAAAGGGCTCCCTGCAGCTCACGCCAGCGCTCCGCTCAAGCCCCAGGCGCCCGCCTTCTTAGCAGCGGGCACTGGAAGCAGCGCGGGGTGGGACAGGCTGGCAAAGACAGCTTTGCAAGGCAGAGCGCCCTGGGGCACGTCTCTGAGCCAGGCCGCTGCATGGCTGCTCTTCTGCCTGGCTGGGCATGGCGCAAGAAAAGGGCAACTTCCATTCCATAAGAACAGAATCCTACAAGCTACACGCTCATTCCTTCAAGTGACCTGCCTGTGGGATGGCCCTGCGTCTCCCCGACGCCACCAGTCTCAGATCTCGGGGAGCCTTCGCCGACAGGCACAGCTGTAAACAAGCACGCTGCCGTGAGATGCTGGCATGTACTTCTTTCTCAGGGAGCTGCAGTGACTGGAGGGGCTCGGGTCCTGGTGTGGGACCTGGGTGCGGGTGGAGAGTTCCAAAGCTGCAGGGGGGCCTGGGTGACCTGTTGGCTGGAAGCTCTCCAAATGCTCTTGCCAGGCCCTGTGCAACACCTGTCGGGGAGCGTTAGGAGCCAACCCCTCATCTTACGGACCCAATGCTCCTTTGAAGGCACAAAGCCTCCTTCTTAAGGTCCAAACCTTCCTCTTAGGATCCAAAGCCTCCCTTTTAAAGCCCCAGGGCCTCACTGGAAAGGATGAAAGCCGCATTTTCGGCTCCAAAGCCTCTTTTTGGCTTCCAAAGTCTCACTTGTTTTGTCCAAAGGCTTTGTTTCAGGTCGCAAAATGTCTCTTTTTGACAGTGCAAAGCTGCATTTGCCATTCCCAAAGCCTCATTTGCCAGCTCCAAAGCAGCACTTGTCAAATCCAGCCACTCCTTCTCAGGCCCCAAGCCGCATCCTGAGTGTCCAAATCTCATTTTTAGGCCCTAAGCCCCTCTTTGACAGCTCAAAGCCTCATTTTTGGGGTCCAGAGCTTTGACTCTAGGCCTGAAAGCCTCCATTTGCTCCCCAAAGCCTCACCTGGAGGGGACAAACCCCCACGCACAAGTTCCAAACCCTCCCTTTCGAGGTCTGAAGACTCATTCCAGGGGCCCAGAGCAGCACTTGTTGGGCCCAAAGCCTCATTTTACAGTCCAAAGCCTTATCTCGAGGCTCCAAAGGCTGGCTTTTGGGACTAAACCCTGCCAAAGCCTCATTTGCAGGCACTACGGCCTCCCGGTCAGCAAACATCGCCTCATTTGTAGGAGCCAAGGCTTTGTTTTCAGCCTCTCCAATCCCATTGCGCAAGTGCAAAGCCTTAGCTTTTGCTACCAAAAAGTGTCATTTTAGGGCACAAAACTGAATTTCAGGCTTCAAAACCTCCCTTTCATTGCCAAAGACTCATTTCTAAAGCCCAAACCCTCCTTCTGAGGGGCCAAGCTCCCTGCTCTCGTACCCAGCCCCCTCTTCTGCACCCCTAAGCCTCCCCTGGAGCTCCCAGAGCCCCATCGGTTGAGACCACAGCTTCTTTTCTGGGGGCCAGAGAGAAACCAATGCCTTCCCCTGCTTGGCAGCATTTACAGCGTCATTTGTGGCACCTAGCCCATCCTTTTGAGTGTCCAAATCTCCTTTTGATGTCACAAACCCCCTGCTACAGCTCAGAGGCTCCTCTTTAGGGCCTAAAGCTTTCATTCCAGGCCTCAGAACCTCCATCCTTGCTCCCAAAGCCTCCCCTTTAGGGGACAAACCCCATTTACAAGTTCCCAACCCCACATTTGAAGGTCTGAAGACTCATGTCAACGCCCCATCTTTAAGGGACCATGTCTCATTGGGAAGGCCAGAAGCTTCCTTTTTACAGTCCAAAGCCTGAGGTACAGGGTTCAAATGCTCGCTTGTAGGGTAATAAACCCTCATTTTCCGCCTCCAAAGCCTCCTTCTCAGGCACCAAAGCCTTGTTTGCAGGAGGCATAGCCTCTTGCTTAGCATCCAGTTTGCAACCTGGAGGGCACAATGCCTCCTTTTGAGGCTCCCAAGTCCTCAGCGAGATTACAAAGTCTCCTTTGGAGTCTCCGAGTCCCTGTTTTTAGGGGGCAGAGCCTTAGTTTTTGGTACCAAAACACCACGTTAGGGCACAAAAATGAATTCCAGGCTTCCAAACCTCCATTTCATTGCCAAAGCCCCAGTTCTAAGGCCCCAGCCCTCCTCAGGAGGGTCCAAGCTCTCTGACCCAGTGCCCAAGCCCCACTTTTACAGCTCCAAGCCTCCACTGGACCGCCCAAAGCCCTCTATTCCGCACCAAAGCTGCCTCTGCGGGGGCCAGAGTTGAACCAATGCGCTTCCCTGCTTTGCAGGATTTCAAGCGTCATTCGTAGCATCTAGACCATCCCTTTTAGTGCCCAGTGCCTCCTTTGGAGGGCCCAAACCCTCACTGTTCTGCTCCAAACCTGTCTTTTGCTCCCCATAGTCCTGGTTTAGGGCCCACGCTTTCCTTTGGAGGGTCTACACCCTCACTTTTAGGGCAGAAAGCTGCTTTTTAGGACCCAAAGCTACATTTAGAGGGTCTAAACCCTCAGTTTTCCGTTCCAAAGCCTTAGCTTTGCCTTTCAACACCTCATCCTAGGCTCCAAAGCCCCATCTCTGTGGTCCCATGGCTCCGTTTCCGTTTGCAAAGCCTACTTTTCAGAGCCAAATCTGCGTTTTCACTTTCCAAAGCCACATTTGCTTCTCCAGGTTGGCATTTTGAGGATTCAGCCAGCCTTTTGAGGGTCCAAATTGCACTTAAATATCCAAGTCCTCATTTGCAGGGTCCTCAGCAATGCTCCCTGGCACGCGTCTCTCCCTTCCACTCATGGAGCAGGCTGCAGAGGCTTCCTGGCTGCCTGGACCATGCAGATCCAAAAGCAAGCACGCCCGCAGCTGCTGGGAGAAAGGGCTCCCTGCAGCTCACGCCAGCGCTCCGCTCAAGCCCCAGGCGCCCGCCTTCTTAGCAGCGGGCACTGGAAGCAGCGCGGGGTGGGACAGGCTGGCAAAGACAGCTTTGCAAGGCAGAGCGCCCTGGGGCACGTCTCTGAGCCAGGCCGCTGCATGGCTGCTCTTCTGCCTGGCTGGGCATGGCGCAAGAAAAGGGCAACTTCCATTCCATAAGAACAGAATCCTACAAGCTACACGCTCATTCCTTCAAGTGACCTACCTGTGGGATGGCCCTGCGTCTCCCCGACGCCACCAGTCTCAGATCTCGGGGAGCCTTCGCCGACAGGCACAGCTGTAAACAAGCACGCTGCCGTGAGATGCTGGCATGTACTTCTTTCTCAGGGAGCTGCAGTGACTGGAGGGGCTCGGGTCCTGGTGTGGGACCTGGGTGCGGGTGGAGAGTTCCAAAGCTGCAGGGGGGCCTGGGTGACCTGTTGGCTGGAAGCTCTCCAAATGCTCTTGCCAGGCCCTGTGCAACACCTGTCGGGGAGCGTTAGGAGCCAACCCCTCATCTTACGGACCCAATGCTCCTTTGAAGGCACAAAGCCTCCTTCTTAAGGTCCAAACCTTCCTCTTAGGATCCAAAGCCTCCCTTTTAAAGCCCCAGGGCCTCACTGGAAAGGATGAAAGCCGCATTTTCGGCTCCAAAGCCTCTTTTTGGCTTCCAAAGTCTCACTTGTTTTGTCCAAAGGCTTTGTTTCAGGTCGCAAAATGTCTCTTTTTGACAGTGCAAAGCTGCATTTGCCATTCCCAAAGCCTCATTTGCCAGCTCCAAAGCAGCACTTGTCAAATCCAGCCACTCCTTCTCAGGCCCCAAGCCGCATCCTGAGTGTCCAAATCTCATTTTTAGGCCCTAAGCCCCTCTTTGACAGCTCAAAGCCTCATTTTTGGGGTCCAGAGCTTTGACTCTAGGCCTGAAAGCCTCCATTTGCTCCCCAAAGCCTCACCTGGAGGGGACAAACCCCCACGCACAAGTTCCAAACCCTCCCTTTCGAGGTCTGAAGACTCATTCCAGGGGCCCAGAGCAGCACTTGTTGGGCCCAAAGCCTCATTTTACAGTCCAAAGCCTTATCTCGAGGCTCCAAAGGCTGGCTTTTGGGACTAAACCCTGCCAAAGCCTCATTTGCAGGCACTACGGCCTCCCGGTCAGCAAACATCGCCTCATTTGTAGGAGCCAAGGCTTTGTTTTCAGCCTCTCCAATCCCATTGCGCAAGTGCAAAGCCTTAGCTTTTGCTACCAAAAAGTGTCATTTTAGGGCACAAAACTGAATTTCAGGCTTCAAAACCTCCCTTTCATTGCCAAAGACTCATTTCTAAAGCCCAAACCCTCCTTCTGAGGGGCCAAGCTCCCTGCTCTCGTACCCAGCCCCTCTTCTGCACCCCTAAGCCTCCCCTGGAGCTCCCAGAGCCCCATCGGTTGAGACCACAGCTTCTTTTCTGGGGGCCAGAGAGAAACCAATGCCTTCCCCTGCTTGGCAGCATTTACAGCGTCATTTGTGGCACCTAGCCCATCCTTTTGAGTGTCCAAATCTCCTTTTGATGTCACAAACCCCCTGCTACAGCTCAGAGGCTCCTCTTTAGGGCCTAAAGCTTTCATTCCAGGCCTCAGAACCTCCATCCTTGCTCCCAAAGCCTCCCCTTTAGGGGACAAACCCCATTTACAAGTTCCCAACCCCACATTTGAAGGTCTGAAGACTCATGTCAACGCCCCATCTTTAAGGGACCATGTCTCATTGGGAAGGCCAGAAGCTTCCTTTTTACAGTCCAAAGCCTGAGGTACAGGGTTCAAATGCTCGCTTGTAGGGTAATAAACCCTCATTTTCCGCCTCCAAAGCCTCCTTCTCAGGCACCAAAGCCTTGTTTGCAGGAGGCATAGCCTCTTGCTTAGCATCCAGTTTGCAACCTGGAGGGCACAATGCCTCCTTTTGAGGCTCCCAAGTCCTCAGCGAGATTACAAAGTCTCCTTTGGAGTCTCCGAGTCCCTGTTTTTAGGGGGCAGAGCCTTAGTTTTTGGTACCAAAACACCACGTTAGGGCACAAAAATGAATTCCAGGCTTCCAAACCTCCATTTCATTGCCAAAGCCCCAGTTCTAAGGCCCCAGCCCTCCTCAGGAGGGTCCAAGCTCTCTGACCCAGTGCCCAAGCCCCACTTTTACAGCTCCAAGCCTCCACTGGACCGCCCAAAGCCCTCTATTCCGCACCAAAGCTGCCTCTGCGGGGGCCAGAGTTGAACCAATGCGCTTCCCTGCTTTGCAGGATTTCAAGCGTCATTCGTAGCATCTAGACCATCCCTTTTAGTGCCCAGTGCCTCCTTTGGAGGGCCCAAACCCTCACTGTTCTGCTCCAAACCTGTCTTTTGCTCCCCATAGTCCTGGTTTAGGGCCCACGCTTTCCTTTGGAGGGTCTACACCCTCACTTTTAGGGCAGAAAGCTGCTTTTTAGGACCCAAAGCTACATTTAGAGGGTCTAAACCCTCAGTTTTCCGTTCCAAAGCCTTAGCTTTGCCTTTCAACACCTCATCCTAGGCTCCAAAGCCCCATCTCTGTGGTCCCATGGCTCCGTTTCCGTTTGCAAAGCCTACTTTTCAGAGCCAAATCTGCGTTTTCACTTTCCAAAGCCACATTTGCTTCTCCAGGTTGGCATTTTGAGGATTCAGCCAGCCTTTTGAGGGTCCAAATTGCACTTAAATATCCAAGTCCTCATTTGCAGGGTCCTCAGCAATGCTCCCTGGCACGCGTCTCTCCCTTCCACTCATGGAGCAGGCTGCAGAGGCTTCCTGGCTGCCTGGACCATGCAGATCCAAAAGCAAGCACGCCCGCAGCTGCTGGGAGAAAGGGCTCCCTGCAGCTCACGCCAGCGCTCCGCTCAAGCCCCAGGCGCCCGCCTTCTTAGCAGCGGGCACTGGAAGCAGCGCGGGGTGGGACAGGCTGGCAAAGACAGCTTTGCAAGGCAGAGCGCCCTGGGGCACGTCTCTGAGCCAGGCCGCTGCATGGCTGCTCTTCTGCCTGGCTGGGCATGGCGCAAGAAAAGGGCAACTTCCATTCCATAAGAACAGAATCCTACAAGCTACACGCTCATTCCTTCAAGTGACCTACCTGTGGGATGGCCCTGCGTCTCCCCGACGCCACCAGTCTCAGATCTCGGGGAGCCTTCGCCGACAGGCACAGCTGTAAACAAGCACGCTGCCGTGAGATGCTGGCATGTACTTCTTTCTCAGGGAGCTGCAGTGACTGGAGGGGCTCGGGTCCTGGTGTGGGACCTGGGTGCGGGTGGAGAGTTCCAAAGCTGCAGGGGGCCTGGGTGACCTGTTGGCTGGAAGCTCTCCAAATGCTCTTGCCAGGCCCTGTGCAACACCTGTCGGGGAGCGTTAGGAGCCAACCCCTCATCTTACGGACCCAATGCTCCTTTGAAGGCACAAAGCCTCCTTCTTAAGGTCCAAACCTTCCTCTTAGGATCCAAAGCCTCCCTTTTAAAGCCCCAGGGCCTCACTGGAAAGGATGAAAGCCGCATTTTCGGCTCCAAAGCCTCTTTTTGGCTTCCAAAGTCTCACTTGTTTTGTCCAAAGGCTTTGTTTCAGGTCGCAAAATGTCTCTTTTTGACAGTGCAAAGCTGCATTTGCCATTCCCAAAGCCTCATTTGCCAGCTCCAAAGCAGCACTTGTCAAATCCAGCCACTCCTTCTCAGGCCCCAAGCCGCATCCTGAGTGTCCAAATCTCATTTTTAGGCCCTAAGCCCCTCTTTGACAGCTCAAAGCCTCATTTTTGGGGTCCAGAGCTTTGACTCTAGGCCTGAAAGCCTCCATTTGCTCCCCAAAGCCTCACCTGGAGGGGACAAACCCCCACGCACAAGTTCCAAACCCTCCCTTTCGAGGTCTGAAGACTCATTCCAGGGGCCCAGAGCAGCACTTGTTGGGCCCAAAGCCTCATTTTACAGTCCAAAGCCTTATCTCGAGGCTCCAAAGGCTGGCTTTTGGGACTAAACCCTGCCAAAGCCTCATTTGCAGGCACTACGGCCTCCCGGTCAGCAAACATCGCCTCATTTGTAGGAGCCAAGGCTTTGTTTTCAGCCTCTCCAATCCCATTGCGCAAGTGCAAAGCCTTAGCTTTTGCTACCAAAAAGTGTCATTTTAGGGCACAAAACTGAATTTCAGGCTTCAAAACCTCCCTTTCATTGCCAAAGACTCATTTCTAAAGCCCAAACCCTCCTTCTGAGGGGCCAAGCTCCCTGCTCTCGTACCCAGCCCCCTCTTCTGCACCCCTAAGCCTCCCCTGGAGCTCCCAGAGCCCCATCGGTTGAGACCACAGCTTCTTTTCTGGGGGCCAGAGAGAAACCAATGCCTTCCCCTGCTTGGCAGCATTTACAGCGTCATTTGTGGCACCTAGCCCATCCTTTTGAGTGTCCAAATCTCCTTTTGATGTCACAAACCCCCTGCTACAGCTCAGAGGCTCCTCTTTAGGGCCTAAAGCTTTCATTCCAGGCCTCAGAACCTCCATCCTTGCTCCCAAAGCCTCCCCTTTAGGGGACAAACCCCATTTACAAGTTCCCAACCCCACATTTGAAGGTCTGAAGACTCATGTCAACGCCCCATCTTTAAGGGACCATGTCTCATTGGGAAGGCCAGAAGCTTCCTTTTTACAGTCCAAAGCCTGAGGTACAGGGTTCAAATGCTCGCTTGTAGGGTAATAAACCCTCATTTTCCGCCTCCAAAGCCTCCTTCTCAGGCACCAAAGCCTTGTTTGCAGGAGGCATAGCCTCTTGCTTAGCATCCAGTTTGCAACCTGGAGGGCACAATGCCTCCTTTTGAGGCTCCCAAGTCCTCAGCGAGATTACAAAGTCTCCTTTGGAGTCTCCGAGTCCCTGTTTTTAGGGGGCAGAGCCTTAGTTTTTGGTACCAAAACACCACGTTAGGGCACAAAAATGAATTCCAGGCTTCCAAACCTCCATTTCATTGCCAAAGCCCCAGTTCTAAGGCCCCAGCCCTCCTCAGGAGGGTCCAAGCTCTCTGACCCAGTGCCCAAGCCCCACTTTTACAGCTCCAAGCCTCCACTGGACCGCCCAAAGCCCTCTATTCCGCACCAAAGCTGCCTCTGCGGGGGCCAGAGTTGAACCAATGCGCTTCCCTGCTTTGCAGGATTTCAAGCGTCATTCGTAGCATCTAGACCATCCCTTTTAGTGCCCAGTGCCTCCTTTGGAGGGCCCAAACCCTCACTGTTCTGCTCCAAACCTGTCTTTTGCTCCCCATAGTCCTGGTTTAGGGCCCACGCTTTCCTTTGGAGGGTCTACACCCTCACTTTTAGGGCAGAAAGCTGCTTTTTAGGACCCAAAGCTACATTTAGAGGGTCTAAACCCTCAGTTTTCCGTTCCAAAGCCTTAGCTTTGCCTTTCAACACCTCATCCTAGGCTCCAAAGCCCCATCTCTGTGGTCCCATGGCTCCGTTTCCGTTTGCAAAGCCTACTTTTCAGAGCCAAATCTGCGTTTTCACTTTCCAAAGCCACATTTGCTTCTCCAGGTTGGCATTTTGAGGATTCAGCCAGCCTTTTGAGGGTCCAAATTGCACTTAAATATCCAAGTCCTCATTTGCAGGGTCCTCAGCAATGCTCCCTGGCACGCGTCTCTCCCTTCCACTCATGGAGCAGGCTGCAGAGGCTTCCTGGCTGCCTGGACCATGCAGATCCAAAAGCAAGCACGCCCGCAGCTGCTGGGAGAAAGGGCTCCCTGCAGCTCACGCCAGCGCTCCGCTCAAGCCCCAGGCGCCCGCCTTCTTAGCAGCGGGCACTGGAAGCAGCGCGGGGTGGGACAGGCTGGCAAAGACAGCTTTGCAAGGCAGAGCGCCCTGGGGCACGTCTCTGAGCCAGGCCGCTGCATGGCTGCTCTTCTGCCTGGCTGGGCATGGCGCAAGAAAAGGGCAACTTCCATTCCATAAGAACAGAATCCTACAAGCTACACGCTCATTCCTTCAAGTGACCTACCTGTGGGATGGCCCTGCGTCTCCCCGACGCCACCAGTCTCAGATCTCGGGGAGCCTTCGCCGACAGGCACAGCTGTAAACAAGCACGCTGCCGTGAGATGCTGGCATGTACTTCTTTCTCAGGGAGCTGCAGTGACTGGAGGGGCTCGGGTCCTGGTGTGGGACCTGGGTGCGGGTGGAGAGTTCCAAAGCTGCAGGGGGGCCTGGGTGACCTGTTGGCTGGAAGCTCTCCAAATGCTCTTGCCAGGCCCTGTGCAACACCTGTCGGGGAGCGTTAGGAGCCAACCCCTCATCTTACGGACCCAATGCTCCTTTGAAGGCACAAAGCCTCCTTCTTAAGGTCCAAACCTTCCTCTTAGGATCCAAAGCCTCCCTTTTAAAGCCCCAGGGCCTCACTGGAAAGGATGAAAGCCGCATTTTCGGCTCCAAAGCCTCTTTGGCTTCCAAAGTCTCACTTGTTTTGTCCAAAGGCTTTGTTTCAGGTCGCAAAATGTCTCTTTTTGACAGTGCAAAGCTGCATTTGCCATTCCCAAAGCCTCATTTGCCAGCTCCAAAGCAGCACTTGTCAAATCCAGCCACTCCTTCTCAGGCCCCAAGCCGCATCCTGAGTGTCCAAATCTCATTTTTAGGCCCTAAGCCCCTCTTTGACAGCTCAAAGCCTCATTTTTGGGGTCCAGAGCTTTGACTCTAGGCCTGAAAGCCTCCATTTGCTCCCCAAAGCCTCACCTGGAGGGGACAAACCCCCACGCACAAGTTCCAAACCCTCCCTTTCGAGGTCTGAAGACTCATTCCAGGGGCCCAGAGCAGCACTTGTTGGGCCCAAAGCCTCATTTTACAGTCCAAAGCCTTATCTCGAGGCTCCAAAGGCTGGCTTTTGGGACTAAACCCTGCCAAAGCCTCATTTGCAGGCACTACGGCCTCCCGGTCAGCAAACATCGCCTCATTTGTAGGAGCCAAGGCTTTGTTTTCAGCCTCTCCAATCCCATTGCGCAAGTGCAAAGCCTTAGCTTTTGCTACCAAAAAGTGTCATTTTAGGGCACAAAACTGAATTTCAGGCTTCAAAACCTCCCTTTCATTGCCAAAGACTCATTTCTAAAGCCCAAACCCTCCTTCTGAGGGGCCAAGCTCCCTGCTCTCGTACCCAGCCCCCTCTTCTGCACCCCTAAGCCTCCCCTGGAGCTCCCAGAGCCCCATCGGTTGAGACCACAGCTTCTTTTCTGGGGGCCAGAGAGAAACCAATGCCTTCCCCTGCTTGGCAGCATTTACAGCGTCATTTGTGGCACCTAGCCCATCCTTTTGAGTGTCCAAATCTCCTTTTGATGTCACAAACCCCCTGCTACAGCTCAGAGGCTCCTCTTTAGGGCCTAAAGCTTTCATTCCAGGCCTCAGAACCTCCATCCTTGCTCCCAAAGCCTCCCCTTTAGGGGACAAACCCCATTTACAAGTTCCCAACCCCACATTTGAAGGTCTGAAGACTCATGTCAACGCCCCATCTTTAAGGGACCATGTCTCATTGGGAAGGCCAGAAGCTTCCTTTTTACAGTCCAAAGCCTGAGGTACAGGGTTCAAATGCTCGCTTGTAGGGTAATAAACCCTCATTTTCCGCCTCCAAAGCCTCCTTCTCAGGCACCAAAGCCTTGTTTGCAGGAGGCATAGCCTCTTGCTTAGCATCCAGTTTGCAACCTGGAGGGCACAATGCCTCCTTTTGAGGCTCCCAAGTCCTCAGCGAGATTACAAAGTCTCCTTTGGAGTCTCCGAGTCCCTGTTTTTAGGGGGCAGAGCCTTAGTTTTTGGTACCAAAACACCACGTTAGGGCACAAAAATGAATTCCAGGCTTCCAAACCTCCATTTCATTGCCAAAGCCCCAGTTCTAAGGCCCCAGCCCTCCTCAGGAGGGTCCAAGCTCTCTGACCCAGTGCCCAAGCCCCACTTTTACAGCTCCAAGCCTCCACTGGACCGCCCAAAGCCCTCTATTCCGCACCAAAGCTGCCTCTGCGGGGGCCAGAGTTGAACCAATGCGCTTCCCTGCTTTGCAGGATTTCAAGCGTCATTCGTAGCATCTAGACCATCCCTTTTAGTGCCCAGTGCCTCCTTTGGAGGGCCCAAACCCTCACTGTTCTGCTCCAAACCTGTCTTTTGCTCCCCATAGTCCTGGTTTAGGGCCCACGCTTTCCTTTGGAGGGTCTACACCCTCACTTTTAGGGCAGAAAGCTGCTTTTTAGGACCCAAAGCTACATTTAGAGGGTCTAAACCCTCAGTTTTCCGTTCCAAAGCCTTAGCTTTGCCTTTCAACACCTCATCCTAGGCTCCAAAGCCCCATCTCTGTGGTCCCATGGCTCCGTTTCCGTTTGCAAAGCCTACTTTTCAGAGCCAAATCTGCGTTTTCACTTTCCAAAGCCACATTTGCTTCTCCAGGTTGGCATTTTGAGGATTCAGCCAGCCTTTTGAGGGTCCAAATTGCACTTAAATATCCAAGTCCTCATTTGCAGGGTCCTCAGCAATGCTCCCTGGCACGCGTCTCTCCCTTCCACTCATGGAGCAGGCTGCAGAGGCTTCCTGGCTGCCTGGACCATGCAGATCCAAAAGCAAGCACGCCCGCAGCTGCTGGGAGAAAGGGCTCCCTGCAGCTCACGCCAGCGCTCCGCTCAAGCCCCAGGCGCCCGCCTTCTTAGCAGCGGGCACTGGAAGCAGCGCGGGGTGGGACAGGCTGGCAAAGACAGCTTTGCAAGGCAGAGCGCCCTGGGGCACGTCTCTGAGCCAGGCCGCTGCATGGCTGCTCTTCTGCCTGGCTGGGCATGGCGCAAGAAAAGGGCAACTTCCATTCCATAAGAACAGAATCCTACAAGCTACACGCTCATTCCTTCAAGTGACCTACCTGTGGGATGGCCCTGCGTCTCCCCGACGCCACCAGTCTCAGATCTCGGGGAGCCTTCGCCGACAGGCACAGCTGTAAACAAGCACGCTGCCGTGAGATGCTGGCATGTACTTCTTTCTCAGGGAGCTGCAGTGACTGGAGGGGCTCGGGTCCTGGTGTGGGACCTGGGTGCGGGTGGAGAGTTCCAAAGCTGCAGGGGGGCCTGGGTGACCTGTTGGCTGGAAGCTCTCCAAATGCTCTTGCCAGGCCCTGTGCAACACCTGTCGGGGAGCGTTAGGAGCCAACCCCTCATCTTACGGACCCAATGCTCCTTTGAAGGCACAAAGCCTCCTTCTTAAGGTCCAAACCTTCCTCTTAGGATCCAAAGCCTCCCTTTTAAAGCCCCAGGGCCTCACTGGAAAGGATGAAAGCCGCATTTTCGGCTCCAAAGCCTCTTTTTGGCTTCCAAAGTCTCACTTGTTTTGTCCAAAGGCTTTGTTTCAGGTCGCAAAATGTCTCTTTTTGACAGTGCAAAGCTGCATTTGCCATTCCCAAAGCCTCATTTGCCAGCTCCAAAGCAGCACTTGTCAAATCCAGCCACTCCTTCTCAGGCCCCAAGCCGCATCCTGAGTGTCCAAATCTCATTTTTAGGCCCTAAGCCCCTCTTTGACAGCTCAAAGCCTCATTTTTGGGGTCCAGAGCTTTGACTCTAGGCCTGAAAGCCTCCATTTGCTCCCCAAAGCCTCACCTGGAGGGGACAAACCCCCACGCACAAGTTCCAAACCCTCCCTTTCGAGGTCTGAAGACTCATTCCAGGGGCCCAGAGCAGCACTTGTTGGGCCCAAAGCCTCATTTTACAGTCCAAAGCCTTATCTCGAGGCTCCAAAGGCTGGCTTTTGGGACTAAACCCTGCCAAAGCCTCATTTGCAGGCACTACGGCCTCCCGGTCAGCAAACATCGCCTCATTTGTAGGAGCCAAGGCTTTGTTTTCAGCCTCTCCAATCCCATTGCGCAAGTGCAAAGCCTTAGCTTTTGCTACCAAAAAGTGTCATTTTAGGGCACAAAACTGAATTTCAGGCTTCAAAACCTCCCTTTCATTGCCAAAGACTCATTTCTAAAGCCCAAACCCTCCTTCTGAGGGGCCAAGCTCCCTGCTCTCGTACCCAGCCCCCTCTTCTGCACCCCTAAGCCTCCCCTGGAGCTCCCAGAGCCCCATCGGTTGAGACCACAGCTTCTTTTCTGGGGGCCAGAGAGAAACCAATGCCTTCCCCTGCTTGGCAGCATTTACAGCGTCATTTGTGGCACCTAGCCCATCCTTTTGAGTGTCCAAATCTCCTTTTGATGTCACAAACCCCCTGCTACAGCTCAGAGGCTCCTCTTTAGGGCCTAAAGCTTTCATTCCAGGCCTCAGAACCTCCATCCTTGCTCCCAAAGCCTCCCCTTTAGGGGACAAACCCCATTTACAAGTTCCCAACCCCACATTTGAAGGTCTGAAGACTCATGTCAACGCCCCATCTTTAAGGGACCATGTCTCATTGGGAAGGCCAGAAGCTTCCTTTTTACAGTCCAAAGCCTGAGGTACAGGGTTCAAATGCTCGCTTGTAGGGTAATAAACCCTCATTTTCCGCCTCCAAAGCCTCCTTCTCAGGCACCAAAGCCTTGTTTGCAGGAGGCATAGCCTCTTGCTTAGCATCCAGTTTGCAACCTGGAGGGCACAATGCCTCCTTTTGAGGCTCCCAAGTCCTCAGCGAGATTACAAAGTCTCCTTTGGAGTCTCCGAGTCCCTGTTTTTAGGGGGCAGAGCCTTAGTTTTTGGTACCAAAACACCACGTTAGGGCACAAAAATGAATTCCAGGCTTCCAAACCTCCATTTCATTGCCAAAGCCCCAGTTCTAAGGCCCCAGCCCTCCTCAGGAGGGTCCAAGCTCTCTGACCCAGTGCCCAAGCCCCACTTTTACAGCTCCAAGCCTCCACTGGACCGCCCAAAGCCCTCTATTCCGCACCAAAGCTGCCTCTGCGGGGGCCAGAGTTGAACCAATGCGCTTCCCTGCTTTGCAGGATTTCAAGCGTCATTCGTAGCATCTAGACCATCCCTTTTAGTGCCCAGTGCCTCCTTTGGAGGGCCCAAACCCTCACTGTTCTGCTCCAAACCTGTCTTTTGCTCCCCATAGTCCTGGTTTAGGGCCCACGCTTTCCTTTGGAGGGTCTACACCCTCACTTTTAGGGCAGAAAGCTGCTTTTTAGGACCCAAAGCTACATTTAGAGGGTCTAAACCCTCAGTTTTCCGTTCCAAAGCCTTAGCTTTGCCTTTCAACACCTCATCCTAGGCTCCAAAGCCCCATCTCTGTGGTCCCATGGCTCCGTTTCCGTTTGCAAAGCCTACTTTTCAGAGCCAAATCTGCGTTTTCACTTTCCAAAGCCACATTTGCTTCTCCAGGTTGGCATTTTGAGGATTCAGCCAGCCTTTTGAGGGTCCAAATTGCACTTAAATATCCAAGTCCTCATTTGCAGGGTCCTCAGCAATGCTCCCTGGCACGCGTCTCTCCCTTCCACTCATGGAGCAGGCTGCAGAGGCTTCCTGGCTGCCTGGACCATGCAGATCCAAAAGCAAGCACGCCCGCAGCTGCTGGGAGAAAGGGCTCCCTGCAGCTCACGCCAGCGCTCCGCTCAAGCCCCAGGCGCCCGCCTTCTTAGCAGCGGGCACTGGAAGCAGCGCGGGGTGGGACAGGCTGGCAAAGACAGCTTTGCAAGGCAGAGCGCCCTGGGGCACGTCTCTGAGCCAGGCCGCTGCATGGCTGCTCTTCTGCCTGGCTGGGCATGGCGCAAGAAAAGGGCAACTTCCATTCCATAAGAACAGAATCCTACAAGCTACACGCTCATTCCTTCAAGTGACCTACCTGTGGGATGGCCCTGCGTCTCCCCGACGCCACCAGTCTCAGATCTCGGGGAGCCTTCGCCGACAGGCACAGCTGTAAACAAGCACGCTGCCGTGAGATGCTGGCATGTACTTCTTTCTCAGGGAGCTGCAGTGACTGGAGGGGCTCGGGTCCTGGTGTGGGACCTGGGTGCGGGTGGAGAGTTCCAAAGCTGCAGGGGGCCTGGGTGACCTGTTGGCTGGAAGCTCTCCAAATGCTCTTGCCAGGCCCTGTGCAACACCTGTCGGGGAGCGTTAGGAGCCAACCCCTCATCTTACGGACCCAATGCTCCTTTGAAGGCACAAAGCCTCCTTCTTAAGGTCCAAACCTTCCTCTTAGGATCCAAAGCCTCCCTTTTAAAGCCCCAGGGCCTCACTGGAAAGGATGAAAGCCGCATTTTCGGCTCCAAAGCCTCTTTTGGCTTCCAAAGTCTCACTTGTTTTGTCCAAAGGCTTTGTTTCAGGTCGCAAAATGTCTCTTTTTGACAGTGCAAAGCTGCATTTGCCATTCCCAAAGCCTCATTTGCCAGCTCCAAAGCAGCACTTGTCAAATCCAGCCACTCCTTCTCAGGCCCCAAGCCGCATCCTGAGTGTCCAAATCTCATTTTTAGGCCCTAAGCCCCTCTTTGACAGCTCAAAGCCTCATTTTTGGGGTCCAGAGCTTTGACTCTAGGCCTGAAAGCCTCCATTTGCTCCCCAAAGCCTCACCTGGAGGGGACAAACCCCCACGCACAAGTTCCAAACCCTCCCTTTCGAGGTCTGAAGACTCATTCCAGGGGCCCAGAGCAGCACTTGTTGGGCCCAAAGCCTCATTTTACAGTCCAAAGCCTTATCTCGAGGCTCCAAAGGCTGGCTTTTGGGACTAAACCCTGCCAAAGCCTCATTTGCAGGCACTACGGCCTCCCGGTCAGCAAACATCGCCTCATTTGTAGGAGCCAAGGCTTTGTTTTCAGCCTCTCCAATCCCATTGCGCAAGTGCAAAGCCTTAGCTTTTGCTACCAAAAAGTGTCATTTTAGGGCACAAAACTGAATTTCAGGCTTCAAAACCTCCCTTTCATTGCCAAAGACTCATTTCTAAAGCCCAAACCCTCCTTCTGAGGGGCCAAGCTCCCTGCTCTCGTACCCAGCCCCCTCTTCTGCACCCCTAAGCCTCCCCTGGAGCTCCCAGAGCCCCATCGGTTGAGACCACAGCTTCTTTTCTGGGGGCCAGAGAGAAACCAATGCCTTCCCCTGCTTGGCAGCATTTACAGCGTCATTTGTGGCACCTAGCCCATCCTTTTGAGTGTCCAAATCTCCTTTTGATGTCACAAACCCCCTGCTACAGCTCAGAGGCTCCTCTTTAGGGCCTAAAGCTTTCATTCCAGGCCTCAGAACCTCCATCCTTGCTCCCAAAGCCTCCCCTTTAGGGGACAAACCCCATTTACAAGTTCCCAACCCCACATTTGAAGGTCTGAAGACTCATGTCAACGCCCCATCTTTAAGGGACCATGTCTCATTGGGAAGGCCAGAAGCTTCCTTTTTACAGTCCAAAGCCTGAGGTACAGGGTTCAAATGCTCGCTTGTAGGGTAATAAACCCTCATTTTCCGCCTCCAAAGCCTCCTTCTCAGGCACCAAAGCCTTGTTTGCAGGAGGCATAGCCTCTTGCTTAGCATCCAGTTTGCAACCTGGAGGGCACAATGCCTCCTTTTGAGGCTCCCAAGTCCTCAGCGAGATTACAAAGTCTCCTTTGGAGTCTCCGAGTCCCTGTTTTTAGGGGGCAGAGCCTTAGTTTTTGGTACCAAAACACCACGTTAGGGCACAAAAATGAATTCCAGGCTTCCAAACCTCCATTTCATTGCCAAAGCCCCAGTTCTAAGGCCCCAGCCCTCCTCAGGAGGGTCCAAGCTCTCTGACCCAGTGCCCAAGCCCCACTTTTACAGCTCCAAGCCTCCACTGGACCGCCCAAAGCCCTCTATTCCGCACCAAAGCTGCCTCTGCGGGGGCCAGAGTTGAACCAATGCGCTTCCCTGCTTTGCAGGATTTCAAGCGTCATTCGTAGCATCTAGACCATCCCTTTTAGTGCCCAGTGCCTCCTTTGGAGGGCCCAAACCCTCACTGTTCTGCTCCAAACCTGTCTTTTGCTCCCCATAGTCCTGGTTTAGGGCCCACGCTTTCCTTTGGAGGGTCTACACCCTCACTTTTAGGGCAGAAAGCTGCTTTTTAGGACCCAAAGCTACATTTAGAGGGTCTAAACCCTCAGTTTTCCGTTCCAAAGCCTTAGCTTTGCCTTTCAACACCTCATCCTAGGCTCCAAAGCCCCATCTCTGTGGTCCCATGGCTCCGTTTCCGTTTGCAAAGCCTACTTTTCAGAGCCAAATCTGCGTTTTCACTTTCCAAAGCCACATTTGCTTCTCCAGGTTGGCATTTTGAGGATTCAGCCAGCCTTTTGAGGGTCCAAATTGCACTTAAATATCCAAGTCCTCATTTGCAGGGTCCTCAGCAATGCTCCCTGGCACGCGTCTCTCCCTTCCACTCATGGAGCAGGCTGCAGAGGCTTCCTGGCTGCCTGGACCATGCAGATCCAAAAGCAAGCACGCCCGCAGCTGCTGGGAGAAAGGGCTCCCTGCAGCTCACGCCAGCGCTCCGCTCAAGCCCCAGGCGCCCGCCTTCTTAGCAGCGGGCACTGGAAGCAGCGCGGGGTGGGACAGGCTGGCAAAGACAGCTTTGCAAGGCAGAGCGCCCTGGGGCACGTCTCTGAGCCAGGCCGCTGCATGGCTGCTCTTCTGCCTGGCTGGGCATGGCGCAAGAAAAGGGCAACTTCCATTCCATAAGAACAGAATCCTACAAGCTACACGCTCATTCCTTCAAGTGACCTGCCTGTGGGATGGCCCTGCGTCTCCCCGACGCCACCAGTCTCAGATCTCGGGGAGCCTTCGCCGACAGGCACAGCTGTAAACAAGCACGCTGCCGTGAGATGCTGGCATGTACTTCTTTCTCAGGGAGCTGCAGTGACTGGAGGGGCTCGGGTCCTGGTGTGGGACCTGGGTGCGGGTGGAGAGTTCCAAAGCTGCAGGGGGCCTGGGTGACCTGTTGGCTGGAAGCTCTCCAAATGCTCTTGCCAGGCCCTGTGCAACACCTGTCGGGGAGCGTTAGGAGCCAACCCCTCATCTTACGGACCCAATGCTCCTTTGAAGGCACAAAGCCTCCTTCTTAAGGTCCAAACCTTCCTCTTAGGATCCAAAGCCTCCCTTTTAAAGCCCCAGGGCCTCACTGGAAAGGATGAAAGCCGCATTTTCGGCTCCAAAGCCTCTTTTGGCTTCCAAAGTCTCACTTGTTTTGTCCAAAGGCTTTGTTTCAGGTCGCAAAATGTCTCTTTTTGACAGTGCAAAGCTGCATTTGCCATTCCCAAAGCCTCATTTGCCAGCTCCAAAGCAGCACTTGTCAAATCCAGCCACTCCTTCTCAGGCCCCAAGCCGCATCCTGAGTGTCCAAATCTCATTTTTAGGCCCTAAGCCCCTCTTTGACAGCTCAAAGCCTCATTTTTGGGGTCCAGAGCTTTGACTCTAGGCCTGAAAGCCTCCATTTGCTCCCCAAAGCCTCACCTGGAGGGGACAAACCCCCACGCACAAGTTCCAAACCCTCCCTTTCGAGGTCTGAAGACTCATTCCAGGGGCCCAGAGCAGCACTTGTTGGGCCCAAAGCCTCATTTTACAGTCCAAAGCCTTATCTCGAGGCTCCAAAGGCTGGCTTTTGGGACTAAACCCTGCCAAAGCCTCATTTGCAGGCACTACGGCCTCCCGGTCAGCAAACATCGCCTCATTTGTAGGAGCCAAGGCTTTGTTTTCAGCCTCTCCAATCCCATTGCGCAAGTGCAAAGCCTTAGCTTTTGCTACCAAAAAGTGTCATTTTAGGGCACAAAACTGAATTTCAGGCTTCAAAACCTCCCTTTCATTGCCAAAGACTCATTTCTAAAGCCCAAACCCTCCTTCTGAGGGGCCAAGCTCCCTGCTCTCGTACCCAGCCCCCTCTTCTGCACCCCTAAGCCTCCCCTGGAGCTCCCAGAGCCCCATCGGTTGAGACCACAGCTTCTTTTCTGGGGGCCAGAGAGAAACCAATGCCTTCCCCTGCTTGGCAGCATTTACAGCGTCATTTGTGGCACCTAGCCCATCCTTTTGAGTGTCCAAATCTCCTTTTGATGTCACAAACCCCCTGCTACAGCTCAGAGGCTCCTCTTTAGGGCCTAAAGCTTTCATTCCAGGCCTCAGAACCTCCATCCTTGCTCCCAAAGCCTCCCCTTTAGGGGACAAACCCCATTTACAAGTTCCCAACCCCACATTTGAAGGTCTGAAGACTCATGTCAACGCCCCATCTTTAAGGGACCATGTCTCATTGGGAAGGCCAGAAGCTTCCTTTTTACAGTCCAAAGCCTGAGGTACAGGGTTCAAATGCTCGCTTGTAGGGTAATAAACCCTCATTTTCCGCCTCCAAAGCCTCCTTCTCAGGCACCAAAGCCTTGTTTGCAGGAGGCATAGCCTCTTGCTTAGCATCCAGTTTGCAACCTGGAGGGCACAATGCCTCCTTTTGAGGCTCCCAAGTCCTCAGCGAGATTACAAAGTCTCCTTTGGAGTCTCCGAGTCCCTGTTTTTAGGGGGCAGAGCCTTAGTTTTTGGTACCAAAACACCACGTTAGGGCACAAAAATGAATTCCAGGCTTCCAAACCTCCATTTCATTGCCAAAGCCCCAGTTCTAAGGCCCCAGCCCTCCTCAGGAGGGTCCAAGCTCTCTGACCCAGTGCCCAAGCCCCACTTTTACAGCTCCAAGCCTCCACTGGACCGCCCAAAGCCCTCTATTCCGCACCAAAGCTGCCTCTGCGGGGGCCAGAGTTGAACCAATGCGCTTCCCTGCTTTGCAGGATTTCAAGCGTCATTCGTAGCATCTAGACCATCCCTTTTAGTGCCCAGTGCCTCCTTTGGAGGGCCCAAACCCTCACTGTTCTGCTCCAAACCTGTCTTTTGCTCCCCATAGTCCTGGTTTAGGGCCCACGCTTTCCTTTGGAGGGTCTACACCCTCACTTTTAGGGCAGAAAGCTGCTTTTTAGGACCCAAAGCTACATTTAGAGGGTCTAAACCCTCAGTTTTCCGTTCCAAAGCCTTAGCTTTGCCTTTCAACACCTCATCCTAGGCTCCAAAGCCCCATCTCTGTGGTCCCATGGCTCCGTTTCCGTTTGCAAAGCCTACTTTTCAGAGCCAAATCTGCGTTTTCACTTTCCAAAGCCACATTTGCTTCTCCAGGTTGGCATTTTGAGGATTCAGCCAGCCTTTTGAGGGTCCAAATTGCACTTAAATATCCAAGTCCTCATTTGCAGGGTCCTCAGCAATGCTCCCTGGCACGCGTCTCTCCCTTCCACTCATGGAGCAGGCTGCAGAGGCTTCCTGGCTGCCTGGACCATGCAGATCCAAAAGCAAGCACGCCCGCAGCTGCTGGGAGAAAGGGCTCCCTGCAGCTCACGCCAGCGCTCCGCTCAAGCCCCAGGCGCCCGCCTTCTTAGCAGCGGGCACTGGAAGCAGCGCGGGGTGGGACAGGCTGGCAAAGACAGCTTTGCAAGGCAGAGCGCCCTGGGGCACGTCTCTGAGCCAGGCCGCTGCATGGCTGCTCTTCTGCCTGGCTGGGCATGGCGCAAGAAAAGGGCAACTTCCATTCCATAAGAACAGAATCCTACAAGCTACACGCTCATTCCTTCAAGTGACCTGCCTGTGGGATGGCCCTGCGTCTCCCCGACGCCACCAGTCTCAGATCTCGGGGAGCCTTCGCCGACAGGCACAGCTGTAAACAAGCACGCTGCCGTGAGATGCTGGCATGTACTTCTTTCTCAGGGAGCTGCAGTGACTGGAGGGGCTCGGGTCCTGGTGTGGGACCTGGGTGCGGGTGGAGAGTTCCAAAGCTGCAGGGGGCCTGGGTGACCTGTTGGCTGGAAGCTCTCCAAATGCTCTTGCCAGGCCCTGTGCAACACCTGTCGGGGAGCGTTAGGAGCCAACCCCTCATCTTACGGACCCAATGCTCCTTTGAAGGCACAAAGCCTCCTTCTTAAGGTCCAAACCTTCCTCTTAGGATCCAAAGCCTCCCTTTTAAAGCCCCAGGGCCTCACTGGAAAGGATGAAAGCCGCATTTTCGGCTCCAAAGCCTCTTTTTGGCTTCCAAAGTCTCACTTGTTTTGTCCAAAGGCTTTGTTTCAGGTCGCAAAATGTCTCTTTTTGACAGTGCAAAGCTGCATTTGCCATTCCCAAAGCCTCATTTGCCAGCTCCAAAGCAGCACTTGTCAAATCCAGCCACTCCTTCTCAGGCCCCAAGCCGCATCCTGAGTGTCCAAATCTCATTTTTAGGCCCTAAGCCCCTCTTTGACAGCTCAAAGCCTCATTTTTGGGGTCCAGAGCTTTGACTCTAGGCCTGAAAGCCTCCATTTGCTCCCCAAAGCCTCACCTGGAGGGGACAAACCCCCACGCACAAGTTCCAAACCCTCCCTTTCGAGGTCTGAAGACTCATTCCAGGGGCCCAGAGCAGCACTTGTTGGGCCCAAAGCCTCATTTTACAGTCCAAAGCCTTATCTCGAGGCTCCAAAGGCTGGCTTTTGGGACTAAACCCTGCCAAAGCCTCATTTGCAGGCACTACGGCCTCCCGGTCAGCAAACATCGCCTCATTTGTAGGAGCCAAGGCTTTGTTTTCAGCCTCTCCAATCCCATTGCGCAAGTGCAAAGCCTTAGCTTTTGCTACCAAAAAGTGTCATTTTAGGGCACAAAACTGAATTTCAGGCTTCAAAACCTCCCTTTCATTGCCAAAGACTCATTTCTAAAGCCCAAACCCTCCTTCTGAGGGGCCAAGCTCCCTGCTCTCGTACCCAGCCCCCTCTTCTGCACCCCTAAGCCTCCCCTGGAGCTCCCAGAGCCCCATCGGTTGAGACCACAGCTTCTTTTCTGGGGGCCAGAGAGAAACCAATGCCTTCCCCTGCTTGGCAGCATTTACAGCGTCATTTGTGGCACCTAGCCCATCCTTTTGAGTGTCCAAATCTCCTTTTGATGTCACAAACCCCCTGCTACAGCTCAGAGGCTCCTCTTTAGGGCCTAAAGCTTTCATTCCAGGCCTCAGAACCTCCATCCTTGCTCCCAAAGCCTCCCCTTTAGGGGACAAACCCCATTTACAAGTTCCCAACCCCACATTTGAAGGTCTGAAGACTCATGTCAACGCCCCATCTTTAAGGGACCATGTCTCATTGGGAAGGCCAGAAGCTTCCTTTTTACAGTCCAAAGCCTGAGGTACAGGGTTCAAATGCTCGCTTGTAGGGTAATAAACCCTCATTTTCCGCCTCCAAAGCCTCCTTCTCAGGCACCAAAGCCTTGTTTGCAGGAGGCATAGCCTCTTGCTTAGCATCCAGTTTGCAACCTGGAGGGCACAATGCCTCCTTTTGAGGCTCCCAAGTCCTCAGCGAGATTACAAAGTCTCCTTTGGAGTCTCCGAGTCCCTGTTTTTAGGGGGCAGAGCCTTAGTTTTTGGTACCAAAACACCACGTTAGGGCACAAAAATGAATTCCAGGCTTCCAAACCTCCATTTCATTGCCAAAGCCCCAGTTCTAAGGCCCCAGCCCTCCTCAGGAGGGTCCAAGCTCTCTGACCCAGTGCCCAAGCCCCACTTTTACAGCTCCAAGCCTCCACTGGACCGCCCAAAGCCCTCTATTCCGCACCAAAGCTGCCTCTGCGGGGGCCAGAGTTGAACCAATGCGCTTCCCTGCTTTGCAGGATTTCAAGCGTCATTCGTAGCATCTAGACCATCCCTTTTAGTGCCCAGTGCCTCCTTTGGAGGGCCCAAACCCTCACTGTTCTGCTCCAAACCTGTCTTTTGCTCCCCATAGTCCTGGTTTAGGGCCCACGCTTTCCTTTGGAGGGTCTACACCCTCACTTTTAGGGCAGAAAGCTGCTTTTTAGGACCCAAAGCTACATTTAGAGGGTCTAAACCCTCAGTTTTCCGTTCCAAAGCCTTAGCTTTGCCTTTCAACACCTCATCCTAGGCTCCAAAGCCCCATCTCTGTGGTCCCATGGCTCCGTTTCCGTTTGCAAAGCCTACTTTTCAGAGCCAAATCTGCGTTTTCACTTTCCAAAGCCACATTTGCTTCTCCAGGTTGGCATTTTGAGGATTCAGCCAGCCTTTTGAGGGTCCAAATTGCACTTAAATATCCAAGTCCTCATTTGCAGGGTCCTCAGCAATGCTCCCTGGCACGCGTCTCTCCCTTCCACTCATGGAGCAGGCTGCAGAGGCTTCCTGGCTGCCTGGACCATGCAGATCCAAAAGCAAGCACGCCCGCAGCTGCTGGGAGAAAGGGCTCCCTGCAGCTCACGCCAGCGCTCCGCTCAAGCCCCAGGCGCCCGCCTTCTTAGCAGCGGGCACTGGAAGCAGCGCGGGGTGGGACAGGCTGGCAAAGACAGCTTTGCAAGGCAGAGCGCCCTGGGGCACGTCTCTGAGCCAGGCCGCTGCATGGCTGCTCTTCTGCCTGGCTGGGCATGGCGCAAGAAAAGGGCAACTTCCATTCCATAAGAACAGAATCCTACAAGCTACACGCTCATTCCTTCAAGTGACCTACCTGTGGGATGGCCCTGCGTCTCCCCGACGCCACCAGTCTCAGATCTCGGGGAGCCTTCGCCGACAGGCACAGCTGTAAACAAGCACGCTGCCGTGAGATGCTGGCATGTACTTCTTTCTCAGGGAGCTGCAGTGACTGGAGGGGCTCGGGTCCTGGTGTGGGACCTGGGTGCGGGTGGAGAGTTCCAAAGCTGCAGGGGGGCCTGGGTGACCTGTTGGCTGGAAGCTCTCCAAATGCTCTTGCCAGGCCCTGTGCAACACCTGTCGGGGAGCGTTAGGAGCCAACCCCTCATCTTACGGACCCAATGCTCCTTTGAAGGCACAAAGCCTCCTTCTTAAGGTCCAAACCTTCCTCTTAGGATCCAAAGCCTCCCTTTTAAAGCCCCAGGGCCTCACTGGAAAGGATGAAAGCCGCATTTTCGGCTCCAAAGCCTCTTTTGGCTTCCAAAGTCTCACTTGTTTTGTCCAAAGGCTTTGTTTCAGGTCGCAAAATGTCTCTTTTTGACAGTGCAAAGCTGCATTTGCCATTCCCAAAGCCTCATTTGCCAGCTCCAAAGCAGCACTTGTCAAATCCAGCCACTCCTTCTCAGGCCCCAAGCCGCATCCTGAGTGTCCAAATCTCATTTTTAGGCCCTAAGCCCCTCTTTGACAGCTCAAAGCCTCATTTTTGGGGTCCAGAGCTTTGACTCTAGGCCTGAAAGCCTCCATTTGCTCCCCAAAGCCTCACCTGGAGGGGACAAACCCCCACGCACAAGTTCCAAACCCTCCCTTTCGAGGTCTGAAGACTCATTCCAGGGGCCCAGAGCAGCACTTGTTGGGCCCAAAGCCTCATTTTACAGTCCAAAGCCTTATCTCGAGGCTCCAAAGGCTGGCTTTTGGGACTAAACCCTGCCAAAGCCTCATTTGCAGGCACTACGGCCTCCCGGTCAGCAAACATCGCCTCATTTGTAGGAGCCAAGGCTTTGTTTTCAGCCTCTCCAATCCCATTGCGCAAGTGCAAAGCCTTAGCTTTTGCTACCAAAAAGTGTCATTTTAGGGCACAAAACTGAATTTCAGGCTTCAAAACCTCCCTTTCATTGCCAAAGACTCATTTCTAAAGCCCAAACCCTCCTTCTGAGGGGCCAAGCTCCCTGCTCTCGTACCCAGCCCCCTCTTCTGCACCCCTAAGCCTCCCCTGGAGCTCCCAGAGCCCCATCGGTTGAGACCACAGCTTCTTTTCTGGGGGCCAGAGAGAAACCAATGCCTTCCCCTGCTTGGCAGCATTTACAGCGTCATTTGTGGCACCTAGCCCATCCTTTTGAGTGTCCAAATCTCCTTTTGATGTCACAAACCCCCTGCTACAGCTCAGAGGCTCCTCTTTAGGGCCTAAAGCTTTCATTCCAGGCCTCAGAACCTCCATCCTTGCTCCCAAAGCCTCCCCTTTAGGGGACAAACCCCATTTACAAGTTCCCAACCCCACATTTGAAGGTCTGAAGACTCATGTCAACGCCCCATCTTTAAGGGACCATGTCTCATTGGGAAGGCCAGAAGCTTCCTTTTTACAGTCCAAAGCCTGAGGTACAGGGTTCAAATGCTCGCTTGTAGGGTAATAAACCCTCATTTTCCGCCTCCAAAGCCTCCTTCTCAGGCACCAAAGCCTTGTTTGCAGGAGGCATAGCCTCTTGCTTAGCATCCAGTTTGCAACCTGGAGGGCACAATGCCTCCTTTTGAGGCTCCCAAGTCCTCAGCGAGATTACAAAGTCTCCTTTGGAGTCTCCGAGTCCCTGTTTTTAGGGGGCAGAGCCTTAGTTTTTGGTACCAAAACACCACGTTAGGGCACAAAAATGAATTCCAGGCTTCCAAACCTCCATTTCATTGCCAAAGCCCCAGTTCTAAGGCCCCAGCCCTCCTCAGGAGGGTCCAAGCTCTCTGACCCAGTGCCCAAGCCCCACTTTTACAGCTCCAAGCCTCCACTGGACCGCCCAAAGCCCTCTATTCCGCACCAAAGCTGCCTCTGCGGGGGCCAGAGTTGAACCAATGCGCTTCCCTGCTTTGCAGGATTTCAAGCGTCATTCGTAGCATCTAGACCATCCCTTTTAGTGCCCAGTGCCTCCTTTGGAGGGCCCAAACCCTCACTGTTCTGCTCCAAACCTGTCTTTTGCTCCCCATAGTCCTGGTTTAGGGCCCACGCTTTCCTTTGGAGGGTCTACACCCTCACTTTTAGGGCAGAAAGCTGCTTTTTAGGACCCAAAGCTACATTTAGAGGGTCTAAACCCTCAGTTTTCCGTTCCAAAGCCTTAGCTTTGCCTTTCAACACCTCATCCTAGGCTCCAAAGCCCCATCTCTGTGGTCCCATGGCTCCGTTTCCGTTTGCAAAGCCTACTTTTCAGAGCCAAATCTGCGTTTTCACTTTCCAAAGCCACATTTGCTTCTCCAGGTTGGCATTTTGAGGATTCAGCCAGCCTTTTGAGGGTCCAAATTGCACTTAAATATCCAAGTCCTCATTTGCAGGGTCCTCAGCAATGCTCCCTGGCACGCGTCTCTCCCTTCCACTCATGGAGCAGGCTGCAGAGGCTTCCTGGCTGCCTGGACCATGCAGATCCAAAAGCAAGCACGCCCGCAGCTGCTGGGAGAAAGGGCTCCCTGCAGCTCACGCCAGCGCTCCGCTCAAGCCCCAGGCGCCCGCCTTCTTAGCAGCGGGCACTGGAAGCAGCGCGGGGTGGGACAGGCTGGCAAAGACAGCTTTGCAAGGCAGAGCGCCCTGGGGCACGTCTCTGAGCCAGGCCGCTGCATGGCTGCTCTTCTGCCTGGCTGGGCATGGCGCAAGAAAAGGGCAACTTCCATTCCATAAGAACAGAATCCTACAAGCTACACGCTCATTCCTTCAAGTGACCTGCCTGTGGGATGGCCCTGCGTCTCCCCGACGCCACCAGTCTCAGATCTCGGGGAGCCTTCGCCGACAGGCACAGCTGTAAACAAGCACGCTGCCGTGAGATGCTGGCATGTACTTCTTTCTCAGGGAGCTGCAGTGACTGGAGGGGCTCGGGTCCTGGTGTGGGACCTGGGTGCGGGTGGAGAGTTCCAAAGCTGCAGGGGGGCCTGGGTGACCTGTTGGCTGGAAGCTCTCCAAATGCTCTTGCCAGGCCCTGTGCAACACCTGTCGGGGAGCGTTAGGAGCCAACCCCTCATCTTACGGACCCAATGCTCCTTTGAAGGCACAAAGCCTCCTTCTTAAGGTCCAAACCTTCCTCTTAGGATCCAAAGCCTCCCTTTTAAAGCCCCAGGGCCTCACTGGAAAGGATGAAAGCCGCATTTTCGGCTCCAAAGCCTCTTTTTGGCTTCCAAAGTCTCACTTGTTTTGTCCAAAGGCTTTGTTTCAGGTCGCAAAATGTCTCTTTTTGACAGTGCAAAGCTGCATTTGCCATTCCCAAAGCCTCATTTGCCAGCTCCAAAGCAGCACTTGTCAAATCCAGCCACTCCTTCTCAGGCCCCAAGCCGCATCCTGAGTGTCCAAATCTCATTTTTAGGCCCTAAGCCCCTCTTTGACAGCTCAAAGCCTCATTTTTGGGGTCCAGAGCTTTGACTCTAGGCCTGAAAGCCTCCATTTGCTCCCCAAAGCCTCACCTGGAGGGGACAAACCCCCACGCACAAGTTCCAAACCCTCCCTTTCGAGGTCTGAAGACTCATTCCAGGGGCCCAGAGCAGCACTTGTTGGGCCCAAAGCCTCATTTTACAGTCCAAAGCCTTATCTCGAGGCTCCAAAGGCTGGCTTTTGGGACTAAACCCTGCCAAAGCCTCATTTGCAGGCACTACGGCCTCCCGGTCAGCAAACATCGCCTCATTTGTAGGAGCCAAGGCTTTGTTTTCAGCCTCTCCAATCCCATTGCGCAAGTGCAAAGCCTTAGCTTTTGCTACCAAAAAGTGTCATTTTAGGGCACAAAACTGAATTTCAGGCTTCAAAACCTCCCTTTCATTGCCAAAGACTCATTTCTAAAGCCCAAACCCTCCTTCTGAGGGGCCAAGCTCCCTGCTCTCGTACCCAGCCCCCTCTTCTGCACCCCTAAGCCTCCCCTGGAGCTCCCAGAGCCCCATCGGTTGAGACCACAGCTTCTTTTCTGGGGGCCAGAGAGAAACCAATGCCTTCCCCTGCTTGGCAGCATTTACAGCGTCATTTGTGGCACCTAGCCCATCCTTTTGAGTGTCCAAATCTCCTTTTGATGTCACAAACCCCCTGCTACAGCTCAGAGGCTCCTCTTTAGGGCCTAAAGCTTTCATTCCAGGCCTCAGAACCTCCATCCTTGCTCCCAAAGCCTCCCCTTTAGGGGACAAACCCCATTTACAAGTTCCCAACCCCACATTTGAAGGTCTGAAGACTCATGTCAACGCCCCATCTTTAAGGGACCATGTCTCATTGGGAAGGCCAGAAGCTTCCTTTTTACAGTCCAAAGCCTGAGGTACAGGGTTCAAATGCTCGCTTGTAGGGTAATAAACCCTCATTTTCCGCCTCCAAAGCCTCCTTCTCAGGCACCAAAGCCTTGTTTGCAGGAGGCATAGCCTCTTGCTTAGCATCCAGTTTGCAACCTGGAGGGCACAATGCCTCCTTTTGAGGCTCCCAAGTCCTCAGCGAGATTACAAAGTCTCCTTTGGAGTCTCCGAGTCCCTGTTTTTAGGGGGCAGAGCCTTAGTTTTTGGTACCAAAACACCACGTTAGGGCACAAAAATGAATTCCAGGCTTCCAAACCTCCATTTCATTGCCAAAGCCCCAGTTCTAAGGCCCCAGCCCTCCTCAGGAGGGTCCAAGCTCTCTGACCCAGTGCCCAAGCCCCACTTTTACAGCTCCAAGCCTCCACTGGACCGCCCAAAGCCCTCTATTCCGCACCAAAGCTGCCTCTGCGGGGGCCAGAGTTGAACCAATGCGCTTCCCTGCTTTGCAGGATTTCAAGCGTCATTCGTAGCATCTAGACCATCCCTTTTAGTGCCCAGTGCCTCCTTTGGAGGGCCCAAACCCTCACTGTTCTGCTCCAAACCTGTCTTTTGCTCCCCATAGTCCTGGTTTAGGGCCCACGCTTTCCTTTGGAGGGTCTACACCCTCACTTTTAGGGCAGAAAGCTGCTTTTTAGGACCCAAAGCTACATTTAGAGGGTCTAAACCCTCAGTTTTCCGTTCCAAAGCCTTAGCTTTGCCTTTCAACACCTCATCCTAGGCTCCAAAGCCCCATCTCTGTGGTCCCATGGCTCCGTTTCCGTTTGCAAAGCCTACTTTTCAGAGCCAAATCTGCGTTTTCACTTTCCAAAGCCACATTTGCTTCTCCAGGTTGGCATTTTGAGGATTCAGCCAGCCTTTTGAGGGTCCAAATTGCACTTAAATATCCAAGTCCTCATTTGCAGGGTCCTCAGCAATGCTCCCTGGCACGCGTCTCTCCCTTCCACTCATGGAGCAGGCTGCAGAGGCTTCCTGGCTGCCTGGACCATGCAGATCCAAAAGCAAGCACGCCCGCAGCTGCTGGGAGAAAGGGCTCCCTGCAGCTCACGCCAGCGCTCCGCTCAAGCCCCAGGCGCCCGCCTTCTTAGCAGCGGGCACTGGAAGCAGCGCGGGGTGGGACAGGCTGGCAAAGACAGCTTTGCAAGGCAGAGCGCCCTGGGGCACGTCTCTGAGCCAGGCCGCTGCATGGCTGCTCTTCTGCCTGGCTGGGCATGGCGCAAGAAAAGGGCAACTTCCATTCCATAAGAACAGAATCCTACAAGCTACACGCTCATTCCTTCAAGTGACCTACCTGTGGGATGGCCCTGCGTCTCCCCGACGCCACCAGTCTCAGATCTCGGGGAGCCTTCGCCGACAGGCACAGCTGTAAACAAGCACGCTGCCGTGAGATGCTGGCATGTACTTCTTTCTCAGGGAGCTGCAGTGACTGGAGGGGCTCGGGTCCTGGTGTGGGACCTGGGTGCGGGTGGAGAGTTCCAAAGCTGCAGGGGGCCTGGGTGACCTGTTGGCTGGAAGCTCTCCAAATGCTCTTGCCAGGCCCTGTGCAACACCTGTCGGGGAGCGTTAGGAGCCAACCCCTCATCTTACGGACCCAATGCTCCTTTGAAGGCACAAAGCCTCCTTCTTAAGGTCCAAACCTTCCTCTTAGGATCCAAAGCCTCCCTTTTAAAGCCCCAGGGCCTCACTGGAAAGGATGAAAGCCGCATTTTCGGCTCCAAAGCCTCTTTTTGGCTTCCAAAGTCTCACTTGTTTTGTCCAAAGGCTTTGTTTCAGGTCGCAAAATGTCTCTTTTTGACAGTGCAAAGCTGCATTTGCCATTCCCAAAGCCTCATTTGCCAGCTCCAAAGCAGCACTTGTCAAATCCAGCCACTCCTTCTCAGGCCCCAAGCCGCATCCTGAGTGTCCAAATCTCATTTTTAGGCCCTAAGCCCCTCTTTGACAGCTCAAAGCCTCATTTTTGGGGTCCAGAGCTTTGACTCTAGGCCTGAAAGCCTCCATTTGCTCCCCAAAGCCTCACCTGGAGGGGACAAACCCCCACGCACAAGTTCCAAACCCTCCCTTTCGAGGTCTGAAGACTCATTCCAGGGGCCCAGAGCAGCACTTGTTGGGCCCAAAGCCTCATTTTACAGTCCAAAGCCTTATCTCGAGGCTCCAAAGGCTGGCTTTTGGGACTAAACCCTGCCAAAGCCTCATTTGCAGGCACTACGGCCTCCCGGTCAGCAAACATCGCCTCATTTGTAGGAGCCAAGGCTTTGTTTTCAGCCTCTCCAATCCCATTGCGCAAGTGCAAAGCCTTAGCTTTTGCTACCAAAAAGTGTCATTTTAGGGCACAAAACTGAATTTCAGGCTTCAAAACCTCCCTTTCATTGCCAAAGACTCATTTCTAAAGCCCAAACCCTCCTTCTGAGGGGCCAAGCTCCCTGCTCTCGTACCCAGCCCCCTCTTCTGCACCCCTAAGCCTCCCCTGGAGCTCCCAGAGCCCCATCGGTTGAGACCACAGCTTCTTTTCTGGGGGCCAGAGAGAAACCAATGCCTTCCCCTGCTTGGCAGCATTTACAGCGTCATTTGTGGCACCTAGCCCATCCTTTTGAGTGTCCAAATCTCCTTTTGATGTCACAAACCCCCTGCTACAGCTCAGAGGCTCCTCTTTAGGGCCTAAAGCTTTCATTCCAGGCCTCAGAACCTCCATCCTTGCTCCCAAAGCCTCCCCTTTAGGGGACAAACCCCATTTACAAGTTCCCAACCCCACATTTGAAGGTCTGAAGACTCATGTCAACGCCCCATCTTTAAGGGACCATGTCTCATTGGGAAGGCCAGAAGCTTCCTTTTACAGTCCAAAGCCTGAGGTACAGGGTTCAAATGCTCGCTTGTAGGGTAATAAACCCTCATTTTCCGCCTCCAAAGCCTCCTTCTCAGGCACCAAAGCCTTGTTTGCAGGAGGCATAGCCTCTTGCTTAGCATCCAGTTTGCAACCTGGAGGGCACAATGCCTCCTTTTGAGGCTCCCAAGTCCTCAGCGAGATTACAAAGTCTCCTTTGGAGTCTCCGAGTCCCTGTTTTTAGGGGCAGAGCCTTAGTTTTTGGTACCAAAACACCACGTTAGGGCACAAAAATGAATTCCAGGCTTCCAAACCTCCATTTCATTGCCAAAGCCCCAGTTCTAAGGCCCCAGCCCTCCTCAGGAGGGTCCAAGCTCTCTGACCCAGTGCCCAAGCCCCACTTTTACAGCTCCAAGCCTCCACTGGACCGCCCAAAGCCCTCTATTCCGCACCAAAGCTGCCTCTGCGGGGGCCAGAGTTGAACCAATGCGCTTCCCTGCTTTGCAGGATTTCAAGCGTCATTCGTAGCATCTAGACCATCCCTTTTAGTGCCCAGTGCCTCCTTTGGAGGGCCCAAACCCTCACTGTTCTGCTCCAAACCTGTCTTTTGCTCCCCATAGTCCTGGTTTAGGGCCCACGCTTTCCTTTGGAGGGTCTACACCCTCACTTTTAGGGCAGAAAGCTGCTTTTTAGGACCCAAAGCTACATTTAGAGGGTCTAAACCCTCAGTTTTCCGTTCCAAAGCCTTAGCTTTGCCTTTCAACACCTCATCCTAGGCTCCAAAGCCCCATCTCTGTGGTCCCATGGCTCCGTTTCCGTTTGCAAAGCCTACTTTTCAGAGCCAAATCTGCGTTTTCACTTTCCAAAGCCACATTTGCTTCTCCAGGTTGGCATTTTGAGGATTCAGCCAGCCTTTTGAGGGTCCAAATTGCACTTAAATATCCAAGTCCTCATTTGCAGGGTCCTCAGCAATGCTCCCTGGCACGCGTCTCTCCCTTCCACTCATGGAGCAGGCTGCAGAGGCTTCCTGGCTGCCTGGACCATGCAGATCCAAAAGCAAGCACGCCCGCAGCTGCTGGGAGAAAGGGCTCCCTGCAGCTCACGCCAGCGCTCCGCTCAAGCCCCAGGCGCCCGCCTTCTTAGCAGCGGGCACTGGAAGCAGCGCGGGGTGGGACAGGCTGGCAAAGACAGCTTTGCAAGGCAGAGCGCCCTGGGGCACGTCTCTGAGCCAGGCCGCTGCATGGCTGCTCTTCTGCCTGGCTGGGCATGGCGCAAGAAAAGGGCAACTTCCATTCCATAAGAACAGAATCCTACAAGCTACACGCTCATTCCTTCAAGTGACCTGCCTGTGGGATGGCCCTGCGTCTCCCCGACGCCACCAGTCTCAGATCTCGGGGAGCCTTCGCCGACAGGCACAGCTGTAAACAAGCACGCTGCCGTGAGATGCTGGCATGTACTTCTTTCTCAGGGAGCTGCAGTGACTGGAGGGGCTCGGGTCCTGGTGTGGGACCTGGGTGCGGGTGGAGAGTTCCAAAGCTGCAGGGGGCCTGGGTGACCTGTTGGCTGGAAGCTCTCCAAATGCTCTTGCCAGGCCCTGTGCAACACCTGTCGGGGAGCGTTAGGAGCCAACCCCTCATCTTACGGACCCAATGCTCCTTTGAAGGCACAAAGCCTCCTTCTTAAGGTCCAAACCTTCCTCTTAGGATCCAAAGCCTCCCTTTTAAAGCCCCAGGGCCTCACTGGAAAGGATGAAAGCCGCATTTTCGGCTCCAAAGCCTCTTTTGGCTTCCAAAGTCTCACTTGTTTTGTCCAAAGGCTTTGTTTCAGGTCGCAAAATGTCTCTTTTTGACAGTGCAAAGCTGCATTTGCCATTCCCAAAGCCTCATTTGCCAGCTCCAAAGCAGCACTTGTCAAATCCAGCCACTCCTTCTCAGGCCCCAAGCCGCATCCTGAGTGTCCAAATCTCATTTTTAGGCCCTAAGCCCCTCTTTGACAGCTCAAAGCCTCATTTTTGGGGTCCAGAGCTTTGACTCTAGGCCTGAAAGCCTCCATTTGCTCCCCAAAGCCTCACCTGGAGGGGACAAACCCCCACGCACAAGTTCCAAACCCTCCCTTTCGAGGTCTGAAGACTCATTCCAGGGGCCCAGAGCAGCACTTGTTGGGCCCAAAGCCTCATTTTACAGTCCAAAGCCTTATCTCGAGGCTCCAAAGGCTGGCTTTTGGGACTAAACCCTGCCAAAGCCTCATTTGCAGGCACTACGGCCTCCCGGTCAGCAAACATCGCCTCATTTGTAGGAGCCAAGGCTTTGTTTTCAGCCTCTCCAATCCCATTGCGCAAGTGCAAAGCCTTAGCTTTTGCTACCAAAAAGTGTCATTTTAGGGCACAAAACTGAATTTCAGGCTTCAAAACCTCCCTTTCATTGCCAAAGACTCATTTCTAAAGCCCAAACCCTCCTTCTGAGGGGCCAAGCTCCCTGCTCTCGTACCCAGCCCCCTCTTCTGCACCCCTAAGCCTCCCCTGGAGCTCCCAGAGCCCCATCGGTTGAGACCACAGCTTCTTTTCTGGGGGCCAGAGAGAAACCAATGCCTTCCCCTGCTTGGCAGCATTTACAGCGTCATTTGTGGCACCTAGCCCATCCTTTTGAGTGTCCAAATCTCCTTTTGATGTCACAAACCCCCTGCTACAGCTCAGAGGCTCCTCTTTAGGGCCTAAAGCTTTCATTCCAGGCCTCAGAACCTCCATCCTTGCTCCCAAAGCCTCCCCTTTAGGGGACAAACCCCATTTACAAGTTCCCAACCCCACATTTGAAGGTCTGAAGACTCATGTCAACGCCCCATCTTTAAGGGACCATGTCTCATTGGGAAGGCCAGAAGCTTCCTTTTTACAGTCCAAAGCCTGAGGTACAGGGTTCAAATGCTCGCTTGTAGGGTAATAAACCCTCATTTTCCGCCTCCAAAGCCTCCTTCTCAGGCACCAAAGCCTTGTTTGCAGGAGGCATAGCCTCTTGCTTAGCATCCAGTTTGCAACCTGGAGGGCACAATGCCTCCTTTTGAGGCTCCCAAGTCCTCAGCGAGATTACAAAGTCTCCTTTGGAGTCTCCGAGTCCCTGTTTTTAGGGGGCAGAGCCTTAGTTTTTGGTACCAAAACACCACGTTAGGGCACAAAAATGAATTCCAGGCTTCCAAACCTCCATTTCATTGCCAAAGCCCCAGTTCTAAGGCCCCAGCCCTCCTCAGGAGGGTCCAAGCTCTCTGACCCAGTGCCCAAGCCCCACTTTTACAGCTCCAAGCCTCCACTGGACCGCCCAAAGCCCTCTATTCCGCACCAAAGCTGCCTCTGCGGGGGCCAGAGTTGAACCAATGCGCTTCCCTGCTTTGCAGGATTTCAAGCGTCATTCGTAGCATCTAGACCATCCCTTTTAGTGCCCAGTGCCTCCTTTGGAGGGCCCAAACCCTCACTGTTCTGCTCCAAACCTGTCTTTTGCTCCCCATAGTCCTGGTTTAGGGCCCACGCTTTCCTTTGGAGGGTCTACACCCTCACTTTTAGGGCAGAAAGCTGCTTTTTAGGACCCAAAGCTACATTTAGAGGGTCTAAACCCTCAGTTTTCCGTTCCAAAGCCTTAGCTTTGCCTTTCAACACCTCATCCTAGGCTCCAAAGCCCCATCTCTGTGGTCCCATGGCTCCGTTTCCGTTTGCAAAGCCTACTTTTCAGAGCCAAATCTGCGTTTTCACTTTCCAAAGCCACATTTGCTTCTCCAGGTTGGCATTTTGAGGATTCAGCCAGCCTTTTGAGGGTCCAAATTGCACTTAAATATCCAAGTCCTCATTTGCAGGGTCCTCAGCAATGCTCCCTGGCACGCGTCTCTCCCTTCCACTCATGGAGCAGGCTGCAGAGGCTTCCTGGCTGCCTGGACCATGCAGATCCAAAAGCAAGCACGCCCGCAGCTGCTGGGAGAAAGGGCTCCCTGCAGCTCACGCCAGCGCTCCGCTCAAGCCCCAGGCGCCCGCCTTCTTAGCAGCGGGCACTGGAAGCAGCGCGGGGTGGGACAGGCTGGCAAAGACAGCTTTGCAAGGCAGAGCGCCCTGGGGCACGTCTCTGAGCCAGGCCGCTGCATGGCTGCTCTTCTGCCTGGCTGGGCATGGCGCAAGAAAAGGGCAACTTCCATTCCATAAGAACAGAATCCTACAAGCTACACGCTCATTCCTTCAAGTGACCTGCCTGTGGGATGGCCCTGCGTCTCCCCGACGCCACCAGTCTCAGATCTCGGGGAGCCTTCGCCGACAGGCACAGCTGTAAACAAGCACGCTGCCGTGAGATGCTGGCATGTACTTCTTTCTCAGGGAGCTGCAGTGACTGGAGGGGCTCGGGTCCTGGTGTGGGACCTGGGTGCGGGTGGAGAGTTCCAAAGCTGCAGGGGGGCCTGGGTGACCTGTTGGCTGGAAGCTCTCCAAATGCTCTTGCCAGGCCCTGTGCAACACCTGTCGGGGAGCGTTAGGAGCCAACCCCTCATCTTACGGACCCAATGCTCCTTTGAAGGCACAAAGCCTCCTTCTTAAGGTCCAAACCTTCCTCTTAGGATCCAAAGCCTCCCTTTTAAAGCCCCAGGGCCTCACTGGAAAGGATGAAAGCCGCATTTTCGGCTCCAAAGCCTCTTTTGGCTTCCAAAGTCTCACTTGTTTTGTCCAAAGGCTTTGTTTCAGGTCGCAAAATGTCTCTTTTTGACAGTGCAAAGCTGCATTTGCCATTCCCAAAGCCTCATTTGCCAGCTCCAAAGCAGCACTTGTCAAATCCAGCCACTCCTTCTCAGGCCCCAAGCCGCATCCTGAGTGTCCAAATCTCATTTTTAGGCCCTAAGCCCCTCTTTGACAGCTCAAAGCCTCATTTTTGGGGTCCAGAGCTTTGACTCTAGGCCTGAAAGCCTCCATTTGCTCCCCAAAGCCTCACCTGGAGGGGACAAACCCCCACGCACAAGTTCCAAACCCTCCCTTTCGAGGTCTGAAGACTCATTCCAGGGGCCCAGAGCAGCACTTGTTGGGCCCAAAGCCTCATTTTACAGTCCAAAGCCTTATCTCGAGGCTCCAAAGGCTGGCTTTTGGGACTAAACCCTGCCAAAGCCTCATTTGCAGGCACTACGGCCTCCCGGTCAGCAAACATCGCCTCATTTGTAGGAGCCAAGGCTTTGTTTTCAGCCTCTCCAATCCCATTGCGCAAGTGCAAAGCCTTAGCTTTTGCTACCAAAAAGTGTCATTTTAGGGCACAAAACTGAATTTCAGGCTTCAAAACCTCCCTTTCATTGCCAAAGACTCATTTCTAAAGCCCAAACCCTCCTTCTGAGGGGCCAAGCTCCCTGCTCTCGTACCCAGCCCCTCTTCTGCACCCCTAAGCCTCCCCTGGAGCTCCCAGAGCCCCATCGGTTGAGACCACAGCTTCTTTTCTGGGGGCCAGAGAGAAACCAATGCCTTCCCCTGCTTGGCAGCATTTACAGCGTCATTTGTGGCACCTAGCCCATCCTTTTGAGTGTCCAAATCTCCTTTTGATGTCACAAACCCCCTGCTACAGCTCAGAGGCTCCTCTTTAGGGCCTAAAGCTTTCATTCCAGGCCTCAGAACCTCCATCCTTGCTCCCAAAGCCTCCCCTTTAGGGGACAAACCCCATTTACAAGTTCCCAACCCCACATTTGAAGGTCTGAAGACTCATGTCAACGCCCCATCTTTAAGGGACCATGTCTCATTGGGAAGGCCAGAAGCTTCCTTTTTACAGTCCAAAGCCTGAGGTACAGGGTTCAAATGCTCGCTTGTAGGGTAATAAACCCTCATTTTCCGCCTCCAAAGCCTCCTTCTCAGGCACCAAAGCCTTGTTTGCAGGAGGCATAGCCTCTTGCTTAGCATCCAGTTTGCAACCTGGAGGGCACAATGCCTCCTTTTGAGGCTCCCAAGTCCTCAGCGAGATTACAAAGTCTCCTTTGGAGTCTCCGAGTCCCTGTTTTTAGGGGGCAGAGCCTTAGTTTTTGGTACCAAAACACCACGTTAGGGCACAAAAATGAATTCCAGGCTTCCAAACCTCCATTTCATTGCCAAAGCCCCAGTTCTAAGGCCCCAGCCCTCCTCAGGAGGGTCCAAGCTCTCTGACCCAGTGCCCAAGCCCCACTTTTACAGCTCCAAGCCTCCACTGGACCGCCCAAAGCCCTCTATTCCGCACCAAAGCTGCCTCTGCGGGGGCCAGAGTTGAACCAATGCGCTTCCCTGCTTTGCAGGATTTCAAGCGTCATTCGTAGCATCTAGACCATCCCTTTTAGTGCCCAGTGCCTCCTTTGGAGGGCCCAAACCCTCACTGTTCTGCTCCAAACCTGTCTTTTGCTCCCCATAGTCCTGGTTTAGGGCCCACGCTTTCCTTTGGAGGGTCTACACCCTCACTTTTAGGGCAGAAAGCTGCTTTTTAGGACCCAAAGCTACATTTAGAGGGTCTAAACCCTCAGTTTTCCGTTCCAAAGCCTTAGCTTTGCCTTTCAACACCTCATCCTAGGCTCCAAAGCCCCATCTCTGTGGTCCCATGGCTCCGTTTCCGTTTGCAAAGCCTACTTTTCAGAGCCAAATCTGCGTTTTCACTTTCCAAAGCCACATTTGCTTCTCCAGGTTGGCATTTTGAGGATTCAGCCAGCCTTTTGAGGGTCCAAATTGCACTTAAATATCCAAGTCCTCATTTGCAGGGTCCTCAGCAATGCTCCCTGGCACGCGTCTCTCCCTTCCACTCATGGAGCAGGCTGCAGAGGCTTCCTGGCTGCCTGGACCATGCAGATCCAAAAGCAAGCACGCCCGCAGCTGCTGGGAGAAAGGGCTCCCTGCAGCTCACGCCAGCGCTCCGCTCAAGCCCCAGGCGCCCGCCTTCTTAGCAGCGGGCACTGGAAGCAGCGCGGGGTGGGACAGGCTGGCAAAGACAGCTTTGCAAGGCAGAGCGCCCTGGGGCACGTCTCTGAGCCAGGCCGCTGCATGGCTGCTCTTCTGCCTGGCTGGGCATGGCGCAAGAAAAGGGCAACTTCCATTCCATAAGAACAGAATCCTACAAGCTACACGCTCATTCCTTCAAGTGACCTGCCTGTGGGATGGCCCTGCGTCTCCCCGACGCCACCAGTCTCAGATCTCGGGGAGCCTTCGCCGACAGGCACAGCTGTAAACAAGCACGCTGCCGTGAGATGCTGGCATGTACTTCTTTCTCAGGGAGCTGCAGTGACTGGAGGGGCTCGGGTCCTGGTGTGGGACCTGGGTGCGGGTGGAGAGTTCCAAAGCTGCAGGGGGGCCTGGGTGACCTGTTGGCTGGAAGCTCTCCAAATGCTCTTGCCAGGCCCTGTGCAACACCTGTCGGGGAGCGTTAGGAGCCAACCCCTCATCTTACGGACCCAATGCTCCTTTGAAGGCACAAAGCCTCCTTCTTAAGGTCCAAACCTTCCTCTTAGGATCCAAAGCCTCCCTTTTAAAGCCCCAGGGCCTCACTGGAAAGGATGAAAGCCGCATTTTCGGCTCCAAAGCCTCTTTTTGGCTTCCAAAGTCTCACTTGTTTTGTCCAAAGGCTTTGTTTCAGGTCGCAAAATGTCTCTTTTTGACAGTGCAAAGCTGCATTTGCCATTCCCAAAGCCTCATTTGCCAGCTCCAAAGCAGCACTTGTCAAATCCAGCCACTCCTTCTCAGGCCCCAAGCCGCATCCTGAGTGTCCAAATCTCATTTTTAGGCCCTAAGCCCCTCTTTGACAGCTCAAAGCCTCATTTTTGGGGTCCAGAGCTTTGACTCTAGGCCTGAAAGCCTCCATTTGCTCCCCAAAGCCTCACCTGGAGGGGACAAACCCCCACGCACAAGTTCCAAACCCTCCCTTTCGAGGTCTGAAGACTCATTCCAGGGGCCCAGAGCAGCACTTGTTGGGCCCAAAGCCTCATTTTACAGTCCAAAGCCTTATCTCGAGGCTCCAAAGGCTGGCTTTTGGGACTAAACCCTGCCAAAGCCTCATTTGCAGGCACTACGGCCTCCCGGTCAGCAAACATCGCCTCATTTGTAGGAGCCAAGGCTTTGTTTTCAGCCTCTCCAATCCCATTGCGCAAGTGCAAAGCCTTAGCTTTTGCTACCAAAAAGTGTCATTTTAGGGCACAAAACTGAATTTCAGGCTTCAAAACCTCCCTTTCATTGCCAAAGACTCATTTCTAAAGCCCAAACCCTCCTTCTGAGGGGCCAAGCTCCCTGCTCTCGTACCCAGCCCCCTCTTCTGCACCCCTAAGCCTCCCCTGGAGCTCCCAGAGCCCCATCGGTTGAGACCACAGCTTCTTTTCTGGGGGCCAGAGAGAAACCAATGCCTTCCCCTGCTTGGCAGCATTTACAGCGTCATTTGTGGCACCTAGCCCATCCTTTTGAGTGTCCAAATCTCCTTTTGATGTCACAAACCCCCTGCTACAGCTCAGAGGCTCCTCTTTAGGGCCTAAAGCTTTCATTCCAGGCCTCAGAACCTCCATCCTTGCTCCCAAAGCCTCCCCTTCAGGGGACAAACCCCATTTACAAGTTCCCAACCCCACATTTGAAGGTCTGAAGACTCATTTCAACGCCCCATCTTTAAGGGACCATGTCTCATTGGGAAGGCCAGAAGCTTCCTTTTTACAGTCCAAAGCCTGAGGTACAGGGTTCAAATGCTCGCTTGTAGGGTAATAAACCCTCATTTTCCGCCTCCAAAGCCTCCTTCTCAGGCACCAAAGCCTTGTTTGCAGGAGGCATAGCCTCTTGCTTAGCATCCAGTTTGCAACCTGGAGGGCACAATGCCTCCTTTTGAGGCTCCCAAGTCCTCAGCGAGATTACAAAGTCTCCTTTGGAGTCTCCGAGTCCCTGTTTTTAGGGGGCAGAGCCTTAGTTTTTGGTACCAAAACACCACGTTAGGGCACAAAAATGAATTCCAGGCTTCCAAACCTCCATTTCATTGCCAAAGCCCCAGTTCTAAGGCCCCAGCCCTCCTCAGGAGGGTCCAAGCTCTCTGACCCAGTGCCCAAGCCCCACTTTTACAGCTCCAAGCCTCCACTGGACCGCCCAAAGCCCTCTATTCCGCACCAAAGCTGCCTCTGCGGGGGCCAGAGTTGAACCAATGCGCTTCCCTGCTTTGCAGGATTTCAAGCGTCATTCGTAGCATCTAGACCATCCCTTTTAGTGCCCAGTGCCTCCTTTGGAGGGCCCAAACCCTCACTGTTCTGCTCCAAACCTGTCTTTTGCTCCCCATAGTCCTGGTTTAGGGCCCACGCTTTCCTTTGGAGGGTCTACACCCTCACTTTTAGGGCAGAAAGCTGCTTTTTAGGACCCAAAGCTACATTTAGAGGGTCTAAACCCTCAATTTCCTGTCCTGCTTGGCAGACATGTCACTGGGATAGAGGTCCTCAAGGCTGAAATCTGTGACCCAGCTAGTCAGGAAATGGTTTATCACCCCAGAGCACCGTTCCAGGCGTGTTAACCTGGAAAATCCTCCCACATGACCCCTGCGCCTCCCCAAAGGGGCTCTTCCTCCCACTTGCATGCACAGCTAGCCACAGCTCAGCCGGCCCAACTGGTCTCCCGACTCTGCCTCCCCGTGTTCCTGGCCCTGCTGTCACACTCCTCCTTGCCTACGTACCGAATCCCCGCGCTCGCCATGGATCAGCACAGGCGTCCTTAGCTTGCAGGGTCACCAGGAGGAGAAGAAGAAGGAGACAAGTTGGGGCCACAGCTCCTCGTGCCTGCACCATGGCGCTGCTGCTTCCGCTGCCGCCACTGGCACTGCTGGCGCTGGCGGAGCGGTGCCCGCAGCACGGCACAGAACATGCCGGCCCGCACAGCACGACTCTGTGACCTCACAGCCCAGCCTCCCCGCCCTGGCCACGCGCCTGGGGTGTCACCTCCCCAAGCACCGCCTCCCAGCATGCCCCGCCCCCACCTGAGGGAGACTGACACTGCCCCATCCTGCCCCGCTGATGGGGCCCTGTGCAGCACACAGCCCCTCCCCTCATGGGCTCTGTCCCATCATCCTGGCCAGCTCTCACCTGCGCTGGGCGTGCTGGTGTCACCCAAATCGGGAATCAAGCTCCCTAACACCAATGGTGCGTGAAGAAGCAGCCATTCTTTACTGCAGTGCCGGATGCACGGGGGATCGTCCCACCTAGCACGCGTTCTGCTCTAAAAATCCAGACAGAATATATTCAGTAACTTCTTAGATAATGACCAGCAATTCCTGGAATTTTGATGCAGAATCATCCGTTTTCCTAGAAATCATTATCATATTCCCCACCCATTTGCACATGCTCAGTCTTTTGAGTCCAGGGTCATCTGCTGGTCCTACGGGTTGTCAGATTGCCCCCTCCTCAAATTCTCTGGTTAAACTTTCCTCAAAATCTCCATAGATGCTCTGGAGAACACGTCATGGTGTTCCGTGATTTTTGCTACCTCCACGGGACCGGCTGGAGGCCTCTTGCACATCTCATCCTCAAGGCCTACCTTTGTTTTACCGTCCCTCTTAGTTACCCCAGATATGCTAGGCTAGCTTTTAACAAACGAAATAGTGACTTTGTTCTACCATCTTAAAACGATCTGTTCCCTCTAACGATTCATACATTACGTATGAAATCCTGCCTATGTGTCTACAGTTTCAGCAGCAGCAAAACCCTCCTAATCCTCATATAATTTTCAAAAATCATACTATTCTAAAATTATATTGCTGAATTATGTTATGTCATATAACATTTCCCCCCTCGGAAAGTTTGGAGATATGATTTCAAAGCTTTAGTCCTAAAATTGGTGATCTTTTATAATGCCTTTTTATTCATGATCTGTGGGTGGGAGCCTTGGAATTTATTCTTTTTCACCCTGTTGTCTAGCCACTGCTTGGATAATCATTCCATTAGCTGTGGTCTTGTGGTTCATCCGTTTCTTTAAACAATAATAAACCAAAATAACTGCTAAAAAGATTATCAACAAGACCAATGCAGTGCTAATCAGTGATTTTATCCATTAATTCAGATTTCATCCCAAGCCACTGAAGATCTTAGCTATCTAACTTTCTTGCATGTCCTGCTGGAGTTTTTGAGTGTCTCCTCCTGTCTCTTCCAGGAAGTCCAAATCCTATTCCACACCTTGAGTTACACTCCGAACGTGGATGCAACAATGATCAATTCTGTCCCTCAGGTATCCACAAACTCCGTGTCCTTTGAGTGGGAGCAGATCTAGAGCCGTTCTATTTTGTAGTCATCTTTGAGGTTGCTTGTAACTGCAAATTTAAATCTCTAACTCCCTTTCTGGTCACACGGGCCAGTCTCTCCATCTGTCCTGTTCAGCGGTATAGCCCATCTCAATTCCTATCTATTGCCAAAGAGGTCAGTGAAAATTCTAAGGCCCAACTTATTCTAACTCCAGTAGAGGGTTCATTCCTCTCCTCTTCAACATCTGGTGTTCTTTCAACGCGTTCTATTTTCAAATTTTTTCAAGGCCCCCTAAAAGGAGACTTTTTCCAAATTGGGCACAATGTTGGCCTCCCCAAGGTGATTTGTTTGACCTTGCCATCAAGAGGCGGATGAGTTGTCCATGTTCCATCACTCATTGCCCGAACCAAATGTCCTGGACTCTGACTAGTCGGTTTTTAACAACTAAATCTTGTTCCTCTCTGGGGTTTATCCGTTTCAGTCAATTGAAGATCATTTCTAAGTCCTCTGCACAAGCAAAGGGAGAATATTTTGAACTGCCATGTCTATCGTACTGCAATTGTATATTTTCTCACACTTCCACCAAGATATTATCTTTTCCTCTTCTCCGAATGAACTCCCTTTATCATTTACTGATGGCCAAGTTGTACAAATTGACCCATCCCAGGTACAGGACCAAGGAGTTTTGGCCGTCTATTGGAAATGAGATCATAGTCATAGACCATACTGAATCCCAACTAACTGTCCTTTCTGGTACAGGCTGGTTGGTTTCATCGCATTTCCATCCCAGGACCAGTCGAGTTACATTTTTCCTCACTTGTTCATCATAAGTACAGTATCCTACATTATGGACTCTCCCTATTTTGGTAAAAACAAAATTTAATAATCTTCCGCAATCTGGTCTATTTCCTGGAGACTTCCATTGTTTCTTGATGTTTGTCACTTTTCCTTGCCATCCCATTCCTGGTCTTTGTTCACAGTGCGTAGTTGTGTTTCTACATTCTAAAATGGTCAAATTCAATGTCAACATTCCCCGTGGAATGGATGCACCAACTGCCCTTGGTAGAGGCAAACAGGCAGTAATTTGTGTTGTGTTCTGGAGATTAGCAAATCCTTTCATCAATCCTATCATCAAATTTTCTTCCTGGGTTCTCTTTGGGAGATAAATTAATTGCTCAGCTTGTCTCTTACTTATCTGCTTCAGCTCATTTTGTCTTGGTACTAGCTCACTTTTCTCCTTGTCTTCCATCCGACTCACCTTTAACCTGTCAGTATCAAATTCTGGAATTTGAGTAGAATTACATTCCAGTCCCAAAGTATCTCCATAGCTTACTGTCATTTCCTGTGGTTCCCTTTTTGCCGCAAGCCAGACTCCCACTAACATTCATCTCCAAAGCAACGTCCATTCTCCCTAGATCTCAAAATGATATGCCAGATTAGATGACATATTTCAAAGTCAATTTTGACATCTTAGGATCCCTATTGACAATTTTCCCCACTGGTGGTGCTCTCTTCACCCTGCTATAATGTATCCCTGCTTCAGATTCAGCAGTTTTAATGGCAGTGAAGGCAGTCAACAGGATTTGAAAGGGTCCTTTCCAGCGCTCCTGAACAGGTTCAGAAGTCCGTGTCTTCATGTAGACATAATCTCCTGGTTGGAAATCATGGACTGGATTCTCCAAAGACAGAGGCCTGTTCCAAACAACTGCACACTCCGAAGCGCAGTTAAAGTTTTTCCTCAGGAAAGCAGATGGCTAGATACATCTTGTTTCCTTTTAAATTTGGTTCAGGAGATCATAAGGTTTTCCATACAGTAATTCATAAGGACTGAGCAATGTTCCACTCTTGGGTTGAACCCCAATCCCTAACAGAGCTCATGGAAGTGCCTGAGGCCATTTCAAATTAGTTTCCTGACATCTTTTACTAATTTGTCTTTTTAGTCTTTGATTCATTCTTTCTACTCTTCCACTTGATTGTGGCCTCCAAGGTGTATGTAAGCCCCAGGTGATTCCCAACATTTTACTGACACCCTGCACTACTTCTGCAACAAAATGTGAACCCCTCTCTGAAGAAATTTCAGGGGGTACCCCAAATCTCGGGATACCTTCCTGCAATAGCCATTTAATGGCTTCTTTTGCTTTGATGCTTTGACAGGGAAAGGCTTCTGGCCATCCTGTAAAAGTATCAACCCCACCCACCATTTTGGCAGGGTAGTTCTGAAAAATCTATTCGCCGATAATCTCCTGGTTCCATCCCTGATTTTAATATTCCCATTCAAATGTTTTTCTTCATAACTGGGCTGTTTTTCAACATATTTCACATTTTGCAGTTGTCATTCTAGCTAGTTCTAGCATTTTTATGGATACTGTGTGTCTCCTTAGGAGAGTTAGTAATGCTTCCGCTCCCCAGTGGCATACCTTCTGTTTTGTTGGTATTGTTTCCCTCAGTAGATGTGGTGGGATTACTACTTGACCCTTTGGTGTCACCCATCATCCTGCCCAATTTTTCTTTGCACTTCATAATTTTCCCAGTTTCTCATCTTCCTCAGAATATTTGGGTTTACCTCTTGGTAGAGCAGTAGTGCGAGTAGGGATCAATGCCATTTGTAAGGCATCTCTTTTTGCTGCTCTCCTTGCTGCTCTACCTGCCAGCTTATTTCCTATCATTTCTTTTGTGTTTCCTGATTGATGTGCTTTACAAGTCTTGCAAAGTTGCAGATGCAGGAAGCTGGGAGAAAGATGGACAGAATAACTGACCCAAACTGGCCAAAGAGAGTATTTATGGCATGGGCCATAAATGCCATGCTCAGTATAGAAGTGGGGGCTGGCCAGGGCGAGTGTCTGCCTTCCTGGCATCCATCTTTCTCCCTCGTTTTGCTGGCATCGTTCCCTCTCCCACGCTGGCTCCCTTTTGCTCCTTTGCTTGCCGCTCGGTTTTGTTTCCGTGATCGCTGCTCGGGACGGGCTGTATCGGTCATTGGGACATCAGGTGGCCAGAAAACATACATCGTTCACTTTGTATATTTTAATATCCTTATGTCCTGTTGTTATTGTAGTTTTCCCTTGCTATTTTAGTAAGCTGTCTTCATCTCAACCCATGAGTTCTCCTTCCTTCCCAATGCTCGCCCCCATCCCACTGGGGAGGGGGAGCGAGAAACTGTGTGGTAATTCAGGCTAAACCATTACACATAGAACGGTGGCACGGCCGGGAAAGCCCCGTCGACGCTGTTCCCATGTTTCCTGGCACAGGCACAAGCTGAGGGGTCGCGCTGAGTCCTGGTGACACCAGTGAGGGCAGCGGTGGTTCCGCACTGCTGGGCTTCTTTTGGGAAGCAAGAGGAGGAACAAGCAGCTTTAACAGAAAAATGCAATGGAGGGAAAGTGGGAAGAAGGAAAAGGTAGAAAAAAGGAAAAGTGTACGCATGCAATTAAGAAAGAAAGGAGCCAAGGTATCCCGACGACCGTCTCAGCCCAACTTGCTTTCGCTGGCAAAGTGCTCTGCAGCTTGGAGGAATAAAATGTGAATTTGCTGCACAGAGATGTCCAAGTTCAGCTGTGAAACAGCTGAGAACCTTGAGACGGCTCCATGTCGCTGTCCTCATGCCTTGTGCATGCTGTGGCTTCCTTGCTTCCCTGAAGTCCTACCAGACTAACAGGGATGTGGCGTCTGTCCAGTGTGCGTGTGACAAGGAGAAACATTTCTGCCCGTGAAGTGCGTAGGCAAAAAATTGCGTCTGCAGAAGCAGAGGCACAGCCACGCCTCCGCTTTGGAAATGGCCAGCTCTGCTCTGAGCCCTAGGAGTTCCTGGAGCCACGGCGTTTGCTTGGCCCTGAAGCGCTGTGGCGCCTGCGAGCCCTGGGGATGTGAGAAAAGGCCCTAAGGTTTTGTTCAGCCATTTTGGAACCCTATCTTGAGCCACAGAGATAACCAGACCTTATCCTGGGCCTTATAGGTAACCGGGGAAGTGGGGGCTTGTTGGATACCTGGAGTGTCAGGGGCACTTATTGAACAATCCAGACCGAATGGAATTGTTATGTTTGTGAGCAGCAGGCCTCAAGGACATCACTGAAGCCGCTTGTGAGAAAGTAATGAAGCCGCCTGTAAGAAAGTACTGAAGCCACCTGTGAGAAAATGAGGCCGCCTGTGAGAAAGTAATGAAGCTTCCTGTGAGAAAGTAAACGAAGCAACCTTGAGAAGAAGGATAACAGCTGGCATACGTGACGGGGGGCTGAACGTGAAGCAGGGTGCAGGTGGAGAGGACCGTGCACGTGAACAAAGAGACTTAATGAATCATATTTTAGCTAAGAGCGGGTGCATGATATAGTTAGCCAATTAGTAGAGAGCTTGTGCATGATACGGAATTAGAAGGGCCATATTAACCGGGATGTATCAACAATAAATCGGCATTTGCTTGATCATACTGGTTGTCAGCAGTGTCCATGACTTCCGCGTCAGCAGGTGGCCCCCGAACAGGGACCCTCGGAGAGAGGGTACAGGGACCCTCAGATCGGTGTTGGACATCCCAACAGAACCGAAGAAGGAAAGAAGAAATGAGGGGCGGAAGCTGGTCGAAGTCGAGTGCTGCCCCGGCACTTGCGAAGTCGCTATAGCACAAAAAGGTACAAAAGGTACGGAGGGAATCTCGTCTGGGCCAGGCGAGCAGCTGGGGAGGAGATGGGGTCCACGCTGACCAAAGAGGAGTCAGCAGTGGTTAAGCTCCTCCAACATATGCTCTCTATGAGAGGACTGAGTTATGACTCGGCCGTCCTAGAAGCTTTGCTGCAGTGGGCAAAGAAAAGGGAATTAATCCCCACAGTTGATGATGCTTTTGAACTCCTGACATGGGAAAAGATAGGAAAAGAGCTGTGGGATGAAATAAGTAAGGGATCAAAGGAGGCGAGTAAACTCTCCACCGTGTGGAGGCTAATTAATGAAACATTGATAAGCATGAAAGCCGAGTGTTTTTGCGGCCTTAACTCCAGCCGGCGGGTCCACCTATGCCACCAGCATGCTGTTCTCGGGTTTAACGAGCCCTGCCGCCGCCCTGGCTCATGCTGAGGGTGGGGGGGGTTCAAGCCCCAGCAAGGACTCCAGGAAATGCAGCCACAGCCCCCATAACTATAGATATGCGGGCACCAGAGGGAAAAACTGCCAAAGGCTTTTCACCACCATCAGATGTACCACCGCCAGGCACCCCGCCACGCTGCGCCAGTGCAGGCTCAGAGTCACAAGCCTTTTCGCTGGCGCCAACAGCTCCGGTTTATCCCCCGTTACCACCTTCTTCCCTGCCACCACGGCATGAGGAAGAGGGGGATGAACATTCATCCGGCTTGAAGGACGCACAGCTGCAAGAGACGCTGAAAAGGTTGGAAGCCCTACAGACTCACCTAGAAGCGTCGCTGGGAAACTTGTCAACTCCTTCTCCTGTGCCACATCGAGACCTGCCAGCGTCCAACCTGTTCGTTCCGAACGGAGCATTGGGTGAGATCAATCCTTTTGCACCTTTGCAAGGGACGCCTGCGGGAGGGGCCGGGGATGTGAATCCCATAGCGCGGTGGGAAGAGGTGATTCGAGATGCTGTGATAGAAGGACAGTCTTTTCCCATGGCATTTCCAGTTGTGACCGATAATACTGGGAGATGTGTGTGGCAAGCATTAGACTGGAAAATATTGAAGGAAGCTAAAAGTGCAGTTACTCAGTACGGGCTGAAATCATCATACACTCAGTCTGTGTTGCAGCATATTTTTTTTGTCACAGTTGTTAGCTCCTTATGATATTAGAATGATTGTCCAGATGCTTTTGCTACCGTCGCAGCAGCTGCAGTTCTTTCAGTACTGGCAGGCTGCTTGTGATAGGGCAGCTGCATCTCCTCGACAACAGGGTGATCCATTATTTGGGGTCGTCGTAGTTCAGCCCTGATCAGGACCAGACTACGCAGTCTCTCTCTCACTCCCCCCACCCTCCGAGAGAACAGGGAGAGAAAATATAAGGAAAAACGGCTCGAGGTTTGAGATAAGGACAGGGAGAAATCCTTAAAGTTACCGTCACGGGCAAAACAGACTCGACTTGGGGAAAACTATTCATTTATTACTACAAACAGCAGGATAATGAGACAGAGAACAAGATAACCTCCATCCACCCCTCCCTCTTCCCACGCTTAACACCATCTCTACTACCTTCCCCCGAGCGGCACAGGGGGGAAGAGGGAATGGGGGTTGCAGTCAGTTCATCATACGTTGTTTCATGCCGCTGCTTCATGGTCGGGGGAAGAACTCCTCACATTCCTCCCCTGCTCCATCGTGGGGTCCCTCCCACGGGCCACAGTCCTTCGTGGAACTGCTCCGGCGTGGGTCATCTCTTCCACGGAGTACAGTCTCTCCAAAACGGCTGTCCCAGCGGGCCCTCCACGGGCCACAGCCGCCTTCAGGCATCCACCTCCCCCGGTACGGGGTCCTTCACGGGCTCCAAGTGGATCTCTGCTCCTCCGTGGACCTCCATGGGCTGCAGGGGGACAACCTGCTCCACCATGGTCGTCACCACAGGCTGCAGGGGAATCTTGGCCAGGAGCCGCATTACTCCTCCCCCTCCTTTCTGAACTGACCTTGGCGTCTGCAGCCGTTCCTCACTCACAACAGGGTGGTAGATGTCTCTCAGGATCTTTTTACATCTTATTCACTTCTCATCTCCTTTCCACTTCTTGCAGCCGGGCCGGACCAAGTCGGCCCCAGTCGGCTGCCTGGCGAGAGGCCAGAGGGTGAGGCCTGCAAGGCCCATGAGGCCTGCGCCTCCCCCTCTGCACCTCCGCCCCCGCTCAGCTTCTTCACATCTTCTCTTCTCTTTTTTTTTTTTTTCTCTGTTTTCCCCTTCTTAAATACGTTATCGCAGAGGCGTTATCACAGGACATTCTGCTACCAATCCGCTCGACCTTGGCCAGCAGCAGGTCCGCCCTAGGCCTGGCCAAGTCCACTGAACAAAGGGGAGCGACTTCTAGCAGTTTCCTGCAGAAGCTACCACCTTAGGCCCCCCTTCACTAACAAAATCATGACAGGGGTGCAAACTCAAATGCTGATGGGAGTGGGACCCTACACACGATCTGATTGGCGAGCGCAATTTGCTACCGAAGTGTTACAACTGGGCCAAGATTTGGCTTATAGAGCGCTTGCTAGAGTGCACGATGAAAAGTCCAGACCTGCCTTTACATCAATAAGACAAGGTCCCACAGAACCATATGGGAAATTTATCGATCGGTTGCACACTGCAATTATGGCTCACCCTGATCTGCATGATGACATGAAAGCAAAGTTCTTAGATATGCTTGCCTTTAATAATGCTAATGAAAAAACTAAGAGAGCCCTTAGTGTGGTGCCAAAAGGATCTTGTACAGGGCAACTGCTGGAAGCTGCCGAGCGAATGTTAGAAGAAGAAAAGGCTACAGTCATGGCTGCTGCTGTAGGTGCAGCAGTTAAACCGTTGATATCAATAAAGCGGTGCGTGATTAACTGTCTGTAACCCCCATTCCCTCTTCCCGCCCCCCCGCCCCCCATCCCTGTCCCGCTCAGGGGGCAGGGGAGGGAGGTGGAGATGGTGTTAAGCCTGGGAAGAGGGAGGGGTGGGGGGAGGTTGTCTTGTTCCCTTTTTCATTATCCTGCTTTGGTTTTAGTGATGGTCTGTTTTGCCTGTAGCGGTGGCTTTAAGGATCCCTCCCTATTCTTGTCTTAAACCTCGGGTTTTAGTTTTCTTTCTTCCTGTATGCCCGGGGCCACGGCCGCCACCAGGCGCCCCCAGCCCCCCGCCCCTGACACGGTTAACAGATACTCCTGTCTGAGTCGAGTTTTGTGTAAGTGGAGGGACCGTTCCCTCTTATAACATGGGGGAAGGGATACGCTTATGTCTTTACAGGAGCAGTAAACAAGTGGATCCCTGTCTGTATCATCTGTGGGTATTTCAGAACATGTTTGGTTGACCTGCCAGATACCGGTAGGACGGCAACTCTGTGTAAAACAGCAGCAATCACGAGTGCTGAGTGCTAAAACTACAGAAGATGGAACTTTTTGGGATCAGTAAAGATGGACTTCTGTCTATTTTTTTTTTAACTATTCAAGAGCTAATGTTTCTAGAGGGGTAATGATTGTAAATGCTTTAAGATCTATACATTGCAACGACACAGCATGACGAAATCATGCGAGCACATATCAAAATACAGACAGCATAAAAGACCTAAACGAAGCACACATAGCATTGAATCTGGTTGCCAAGATAATACAGAGTTTTGGAAACTAAGTAAAATTATTGCTGCTTCAGTCTTTACACCTGGTGTGGCAAGTGCCCAGGCGTTAGCTACGCTAAATAAATTGGACTGTTGGCTTGCTAAGCAAATAAATACAACTGCATCATCACTATCAACGCTGTTAACTGTTGGAGATTCTATACACAATGCTACTTTACAAAACAGAACCGCTGTTAGCCTGCAGAGCACATATTTGACAGGCCTTGTTGTATGCACTGGCCACGCATGCAGCAACACCTGGTCAGTACTCTTTCACTGAATCTGCTGAGGAGATAAACAGAGGTGGCTCGGAGCGAAGGGGAGAGGACGGACCAGAGCACACTTTATTTACAACAGGGGACGCCCTGAAGGTGCTGCACCTGCCTCCCTTCTCTGCTCTGACCCGGCTGATAATCATCCTCTTGCTTAGCGGTGTCCTTGGTGTAGTTGGGTTAGTAACAGAATAGATCAGCAATAGATTTTTTATTATTAGCACAAAATCATGATTGTCAGGATTTTGATGGGCTTTGCTGCATGAATCTGTTTGATCATTCGGAATCTATTCACAAAAGTATTCAAAACTTGCAAAAAGGAGTACAAAAACAGCAACAAAGTGATGGTTTTGATATATTCAGAAATCTTTTGGTGACTTGTTATAAGCTTGTTACTAATAGCTATAGGATGCTTATTCATTCCTTTTATATATGTATTTTGATCTATAATTCCATGTGTTAAAATGTGTGCAGACTTTAATAGATAAAGCGTTGGAACAAGCCTCTTCTCATAAACAAAGAAGGGGGAGATGTGGTATTTCACTGAGTCAGTATGGTATCAGTGAAAGCACACCGACCTTGGGGGAGGAATGCAATCATGCTCTCAGGAAGAAAGCCATGGAATGAGAAGGGAAGCTTTAAGATACAAAACATTGTTAGCAGAATTTATGGCTTGTTTCAACAGAGGCCTGCAGAAAACTAGTCATTGCTCTTATAGATAAGAAAGTTAATGGAGTTTTATATCTATAATAGTAGAAGAATGTTATAGTAGAAAATTACTAGAAGGTAGTGAAACTTAGCTTTGCTTTGTAATCATGAATATGTATAACATGTGATCAGTAATTTTATTAACTAAGCTTGTGTGTGGCATAACTGGGTGGTTGCTGTCCTTGGTTAAAATCGGAATTGTGATACTAGGCATCATACTAGGCATAACATACCATGCTTGCAAAAAATGATTGACAACTCAATACAGACAATCTGGCTCATAAAAAAAAAAAAAGGGAGATTCAGTAGAGGCCTACATGAACCTAGTTGATATTGTAGTAAAATAAGGTCAGGAGTACCAAAAAGGGCCATAGGAGGACCATGTTATTTTGGAAAATTGATAATGTTTGCTCCACCTATGAGAACATTATGGAATCATACTCGAGCAAGAAGATCGCTAAAAGTATTGACTCCCCATTGTGACGGCAATTTAACCCTGTTGGGTACAGCTGAGCTGATAGCATTATCTTTATTTGTTCCTTGGGCAGCAACTGCAAAAACTTTAGCTAACTTAAATAAATTAGCTTGTTGGGCACAAAAGCAAATGAATTTAACCTCTAGCATGTTATCAGGACTATTAGAAGACATGGATAGAATGCGTCATGATATTTTTGCAGAATCTAGCAGCCATTGATTTTTTGTTATTAGCGCATAAGTGGGTCTGGATTGTTCAAAACAAAAAGGGGGATTTGTTGGAGTATCAGGGACACTTAGTGAACAATCCAGACCGAATGGAATTGTTATGTTTGTGAGCAGCAGGCCTCAAGGACATCGCTGAAGCCGCTTGTGAGAAAGTAATGAAGCCGCCTGTAAGAAAGTACTGAAGCCACCTGTGAGAAAATAATGAGGCCGCCTGTGAGAAAGTAATGAAGCTTCCTGTGGGAAAGTAAACGAAGCAACCTTGAAGAAGATCGTAAACAACTTTGTGAAAGTGAAAACATGAAAAGTATGGGACTTTCCAGGTTAACGGACTTTCCAGATTAGCTAACTGCAAGTAGGAGGGATATGCAAATGTAACCATTAGAGCTTAAGCCAATCACGCAATGACTAGTAGGCATATTTTATCTTAGCAATATAAATATGGGCATCCGGGACTAATAAATGGAACTACGCTTCTTACTCATATTGAGTCTTTGTCGTACGTTCCTCCGTCGCTCGCAGGACTGCACCCCGTGGAAGAGATGACCCACGCCAGAGCAGTTTCACGAAGGACTGTGGCCCATGGGTGGGACCCCACGATGGAGCAGGGAGGACTGCTAGGAGTTCTTCCCCCGACTATGATACAGCAGCATAAAACAACGTGTGATGAACTGACCGAGACCCCCATTCCTTCCCCCCCACCACCCCCCCCACCCCGTGCCGCTCGGGATGGGAGGTAGTATAGATAAAGTTAAGCCCGGGAAGAGGGAGGGGTGAGGTGGAGGTTATCTTGTTCCCTGTCTCATTCTCCTGCTAATTTTAGAAATAAATGAGTTTTTTTCCCCAAGTTGAGTCTGTTTTGCACGTGATGGTAACTTTAAGGATTTCTCCCTGTCCTTATCTCAAACCTTGAGCCGTTTTTCTTATATCATCTCCTCCTATTCTCTTGGAGGGTGGGGGGAGTGAGAGAGAGACTGCATAGTCTGGTCCCAATCGGGGCTGAACTATGACACTACGCGACAACTAACCGACCCCCCTACCGAGATCCCATCCCGGGGAGAGAGACACAGACACGGATGCCGTGGAGTCAGCTCTCAATTTACTGCTGCGTCACATTGCAATATATACCCGTACGCCCGCTACGCAAGCCCGTACACCCGATACGCACGTGAACGCACCCGCCCCTTATGCCCATGTACCTATCTGCGCCTAGCACGAGGCATTGGGTCAGCAAGCACGTGAATCGTTGCAGACTGCACTTCCTGTGTACATCCAGCGCTGCTCATAGCCTTGTTGCTGCTTTGCAGGGCCCCACAAGGAATAGATAGGTTTGAGGTACTCTCGGCCTTTGTCTTCTCCAGCAAGGTCTCTCAGTTGCGTGTGCCTAAAAGGCAGAGCCCAGGCAAAACACAGCAGTGGATGGAGATGAAGTCAGAGGTTACTTAGGTAAGGTCAACCCTGAAGAGTCCGTTGCACCAGATGGGATGGATCTCAGGATGCTGAGATACCAGGATGATGTCATAGCAAGGCTGTTCCGAGACATTTTGTGAGGTCATAATGTCTGGAGAAAGCAAAAAGCCAATCTTGCGCCTATCTTCCAAAAACACCCAAGGACTGAGCAGGGGAATTCCAGGCTGCAGTGACAGAGGCCAGGAGCTGTGTGGCTGGGCAACAGCTCCATTGGAAAAGGCTGTGGTGCTCCTTCCGTTTCATGAAGCAAAACATGACCCAGCAGAGAAGGTGGCCAACAGCATCCAGGGCTGCATGAGCAGCACCACAGCCAGAAGAAGTTATTATCAGTATCTACAAGAATCACAAAAACAAAAGCATCTCCATCTCCTCCCCAGCTCTAAATCTATTTCTCGCAGTTCTGTACTCAGTGGTGTCTCCAGCAGTGACCCCCTCATCTACAGCATGAGGAACCAGGAGCTCAGGGATGCCCTGAGAAAAGTATATGAATACACATTATTCCATCATTAATAAGGACCCACCATCTACATATAAGTCCCAGGAATACAGTAAAGTTCCAGTCTATCTTTTGTTGGTTTTTTTTTTTTATTTTGCATTGCGGAGGCAGAAAGTGCATCTCAGGTGTTTGTCATTGGCGAATTTGGGCTGTGTCCTTGAACACCGCTTGCTCAATAACAAAAAACAGCAACTAGAACAAGATAAGGAAATACCAAAGGCAAAAATGGTAAAGACAACCAAAAAACTATAACCAATCCAAATGAAGCATAAGGCGCGTGAACAGTAAATTGCTACCAATCAAATGAGATAATTAAGTGTTTGCACTTCGCGTGTAAATTAGAGTGTAAAAGACTAACGCTGACTAACAATAAAGGTCTCTAGAACACCATCCACGCAGTCCATGTTTTTACTGCCACAATTTTTACTGGCTCTAGTACATTCCTCAAGTAAATGACCTCCCCTTGTCGGAGAATGAAACCCAGGTACTTTACACTTCTCTTAAAAAACTGTATCTTATGTGGAGAAGCCCGATGGCCCTTCTCAGCAAGGCAAACAGGAAGGTACAGGTGTCAGCTATGTAAGATTCCTAATGAATCCTTCACATCATATACAAAAAACAGTTCTATTTTTTAAAAACCCAACATCCTGCAAATTTTCTACTAAAATTTTAGAAAAATATTGGAGAACCCAGGAAAGCTTTGATGGGAATCTTGCTCATGTTAGCTGTATCTTTCCCCAAGTAAATACTGAAAGTTATCGAGACTCCAGATGCTAAGTACACTGGTTTAAAGAATAAAACTTTGCCCCTGTATCTATCAGTCAGGAATATTTACGTTCATCAATGAAAAGATGTAAGATTCTCACAAGAAGCAGCATAAAGAAAATCATATTGAGAGGCTCCTGGAGTGACTGCACCACAGGTCCCTGCTAATTGCCAATCCTGGGTGACACCAAGCTGTCCTTTTTGCGTACAGCAAGGAAAGATTGCACCGCAGCAGCGAGAGGTCCTTTAGGGAGGCCTGGGTTTTGTTCTGCACTTTTATCTTGGGTTTTGTCACCCTGGGCACTCCCGTTTCCGATGGCCTTGTTGTCCAGGATACCGACAACAGTTCACAACAGTCTCCTCTTCTTAGAGATCCAGTGCTTCTGACATTTTCTGCTCTGCCTCCACCTTGGAAATCTCCCCCTCCCTGTCCTCTCAAACTAGGATTATTGTTCAATGCTGCTGCCAACAGACGAGCTTTGTGTGCCTCTTCTTTCTGAGGGTTTTGCTTCAGCTGTCTTTCATCTTTTCCATTAAACATGAATGTAGCAATGCAATTTCATCCAAGCCTTTGCCTGGCCATCCTGGGCTTAGAAAAATATTTCTTAATATGTGAGGCTGCCTGATCTACAAAGAAAGAGACCATCAAAGTCTGATTTTCCTCATTTCCAGGGCTGACTCCTCTAAACACGCTCACTTGTTTAACCAGTTGGGTGTAATATTGAGAAGGATGTTCAGCATATCCTTGATGGCATCCTCGGGTCTTAGCCCAATTTACAGTCTTCCTTCCTGCCAGTTCTAACGACTCTGACAATCTCCTGTCACGGTTCGCAGTGTATCTGTACCAGTTGGTAAATTTGAGGGACTGACCTGGGTCACTGGTTGGCCATGGAGTTCTGCCCTGTGCTTCACAGGCCCACTTGCTAATTGTTTCCCAGATTTCAATTCTGTCCTCAGCAGTGAAAAGAGTCTCAAACACTCCCTGCACGTCAGCCCACAGAGGGCTAGAGATGCCAAAGGTGCCACCTGCAGTTTGCATCACCTTCTCTGTGTCATCCCACTCTGGGCACTTGTTACCTGTTCTGGTTTTGTTAGTGAGGGGGGGCCTAAGGTGGTAGCTTCTGTAGGAAACTGCTGGAAGTTTCCCCTTTGTTCAGTGGACTCGGCCGGGCCTAGGGTGGACCCGCTGCTGGCCAAGGCCGAGCCAATTGGTAGCAGAATGTCCCGTGATAACGCCTCTGCGATAACGTATTTAAGTAGGGGAAAACAGGAAAAAAAAAAAGAGAAGAGAAGATGTGAAGCAGCTGAGCGGGGGGCAGAGAGGGGGAGGCGCGAGCCTCGTGGGCCTTGCAGGCCTCACCCTCTGGCCTCCCGCCGGGCAGCCGACTGGGCCCAACTCGGCCCAGCCTGGCTGCAAGAAGTGGAGAGGAGATGAGAAGTGAACTAGATGTAAAAAGGATCCTGAGAGGCATCTGCCAGCCTGTTGTAAGGAACGGCTGCAGACGCCAAGGTCAGTGAAGAAGGAGGGGGAGGAGTAATGCGGCTCCTGGCCAAGATTCCTCTGCAACTCGTGGTGAAGACCATGGTGGAGCGGGTTGTCCCCCTGCAGCCCATGGAGGTCCACGGAGGGGCAGAGATCCACCTGCAGCCCGTGGAGGACCCAACGCAGGAGCAGGTGGAGGCCTGAAGGAGGCTGTGGCCTGTGGAGGGCCCGCTGGGACAGCTGTTCTAGAGGGACTGCACCCCGTGGAAGAGATGAGCCACGCCGGAGCAGTTTCACGAAGGACTGTGGCCTGTGGGAGGGACCCCACGATGGAGCAGAGGAGGAATGCGAGGAGTTCTTCCCCCGACCATGACACAGCGGCATTTAACAACGCGTGATGAACTGACCGCGACCCCCATTCCCTTCCCCCCCCCCCCGTGCCGCTCGGGAGGGAGGGGAGGTAGTATAGATAATGTTAAGCTTAGGAAGAGGGAGGGGTGGGGGGAGGTTATCTTGTTCCCTGTCTCATTCTCCTGCTAATTTTAGAAATAAATGAATAGTTTTCCCCAAGTCGAGTCTGTTTTGCCCGTGACGGTAATTTTAAGGATTTCTCCCTGTCCTTACTCAAACCTTGAGCCGTTTTTCTTGTATCGTCTCCTCCTATTCTCTCGGAGGGTGGGGGGAGCGAGAGAGAGACTGCGTAGTCTGGTCCCGATCGGGGCTGAACTACAACATTACCCCAAACCCAAATCAGCAGGAGCAAATGGCACGTAGGCTGTTCCCACAGAAAGCTGACCAGGTTCCGGTCCCAGCTCTTTTATTTCTTGTTGGAGAGCTGTTTGCAAACCAGAAGCAGCAGCTGGAGCAGAAACCAGAGCAAAAGCAGAAGAGTGAGCAGTAGCATGGGCAGGTGGAGCTGAATGTGGCACGTCCCTGATTTTCCTCTTCAGACAGAGACTTTTACTCAGTTTCCAACCTGGAGGGGAAACTTCTCTCTGAGAGTTAATAGTTCTGGAATGTAAAGAGATGCTATTTTTCCCATTTGTTCACAACCCTACTTTTTCTCCACTCTGGAGGGGAACATTTGATTTGATACCTGTAACTATCCCAGACATACCAAGAGCCACTTCTTGTGATGGGAACCAGATCTCCCATTGCTGGTATAATTAACTCAGCGTAATCAAAAGAACCAGAGCGCGGCCACTGTTGGTTCGCATCACCAAAGGCATTCCTGGCCAAATTTCCTGACATACGGCTTGGCTTTTTGGTGACTCAGCCATCCCATCAGGTTCCAGTGTTGCAGCAATTAATGTGCTGCTGTATCTTCCACTATTCTTCCTCTGCATCCCATTATTCCAAAATCACCTTCTTACTTCCAAACAAGCCCCACACTTCACTAATCACCCTGTGCTCCAGTCTCTTGAGAGGAACTCGGCAACAAGCCAGCAGTGCAGGTCACAGGGTACGCATGGGAGATAGACATTGGACCAGGTGAGTCGGCTGTGTCCTTTCTGGGTTTCCAAAGTGTTACAAAAATTCCCGACTGGCCAATGCCGACTGAGAACCTAGGATGCACGTGCAGAATTATCAGAGTGAACATTTACTCATGTTCATGAGTGGTCCAGCCAAACTGGGGCACCTGAAATCTGGTTTACATGGGGTTCTTATACCCTACAAACATTGAGATACAACAATATTTGACTAATCACTAGTTAACAAATACACTCCTGATTACTGATCATAATAAAACTTTGCAAAGCAACTGTATTTCTGTGTCATCATCACAGACTGACGATGATTGATCCAGATGTCTCTGGAGTTGCTCTTGCTATGGTTACTTGTCTGTGGTGCCAGACACTGGGAGGGTCTCAAAGCTGTGTTAGAGGGACTGGTGTGCTGGCGTTGAGTTCCAGGGGTGTCTTTTATCCCTCATGCACAACTCTGAGATTCTGAGAGGTAAAGTCTTTGTTTTCAGGTCCAGACTGTCCTTCAGGTTCTTGTGAGGAGCTGGTGTCCATCAGTTTGCTTCCTTGAGCATGAGTAATCCGTACACAATGTGAAATCTCTCTGTCTCTCTCCCTCTCTCAGGTTAAAATTCTTCAATACTATAGAGGCTGATTTGCATAATCGGGAGGGAAATGTTCACAGCACTCTGCAGACACACACACATTGTGGTTCCCTCCAGGAGCTGGTTTTAGACCCTCTGTCTATCCAGCAGCTGGCCCTGGGATCCCCTCATCCCCCCCCCCCATTCCCCCAGGCCCACACAAGCACACACACACACACAAATGTAAGTATGAAGTCCCACGGGGCACCTCACCTCTCTGGCTCCTCAGTCACCCTTGTCAGGAAGATGTCGTCATTGTGCTCCAAAAACCTCCTGGACGGCTTGCACCTGGCTATGTTGCCCCTTCACAAAATACTGGGATAGTTTAGATCTGCTTTCAGGACCAGGGCTTGCAAACATGAGGCCTCTTCCAATTCCCTGAAGAAGGCCTCATCTACTTCCTCTTCCTGACCAAGGGGTCACCACCAGACATCCACCAACCACAACATTGCCCATGTTCTGCCCTCTCATGTTGACCACTCAGCTCTCAGCTGACTCATTGTCCCCAGGCAGAACTCCAGGGCCTCCTGCTGCTCTCTCCCATAAAGGGCAACTTCGCCCCCCGAGTACAGATCTGTGGCCTTGCGACTTGTAGATCCCCCAGACCCCACCGTTTCTCCCGGAGGTGTTATTTGTAGTGCCCTGCAAATCCTCCTGCTGTTACTTTGTGAGAGACACCACCATCATGGTGAACCATCTGCACACAAACATGAACAGCTGGCTCAGTGCAGAGGAACCTGGAGAAACTCTGGGCTTTGGCCAACAGAAACCTCTGGAAGGTTTACAAGGAGTAGTGTCCAGTCCCGCAGAGTGGAGAGAGTAACCAAATACATCAGGGCAGGCTGAAATCTGATTGACTGAGCAGGGACCCTGAGGAGAAGGTGGTGGGCACTATGAGGGACACCATATGTGCTCACCATGAAGAAGCCCAGCTGCATACAAGGCTGCATTAGGAGGAGCATGGGCCACCCAGACAGCCTGAGGTATCGTCCCACTCATCTCAGAACGGCTGTGGTCCCACACAGACAGGTGTGTCCCAGAGTGGGGCTCCCCATTTTGGGGAAGTAGGAAGGAACTGGAGAGTGACCAGAGGAGGTCTGTAGAGGTGGTGTTTGGGACCTGGTGCACGTGACCTGTGTGGGATGGCTGAGGAACATGGGCTTCTTTGGCCCGGCGTTGTGGATGCTCCAGACAGTACAGGAGCAGCCTGAGAGTGCTTCAATGGGGGTTTCAGTGGTGGTGAAGCTGTTCTTCACAGTGAGAAACAATATAAGAAAGAGATAATGCCCATTCAGATTTGCTCAGCATCAGAGTCACCTCTACATTGCCTTTGCCTGTCATCTCTGCCTCCAGGTTTCTGCTCTCACCAGCCCCAGGGAGGCTTTGTCAGTAACATCCCTCAGTGGGACACATTAAGGCTCCAAGAAACTTTGGAGTTTGCATCTGACTTTGACTTCTGGAGAGGTTTCCTCAACTTCCTTACAGTGTCTGAGGTTCATGGACTCAGCCCCAAACCCACCAGAGAGGTCATTAAAATCCTTGGGCTGGTCCTCTGCTGCTGAGCTGCTCCAGGCTCCTGGGACGCAGGGAGCTCACGGCAAGGAGGCAGAAGGGCAGAGAGACAGCTCTGCCCAGGAGCAGCTGCTCTGCCAAGCGCAGCAGGGCTGAGGGCACTGCTGCAGGCACTGAGTGGGGACAGGCAGGGCAGAGAGAGGTTAAAGGCGGCCTGGGCTGAGAGCTCACTGGAGGAGAAACCTTCACAGCCCTCTGCACAGTAAGTCTCTGGCTGCAGGGCAATGAACAGGAGCTTCCTGGAGGGGACTCGTCCAGCTGCCACAGCCCACAGAGATCTCTCTCCAGTGAGGAGGAGGAGGAAGAGATGCTCCAGAGCAGGGATTCCCTGCTGCACTGCCAGAGGGACAGGGCACGACGGCTGCCTTCTCCCGGGGACGGCTGCAGGGTGTGAATGTGTGTGTGCAGCCAGGGGTGCCCAGGGCTGTCCTTCAGAGCAGGGTCCCTGCGCCCCAGGGGCTGTGTGCTGGGGCAGGGACTCTGCCTCTGCCAGGCTCAGCACTCAGCCTGCCCCGGGAGCTCCCAACAGCACTGCAGGGAGAAGCCGTGGGTGGAAGATGTGACCCTTATCAGGGTCCCTGTCCTGTTGAGCTCCTGGTCACTGCAGGACATTTCCAGAGGCAACTTTTCAAGAAGCACATCAGGGCCGGTGCCACCTGGAAGGAAAGGTGCTTTCTGAACTCTGTGCTTTCAGTTTCTTGCTGTGTTTGTGGGGGAAAAGAGCAATGGAGGTGTCTGGTTGTCACAAGAGACTGATGCTCATGCGACATTGGACTGAAAGGTCCATAGGTCTGTGATGAGGCTGCTAACGTCTCTTCACCTCTTCCATTGCCTGCTGAGAGCCCCATCACTTGTGTGGTATCACCGTGGTTCATCTGAGCTGCTCCTTAGCCCGTGCCAACACAGAGATGCTCCTGTGCTGTGCAGTACATTTTGAAACTGGGTTCCTCTCTTCCGAGCAGCATCCAGTTCCTTTCAGGGAAGAGCTGACTGTGCTCATCCTCTGGCTCAGAGAGGTGTGAGCCCAGGGCAGCTGACAGCAGGACGGATGGACATACTGTCTGTCCTCCCTGTGCACCAAGGCTCTGTCCCTTTGCCTCCCAGGGCTCTCAGGATGGCACCTGCAGTGTAGCAGAGATGCCAGGGATGTCTGCCTTCAGCAAACCCTCCTCAGGTGGGACAGGGGGCAGGAACAAAAGAAACACAACCAACCCCCACAGCTCTGCTCTGCAGCCGGGTGAGTTGGGAGGGACAATGCTGAAATGTCACTGATTTCATGAGGGGATTTAAACAGAGATCACTCCTGGTTCCTACCTGCCTGTTGGTGCACAGCAGCACTGACTCCTCAGGAGCCCACAGCAGAACCCTCTGCTCCCCATTGCACCCTCAGCCAGCAGAACCAAGAGCTCAGCCAGGGAGCTGCACGAAGGTCTTTCTGGAAGGACAGAGGCTGGGGTGGGAGTGATTGTTTTATGAGAAATGGAGTAAGTTTTCCTCTGAGAAGTCAATCTTAACCCTTCACTGTCTTCTCCTGCTTCAACAGGTCCCCATGTTCAGAGGAAGCCAATGTCCAACGGCAGCTCCATCACTGAGTTCCTCCTCCTGGCATTTGCAGACACACGGGAGCTGCAGCTCTTGCACTTCTGGCTCTTCCTGGGCATCTACCTGGCTGCCCTCCTGGGCAACGGCCTCATCATCACTGCCATAGCCTGCGACCACCACCTCCACACCCCCATGTACTTCTTCCTCCTCAACCTCTCCCTGCTTGACCTGGGCTTCATCTCCACCACTGTTCCCAATGCCATGGCCAATTCACTGAGGGTAAAAAAGGACATTTCCTACGAAGGCTGTGTGGCCCAGCTCTTTTTCTTTGTCTCTCTTATCACAGCTGAGTACTGTCTTCTCACTGTCATGGCCTATGACCGCTACATTGCCATCTGCAGACCCCTGCACTACGGGACCCTCCTGGGCAGCAGAGCCTGTGTCCACATGGCAGCAGCTGCCTGGGGCAGTGGGTTTCTCCATGCTCTGCTGCACACTGCCAATACATTTTCACTGCCACTCTGCCAGGGCAATGCTGTGGACCAGTTCTTCTGTGAAGTCCCCCAAATCCTCAAGCTCTCCTGCTCAGACTCCTACCTCAGGGAAGCTGGGCTTCTTGTGGTCAGTGCCTGTGTTGCATTTGGCTGTTTTGTTTTCATTGTTGTGTCCTATGTGCAGATCTTCAGGGCCGTGCTGAGGATCCCCTCTGATCAGGGACAGCACAAAGCCTTTTCCACGTGCCTCCCTCACCTGGCTGTGGTCTCCCTGTTTGTCAGCACTGGGATATTTGCCTATGTGAAGCCCCCTTCCATTTCTTCTCCATCTCTGGACCGGACAGTGACTGTTCTGTACTCATTTGTGCCTCCAGCAGTGAACCCCCTCATCTACAGCATGAGGAACCAGGAGCTCATGGATGCCCTACGGAAACTGTCCCAATGGACATAATTTCACTCACAGTAGCCTACCTCCCCTTCTCTGCATGTTTCTAATAGTTTATCTTAACCCAGGAGTTTTGTTTTGGTTTTTTTTTTCCCTCATGTTAATTCTACTTATATATAATTTTCTAGGTTCATGCTACGTCTTTTGAGGCTTGATCCTATTGTGTCTGAGCCTTGCAATACACTGTGTCAGATATGACCTGTCCAATATCAGCTCTTCAATAAAATGATATTTTCTGGGTGCAGTGACTGAAGGCTGGATACTTCCCAGCTCTCCTGCTCAGACTCCTACCTCAGGGAAGTTGGGCTTCTTGTGGTCAGTGCCTGTGTTGCATTTGGCTGTTTTCTGTTCATTGTTGTGTCCTATGTGCAGATCTTCAGGGCTGTGCTGAGGATCCCCTCTGAGCAGGGACGGCACAAAGCCTTTTCCACGTGCCTCCCTCACCTGGCTGTGGTTTCCCTCTTTATCAGCACTGGTATGTTTGCCCATCTGAAGCCCCCATCCATCTCCTCCCCATCCTTGAACCTGGTAGTTTCATTTCTGTATTCGGTGGTGCCTCCAGCAGTGAAGCCCCTCATCTACAGCATGAGGAACCAGGAGCTCAAGGATGCCCTGAGGACAGTATATGAATACTCGTTATTCCGTCATTAATAAGGACCCACCATCTATATACAACTCCAACGACTGCAGTAAAATCTCAGTCTATCTTTTGTTCTCCTGTTTTTTAAATTTGTAGTTGTTTTTCAAAGGTGTGATAATATGAATTGTAATTATGTATTCATACAGCTTCTTCTTAATCTTGAGACCTCTTTTTTCTCTCTGGTAAACCCAATGTACATAAGGAACTGGGCTCATTGAAAAGATAAAGCAGCTGGAATGTAGTCATTTGCCCCTACTCTCATCTCTCAGATCTCTGGAGCTTGGGGCCCAGCCCCAGCAGGCAGAAGGGATTCAGGAGCCAAGGGCCCAGCTGTCACATGGCACAGGACAACAGCAACGTTCACGTAGATGTTTGACCACGCAGGGTGAGGACACGCTGCAGTGGGTGTGTGGTGCAGAGCCCAGTCTCCTGGAAGGGAGCTGAGACAGGTAAGTGCAGGAAAGAGGAGGCTCGTCCGTTCCCTTAGTGGCATGGAGAGTTCGAGAAGGGACCCTAGGGCACCCATCACCCCCCAACCTCCTCTGTCAGATGTTTCTAGCACTGGCCACTCACACCAGTTTATGGGTGGTTTTGCTCTGTGGCCATCTCCATCCTCCTGCTGGTCTCAGCACCTGTGCTGGGGGAAGAGCCAGCCCTGCCCAGCCACTCTTCTCACCCAGACCTTGGCCACCCTAGAGCAGGGCTGTTTGTGAGCCCCTGCATGGACACGGCTGGGTCTTGGCTGGATCTGGGCACTGGGGGACTACAAAAGAAGGAGGGCTGATGGGGATGGACACTGAGCTCTGGCATGGGGACTCTGGTGACAGCAGTTTCCCCACCCCAAACACACCCTGTCCTGTGCAGTGTCTGATGAGGGGGCCCTGGGGACGTGTGTTGGGCAGTGGGCCTGCGCTGGCTCAGGAACGGGTCACAGATTGGAGCCACAACACAACAGTCAGGAGGTGGAAGGAAGCAAGGACAGGCCATGAAGGAGAAATTTGGAAGTGTGACCTCAGCGTACAGGCACGTGTTTAGGAAAGCTGACAATCACCTGGAGCTGATGGGGGCTGCAGGAAAGGTCAAGAGAAAAATGAAGAGCTTCAGTCACTGAGTTTGCAGTAATGGCTGAGCAAGGAACAGGCTGCTGAGTGATGGGGTGGAGGGGGCATAGCTGCAGACACAGGCGGGGCTGAGGCACTCGATGCCTTCTTTGCCTCAGGCTCTGCTGATAAGGTCTCCCAGGCCTCTCCTTAGTGACAGGGCTCAAGGAGGAGGAGAGGGTGTATTGACAGGAACCTGGGCAGATCCCACTGGCGTTCCTGGCCCTGCGGGGCACTCACCCTGGCCGTGGCACAGGCTGGGGAGCAGCTCTGTGGGAAAGGACTTGGTGGGCAAGGAGCTGGACGGGAGGCAGCCGTGTGCCCTGGTAGCAAGAGAGGAGAGCAGTGCCCTGGGCTGTACGACCAGGAGCATGGCCAGGAGATGGGGGGAAAGGACTCTCACCCTCTATGTGGAGTTTTTTAGGCCACATCCAGAACACTCTGTCCATTTCTGGGAACCCCAGCACTGGAAAGGCGTTGGTAAGCTGGAGCAGGTTTAGTGAAGGGCCCTGAAGATGGTCAGGGGCTGGATCACATCCCCTGTGAGGAAAAGCTGATGAAGCTGGGCTTGTTCTGCCTCGGGTAAGGATGGCTGAGGGGCACCTCACTGCAATGGGAGGCCTCATCTTTCTCGCCATGCAGCTAGCCAAACATTGGAACCAGCTTTGGTCACCACGAGACATTGTGAAGACCTCCATCCTTGGAGATTTTCAAGACCCAGAGGGACCAATCCCTGAGCAACCAGGTGTGACCATATACCTGACACTGCTTTGAGGTTCCACAGATGTCCCAAGGTCTGCTCTGAACCTCAGTGATTTTATCATCCTAGGATCTCTTGTCCGATGTCTGCTGAGCAGATGAGAGAGCAGATGCATATGGGGCACAAATGCTCCTGTGTTTTATGTGACCATCTAAACAAAGTCAGGTGAACTTCTCCTTCACTCTTTTGACTGCAAGGGGAGCCTGGGAGGCTCTGCCTCAGACAGCTCCTCATTACTCATGAAGCTCATAGCATCCAGCTTTAACACCCTCAAAGGCCATGGTCTGGACTCTGAAGCTCTTACCTGTTGATTTTGGAGAGTGCCCAGAGGAGGTCTCCCAAGATGGGGTTCAGAGCCTCCAGCTTATGGTCTATGTACAGAGAAGCAGAGACCTGGGCATCTTTGGCCCAGTGGCAGAGAGGGTGAGAGAAGTATAGGAGCAGCCTGAGAGTGCTTGAAGGATGGTTTCAGAGCCAGTGGACCTTTGCTCACAGTGAGAAACAACATGAGACAAAAAGAAAAGGAGAAAGTACAGCTTAGGAGGTTGAGATTTGACACGAAGAGAAAGAAATGTCTCTCCAAATGTAGTTCTGTGCTACAACAGGTCACCCTGAGGGAATCTAGATTAGCCCATGTCTTTGTGTTTTGAGGAACAACCAGGGAGCACAGAGAGAGATCAGTAATGTTAGGGAGATGGTCTGGTGAGATCAGGAGAGGGAAGCAAGGAAGATTTTGACAGCGTGCAGGGAAAGAGCTGCAGATGTGAGACTGTAGGACACCCTGTGGTGGAGAGGATCAAGGGCTGTGGCATGGCTAGAAGCTCCCAACAGAGCCAAGATCTGTATCCCCAATATGGCTGTTACATGAACCACCAAGGCCTGACAGGAGACACCAAACTTGATGGCACCACGACATGAAGGCCTCCTCACCCCACCAAGGAGAGACCCATAAGCATTGCACCGTAGTCCTGCACATGGCACCACATATTCCCACATCACACTGCCCCAGGAAAAGCCCTGAGCAATGTGTGACCCACAGGATCTCCCTTCCCAGGGGCTGGGGGTCAGGCCATGGCCCTTTGTCTTCATGCAACACATGGAGGTTCACTCAGCAGCAGAGCCACCTTTACATCGCCTTTGCCTGCCTCTCATCTCTGCCTCCCATTTTCTCCTGTACCCAGCCCCCAGGGAGGCTTTGTTGGTAACGATCCTCAGTGGGACCCATTAATGCTCCCTGAAACTGTAGGGGTTGCTTCTGACGTTGGCTCCTTCAGGGGTTTGTCCAGGCTCCTCTCAGTGTCTGAGGTTCATGATCTCAGCACCAGGTAAACCCTGGGGCTCGTTAAAATGCAAAAAGCTGTGTTTCATCTAATTATTTCCTACAATCTTAAAGTCTTTGAGAACTACTTGGAGAAGTCTCCAGAGTGTACGTAAAGGGGAAGTTTTCACTGAGTATTCAACACAAAAGTATTTTTTACTTTTTAGTTTCTTAATTTTCTTTCAATTTTATTACTTTTTCAGTTGTCAGAAGGAGTGATTGCATCACTGTCCAGTCTATATGGATGCAGGGGATTTGCTAATGGTATCAGGATTGGTAGGACCAGCTCCTCCTGGAGGTCAGACACTGCATGGACAACCTGATTCCTCACCCCCTCAGCCCTGCCATTTCTCTCATCACGCCCCTGGGACTTGCATCACTTTTCCTGACATCAGACTTCTCCACCCAGGTCTGCAGCTGGAGGTGACAGCTCCTCTGCACCAACCCCCACCTGCTTTCCTGAGAGACCTGGCTGCACACAGGCACAGCAGGGTTTCCTTCATTGCAAACAAAGGGAAGGAGAGGATGGTAAAGTTTAATAAACAAGAACCCACACTCCTCATCTGTATGCTAAGTCCAAGGTGCTTCCAATGAGGTTCACCATCCACAGGGATAACCTCACTGGAGATGCTTTTCACAGGTAGATACAAACACAGTGAAGGAGCTGCATGAAGAGATAATCCTGTTGCTGACAGACGAGGTGAGGCTTCTGACTCCTTGAAGCTCAAAGCAGCACCTGGGTACTTGAGAGGAATCTGATTCTGAACAAGGTGCAAGGGCAGGGGGAAACTGGAGAGCAATGGAAAGGCCGTAGGTCCCCATGCGGCATCTGGGCTCTTGGCTCCTGAACCCCTCCTGCATGCTGCAGCTGCACCTTGCTCCGGAAAAGTTAAATAGAGATGGGAGCTTGGAAAAACAATTTTGAACTGGTTTCTCTATTGTGTCTCTCTGCACAAGGAGTCTAGCTCCATTTTTACATGAGGTGTTTGGATCAAAAAAACCCAGGAATTGAATGCCAAGAATAATATTATTTAAAGGAAATTTTAGAATCCTAGAATATTTAGGTTTGGAAGGAACCTTTAAATGTTGTCTAGTCTAACACCTCTGCAGGGATCAGGGACATCTTCAATCAGATCAGGTTCCTCAGAGCCTCATCCAACCTGACCTTGAATTTTACCAGGTACGGGACATCCACCACCTCTCTGGGCAACCTGGGCCAGGGTTCCACCACCCTCAGTTTAAAAAAATTTTTCCTAATATCTAATCTAAATCTACCTCCCTTGTCAGAGACTGAAAAGGTTAATTGGAAGAGTGGAGGAAGAGTGTGCTTGGACGTAGGCTTGCCAGACTTGTCCGGAGGGCTTTAAACTAGCGTTGCTGGGGGAGGGGGAGCACAGTTCAGCCCACGGCTATCGGCATGGCGCCACTGCCAGCACCAAGCGCCCAGAAGTCAGGGAAGGATCGCAGGTGGGTGTAAATAAACCTAATCTGCGATACAAAAGAACACCTGTCACTCCAGCCAGCAAGTCGGTTTTATCGGGGGCCCTGCTGAAGTGTCTCTATACCAACGCACGCAGCATGGGGAATAAACAGGAAGAACTGGAGATGCGTGCGCGCGAGCAGGGCTACGACCTTGTTGGCATCACGGAGACGTGGTGGGACGACTCTTACGACTGGAGCGTCAACATGGAGGGGTACAGGCTTTTTAGAAAAGACAGGCAGGGAAGACGAGGAGGGGGTGTCGCTCTCTATGTCAGCAACCGGCTGGAGTGTGTGGAGCTCCGCCTGGGGATGGGGGAGGAGCTGACAGAGAGCTTATGGGTCAAGATCGGAGGTCAGGGACGGACGGGGGATGTTACGGTGGGGGTCTGTTACAGGCCGCCTGGCCAGGAAGACAGAGCGGACGAGGCGCTCTATAGGCAGATAGGAGCAGCCTCACAGCAGTCACAAGCCCTGGTCCTCATGGGGGACTTCAACCACCCTGACATCTGTTGGAGAGACAACACAGCAGGGCACGGGCAGTCCAGGAGGTTCCTGGAATGCGTGGACGATAACTTCCTCCTGCAGGCGATAGAGGAGCCGACAAGGAGGGGTGCCATGCTGGACCTTGTGCTCACCAACAGGGAGGGGCTGGTGGGGGACGTGAAATTGATGGACTGCCTTCGCTGCAGTGACCATGACGCGGTGGAATTCAAGATCCACGGGGCGGCGAGGAAACTGCACAGTAAGCTCTCTGCCCTAGATTTCAGGAAGGCGGACTTCGGCCTCTTCAGGAACCTCATGGGCAAAGTGCCATGGGAGGCGGCCCTGGAGGGAAGAGGGGCCCAGGAAAGTTGGTCCATATTTAAGGAGCACCTCCTCCAAGCTCAGCAGAGGTGCATCCCGATGAAGAAGAAGTCGGGCAAAAAGGCCAGGAGGCCAGCGTGGATGAGCAAGGAGCTCCTGGACCAACTGAAAGTAAAGAAGGAAGCCTATAGAGGGTGGAAGCGGGGACAGGTAGCCTGGGAGGACTACCGAGTGGCTGTGCGAGCGGCCAGGGATAGGGTGAGGAAGGCTAAAGCCCTGATGGAATCGAATCTGGCCAGGGATATAAAAAGTAACAAGAAAAGCTTTTACAGGTATGTAGGGGACAAAAGAAAATCCAAGGAGAATGTAGGCCCCCTCCGGAAGGTAACGGGTGTCGTGGTTACCCGGGATGTGGAGAAGGCTGAGGTACTCAACGACTTTTTTGCCTCAGTCTTCACTGATAAGGGCTCTTGTCTCACCACCCAAGCTGTGGAAGGCACAGGCAGGGACTGTGAGGATGAAGAACCGCCCACGGTGCTCGAAGAGCAGGTTCAGGACCGTCTAAGGAACTTGAAGGTGCACAAGTCCATGGGGCCTGATGAGATCCATCCGTGCGTCCTGAGGGAACTGGCGGATGAAGTTGCCAAGCCACTGGCCATCATATTTGAGAAATCGTGGCTGTCTGGTGAGGTCCCCGATGACTGGAAGAGAGGGAACATAACCCCCATTTTTAAAAAGGGGAGTAAGGAAGACCCGGGCAACTACAGGCCGGTCAGCCTCACCTCTGTGCCTGGCAAGGTCATGGAGCAGATTCTCCTGGAAACCATGCTAAGGCACATGGAGAGCAAGGAGGTGGTTGGTGACAGCCAACATGGCTTCACCAAGGGCAGATCATGCCTGACCAATTTGGTGGCCTTTTATGATGGGGTAACAGCATCGGTGGACAAGGGACGGACAACGGATATCGTCTACCTGGACTTGTGCAAAGCTTTTGACACTGTCCCGCATGACATCATTCTCTCTAAACTAGAGAGGCATGGGTTCGATGGATGGACCACTCGGTGGATAAGGAATTGGCTGGATGGCCGCACTCAGAGAGTGGTGGTCAACGGCTCAATGTCCAAGTGGAGACCGGTCACCAGTGGCGTCCCTCAGGGGTCTGTGTTGGGCCCGGCCCTGTTCAACATCTTTGTCGGCGACATGGACAGTGGGATAGAGTGCACCCTCAGCAAGTTCGCCGATGACACCAAGCTGTGTGCTGCCGCCGACTCGCTGGAAGGGAGGGATGCCATCCAGAGGGACCTTGACAGGCTGGAGAGGTGGGCCCGTGCCAACCTCATGAAGTTCAACCAGGCCAAGTGCAAGGTCCTGCACCTGGGTCGTGGCAATCCCAGGCACAAATACAGGCTGGGCGGAGAATGGATAGAGAGCAGCCCTGAGGAGAAAGACTTGGGAGTGCTGGTAGACGAGAGGCTCAACATGAGCGGGCAATGCGGCTTTGCGGCCCAGAAGGCCAACTGCATCCTGGGCTGTGTCGGAAGGAGCGTGGCCAGCAGGTCAAGGGAGGTGATTCTGCCCCTCTACTCTGCCCTGGTGAGACCCCACCTGGAGTACTGCGTCCAGTTCTGGAGTCCCCAACACAAGAAGGACATGGACCAGTTGGAAAGGGTCCAGAGGTGGGCCACCAAGATGATCAGAGGGCTGGAGCACCTCTCCTATGAGGACAGGCTGAGAGAGTTGGGGCTGTTCAGCCTGGAGAAGAGGAGGCTCCGGGGAGACCTGATAGCGGTCTTCCAATACCTCAAGGGGGCCTACAGGAAAGATGGGGAGAAGCTGTTCAGTAGGGCCTGTTGTGATAGGACAAGGGGTAATGGGTTTAAATTAGAAGGAGGTAGGTTTAGATTAAATATTAGAAAAAAATTTTTTACAATGAGAGTTGTAGAGCACTGGAACAGGTTGCCCAGAGAGGTGGTGGATGCCCCATCCCTGGAAATGTTCAAGGCCAGGCTGGATGAGGCTCTGAGCAACCTGATCTAGTCAGGGATGTCCCTGCTTCTTGCAGGGGGGTTGGACTAGATGACCTTTGAAGGTCCCTTCCAACTCTAACCATTCTATGATTCTATGATTCTATGAATTGTCTCAACATCACTAAACAATGGATGGAACCGAGCAAAACGTCAACAAACCACAATGCTAAAAACTTCAATAACTGTGAAAGAATATCTAGACAAATATCGTAGTTTTGTAGCTGAAGCAGCAACATGTGCTTATAAACTCCAAGAACTGCAAAACGGGGTGTCTTGTTTTTGTACCCTTCCCCCAGAATAGAGCCAAACCCTGTGCATGAGCTCAGGCCCTGGACGATACCAAGCATGCACAGCATTGCCAAGTGACTGCACAATGGAGGCCCGCTCTGGGGAATGCAAAATGACTTTGTGGACACTTTCTTGCTGGACATCAGGTAACAACATGCTTCAGGTAACCGCACGACTTACCAAGAACAAGCGGGCCTTGCATTTGCAGAGAGCTAACACCCACCACCACAGAGACAGATCAGCATGATGCAGCAATCACAAGCTAAACCACAGGCAGGAAGCACCTGACCTCCTAAGATGGAAAGACAGGTAAAGGCCCCCAAAATATCACGAACGGGGGGCTGATACAAAGGACTAGAAAAAGGGTCGCCATATGAACCCGTGTGTGGACCTCCACCCCACTCAGACGGACCTTCGGGATGCCGATTCTCCGTGGTGGCATTGTCATCCTTTTGAGGCGCCCACCCCACCCACTATATAAGACGGACTCTCAGGAGACTGACTCACCATGGTGGTATTTTCTCCACTCTTTTTTTCTCTTTTCCTCTCTCTCCTCTCTTTTTCTTTCTCTCCTCGCAATTACCCTCTGTGTGTGAATGAAATAAAGAACCAACATATGCGTATGACACCGTTGTGCCTTAATTCTGTAACCGAGAAATTCGTACCTTTCCCAACTGGATATTTATCGGTTCATGACAGGAAGGAAAATAGAAAAGTTCAGATGCCCAACCTCAGAGGAGGAGGCTTTGGCCCAGTCTTGTGATTTGTAGTGGGGGAGCCCATGTGAGCAGCAGAGAAGGGCAGCAGAGCTCCATAGAGCTGGTCTTCAAGGACAGCGCTTTTCAAGTCTAAGACCGTCTGCACTAACAGTCAGGAAAACAAGAAGAGATATTCAGGAGAGAAGCTTGAGGAAGCAGGAAATTCCTGGGAAAGCTCCATGGCAAAAAGGAAGCATACAGGAGATGGATGCGGAGACTTGAAAGAAAGAAGGAATTCAGAAATAGGGTTGGTTTTAGGAAAGCTGCAGAGTTGAGACTTGCAAGGGAGTTCAGGGGCACAACAATCAGCTGTTCCTACTTGAGGAAAAGGTCAAGAAGAAATGAAGAGAATGTGTGGCCACTGCTGGGTTTAGTAAGAGGAGGAATAGAGAGGTTTGAGGTACTCTCGGCCTTTGTCTTCTCCAGCAAGGTCTCCCAGTTGCGTGTGCCTAAAAGGCAGAGCCCAGCCAGAACACAGCAGTGGATGGAGATGGAGTCAGAGGTTACTTAGATAAGGTCAGTCCTTAAGAGTCCATTGCACCAGATGGGATGGATCTTAGGATGCTGAGATACCAGGATGATGTCATAGCAAGGCTGTTCGGAGACATTTTGTGATGTCATAATGAGTGGAGGAAGCAAGAAGCAAATCTTGCATCCCTCTCCATGGAGCTGGCTGCAAGCTGTCATGAGGCAGTGCTGAGAGACAGGCCAGCACCTGAAGGTGTCTCTTGGAGGCTGGTGGGGAATTCCTTTGAGCAGGTGAAAGGACAGCAGAAGCCCACATGCAGGACAAGTGAACTTTTCCCTACTCATGATGTTCAGGGCAGAGGGCAGAGGTGTTCAGCTGAGCACGTGGAATAGAACAGGGAGAGCTCAGTTTCCCTTTCTCTTCACCATCAGCTGTATTTTCCACCTGTCCCTTGGGTAGAATGGCACTTGTCCCACATGCGTCCTTCCTCTGCCTAACCTAAATCAGGGCAGTTGAATGTCAGTTTGGTGGCCAAGCATGGGCTTGTAGTGCTACGCGAGACGCCAGGGCTCTGCAGCACAGCTGTATGCAGCTGGCACAGACAGCAGCGGCCCTGTGCAGGAACCCCAGCCCCATTCAGAGCAGCGGTGTGACGGGCACCAGCCGGGCATCTCAGACCAATTCAGTGCCTTTGGCCAGTGACTGAATCCCACTGCTGCAGAGACACAAGGTCTGTCCCTTCTCCATCCAGTAGACGTACGACAGCACATGAACACAAAACATCTCCCACGGAGGTCTCTGCAAGTGTTCCATCACTCTCAAACCCTCCTGGTTCTTCTCTTCCCCATCGTTTAACCTTCCCATTGATGATACCATCATGGATTAATCCAACAGGTTTCATAATGTTCCTGCATCACAGGATGTCCTCACCCAAAACCACTTTCAAAATCATAGAATCATAGAATCATAGAATGGTTAGAGTTGGAAGGGACCTTCAAAGGTCATCTAGTCCAACCCCCCTGCAAGAAGCAGGGACATCCCTGACTAGATCAGGTTGCTCAGAGCCTCATCCAGCCTGGCCTTGAACATTTCCAGGGATGGGGCATCCACCACCTCTCTGGGCAACCTGTTCCAGTGCTCTACAACTCTCATTGTAAAAAATTTTTTTCTAATATTTAATCTAAACCTACCTCCTTCTAATTTAAACCCATTACCCCTTGTCCTATCACAACAGGCCCTACTGAACAGCTTCTCCCCATCTTTCCTGTAGGCCCCCTTGAGGTATTGGAAGACCGCTATCAGGTCTCCCCGGAGCCTCCTCTTCTCCAGGCTGAACAGCCCCAACTCTCTCAGCCTGTCCTCATAGGAGAGGTGCTCCAGCCCTCTGATCATCTTGGTGGCCCACCTCTGGACCCTTTCCAACTGGTCCATGTCCTTCTTGTGTTGGGGACTCCAGAACTGGACGCAGTACTCCAGGTGGGGTCTCACCAGGGCAGAGTAGAGGGGCAGAATCACCTCCCTTGACCTGCTGGCCACGCTCCTTCCGACACAGCCCAGGATGCAGTTGGCCTTCTGGGCCGCAAAGCCGCATTGCCCGCTCATGTTGAGCCTCTCGTCTACCAGCACTCCCAAGTCTTTCTCCTCAGGGCTGCTCTCTATCCATTCTCCGCCCAGCCTGTATTTGTGCCTGGGATTGCCACGACCCAGGTGCAGGACCTTGCACTTGGCCTGGTTGAACTTCATGAGGTTGGCACGGGCCCACCTCTCCAGCCTGTCAAGGTCCCTCTGGATGGCATCCCTCCCTTCCAGCGAGTCGGCGGCAGCACACAGCTTGGTGTCATCGGCGAACTTGCTGAGGGTGCACTCTATCCCACTGTCCATGTCGCCGACAAAGATGTTGAACAGGGCCGGGCCCAACACAGACCCCTGAGGGACGCCACTGGTGACCGGTCTCCACTTGGACATTGAGCCGTTGACCACCACTCTCTGAGTGCGGCCATCCAGCCAACTCCTTATCCACCGAGTGGTCCATCCATCGAACCCATGCCTCTCTAGTTTAGAGAGAAGGATGTCATGCGGGACAGTGTCAAAAGCTTTGCACAAATCCTCTCTTTCTTTGCTGGGATGCGCTTCACCTCCAGGCCAAACGTGCACCAATGTCCTCAGGCTGAGGCGCACACTGTTGTGGGAGACAAAGAAGCCATTCAAGTCCTCATGGAGAATTTCACGACCAGTGACACTGGGAGCACCTGGAAGGGGAGCAAACCAGCGTGCCAAATATTGTGGAGGTTTCTGGAGGGTCTTGGGACAGTTTGGGAAACAGGTCTCTGTAGATCAGGTGTCAGATGGGCCAACAATGGTGAAACTCATTTGCATCTGTTACTCACCAAGAGGGAAGATTTGGTGAGGGATGTGAAAGCCAGAGTCAGCCTTAGTCATCACAATCGTTAGGTAACAGGGTCTCACCTCCCAAGGAGAATGAGGAAGGAAAATAGAAAAGTGCAGATGCCCCACCTCAGAGGAGGAGGCTTTGACCTAGTCTTGTGATTTGTTGTGGGGCAATGCTGACGCGGAAGTCACGGACACTGCACATGACCAATATGATCAAGCAAATGCCGATTTATTGTTGATACATCCCGGTTAATGTAGCCCTTCTAGTTCCGTATCATGCCCAAACTCTCTACTAATTGGCTAGCTATATCATGCATGCGCTTTTAGTTAAAATATGATTTGTTAAGTCTCTTTGTTCATGCTCACGGTTCTTTCCACCTGCAATTAGCAGGAGAATGAGACAGAGAACAAGATAACCTCCCCCCACCCCTCCCTCTTCCCGGGCTTAACATTATCTCTACCATCTTCCCCTCCTGAGTGGCACAGGGGGGAGAGGGAATGGGGGTCGCGGTCAGTTCATCACGCATTCGTTTATGCCGCTGTATCATCGTCGGGGGAAGAACTCCTCGCATTCCTCCCCTGCTCCAGCGTGGGGTCCCTCCCACGGGCCACAGCCCTTCGTGAAACTGCTCCGGCGTGGGTCATCTCTTCCACGGGGTGCAGTCCCTCTAGAACAGCTGTCCCAGCGGGCCCTCCATGGGCCACAGCCTCCTTCAGGCCTCCACCTGCTCCAGTGTGGGGTCCTCCACGGGCTGCAGGGGGATCTCTGCTCCTCTGTGGACCTCCATGGGCTGCAGGGGGACAACCTGCTCCACCATGGTCATCACTACAGGCTGCAGGGGAATCTTGGCCAGAAGCCGCATTACTCCTCCCCCTCCTTCTTCACTGACCTTGGCATCTGCAGCCGTTCCTCACAACAGGCTGGCTGACACCTCTCGGGATCTTTTTTACATCTTATTCACTTCTCATCTCCTCTCCACTTCTTGCAGCCAGGCCAGGTTGGGCCCAGTCAGCTGCCCGGCGGGAGGCCAGAGGGTGAGGCCTGCAAGGCCCACAAGGCTCACGCCTCCCCCTCTCTGCCCCCCTCTCAGCTGCTTCACATCTTCCCTCTCTTTTCCTGTTTTCCCCTACTTAAATACGTTATTGCAGAGGCGTTATCACGGGACATTCCGCTACCAATTGGCTCAGCCTTGGCCAGCAGCGGGTCCTCCCTAGGCCCGGACAAGTCCACTGAACAAAGGGGAGCGACTCCTAGCAGTTTCCTACAGAAGCTACCACCTTAGGCCCTCCCCCCTCACTAACAAAACCAGAACAACGGTTTAACTGCTGCACCTACAGCAGCAGCCATGACTGTAGCCTTTTCTTCTTCTAACATTTGCTCGGCAGCTTCCAGCAGTTGCCCTGTACAAGATCCTTTTGGCACCACACTAAGGGCTCTCTTAGTTTTTTCATTAGCATTATTAAAGGCAAGCATATCTAAGAACTTTGCTTTCATGTCATCATCCAGATCAGGGTGAGCCATAATTGCAATGTGCAACCGATCGATAAATTTCCCATATGGTTCTGTGACGTAAAGGCAGGTCCAGATTTTTCATCGTTGTTCTGGTTTTGTTAGTGAGGGGGGTCCTAAGGTGGCCTCTCTATTCCTCCTCTTACTAAACCCAGCAGTGGCCACACATTCTCTTCATTTCTTCTTCTGAAGTAGTAACAGCTGATTGTTGTGCCCTTTAACTCTGTTGCAAATGTCAACTCCAGGGCTTCTTAAAACCAACCGTATTTAGAATCGTAGAAGCATAGAATCATTAGGGTTGGAAGCTACCATCAAAGGTCATCTAGTCCAACACCCTTGCAAGGAGCAGATCAGGTTGCTCAGAGCCCCTTTCAGCCTGGCCTTGAATGTTTCCAGGGATGGGGCTTCCACCACCTCTGTGGGCAATCTGGGCCAGTATTCTACCACTCTCAGTGTAAAAAAATTTTCTACCTAATATCCAATCTAAATCTACCCCCCTCTAAACCATTACCCTTCGTCCTATCACAATAGGCCCTATTGAACAATCTCTCATCATCTTTCCTGTAGGCCCCCTTTAGGCATTGGAAGATCGCTATAACGTCTCCCCAGAGCTTCCTCCAGGCTGAACAGCCCCAACTCTCTCAGCCTGTTCTCATAGGAAAGGTGCTCCAGCCCTCTGATCCTACCCTCCTGGGGTGCTCCAGCCCTCCTCTGGATCTTCTCCAACTGGTCCATGTCCTTCTTATGTTGGGGACTCCAACGTAAGTACTCCAGGTGTGGTGTCACCAGAGTAGAGTAGAGGGGCAGAATCACCTCCCTCGACCTGCTGGCCACGCTCCTCTTGATGCAGCCCAGGATGCAGTTGGCCTTCTGGGCCGCAAAACCGCATTGCCAGCTCATGTTGAGCTTCTCATCCACCAGCACTCCCAAGTTCTTCTCCTCAGGGCTGCTCTCAATCCATTCCCCGCCCAGCCTATATTTGTGCCTGGGATTGCCACGACCCAGGTGCAGGACCTTGCACTTGGCCTGGTTGAACTTCATGAGGTTGGCACGGGCGCACCTCTCCAGCCTGTCAAGGTCCCTCTGGATGGCATCCCTCCCTTCCAGCGTGTCGACGGCACCACACAGCTTGGTGTCATCAGCAAACTTGCTGAAAGTGCACTCTATCCCACTCTCCATGTGCCAACAAAGATGTTGAACAGGGCCAGGCCCAACACGGACCCCTGAGGGATGCCACTCATCACCTGTCTCCTCTTGGACATCGAGCCGTTGACCACCACTCTCTGAGTGCAGCCATCCAGCCAATTCCTTATCCACTGAGTGGTCTGCCCATAAAAAGTATGTCTCTCCAATTTAGAGAGAAGGATGTCGTGCGGGACAATGTCAAATGCCTTGCACAAGTCCAGGTAGATGATGTTCGTTACTCGTCCCTTGTCCACCGATGCTGTCACCCGTCATAGAAGGCCACCAAATTGGTCAGGCACGATCTGCCCTTGGTGAAGCCATGTTGGCTGTCACCAACCACCTCATTGCTCTTCATGTGCCTTAGCATGGTTTCCAGGAGAAACTGCTCCATGACCCTGCAAGGCACAGAGGTGAGGCGGAACGGCCTGTAGTGGCCTACATCCATCTCCTGTATGCTTCCTTTTTGCCATGGAGCTTTCCCAGGAATTTCCTGCTTCCTCAAGCTTCTCTCCTGAATATCTCTTCTTGTTTTCCTGCCTCTTGGTGCAGAGGGTCTTGGACTTGAAAAGCGCTGTCCTTGAAGACCAGCTCTACAGTGCTTTGCTGCCCTTCTGTGCTGCTCACATGGACTCCCCCACTACAGATCACATCATTAGGCCAAAGCCTCCTCCTCTGAGGTCAGCCATCTGCACTTTTCTATTTTCCTTCCTCATTCTCCTTGGGAGGTTGAGACCCTGTTATCTAATGATCATGACAACTAAGGCTGACTCTGGCTTTCACATCCCCCACCAGATCTTCCTTCTTGGTGAGTAACAGATGCAAATGAGTTTCACCATTGTTGGCCCATCTGACACCTGATCTACAGAGACCTGTTTCCCAAACTGTCCCAAGACCCTCCAGCAACCTCCACAATCTTTGGCATGCTGATTTGCTCCCCTTCCAGGTACTCCCAGGGTCATTGGTCGTGAAATTCTCCATGAGGACTTGAATGGCTTCTTTGTCTCCCACAGCAGTGTGCTCCTCAGCCTGAGGACAATGGTGCATGTTTGGCCTGGAGGTGAAGCCCATCCCAGCAAAGAAAGAGGATTTGGAAAGTGGTTTTGGGTGTGGGCATCCTGTGATACAGGAACATCATGAAACCTGTTGGATTAATCCATGATGGTATCATCAATGGGAAGGTTAAACGATGGGGAGAGAAGAACCAGGAGGGTTTGAGAGTGACGGAATACTTGCAGAGACCTCCATGGGAGCTGTTTTGTGTTCATGTGCTGTCATACGTCTACTGGATGGAGAAGGGACAGACCTTGTGTCTCTGCAGCAGTGGGATTCAGTCCCTGGCCAAAGGCACTGAATTGGTCTGAGATGCCCTGGCTGGTGTCCGTCACACCGCTGCTCTGAATGGGGCTGGGGTTCCTGCACAGGGCCGCTGCTGTCTGTGCCAGCTGCATGCAGCTGTGCTGCAGAGCCCTGGCGTCTTGCGTAGCACTGCAAGCCCATGCTTGGCCATCAAACCGACATTCAACTGCCCTGATTTAGGTCAGGCAGAGGAAGGACGTATGTGGGACAAGTGCCATTCTGCCCAAAGGACAGGTGGAAAATACAGCTGATGGTGAAGAGAAAGGGAAACTGAGCTCTCCCTGTTCTATTCCACGTGCTCAGCTGAACACCTCTGCCCTCTGCCCTGAACATCATGAGTAGGGAAAGGTTCGCTTGTCCTGCATGTGGGCTTCTGCTGTCCTTTCACCTGCTCAAAGGGATTCCCCACCAGCCTCCAAGAGACACCTTCAGGTGCTGGCCTGTCTCTCAGCACTGCCTCATGACAGCTTGCAGCCAGCTCCACGGAGAGGGATGCAAGATTTTCTTGTTACTTTCTCCACTCATTATGACATCACAAAATGTCTCCAAACAGCCTTGCTATGACATCATCCTGCTATCTCAGCATCCTAAGATCCATCCCATCTGGTGTCGTGGATGGGAACATGAGTAAGTGTATCGATGTGAGCGAATGGAGCAAAGTGAGTAATGCGGATGGGAATATCGGTGAATGTATTGAAGCGAACAGGACCTGAGCACAATGGACAAAGCGAGAGTACATGCTGAGAAGCAAAGGTGTGAAGAAGTACGTGATGAAGAACAATGCTACAACGTCAATCAAGAGCGTAAAGCTGATTGGACAAATAGTGGGGTGGTAGAGCTCGTGCAAATAGTTGCCCTATAGGAATAGAGATCGTAGACAAAGAGCATCCAGGTAAAGAGTATCAAACACTGCTTGTAATAATAAACGCGCCCTTAGTGCCGCACTTTGTCTCGCTTGCTGTCTTGCTCGTCACTTTGTCTCCATGTGCCATAGACGGCTCCCAAACGGGGACACACTTAAACTTCAAAAGGAACAAGGACTGAAACTCTAAAGAGGCTTGAACAAATCCCATACTGGTGGCATAGTCCAGTTGAACCAGAGGCCGGAGTCCAGAAACCGGGATTGAGGATCCACACATCAGAAAAGCGCGCTCATCACCTGCACACAGGTGAGCAACTGGGAACCATGGGAGGGAAAATATCCTCAGAACAGATGCAAGGCATTGACATAATGGGAAGAATTCTAAAAACACAGGGCAGGACTGTTACCAGCCCACAGTTAATGACTTCATTGGAATGGATTCATGAAAATGATCCACAATTTCCTGCTGACGGAACTTTCCAACTAGAGGCTTTGGAAAGAGCGGGCGCAAGCCTTCAAAAAGCCGCTGCAGCAGGAGACAGCCAAGCTTGCAAAAACTTGGCCACCTGGGTACAAATCAAGCTAACCCTGGAGAATGTTTCAACAGAATCTACTCATTCTTCTTTGCCTGAGGCATCGGCACCCTCATTACCAGACTCTCAACCTGTAAGCGTCTCCCCTTGTAGCAAGGGTACCTCCCCAGAAACTGGTGTGGGGAGGGATTAGCACAGAGAACTCCGTGCTGCAGGTCGATGCAGAAAACTCTGTGCTGTATTCCTGTTCCCCTGCAACCTGAGCTTGTACACCCTGCTTCTGCTCCTTTACCGTTGCTGTCGTCACCGCAGTCTCGCGCGCCAGATTTGCCTCAGGTTCTGCCTATCAATCATTTTCCTGATACTGTGCTTGCTAATAACGAAACCTTTCCAGAGGTAGATTTATTTAACGTGGGTTCAAAAGACTCTGAAAAGAAACCTGAACTGTTCCCTCCTCCGCGAAATGGGGATGTTGGTCATGCAGCTGTGAATGTGGAAACGTGTGATATCTGGGAAGAGTGTAAGAAAGAGGCAATGCAGAATGGTGACTGGCAAATTGCTTTAGCCTGTCCGGTTATGTACCAAGCTAATCAGCAGCCGGTTTGGCAGCCTCTCAGTTATGATGCTATAAAGGAGCTGCAACGAACAATAACGGAGGGGGGGATACATTGTCCTTTTACTACAACCTTACTTGAGGCAATAGCAGAGTCGTATACCCTGGCTCCACATGATTGGAAATCGTTAATGAAAATGGTGTTAACACCTACACAATTCATGATGTGGCATGCAGATTTTAAAGAAGGATGTACTGTGCAATGTGTTACAAATTTAAATCAACAGATTCCAATAGGATATGAACAATTGGCAGGAGAACGTGCTAATGGTAACCCGGTCCTGCAGGCACAGTTCCCAAGGGAAGCGTATGCTCAAATCAGACATATTGCTCTCAGGGGAGTGAGAAAAATTCCAGCATCAAGGGGCGAAGGACCTCAATCTTTTGTTAAGGTGCTGCAAGGAGCTGATGAGCCATATGCAGATTTCATAGATTGACTGCAAGCTACTTTAGAGCGGCAGATTGACAATGATGATGCAAGAGGGCTGTTGCTATTACAGTTGGCTGTTGAAAATACTAACAATGGTTGTAAGCGTGTATGGCAACCTATGAAAAACCGTAATCCCTCTTTGGCTGATGTGGTCAGAGCGTGTCAAGATATTGGCTCAACAGGACACCAAGCTGATGCTTTAGCTAATGCCCTCGCAGCGCAGTTAAAGGTAAAAGGTCAGGACAAGGCAGGTGCTGTTGTTGTGGTGCTTTGGGACATTTAAAGAGAGATTGCCCGAAAAACGCAGACAGAAAAAATTTTCCACCCCGAAACTGTCCTCTTTGCAGGAAAGGAGAACATTGGTCTAATGAATGTCATTCCAGATATCACGCTGATGGACAGCCCTTATCAGATCGCTCAGGAAATGTGAGGTGGGGGGCGAGGCCGCGCGCCTCGGACAATCAAATAAATCCATGTCACACTGTGTGGTGGGTGACCTCACTCCAGCCACCGCAGGGAGTGCGGGGCTGGAGCTGGCCGCTGCCCACTCAGTCACAATAACAACAACTGATGTAATTCTTATCTCGATGGGAGTTTGGGGTCCCATCGGAAAAGGGATGCATGCTTTGCTAATTGGTAAATCATCAACCACTAAACTGGGACTTTTTGTTTTACCTGCAATCATTGATTCAGATTACAGTGAAGGAATTCAAATCATGGCATAAACACCGGTGCCTCCATGTTTTATCTCAGCAGGACAGCGTATCGCACAGCTTGTGCCTTTTCAAGGGGAAGCTGCTGGGAAATCTGGACATTCAGGTAAAAAAGGTTTTGACAGCACTGGAAAACCACAGGTGTTGTGGACAAAATCTATAAAGGGGACACAGCCAATGATAACATGCACCATTGACGGACGTTGTTTTACAGGACTTGTAGATACTGGTGCGGATGTCTCTATAATCCAGAGTTCTGTCTGGCCACCAGAATGGCCCACAGCAGACCCTGCTTCCGCGACTGTGGCAATAGGAGGAATGCAGCGACCAAAACAAAGCGCACATCTTCGAGTGATCATCAGACCAGATGGACAGGTAGCCTGTGCTGCTCCTTTCATTGCTTCAGTTCCGTGCACCCTATGGGGACGAGACGTGCTTGGACAGTTTGAAACTACGGTCCACATAGCAGAACCGAAACAGAGAAATTGTATGCAGAGAACATCAAACGACCAATCAGAACCTGGCAGCAACTGATCTTCAAACTCTCCTGGATAACACAACCACCTGTGTGGGTTGATCAATGGCCCCTACGTCGAGAACACCTGGAACAACTACGTAGGCTGGTGGAGGAGCAATTGGCAGCTGGCCACATCACGCCTTCCATGAGCCCTTGGAACACTCCCGTGTTTTGCATTCCAAAACACAATGGTAGATGGCGCTTGCTACATGACCTCAGAGCAATTAATGCTGTAATTGAGCAGAGCCTCTGCCTCATCTGCCAGGAGGTGGTGACAGGGCAGCCCTGCTATGACACCCTGGTCTGTCCTGCCTGCACCAGCACCTGGTTCCACCGCCACTGCATCCAGGCAGGCGGCATCGCCCCCAGTCCCTGATGTGATCATCACCTCTGGTTTGCACCCTGTCCCCCAGCTACAGTGGGAGGTGAATGGGACCCCCCCCGCCACTCATGCTGATGCCATCTCTGCCCCTGGGCCCGGCGCTGCGCTCTGCCCTCTACCACTTCCACTGCGCTCTGTGCCAGGATATGGCAACCTTCCAGGCAGAGATGTTCCGCCTGGGCATCAAAATCCCTGACAGGTGTGTGCCCTGGCCTCCCCTCTGCCTCCCTCCTCATTGGCAATGCTCCTACCGATCCCCTCCTGCCTCCCCGGCTGCCGGTGTGGTGTCCCCCACGCCCCCACGGCTGAGCGCTCCCCTGCTCTTGCAGGGGTGCTGCCTGGGAGGACGGGGCCTTTGTAGACCATTCCCTGTGGCACAGCTCCTGTGACGCCAGCCAGTGCCTGTGCCCACTGGGATGGGAGCAGGTGGAAGCGAGCGGGTGAGTGCCGCTGACCACGTCCCTGCAGACCCAGGGAGGAGATGATACCTTTGTCTCCTTCTTGGAGCAGGGATGGAGGTTCCCTGGGATGCTGAGCAGGGCCTGGCGCAGGGTTTGTGCTGGGAGCTGAGCACTGGCTGCCAGGGCAGGAGCAGGGTGGAGATGGGCTCAGCACGATGTGGCCCCGCCCCTCCTTTGTGTGCTCAGGGCCGGAACATACCTTATAAGGCCATGTGGCCCCGCCCCTCCTTTGTGTGCACAGGGCCGGAACATACCTTATAAGGCCATGCGGCCCCGCCCCTCCTTCGTGTCCTCAGGGCTGGAAGATACCTTATAAGGCCATGTGGCCCTGCCCCTCCTTTGTGTGCTCAGGGCCGGAACACGGCTCCAAGGCCAGAGCTGCCCACCCCTGGCTCATTGCAGACGCTGTCTCTGCTCCTGCATGGTCAAGGGAGGCAGCAGCTGCTGAGAGGGAGTGACGTGTGACGTCAGTGGCTGGTGCTGGCCGCGTTTGGTTGCCATCCCTGCAGCCATGAGCCGGCACGCTGTGGGACAGGGCTCCACGGCACGCAGGCGCTCCTCGCCCCGCCATGGCCTGGCGCAGAAGGACGAGCACCAGCGGGAGCTGGAGAGGCTGCGGGCTGAGCTGGAGGCTGAGCGACTCCGCTCCCAAGAGCTGCAGCGACGCTTCGAGGCTGAAACTGGCCGGCTGAAGGAGGCGGCAGAGCGGAAGCGGCAGCTCCTGGCCAAACAGCTCCACTCCGCGTGGGAGCAGCGGCAGGCACAGGAGCTCCAGCGGCTGCGGGAGCTGAACCAGCGGCAGCGGGTGGCAGAGATCCGCCAGCTGCTGCGCTCCAAGGAGGATCAGCTGCGCAAGGCGCAAGCAACGCTGCAGCAGCAGCGCAACAACGCCATCCATCAGGCATGGCAGCTGCGGCAACAGCTGGCCAAGGAGCTGGTGAGAGGAGGCTGGAGCGGAAGCCAGGCCTGCGGGAAGCTCCAGGACACCCTCAGCAAGCTGCGCTGGGAGAGCAATGGCCAGCAGGCTGCTCACATCCTCCGCCTCCAACGGGAACTGATGCTGCAGAGGAGAGCCTTCCTCAAGTACATCTTGGAGCGGTTCAACGGTGAGCAGCCTGCTTCCTGCAGCAAGGCCGGGGCCAAGGCTTCAGACGGGCTCTGCCAGCAGAGGCTCCTAGGCTGCGGGGGAATCAGGCCCTTCTCTTTGGAGAGCCCCATGGGGTTTTCCACCCTCCATGGAGAAGGGCAGCCCAAAAGCTGCAACAGCTTCAAAGACGCGTGCCTCCAGGAGAGAAGGATCAGCCTGGAGGAGGCCCTCAGGGCCATTGGGTCAGACTTGGCTGATTGCTGCTGGGACTCCCCACCACAAGGAATGAGCAGCGGCGCGTGGTCTGTGCCAGAGCTGGATGTCCAGCATGGAGGGCAGCAGGAGGACTGGCTGCCTGGTAGCCGTCCCAGCAGGCTGCTGCAGCAGAACATCCACCCGCAGAGTACCCCCCAGGACCTGCAGAGGCCATGCAGGGTCCTTCAAGAGGAGAACTGTCTTCTGAGGAAGGCAAGCTCTCCACAAGCACGAGAGGAGCTGGAGCTCATGCAGAAACCTGCTGGGCTGGGGGAGCAGCTTCAGGCGGCTGAGGAGCTTCAGGCCCAAGAGGCTGCGGGTGAAGAGGGCTCCTATGGTGTGAGCAGCCAGTGCCACACTTGTGAGAAGTTCCAGGTGCAGCTGACTGAGCTGCAAAAGGAGAACACCCAGCTGGCTGAAGAAAATGCTCGCCTGCATGGGCAGATGAGATTGCCAGAAAGGGAAAGAAAGGCGAGTGAGAGAGGAGCGAGATTCTGCCATCCAAACCAAGGTCTTCCAAGCCAGCTGCAGGAGGCAGAGCCCAGAGTGAAAGGCAGAAAGAAATGGGAAATAGACGTCAACAGCTGGAGACTGATTCGTTTGGAAGAAGTTCCAGATGACGATGACAACGAGTGACTGATAGCAGGACACAGATGATGCTTGTCCTGTCTTCTTCTATCTTCTCATTAAATCTTTTCTGAACTCCCTCTCTGTGGGATCTCTGTCTCTCTCACGCAGGGAGTGTGGGTAGCCCTGGCTTCCCTGGCCTGTGGTACCCACTATGGGAGTGGGTCCCAGTGCAGCTGGTGGTGTGAGTGGAGGGCCTGTGCACAGCTCCTGGAGTGAGTGGGGGTTAAAGATTTTGAGTCACGATTTTGGTGAGAGGAGGAGGGTCAGTGGCTTTATCAGGGACACGATGTCACTGGCCAGGCAGCCCAGCGAAACGTGGCAGGCCTGTGCTGGGGGAGGGCGAACCGGGCTCCATGGAGCTGAGCGGTGCTGACGCTGTCCACCTCTGTGCCATCCCCAGCTGTGCTGCATCTGCCGGTTGTAGGGCGCCTTGGCCATCTGGCAACGACAACACTTCCATAGAATCTTACAATCATAGAATCATAGAATGGTTAGATTGGAAGGGACCTTCAAAGATCATCTAGTTCAACCGCCCCCTGCCAAGGAGCCGGGGCATCTCCAACCAGATCAGGTTGCTCAGAGCCCCGTCCAACCTGGCCTTGAACGTTTCCAGAGATGGGGCTTCCACCACCTCGCTGGGCAACCTGTTCCAGTGTTCTACAACCCTCATTGCAAAATTTTTTTTGCTAATATCCAATCTAAATCTGCCTCCCTCTATTTTAAAACCATTACCCCTTGTTCTGTTACAACAGGCCCTACTGAACAGCCTGTCCCCGTCTTTCCTCTAGGCTCCCTTTAGGCACTGGAAGACCTCTGATCATCTTCGTGGCCTCCTCTGGACCTTCTCCAACTGGTCCATGTCCTCCTTGTGTTGGGGGCTCCAGAACCGGACACAGTACCCCAGGTGGGGTCTCACCAGAGCAGAGTAGAGGGGGAGAATCACCTCCCTCGACCTGCTGGCCACGGTCCTCTTCATGCAGCCCAGGATGCGGTTGGCCTTCAGGGCCGCAAGGGCGCATTGCCGGCTCATGTTGAGCTTCTCGTCCACCATCACTCCCAAGTCCTTCTACTCAGGGCTGCTCTCAATCCATTCTCCGCCAGCCTACATTTGTGCCTGGGATTGCCATGACCCAGGTGCAGGACCTTGCACTTGGCCTAGTTGAACTTCATGAGGTTGGCACGGGCTCACCGCTTGAGCCTGTCAAGGTCCCTCTGGATGGCATCCTCGTCATCACCTTCCCCATCCTCACCCCCAGCAGTTCTCTCAGTCTTCTCTCCTTATGCTCAGCTTTGAGACTGTGGATGGAGGTTGCCCATACTTACAGGAGACCCCATCTCCCATGTGCCAAGCGCTCACCCCTCCTCTGCCACTCCCACTTCACACTCTGGTCTTCAAAGTTCTGCACAGCTATTAGGTACTCTTCTCTCAAGCTTCTTTCAACTCCTCCCACCTGCGCTTCCTATCCTGTCGCCTCATGATGCTGTATTTGGCCTCTTCTTGTCCCTGAGTTGTTATTTTCCTCCTTACTGAATTGGAGGTTGTAGATGATCTGTGGGCGTGATGCTGGCTTTTGTTTTGATTTATCTTTAGGATTTTACAAACACAATGCAGCCTTGCAATCCTGCCATAAGCATGATGTACCAGAAGGAGGGGCTAACTTGACACTGCAATGATGCATACATCAGACTCCTGTCTCTCCAAGCAGAGAAAGGAGCTTGGCTTTGTGAGATGCCTAAAGGGAAGAAATTCCAAATGCTCATCAAGTAGCAGCCTTGTCTTTTCCAATAATTTGCTGCATCAGTGTCAATGTAGTTCTTTGACAAAAGGAATGCTGGAGGCTGATTTCTACTGGGAAATCAGTTTCTTCACCCTGTTCAGCCAGTAAGCAAAAGGGTGGCTTTCCACTTGTTGGCAATTAAAGCGTCAGGAGAAACACCTGCGCGATGCCACGTTGGGCAGGGATGTTCCTCCGCTTCCAGTGATGCTGTTCTAAGACATAATTAGAGTCAGACAAATAGTTTTTAGCCACACTAAGGAAATCTTGGGCCTTCAAATTCAAACGTGGTCTTGAATTGAGAGCATGACACTGTAAATATTCAAGAATGTAAAAGAAATTCTAGTATGCAGCAAATAACAGCACAGTTTTGGTAGCTCGCTATGGTAACATTGGAAGATGCAGAGCAGGCTGTGTCTTGAGGTTCTGACTCGTTGTCTCTCCACTATCTAGTAGAGGGAGAAGTCCCCAACCTCAAGGTGAACACATTTCAAACAGCATTAGCAGGTTTGAGTTCTGAAGGTTTTAACCAGCTCTGCTGTGGAGAACATGGATTAAATGCCCGACTCTCTTATTGTTGCAGACCACAGTCACGCACCAGAGCTGCCGGTATCACATTGTATGAGAGAAAGGGCTGTCGACAAACTGAGTGCAGTCAGTCGCTAATCCTGTAATCACCTGCACAGTTCTGCACTCTGCTTGTCCTTCCCTATGTAGAGAGGATGTAACAAGACACATAGAAAAGGGAAAAAAAAGCTTTCTTCCTATTTTCCCTTTATCCCAGAAGAGTCCTTTCCCATTCCGGGTCTCCTGAAGTATTAAACAGAACTGGTAACCAAGTTATTTTTTTTCTCCTCTTTTCAGGAGGCCAGGTGTGATGTTTTGAATTAACAAACACGGGTGTAACACATTCATCACAATAACTGTTTCCACAGCAGGGCATCGCAGCTGCCTCAGCCGTTCTCTCTTTGCAAATGAGCCATAAGAACTCACCTGGAATAGGATCATCGCAAGATGAGAAGGAGGAGGATGGCTCCTCTAGGGAAAAGGGAGGCTTTTCCTTCTTTCCTCTAGCATAGGCTTCCCTGGATGGGGGAGTGGGGAAGGAAAAAGAAAGAAGTTAAAGATGGGTACAGGAACACTTTGCCGAGCTTTGGATTTTATCAAAGGAAGATAATAAACGGAATTCTTCTTGCTCTGTATGAGCCTTCTAAAATGTAAGCATTTTGCTCAAACTACTTTTCTAGAGCCGTACGACCAGGAGAGGGAGGGGGGAACAATTTTTCTTTCTGCAGAACTCTCCCATTCATCAGATCAACATTAGCTCAAATGAGAAACTTAAGTTTTGGACAGCTAGAGATCTGGTGAAGTGAGTCCCACTTCTCCTTTGCCAGAGGGGAAATGTAAATTGCAGGCTCACAAAAAGTCAGTGTAAACACTACTGAAATGTTTGGCAGTGTCATGGTTTTGTTAGTGAGGGGGGGCCTAAGGTGGTAGCTTCTGCAGGAAACTGCTAGAAGTCGCTCCCCTTTGTTCAGTGGACTTGGCCAGTCCTAGGGCGGACCTGCTGCTGGCCAAGGTCGAGCGGATTGGTAGCAGAATGTCCTGTGATAACGCCTCTGCGATAACGTATTTAAGAAGGGGAAAACAGAGAAAAAAAGAGAGAAGAGAAGATGTGAAGAAGCTGAGCGGGGGCAGAGGCGCAGAGGGGGAGGCGCAGGCCTCATGGGCCTTGCAGGCCTCACCCTCTGGCCTCTCGCCAGGCGGCCGACTGGGCCCGACTCGGCCCGGCCCGGCTGCAAGAAGTGGAGAGGAGATGAGAAGTGAATTAGATGTAAAAAGATCCTGAGAGACATCTACCACCCTGTTGTGAGGAACGGCTGCAGACACCAAGGTCAGTTCAGAAAGGAGGGGGAGGAGTAATGCGGCTCCTGGCCAAGATTCCCCTGCAGCCTGTGGTGACGACCATGGTGGAGCGGGTTGTCCCCCTGCAGCCCATGGAGGTCCACGGAGGAGCAGAGATCCACTTGGAGCCCGTGAAGGACCCCACACCGGGGGAGGTGGATGCCTGAAGGTGGCTGTGGCCCGTGGAGGGCCCGCTGGGACAGCCGTTCTGGAGAGACTGCACTCCGTGGAAGAGATGACCCACGCCGGAGCAGTTCCACGAAGGACTGTGGCGTAGGGGTGGGACCCTTTTTCTTTGACCCCACAACGGAGCAGGGGAGGAATGTGAGGAGTTCTTCCCCCGACCGTGAAGCAGCGGCATGAAACAACGTATGATGAACTGACTGCAACCCCCATTCCCTCTTTCCCCCTGTGCCGCTCGGGGGGGGGAAGGTAGTAGAGATAATGTTAAGCTTGGGAAGAGGGAGGGGTGGATGGAGGTTATCTTGTTCTCTGTCTCATTATCCTGCTGTTTGTAGTAATAAATGAATAGTTTTTCCCAAGTCGAGTCTGTTTTGCCCGTGACGGTAACTTTGAGGATTTCTCCCTGTCCTTATCTCAAACCTCGAGCCGTTTTTCCTTATATTTTCTCTCCCTGTTCTTTCGGAGGGTGGGGGGAGTGAGAGAGAGACTGCGTAGTCTGGTCCTGATCAGGGCTGAACTACGATAGGCAGAAAGACAGAGGGGCAGCAGAGCTCAGTATAGCTGGTCTTCAAAGAGACCACAGTCTGGTCGCAGTAAAAGAACAATCACGAGTCCCGTGTGGACCGCGACAATCATTTCCTTCCACAGGGGGCCTACATTATTCCTGGAGCTCTTTTTGTCCCCGACATATCTCTAGAAGCTTTTCTGGGTGCTGTTGACGTCCCTGGCATAGTCAGGGCAGTTGAATGACAATTTCATGGCCAAGCGTGGGCTCGTAGTGCTACGCGAGACACCAGGGCTCTGCAGAGACACAAGGTCTGTCCCTTCTCCATCCAGTAGACGTATGACAGCACATGAACACAAAACATCTCCCACGGAGGTCTCTGCAAGTGTTCCGTCACTCTCAAACCCTCCTGGTTCTTCTCTTCCCCATCGTTTGACCTTCCCATTGATGATACCATCATGGATTAATCCAACAGGTTTCATAATGTTCCTGTATCACAGGATGCCCACACCCAAAACCACTTTCAAAATCCTCTCTTTCTTTGCTGGGATGCACTTCACCTCCAGGCCAAACATGCACCAATGTCATCAGGCTGAGGAGCACACTGCTGTGGGAGACAAAGAAGCCATTCAAGTCCTCATGGAGAATTTCACGACCAGTGACCCTGGGAGTACCAGGAAGGGGAGAAAAACAGCATGCCAAAAATTCTGGAGGTTGCTGGAGGGTCTTGGGACAGTTTGGGAAACAGGTCTCTGTAGATCAGGTGTCAGATGGGCCAACAATGGTGAAACTCATTTGCATCTGTTACTCACCAAGAGGGAAGATCTGGTGAGGGATGTGAAAGCCAGAGTCAGCCTTAGTCGCCACGATCATTAGATAACAGGGTCTCACCTCCCAAGGAGAATGAGGAAGGAAAATAGAAAAGTGCAGATGCCCCACCTCACAGCAGAAGGCTTTGGCCTAGTCTTGTGATTTGTAGTAGGGGAGCCCATGTGAGCAGCACAGAAGGGCAGCAGAACTCCGTAGAGCTGGTCTTCAAGGACAGCGCTTTTCAAGTCCAAGACCGTCTGCACCAACAGTCATGAAAAAAGGAAGAGATATTCAGGAGAGAAGCTTGAGGAAGCAGGAAATTCCTGGGAAAGCTCCTTGGCAGAGAGGAAGCATGCAGGAGATGGATGCAGAGACTTGAAAGAAAGAAGGAATTCAGAAATAGGGTTGGTTTTAGGAAAGCTGCAGAGTTGACGCTTGCAAGGGAGTTCAGGGGCACAACAATCAGCTGTTCCTACTTGAGGAAAAGGTCAAGAAGAAATGAAGAGAATATGTGGCCACTGCTGGGTTTAGTAAGAGGAGGAATAGATAGGTTTGAGGTACTCTCGGCCTTTGTCTTCTCCAGCAAGGTCTCTCAGTTGCGTGTGCCTAAAAGGCAGAGCCCAGCCAGAACACAGCAGTGGATGGAGATGAAGTCAGAGGTTACTTAGGTAAGGTCAAGACTAAAGAGTCTATTGCACCAGAAGGGATGGATCTTAGGATGCTGAGAGACCAGGATGATGTCATAGCAAGGCTGTTCCGAGACATTTTGTGATGTCATAATGAGTGGAGGAAGCAAGAAGCAAATCTTGCATCCCTCTCCATGGAGCTGGCTGCAAGCTGTCATGAGGCAGTGCTGAGAGACAGGCCAGCACCTGAAGGTGTCTCTTGGAGGCTGGTGGGGAATCCCTTTGAGCAGGTGAAAGGACAGCAGAAGCCCACATGCAGGACAAGTGAACTTTTCCCTACTCATGATGTTCAGGACAGAGGGCAGAGGTGTTCAGCTGAGCACGTGGAATAGAACAGGGAGAGCTCAGTTTCCCTTTCTCTTCACCATCAGCTGTATTTTCCACCTGTCCCTTGGGTAGAATGGCACTTGTCCCACATGCGTCCTTCCTCTGCCTGACCTAAATCAGGGCAGTTGAATGTTGGTTTGATGGCCAAGCATGGGCTTGTAGTGCTACGCGAGACGCCAGGGCTCTGCAGCACAGCTGCATGCAGCTGGCACAGACAGCAGCAGCCCTGTGCAGGAACCCCAGCCCCATTCAGAGCAGCGGTGTGACGGACACCAGCCAGGGCATCTCAGACCAATTCAGTGCCTTTGGCCAGGGACTGAATCCCACCGCTGCAGAGACACAAGGTCTGTCCCTTCTCCATCCAGTAGACGTATGACAGTACATGAACACAAAACATCTCCCACGGAGGTCTCTGCAAGTGTTCCGTCACTCTCAAACCCTCCTGGTTCTTCTCTTCCCCATCGTTTAACCTTCCCGTTGATGATACCATCATGGATTAATCCAACAGGCTTCATGATATTCCAGTATCACAGGATCCCCACACCCAAAACCACTTTTAAAAATCCTCTCTTTCTTTGCTGGGATGGGCTTCACCTCCAGGCCAAACATGCACCAATGTCCTCAGGCTGAGGAGCACACTGCTGTGGGAGACAAAGAAGCCATTCAAGTCCTCATGGAGAATTTCAGGACCAGTGACCCTGGGAGTACCTGGAAGGGGAGCAAATCAGCATGCCAACTATTGTGCAGGTTGCTGGAGGGTCTTGGGACAGTTTGGGAAACAGGTCTCTGTAGATCAGGTGTCAGATGGGCCAACAATGGTGAAACTCATTTGCATCTGTTACTCACCAAGAGGGAAGATTTGGTGAGGGATGTGAAAGCCAGAGTCATCCTTAGTCATCACGATCGTTAGGTAACAGGGTCTCACCTCCCAAGGAGAATGAGGAAGGAAAATAGAAAAGTGCAGATGCCCCACCTCAGAGGAGGAGGCTTTGACCTAGTCTTGTGGTTTGTTGTGGGGCAATGCTGACGCGGAAGTCACGGACACTGCACATGACCAATATGATCAAGCAAATGCCGATTTATTGTTGATACATCCCGGTTAATGTAGCCCTTCTAGTTCCGTATCATGCCCAAACTCTCTACTAATTGGCTAGCTATATCATGCATGCGCTTTTAGTTAAAATATGATTTGTTAAGTCTCTTTGTTCATGCTCACGGTTCTTTCCACCTGCAATTAGCAGGAGAATGAGACAGGGAACAAGATAACCTCCCCCCACCCCTCCCTCTTCCCGGGCTTAACATTATCTATACTACCTCCCCTCCCGAGCGGCACGGGGTGGGGGGGGTGGGAAAAGGGAATGGGGGTCGCGGTCAGTTCATCACGCGTTGTTTATGCCGCTGTGTCATGGTTGGGGGAAGAACTCCTCGCATTCCTCCCCTGCTCCAGCGTGGGGTCCCTCCCACAGGCCACAGTCCTTCGTGAAACTGCTCCGGCATGGGTCATCTCCTCCACGGGGTGCAGTCCCTCCAGAACGGCTGTCCCAGCAGGCCCTCCGTGGGCCACAGCCACCTTCAGGCCTCCACCTGCTCCTGCGTGGGGTCCTCCACAGGCTGCAGGGGGATCTCTGCTCCTCTATGGCTCTTCATGGGCTGCAGGGGGACAACCCGCTCCACCATGGTCTTCACCACGAGTTGCAGAGGAATCTTGGCCAGGAGCCACGTTACTCCTCCCCCTTCTTCTGAACTGACCTTGGCGTCTGCAGCTGTTCCTCACAACAGGCTGGCAGATGCCTCTCAGGATCCTTTTTACATCTTGTTCACTTCTCATTTCCTCTCCACTTCTTGCAGCCAGGCCAGGTTGGGCCCAGTCAGCTGCCCGGCGGGAGGCCAGAGGGTGAGGCCTGCAAGGCCCACAAGGCTCGCGCCTCCCCCTCTCTGCCCCCCTCTCAGCTGCTTCACATCTTCCCTCTCTTTTCCTGTTTTCCCCTACTTAAATACGTTATCGCAGAGGCGTTATCATGGGACATTCTGCTACCAATTGGCTCAGCCTTGGCCAGCAGCGGGTCCTCCCTAGGCCCGGACGAGTCCACTGAACAAAGGGGAAACTTACAGCAGTTTCCTACAGAAGCTACCATCTTAGGCCCTCCCTCACTTAAAAAACCAGAACAACAGTTTAACTGCTGCACCTACAGCAGCAGCCATGACTGTAGCCTTTTCTTCTTCTAACATTTGCTCGGCAGCTTCCAGCAGTTGCTCTGTAGTAGATCCTTTTGGCAGCACACTAAGGGCTCTCTTAGTTTTTTCATTAGCATTATTAAAGGCAAGCATATCTAAGAACTTTGCTTTCATGTCATCATGCAGATCAGGGTGAGCCATAATTGCAGTGTGCAACCGATCGATAAATTTCCCATATGGTTCTGTGGGACCTTGCCTTACTGACATAAAGGCAGGTCCGGATTTTTCATCGTGCACCCTAGCAAGTGCTCTATAAGCCAAATCTTGGCCCAGTTGTAACACTTCGGTAGCAAATTGCGCTCGCCAATCAGATCGTGTGTAGGGTCCCGCTCCCATCAGCATCTGAGTTTGCACCCCGAATAATGGATCACCCTGTTGTCGAGGCGTTGCAGCTGCCCTTTCACAAGTAGTCTGCCAGGGCTGAAAAAACTGCAGCTGCTGTGACCATGGCAGAAGCATCTGGACAATCATTCTGATATCATAAGGAGCTAACAACTGTGACAAAAAAAAATATGCTGCAACACAGACTGAGTGTATGATGATTTTAGCCCATACTGAGTAACTGCACTTTTAGCTTCCTTCAATATTTTCCAGTTTAATGCTTTCCACACACTTCTCCCAGTATTATCAGTCACAACTGGAAATGCCATGGGAAAAGGCTCTCCTTCTATCACAGCATCTCGAATCACCTCTTTCCACCGCGCTGTTGGATTCAGATCCCCGGCCCCTCCCGCAGGCGTCCCTTGCAAAGGTGCAAAAAGACTGATCTCACCCGATGCTCCATTCGGAACGAACAGGTTGGACGCTGGCAGGTCTCGATATGGCACAGGTGAAGGAGTTGACGAATTTTCCAGTGACCCTTCTAGGTGAACCTCTAGGGCTTCCAGCCTTGTTAGCGTCTCTTGCAGCTGTGCGTCCTTCAAGCTGGATGAATGTTCATCCCCCTCTTCGTCACGCCGTGGTGGCAGGGCAGAAGGTGGTAACGGGGGATAAACCGGAGCTGTTGGCGCCGGCGAAAAGGCTTGTGACTCTGAGCCTGCACTGGCACAGCGTGGCGGGGTGCCTGGCGGTGTTACATCTGATGGTGGTGAAAAGCCTTTGCCAGTTTTTCCCTCTGGTGCCCACATATCTATAGTTATAGGGGCTGTGGCTGCAGTTCCTGGAGTCCTTGCTGGGCCTCGAACCCCCCCACCCTCAGCACGAGCCGGGGCGGCGGCAGGGCTCGTTAAACCCAAGAACAGCATGCTGGTAGCAGAGGTGGACCCGCCGGCTGGAGTTAAGGCCGCAAAAGCAGATGCGGCAACTGAACGCTCGGCTTTCATGCTTATCAATGTTTCGTTAATTAGCTTCCACACGGTGGAGATCCCTTACTTATTTCATCCCACAGCTTTTTTCTTATCGTCTCCCATGTCGAGAGTTCAAAAGGATCAACTGTGGGGATTAATTCTCTTTTCTTTGCCCACTGCAGCAAAGCTTCTAGGACGGCCAAGTCATAACTCAGTCTTCTCATAGAGAGCATAATAATTCTAGGGCTACCTCCTTTTCCATTTCTGCCGGCAGTTTCACAATTGGTGCTCCCTGATTAAGGCACCCCTTTTACTGCCTGATTACGTGCTCACAATTGGTGCTCCCTGATTAAGGCACCCCTTTTTCCCTGATTAAGTACTTACAATTGGTGCTCCCTGATTAAGGCACCCCTTTTTCCCTGATTTAGCACTCACAATTGGTGCTCCCTGATTAAGGCACCCCTTTTTTGCAGCTTGTCCTGTAGCCCTGGCAGACGGCGAACCCCTGTTTCAACAGTTCAGGCTCTGGATCGTTGCATCTGAAGGACAAATGCGTAGTCGATCTTGCCCCCCGGTCGCTGCTCCTGGTGCTTCTCTGCCTCCGCCGCTCCGATAGCAGTGTCTTCTAGTAGTCCCTGTTCGGGCGCCATTTGCGAGCGACGGAGGAACATATGACAAAGACTCAATATGAGTAATAAGCGTAGTTCCATTTATTAGTCCCGGGTGCGCATATTTATATTGCTAAGATAAAATATGCCTACTAGTCATTGTGTGATTGGCTTAAGCTCTAATGGTTACATTTGCATATCCCTCCTACTTGCAGTTAGCTAATCTGGAAAGTCCATTAACCTGGAAAGTCCCGTACTTTTCATGTTTTCACTTTCTCAAAGTTGCTTGCGATCTTCTTCAAGGTTGCTTCGTTTACTTTCTCACAGGAAGCTTCATTACTTTCTCAGAGGCGGCCTCATTATTTTCTCACAGGTGGCTTCAGTACTTTCTTACAGGCAGCTTCATTACTTTCTCACAGGCGGCTTCAGTGATGTCCTTGAGGCCTGCTGCTCACAAACATAACAATTCCATTCGGTCTGGATTGTTCACTAAGTGTCCCTGATACTCCAGGTATCCAACATCCCACCTCCTCTGGGTCTGGGGTGTGCGTGGGAGGGAGATGGGTCCTGTTGTTGCAAAACCTCTGAAGTGTTGCAAACCTGTTATGGATACCAGCTCGCTCCTAGGAAACCCCATACCCTTTCCATTTCGATCTGGGTATCGAGGACTTTAATCAGTAGAATTATAATCAATAACAATATCAATGATTGATAATAGGAAAATACTTAATCAATGTGATTCTGGAATGTAAATGTAGGGAGATTCTTACTAACCATAGAACTATAGGGTTAAATTTTATATATCAAATATCCTTACCTTAAGGAACATAAAACTTCCTTATCTTAGAAAGATGACATCTTCTTATCTTAGAAAATTAGTTCAATATGTCGAGGGTCATTTGGGGAGCGGTAGAAGGAGGCACCAGATATGCACTTTGGGCTCCGAGCCCTCACTTTCAAGCCAAAAGATTCAAGGACAAGATGACCTTGTTCTCAGGACCATATATGGAGATTTCGAGGAGGGGTTCGACTGATGAATTTGAGGAGGGGGCGTCCATAGGACCCCCGACATCACCAGAAGACACCCAACTCAAATTACTGAGCATGTGCGAATGGGAGGAGAGGTAATATAATGATTTCTCAAAAAGTTGATGTTTATGCATAACATTTCACGTAAGTCTATTGAATCTGTATATCGAATGTGTATTTAACTGTGCTGTTGAATCAGACAGGTGCGCACGCTGGGTGGAGTGATCCCCCGTGAGCCCAAGCTGCAATAAAGAAGTGCCTGCTTCTTAACATCTCATTGCTGTTAAGGAGTTTTATTTTGGAATTCGGTAATACTGCTGTCCATTAACCTGGTCAAAGGGATTCCCCACCAGCCTCCAAGAGACACCTTCAGGTGCTGCCCTGTCTCTCAGCACTGCCTCATGACAGCTTGCAGCCAGCTCCATGGAGAGGGATGCAAGATTTGCTTGTTGCTTTCTCCACTCATCCACCCACTGGAAGGAGAAGGGACAGACCTTGTGTCTCTGCAGCAGTGGGATTCAGTCACTGGTCAAAGGCACTGAATTGGTCTGAGATGCCCTGGCTGGTGTCCGTCACACCGCTGCTCTGAATGGGGCTGGGGTTCCTGCACAGGGCCGCTGCTGTCTGTGCCAGCTGCATGCAGCTGTGCTGCAGAGCCCTGGCGTCTCGCGTAGCACTACAAGCCCATGCTTGGCCATCAAACCAACATTCAACTGCCCTGATTTAGGTCAGGCAGAGGAAGGACGCATGTGGGACAAGTGCCATTCTACCCAAGGGACAGGTGGAAAATACAGCTGATGGTGAAGAGAAAGGGAAACTGAGCTCTCCCTGTTCTATTCCACGTGCTCAGCTGAACACCTCTGCCCTCTGCCCTGAACATCATGAGTAGGGAAAGGTTCGCTTGTCCTGCATGTGGGCTTCTGCTGTCCTTTCACCTGCTCAAAGGGATTCCCCACCAGCCTCCAAGAGACACCTTCAGGTGCTGGCCTGTCTCTCAGCACTGCCTCATTACAGCTTGCAGCCAGCTCCATGGAGAGGGATGCAAGATTTACTTCTTGCTTCCTCCACTCATTATGACATCACAAAATGTCTCAGAACAGCCTTGCTATGAAATCATCCTGGTCTCTCCGCATCCTAAGATCCATCCCATCTGGTGCAATGTATTCTTAAGACTTGACCTTACCCAAGTGTCATAGTTCAGCCCCAATCGGGATCAGACTACGCAGTCTCTCTCTCACTCCCCCCACCCTCTGAGAGAACAGGGGGAGAGAAAAATATAAGGAAAAACGGCTCGAGGTTTGAGACAAGTACAGGGAGAAATCCTTAAAGTTACCGTCACAGGCAAAACAGATTCGACTTGGGGAAAACTATTCATTTATTACTACAAACAGCAGGATAATGAGACAGAGAACAAGATAACCTCCCTCCACCCCTCCCTCTTCCCAAGCTTAACATTATCTCTACTACCTTCCCCTCCCAAGCGGCACAGGGGGGAAGAGGGAATGGGGATTGCGGTCAGTTCATCACATGTTGTTTCACGCCGCTGCTTCATGGTTGGGGGAAGAACTCCTCACATTCCTCCCCTGCTCCATCGTGGGGTCCCTCCCATGGGCCACAGTCCTTCATGGAACTGCTCTGGCATGGGTCATCTCTTCCATGGAGTGCAGTCTCTCCAGAACGGCTGTCCCAGCGGGCCCTCCACGGGCCACAGCCACCTTCAGGCATCCACCTCCCCCAGTGTGGGTCCTCCACGGGCTGCAGGTGAATCTCTGCTCCTCCTTAAACCTCCATGGGCTGCAGGGGGACAACCTGCTCCACCATGGTCATCACCACAGGCTGCAGGGGAATCTTGGCCAGGAGCCGCGTTACTCCTCCCCCTCCTTTCTGAACTGACCTTGGTGTCTGCAACCGTTCCTCACAACAGGCTGGCAGATGTCTCTCAGGATCTTTTTACATCTTATTCACTTCTCATCTCCTCTCAACTTCTTGCAGACAGGCTGGACCGAGTTGGGCCCAGTCGGCTGCCTGGTGAGAGGCCAGAGGGTGAGGCCTGCAAGGCCCATGAGGCCTGCACCTCCTCCTCTGCGCCTCTGCCCCCGCTCAGCTTCTTCACATCTTCTCTTCTCTCTCTTTTTTTTTCTGTTTTCCCCTTCTTAAATACGTTATCACAGGACATTCTGCTACCAATCGGCTCGGCCTTGGCCAGCAGCGGGTCCGCCCTAAGCCTGGCCAAGTCCACTGAACAAAGGGGAGCAACTTCTAGCAGTTTCCTGCAGAAGCTACCACCTTAGGCCCCCCCTCACTAAACAAAAGCATGACACCAAGTAACCTCTGACTTCATCTCCATCCACTGCTGTGTTCTGGCTGGGCTCTGCCTTTTAGGCACACGCAACTGAGGGACCTTGCTGGAGAAGACAAAGGCCGAGAGTACCTCAAACCTCTCTATTCCTCCTCTTACTAAACCCAGCAGTGGCCACACATTCTCTTCATTTCTTCTTGACCTTTTCCTCAAGTAGGAACAGCTGATTGTTGTGCCCCTGAACTCCCTTGCAAGTCTCAACTCTGCAGCTTTCCTAAAACCAACCCTATTTCTGAATTCCTTCTTTCTTTCAAGCCTCTGCATCCATCTCCTGCATGCTTCCTTTTTGCCATGGAGCTTTCCCAGGAATTTCCTGCTTCCTCAAGCTTCTCTCCTGAATATCTCTTCTTGTTTTCCTGACTGTTGGTGCAGACGGTCTTGGACTTGAAAAGCGCTGTCCTTGAAGACCAGCTCTACGGAGCTCTGCTGCCCTTCTGTGCTGCTCACATGGGCTCCCCCACTACAGATCACAACACTAGGCCAAAGCCTCCTCCTCTGACGAAGGGCATCTGAACTTTTCTATTTTCCTTCCTGTCACGAACTGATAAATGTCCGGCCATGAAAGGTACGAATTTCTCGGTTACAGAATTAAGACACAACGGTGTCATACGCATATGTTGGTTCTTTATTTCATTCACACACAAAGGGTAATCGCGGGGAGAGAAAGAGAAAGAGAGGAGAGAGAGGAAAAGAGAAAAAAAGTGGTGATAAAATACCACCATGGAGAGTCAGCATCCTGAAAGTCCATCTTACAGAGTGGGTGGGGTGGGCGCCTCAAAAGGATGACAATGCTACCACGGAGAATCGGCATCCCGAAGGTCCGTCTGAGCGGGGTGGAGGTCCACACACGGGTTCATGCGGCGACCCTTTTTGTAGTCCTTTGTATCAGCCCCCCCTCTTCTTGATGTTTTGGGGACCTTTACCAGTCTTTCCATCTTAGGAGGTCAGGTGCTTCCTGCCTGTGGTTTAGCTTGTGATTGCTGCATCATGCTGATCTGTCTCTATGGTGGTGGGTGTTAGCTCTCTGCAAATGCAAGGCCTGCTTGTTCTTGGTAAGCCGTGCGGTTACCTGAAGCATGTTGTTACCTGATGTCCAGCAAGAAAGTGTCCACAAAGTCATTTTGCATCCCCCAGAGCGGTCCTCCACTGACAGTGATGGAACCCTGGCCCAGGTTGCCCAGAGAGGTGGTGAATGTCCCGTACCTGGTAAAATTCAAGGCCAGGTTGGATGAGGCTCTGAGGAACCTGATCTGGTTGAAGATGTCCCTGATCCCTGCAGAGGTGTTAGACTAGACAACATTTAAAGGTTCCTTCCAAATCTAAATATTCTATGATTCTAAAATTTCCGCTTAAATAATATTATTCTTGGCATTCGATTCCTGGGTTTTTTTGATCCAAACACCTCATGTAAAAATGGAGCTAGACTCCCTGTGTAGAGAGACACAATAGAGAAACCAGTTCAAAATTGTTTTTCCAAGCTCCCATCTCTATTTAACTTTTCCGGAGCAAGGTGCAGCTGCAGCATGCAGGAGGGGTTCAGGAGCCAAGAGCCCAGATGCCGCATGGGGACCTACGGCCTTTCCATTGCTCTCCAGTTTCCCCCTGCCCTTGCACCTTGTTCAGAATCAGATTCCTCTCAAGTACCCAGGTGCTGCTTTGAGCTTCAGAGAGTCAGAAGCCTCACCTCGTCTGTCAGCAATAGGATTATCTCTTCATGCAGCTCCTTCACTGTGTTTGTATCTACCTGTGAAAAGCATCTCCAGTGAGGTTATCCCCTGTGGGTGGTGAACCTCATTGGAAGCACCTTGGACTTAGCATACAGATGAGGAGTGTGGGTTCTTGTTTATTAAACTTTACCATCCTCTCCTTCCCTTTGTTTGCAATGAAGGAAACCCTGCTGTGCCTGTGTGCAGCCAGGTCTCTCAGGAAAGCAGGTGGGGGTTGGTGCAGAGGAGCTGTCACCTCCAGCTGCAGACCTGGGTGGAGAAGTCTGATGTCAGGAAAAGTGATGCAAGTCCCAGGGCGTGAAGAGAGAAATGATGGGGCTGGAGTGGTGAGGAATCAGGTTGTCCATGCAGTGTCTGACCTCCAGGAGGAGCTGGTCCTACCCATCCTGATACCATTAGCAAATCCCCTGCATCCATATCAACTAGACAACGCTACAATCACTCCTTCTGACAACTGAAAAAGTAATAAAATTGAACAAAATTAAGAAACTTAAAAATAAAAAAATACTTTTGTGTTGAATATGCAGAAAAATCTTCCCCTTTATGTCCACTCTGGAGACCCTCCAATTAGCTGTCCAAGACTTGAATATTGCAGGTAATAACTGGAGGAGACATGGCTTTTTGCATTTTAATGAGCCCCAGGGTTTACCTGGTGCTGAGATCATGAACCTCAGACACTGAGAGGAGCCTGGACAAACCCCTGAAGGAGCCAACGTCAGAAGCAACCCCTACAGTTTCAGGGAGCATTAATGGGTCCCACTGAGGATCGTTACCAACAAAGCCTCCCTGGGGGCTGGGTACAGGAGAAAATGGGAGGCAGAGATGAGAGGCAGGCAAAGGCGATGTAAAGGTGGCTCTGCTGCTGAGTGAACCTCCATGTGTTGCATGAAGACAAAGGGCCATGGCCTGACCCCCAGCCCCTGGGAAGGGAGATCCTGTGGGTCACACATTGCTCAGGGCTTTTCCTGGGGCAGTGTGATGTGGGAATGTGTGGTGCCAAGTGCAGGACTACGGTGCGATGCTTATGGGTCTCTCCTTGGTAGGGTGAGGAGGCCTTTATGTCGTGGTGCCATCAAGTTGTGGTGTCTCATGACAGGCCTTGGTGGTCCAGGCAACAGGGGTAAAGACCTTGGCTCTGTTGGGAGCTTGTAGCCTTGCCACAGCCCTTGACCATCTCCACTACAGCCTGTCCTACAGAGTCTCACATCTGCGACTCTTTCCCTGCACGCTGTCAAAATCTTCCTTGCTTCCCTCTCCTGATCTCACCAGACCATATCCCTAACATTACTGATCTCTCTCTGTGCTCCCTGATTGTTCGTCAAAACACAAAGACACGGACGAATCTCGATTCCCTCAGAGTGACCTGTTGTAGCACAGAACTACATTTGGAGAGACATTTCTTTCTCTTCGTGTCAAATCTCAGCCTCCTAAGCTGTACTTTCTCCTTTTCTTTTTGTCTCATGTTGTTTCTCACTGTGAAGCAAAGTGGTCTCTGAAACCACCCTTCAAGCACTCCCAGGCTACTCCTGTACTGCTCTGAGCCTCTCTGCCACTGGGCCAAAGATGCCCAGGTCTCTCCTTCTCTATACATAGACCACAAGCTTGAGGCTCTGAACCCCATCTTGGGAGACCTCTTCTGAGCACTCTCCAAAGTCAACAGGTAGAGCTTCAGGGTCCAGACCATGGCCTTTGAGGGTGCTAAAACTTGATGCTATGAGCTTCAGGGGTAATGTGGAGCTGTCTGAGGCAGTGCCTCCCAGGCTCCGCTTGCAGTCAATGGAGTGGAGGAGAAGTTCACCTGACTCGGTTTACATGGTCACATAAAACACAGGAGGGTTTGTGCCCCATATACATCTGTTCTCTCATCTGCTGAATAGATATCAGACAAGAGATCCTAGGATGATAAAAACATTGAGGTTCAGAGCAGACCTTGGGACATCTGTGGAACCTCAAATCAGGGTCAGGTATATGGTGACACATGGTTGCTCAGGGCTTGGTCCATCTGGGTCTTGAAAATCTCCAAGGATGGAGGTCTTTACAATGTCTCGTGCTGACCAAAGCTGGTTCCAATGTTTGGCTAGCCCCATGGTGAAAAAGATGAGCCCTCCCCCTTGTTGTGAGGTGCCCCTCAGCCATCCTTTCTCCAGGCAGAACAAGCCCAGCCTCCTCAACTTTTCCTCACAGGGAAAGTGATCCAGCCCCTGACCATCTTCAGGACCCTTCACTAAACCTCCTCCAGCTTGCCAACACCTTTCCAGTGCTGGGGTTCCCAAAACTGGACACAGTGTTCTGGATGTGGCCTAACAACCTCCACATAGAGGGGGAGAGTCCTTCCCCCACCATCTCCTGGCCATGCTCCTGGTCGTACAGCCCAGGGCACTGCTCTCCTCTCTTGCTACCAGGGCACACGGCTGCCTCCTGTCCAGCTCCCTGCCCACCAAGTCCTTTCCCACAGAGCTGCTCCCCAGCCTGTGCCACGGCCAGGGTGAGTGCCCTGCAGGGCCAGGAACTGGCACTTGTCCTTGTGGGATCTGCCCAGGTCAATACACCCTCTCCTCCTCCTTGAGCCCTGTCACTAAGGAGAGGCCTGGGAGACCTTATCAGCAGAGCCTGAGGCAAAGAAGGCATCGAGTGCCTCAGCCCCGCCTGTGTCTGCAGCTATGCCCCCTCCACCCCATCACTCAGCAGCCTGTTCCTTGCTCAGCCATTACTGCAAACTCAGTGACTGAAGCACTTCATTTTTCTCTTGACCTTTCCTGCAGCCCCTATCAGCTCCAGGTGATTATCAGCTTTCCTAAACACGTGCCTGTACGCTGAGGTCACACTTCCAAATTTCTCCTTCATGGCCTGTCCTTGCTTCCACCTCCTGACTGTTGTGTTGTGGCTCCAATCTGTGACCCGTTCCTGAGCCAGCGCAGCCCCACTGCCCAACACACGTCCCCACGGCCCCCTCATCAGACACTGCACAGGACAGGGTGTGTTTGGGGTGGGGAAACTGCTGTCACCAGAGTTCCCCTGCCAGAGCTCAGTGTCCATCCCCATCAGCCCTCCTTCTTTTGTAGTCCCCCAGTGCCCAGATCCAGCCAAGCCCCAGCCGTGTCCATGCAGGGGCTCACAAACAGCCCTGCTCTAGGGTGGCCAAGGTCTGGGTGAGAAGAGTGGCTGGGCAGGGCTGGCTCTTCCCCCAGCACAGGTGCTGAGACCAGCAGGAGGATGGAGATGGCCACAGAGCAAAACCACCCACAAACTGGTGTGAGTGGCCAGTGCTAGAAATATCTGACAGAGGAGGTTGGGGGGTGATGGGTGCCCTGGGGCACCTTCTTGGACTGTCCATGCCAGCAAGGGAATGGACCAGCCTCCTCTTTCCTGCACTTGCCTGTTTCAGCTGCCTTCCAGGAGACTGGGCTCTGCACCACACACCCACTGCAGCGTGTCCTCACCCTGCATGGTCAAACATCTACGCTAACATTGGTGTTGTCTTGTGCTATGCGACAGCTGTGCCCTTGGCTCCTGAATCCCTTCTGCCTGCTGGGGCTGGGCCCCAAGCTCCAGAGGAGATCTGAGAGATGAGAGTAGGGGCAAATGACTACGTTCCACCTGCTTTATCTTTGCAATGAGCCCAGTTCCTTATGTACACTGGGTTTACCAGAATGAAAAAAAGAGGTCTCAGAATTAAGAAGTTGTATGAATAATACATTATTACAATTCATATTATCACAAGTTTAAAAAAAAGACAAAAAAAAATAGAAGAACAAAAGATAAATTGGGATTTTACTGTATTCCCGGGAGTTATATATAGTTGGTGGTTCCTTATTAATGATGGAAGAAGATGTATTCATATAGTTTCCTCAGGGCATCCTTGAGATCCTGGTTCCTCATGCTGTAGATGACAGGATTCACTGCTGGAGGCACCACCGAGTACAGAAATGACACTGCCAGGTTCAGAGTTGGGGAGGAGATGGAGGGGCGCTTCAGGTAGGCAACCGTATCAGTGCTGACAAACAGGGAGACCACAGCCAGGTGAGGGAGGCACATGGAAAAGGCTTTGTGCCGTCCCTGCTCAGAGGGGATCCTCAGCACAGCCCTGAAGATCTGCACATAGGACACAACAATGAACACAAAACAGGCAAAACCAAAACAGACACTGACCACAAGTACCCCAGCTTCTCTGAGGTAGGAGTCTGAGCAGGAGAGCCTGAGGATCTGGAGGACTTCACAGAAGAACTGGTCCACAGCATTGCCCTGGCAGAGTGGCAGTGAAAATGTATTGGCAGTGTGCAGCACAGCATAGAGAAACCCACTGCCCCAGGCAGCTGCTGCCATGTGGACACAAGCTCTGCTGCCCAGGAGGGTCCCGTAGTGCAGGGGTCTGCAGATGGCAACGTAGCGGTCATAGGCCATGATGGTGAGAAGATAATACTCAGCTGAGATCAAGAAGAGAAATAAAAAGGCCTGTGCAGTGCATCCCAAGTAGGAGATGGCCCTGATGTCCCAGAGGGAATTGGCCATGGCTTTGGGGACAGTGGTGGAGATGAAGCCCAGGTCAAGGACAGAGAGGCTGAGGAGGAAGAAGTACATGGGGGTGTGGAGGCGGTGGTCGCAGGCTATGGCAGTGATGATGAGGCTGTTGCCCAGGAGGGCAGCCAGGTAGATGCCCAGGAAGAGCCAGAAGTGCAAGAGCTGCAGCTCCCGTGTGTCTGCAAATGCCAGGAGGAGGAACTCAGTGATGGAGCTGCTGTTGGACATTGGCTTCCTCTGGGCATGGGAGTCTGTCAAAGCAGGGGAAAACAGTGAAGGGTCAGGACTGAGTTCACTAAGCAAAACTGACTCCATTTTTCAAGGAACCATCATTCCCCAGCCTCTGTCCTTCCAGAAAGACCTTCGTGAAGCTCACTGGCTGAGCTCTGGGTTCTGCTGGCTGAGGGTGCAATGGGGAGCAGAGGGTTCTGCTGTGGGCTCCTGAGGAGTCAGTGCTGCTGTGCACTGACAGGCAGGTAGGAACCAGGAGTGATCTCTGTTTAAATCCCTTCATGAAATCAACGACATTTCAGCACTGTCCCTCCCAACTCACCCGGCTGCAGAGCAGAGCTGTGGGGGTTGGTTGTGTTTGTTTTACTTTTTGAAGGCAGACAGCTTTGAATTTTCTGTTCTGCTACAAGCGCTGCACTGGGAGAGCTGGGCTGCAAACAGGCAGACCCTTAGTGCAGAGTGAGTCCATCAGACTCAATCCCAGCTGCCCTGGGCTTGCACCTCTTTAATCTGGAGGACGATCACACCCAGCTGTTCCCTTGAAAAGAAAATTGGATACTGCTGAGAGCAGAATAATTCAGTTTAAAACTCCCCTCCCCAGTAAAACTCCCCTCAGTAAAGATCTGTGAGCTTTCTGACCCCTTGAAGATGGGGTGTCTGGCAGAAAGAGCCAGCTTCATCCCCACCCTCTGGACTGCTTTGCCCAGAGACCCACAGGCCAGAAGAGGGCTTGGGCATCTTGCTCCCGTGGACACATCTGCACGGCAAGGCCTGCAGGGTCAGTGGCTGAGCTGCTGCTGAACCCCCATCCCCAGAGAGCCCGAAAACAAGAGCAGCAGCAGCAGGGGCAGTTGGAGAAAGGACAAACGCCCCAGTGCTTCTGCCCAGGGCGGCAAGGCCGTGGAGGGACAGAGGGGCACTCGGGAGACTCTCCTGTGCTGGAGTTCTGGCTGCGGAGGCTACAACTCACAGAGCCCATCCCACCCACCGTGTGCTCACCCCTGTCATCAGGAAACCTCCTGGCAGCAGGACCCTGCCCAGGCCCATCTTTCTGTTGGCCAGCCCTAAGGAGTGGGTCAGAAAAACACTGAAGAGATGACTGAGCTTTCTGTAGGCAAAGGAAAGATGAAGGAGCTTTATCAAGTTCCTCGCAGACCTGCTGATCTGTCAGTGTAACGCTATAGGAGCCTCCTTCTCTTGTCCAAACCCAACAGCTGCATTGCTGTTCCCTCACAGCCACAGCAGGAAACCGAGAGCACAGACCCTGGAAAGCACCTTTCCTTCCAGGCAGCCCCTGCCTTGTTGTGCTTCTTGAAAAGCTGCCTCTGCCCATGTCCTGGGAGTGACCTGGAGCTGTGGGAAGCTCTGAGCCATGCAGCACCCTCTGGACAGCAGAAGGACCCTGCCCTGATGGGGGTCTGTCCTTCCACCCACAGCATCTCCCCAAACACCATGGGGAGCTCCCCGGGCAGGCTGAGTGCTGAGCCTGGCAGAGGCAGAGTCCCTGCCCCAGCACACAGCCCCTGGGGCGCAGGGACCCTGCTCTGAAGGACAGCCCTGGGCACCCCTGGCTGCACACACACATTCACACCCTGCAGCCGTCCCCGGGAGAAGGCAGCCGTCGTGCCCTGTCCCTCTGGCAGTGCAGCAGGGAATCCCTGCTCTGGAGCATCTCTTCCTCCTCCTCCTCACTGGAGAGAGATCTCTGTGGGCTGTGGCAGCTGGACGAGACCCCTCCAGGAAGCTCCTGTTCATTGCCCTGCAGCCAGAGACTTACCGTGCAGAGGGCTGTGAAGGTTTCTCCTCCAGTGAGCTCTCAGCCCAGGCCACCTTTAACCTCTCTCTGCCCTGCCTGTCCCCACTCAGTGCCTGCAGCAGTGCCCTCCTGGGCAGAGCTGTCTCTGCCATTCTGCCTCCTTGCTGTGAGCTCCCTGCGTCCCAGGAGCCTGGAGCAGCTCAGCAGCAGAGGACCAGCCCAAGGATTTTAATGACCTCTCTGGTGGGTTTGGGGCTGAGTCCATGCACCTCAGACACGGTGAGGAAGTTGAGGAAACCTCTCCAGAAGTCAAAGTCAGATGCAAACTCCAAAGTTTCTTGGAGCCTTAATGTGTCCCACTGAGGGACATTACTGACAAAGCCTCCCTGGGGCTGGTGAGAGCTGGAATGACAGGGAAAAGCAATGTAAAGGTGGAACAGATTCTGAGTAAACCTGGATGTGTTATATCAAGCCAGAGGGCCAAGCCCTGACCCCTAGGCACGGGAAAGGGTGATCCTGTCCCTCACATTTCTTGAGACTCTTTCTGCGGCAGTGTGATGTGGGGACGATGTGCAACGCCAAGTGCAAGAACAGGCTGTGACACCTCCCTGCTCCTGAGTGGGGAAGAGGAGTCCATGAAGCCCTGGTGCTGTCATGATAAAGTTTCTCCTAGGTGGCACAGGGAACAGCCATCGCCCAGGGGAGAAAGATGTCGGCTCTGATGAGGGTATTCAGCATTGTCAGCTCCCTCAACAATCTCCAACACAGGCTGTCCTCTGCTGCCCTACGCCTGCACCTGTTTCCTTGAAAACTGTGGACACCTACTCCTATTCTTCTTGTTCTCATCTGAGTATCTCACTACCACTACTGATTTCTCTCCACCGTCCCTGGCTGTGCCTTGACACACAAAGCCTTGGGCTGGTCCAAACTCCCTCTGGGTGGACACACACACACACACAAATCCATCCACTGTCAGTCCATTGTTCAAGGAGCTGAAGTCTCTGATCGTGCTGCTCTGAGCCTCTGTCTCAGCAGGCAAAAGCCCAGGTGCCTCAGCATCCCCACAGAGGCCATGTACACGAGACTCCATCTTGGAAGACCTTTTCTGGGCACTCTCCACTTCCTCCCAAGTTTTCTAGAGCAGGAAACGCAACAGAGGACCCACCAGTCCAAATGTGGCCACAACAGTGCTGAGTCAAGGGGGATGGTAAGTCCCCTTTTCTGAGTAGCCACATTGTTCCTAAGGCAGCTGCCTACCCAGCTGATCTCACTTATGGTCAGCATGTTCTACTGGCTCATATGGCATCCCTCCCTGGGCCCAGGCCCTCCTCCTTAGGGTCCCTGCTCAGCCAGCCAGGTCCTAGCCTGCCCTGAGGTACAAGGTTACTCTTTCCCTCAATGCAGGACTTGTCGCTTCTCCTTGTGATCTTCAGGATGTTTCTGTTGACTGAATCCCAGAGATTCTCAGGGTTCTCCTAGACTGATGCTCCATTGTGACAGCTGTGAATCTTGCAGGCAGCTGGCTCACCCTGCTTTTGGTGTCTCTCACAAGAAAGCAGCATGAGCTGCAGGGCACTACAAATACTAAAATAAGGTATTCATTCAATGAAATTGCTTTCAAATATAGAATTATCCATGCTGACCACCTCAGAAAGAGCTACAAAGCAAGCAAAGCCAAGACCAGTGTGGAAAGAGCAAATAAAGGAGGGCTGTTTGTATGGGAGGAGCTAAGGATGATCAAAGGGAAGATCTCTGGTGGGGGAAAAGAGGGGAAAAGGAAACAGCAGATGAAGCAAAGGGCATAATCAAGGAGGTTTGGAAGTACCTGCCAAGCAGCTCTGCATGTGAACAGCGGTGACTTGCAGAAGACAAGAAAGATGATCTGGCCAAAGTCATGTTTGCTCACTTCCATGGTCATGAGGAACCGGAGTGCTTTCCTTAGCATGGTCAAGGGAAGCCCTGTGTTGGAAGGAAATGCAACATCACTTGTGCTGCAAGGCAGCTCAGGAGGTCTCTAAGCCAACCTCCTCCTCACAGCAAGGTCTCATCCCCATTGCACAGCGTCTAAACCTGAACTATTTTGGATGTAGTGTAAAAAGTGCTGAGTTAAGGAGATAATCACTTCTTCTGCCTGTGGTGCTCCTCATGCAGCCCTGGATGATGTTGGCCACCTTCTCTGCTGGGTCATGTTTTGCCTCATGAAACTGAAGGACCACCACAGCCTTTTCCCACAGAGCTGTTGCCCAGCCACACAGCTCCTGGCCTCTGTCACTGCAGCCTGGAATTCCACTGCTCAGTCCTTGCGTCTTTTTCGAAGCTGGATGCAAGATTTGCTTTTTGCATTCTCCAGACATTATGACCTCACAAAATGTCTTGGAGCAGTCTTGCTATGACATCATCCTGGTCTCTCAACATCCTAGGATCCATCCCATCTGGTGCAACGGACTCTTAAGGCTTGACCTTACCTAAGTAACCTCTGACTTCATCTCCATCCACTGCTGCATTTCACCTGGGCTCTGCCTTTTAGGCACATGCAACTGAGAGACCTTTCTGGAGAAGACAAAGGCCAAGAGTACCTCAAACCTATCTATTCCTCCTCTTACTAAACCCAGCAGTGGCCACACATTCTCTTCATTTCTTCTTCTGAAGTAGTAAGAGCTGATTGTTGTGCCCTGGATCTCTCTTGCAAATGTCAACTCTAGGGCTTCCAAAAACCAACCCTATTAAGAATCACAGAATGGTTAGGGTTGGAAGGGACCTTCAAAGGTCATCTAGTCCAACCCCCTGCAAGGAGCAGGGACATCCCCAACTACTTCAGGTTGCTCAGAGCCCCGTCCAACCTGGCCTTGATTGTTTCCAGGGATGAGACATCCACCACCTCTCTGGGTAACGTGTTCCAGTGTTCTACAACCCTCAGTGTAAAATGTTTTTTCCTAATATCCAATGTAAATCTGACTCCCTCTGTTTTTAAACCGTAACCCCTCGTCCTATCACAACAGGCCCTACTGAACAGCCTCTCCCCATCTTTCTTGTAGACCCCCTTGAGGTACTGGAAGATTGCTATAAGATCTCCCCGGAGCCTCCTCTTCTCCAGGCTGAACAGCCCCAGCTCTCTCAGCCTGTCCTCATAGGAAAGGTGCTCCAGCCCTTTTATCATCTTCGTGGCCCTCCTCTGGACCCTTTCCAACTGGTCCATGTCCTTCTTGTGTTGGGGGCTCCAGAGCTGGACACAGTACCCCAGGTGGGGTCTCACCAGGGCATAGTAGAAGGGGAGAATCACCTCCCTGGACCTGCTGGCCACGCTCCTCTTGATGCAGCCCGGGATGCAGTTGGCCTTCTGGGCCGCAAGGGCGCATTGCCCGCTCATGTTGAGCTTCTCGTCCACCATCACTCCCAAGTCCTTCTCCTCAAGGCTGCTCTCATTCCATTCTGTGCCCAGCCTGTATTTGTGCCTGGGATTGCCATGACCCAGGTGCAGGACCTTGCACTTGGCCTGGTTGAACTTCATAAGGTTGGCATGGGCCCAGCTCTCTAGCCTGTCAAGGTTCCTCTAGATGGCATCCCTTCCCTCCACTGTGTTGATGGCACCACACAGCTTGGTGTCATCGGCAAACTTGCTGAGGGTGCACTCTATTGCACCGTCCATGTCACTGACAAAGATGTTGAACAGGGCTGGGCCCAACATGGACCCCTGAGGGACGCCACTCGTCACCGGTCTCCACCTGGACATTGACCACCACTCTGAGTGAAGCCATGCAGCCAATTCCTCGTCCACTGAGTGTTCCATTCAGGTTAGACAGAAAGATGTTATGCGGGACAAAGTAAAATGCCTTGCACTAGTCCAGGTAGATGACGTTCGTTGCTCATCCCTTGTCCACTGATGCTGTCACCCATCACAGAAGGCCACCAAATTGGTCAGGCACGATCTGCCCTTGGTGAAGCCATGTTGGCTGTCACCAACCACCTCCTTGCTCTCCACGTGCCTTAGGACGGTTTCCAGGAGAATCTGCTCCATGACCTTGCCAGGCACAGAGGTGAGGCTGACCAGGCTGTAGTTACCCTGCATCATCTCCTGTACGCTTTCTTTTTTCTAAGGAACTTACCCATGACTTTCCTGCTTCTATTTTCCTTCCTCATTCTTCTTGGGAATGAGACCCCATTATTTAACGATCATGACAACTAAGGCTGACTCTGGCTTTCACATCCCTCACCAAATCTTCCCTCTTGGTGAGTAACAGATGCAAATGAGTTTCACCATTGTTGGCCCATCTGACACCCGATCTACAGAGACCTGTTTCCCAAACTGTCCCAAGACCCTCCAGCAACCTGCACAATAGTTGGCATGCTGATTTGCTCCCCTTCCAGGTACTCCCAGGGTCACTGGTCGTGAAATTCTCCATGAGGACTTGAATGGCTTCTTTGTCTCCCACAGCAGTGTGCTCCTCAGCCTGAGGACATTGGTGCATGTTTGGCCTGGAGGTGAAGCCCATCCCAGCAACAAAGAGAGGATTTTGAAAGCGCTTTTGGGTGTGGGCATCCTGTGATGCAGGAACATCATGAAACCTGTTGGATTAATCCATGATGGTATCATCAATGGGAAGGCCAAACGATGGGGAAGAGAAGAACCAGGAGGGTTTGAGAGTGACGGAACACTTGCAGAGACCTCTGTGGGAGATGTTTTGTGTTCATGTGCTGTCATACGTCTACTGGATGGAGAAGGGACAGACCTTGTGTCTCTGCAGCAGTGGGATTCAGTCACTGGCCAAAGGCACTGAATTGGTCTGAGATGCCCTGGCTGGTGTCCGTCACACCGCTGCTCTGAATGGGGCTGGGGTTCCTGCACAGGGCCGCTGCTGTCTGTGCCAGCTGCATGCAGCTGTGCTGCAGAGCCCTGGCGTCTCGCGTAGCACTACAAGCCTGTGCTTGGCCATCAAACCGACATTTAACTGCCCTGATTTAGGTCAGGCAGAGGAAGGACGTATGTGGGACAAGTGCCATTAGACCCAAAGGACAGGTGGAAAATACAGCTGATGGTGAAGAGAAAGGGAAACTGAGCTCTCCCTGTTCTATTCCACGTGCTCAGCTGAACACCTCTGCCCTCTGCCCTGAACATCATGAGTAGGGAAAGGTTCGCTTGTCCTGCATGTGGGCTTCTGCTGTCCTTTCACCTGCTCAAAGGGATTCCCCACCAGCCTCCAAGAGACACCTTCAGGTGCTGGCCTGTCTCTCAGCACTGCCTCATTACAGCTGCAGTGAGGTCCATGTATCTTTGTCCACCTCTGGCACCTCAGATATCACCAGGTGTCTCTGTCTGAACAGCTCTCTCCTGACCTCCATCTCCATTAATTACCATGGCAACTGAAACAAGGGTGTTTTGTGCACATCTGAACTGAGGCAAGAGCAATCCTACCTGGTGTGGGTTTGTGGCAGCCATGGGAGGGAACGGGATCCTATTCTGTCCTGAGGACTAAAAGCCCAGAATGGATGCCTTGATTTGCTCAACTGAGTCCCTCCCCTCAGGAGGGGTAAAGGAGATTCCTGCCTGCCACTGTCTGGGTGTCCTGCCTAAAACTGAGGTGTGAAAAGTTGACTCTTGAACCTAGAGCTAGGTATGGTAAGAGAAAGTTCACTGCTGGAGAGAAGTGTGTCTGCCCAGCTGAGGCAGGGACCATCAGTGATGGCTTCAGGCTGTTCAGATGTCTACTATACTACCTTTGATACGCCATGTAACAGCTGGAGAAGTCATGACGTACAGTATTACACGGTAGTCAACATCAAGAAGTTCAAACTATTGGCTATTTTCACCTAAAATCAAATCTCCGTGAGGTCCATGTCAGACTTCCCCATCCTCCCGCATCACCCACCAAGTACATCCAGGTCCTTGAGCAAAAGCAATGCCATGGGCGGGTTTGCCTTTGCCCAAAGCGGGGAATAACCCAGACTGTCTTCCCCAGCATATGCCTTACATGCACCACTTTTATCCTGTTCCACAGTACGTAGAAGTTCGGATTGGGCAGCGCCAGCTCGACTGGAGGATCCTTGGGTGCTGCCTAAGCAGGTGGCTTTTGCTAAATGTGTATCCCAGTGTTTGCAGGTCCCACCACCCCTTGCTCTCAGTGGAGTTTTCAGCATCCCCTTGTACCTTTCAGTTTTCCCGGAGGCCGGTGCGTGATGGCTGGATGGCTTCCGCAAGCTGGTTCCAAAGCAGCAGAACTTCTCCATCCTGGACTACGCCCAGACCTTTTTTCTCCACACCCCCCTGGCCACGACGCCTGCCGCTGCCAGGCTCTCTCCCGCGGTGTCAAGGATGTACGCCAGCCCCTCACCACTGCTTTCCCCCATCCCACCGTCACGCCGGGTGACCGTTCCCTCCTACCCACAGGTGGCAGCTGACCCCCGTGGGGAGCCCACCCACGTCTGCACACGGATGGGCAGAAGTGTGACACCATGGAGGTGTATGATGGCCCCATGCATGGCGAGTGGGCTGGGTCTCCATCTTTGTTCCTAGCGTCACTTGGGAATGTCTGCTGTCCCCACCCCTGTCCCCACAGTTGTCCTGTCCTCACTGGGGCTCGGTCCCCATTCCTGCCCCTCCTTGTCCCCATCTCTGTCCCTGGTGTCCTCGGTGTCATTTCATTTCTTTCATTTCTAAAGCACCACACGGGCAGGAGACGTGCCCCCAGGAGCTGGCGCATCGCCCTTCCAGAGAGATTATGCAGAGAGATAGGTAAACAATTATTTAATCAAGATGAGTGTTGATCATGCCCTTGATAATCGCCTGCCGTTGCCTGGATCCTTCTTCCACCTGCCAGCCAAAGGCATCCAGGGGTGCATTTTTCTGCTGCAGCCTCTCTGCCTCCTTGCCACACATCTGGTGAGCGTCCCTTCTTCAGGAGGCAGACCTCTTTGGGTCTTCTAGAAGACGCTGCAGGGGGGCGTTCTGCTCTGAGAGCCGGCTGCAGTTGTGGGCAGCTGGCCCTGGAACCGCTGCAGGATGTGTGTTGTGAAGAGTCTCCTCTCCAGCTGCAGCTGGTTCTGCAGGTAGCGGATGCAGGTGGGCTGGTAGCCATCCGCCGCCCAGGTGCTGAGGACGTCCTGGAGCTTGCTTTGGGCCTCCCTGCTGCTCCCGCTGGGCCTCGCCATCTCCTCAGCCAGCTGCCGCTGCAGGTCTTGTGTCTGTTGAAGGGCGGCGGCGCGCTGCCCCCGCAGCAGCTCCTCTTCCTGGCGGAGCTCAGCCTCCTTCCAGCACAGGAGCTGGCGGGTCTCTGCCGCCCGCTGCCACTGGTCCAGCTCCCGCAGCCGCTGCACCTCCTGGGCCTGTCGCTGCTCCCACTCGGATTGGAGCCACTCTGCCAGGAGCTGCTGCTCCCGCTCCAAAGCCACCTTCAGCTCCTGGGTTTTGGCAGCCAAGCGGCGGCGCAGCTCTCGGGTGCGGAGCCGCTCTTCCTCCAGCTCGGCCTGTAGCGCTTCCAGCTCCCGCCTCTGCTCCTCCGTCTGCGCAAGGCTGCTGGGGGCTTGCGCTGGGCCCCGGCGGGGTGAGGGGCCGGCATGTGCCACGGGCCGCCGGCCTGCAACACCCCGTGTCATGGTGTCGGCTGGCAAACGCTGCCAGCCAAGGTCACCCAGAGCTGCGTTCCCCGGCTCCGCCAGCAGCTGCGGCCCCCTGAACCCGGTGCTGCCGCTGCCTCCCGTCAGCAAGCCGAAGCAAACACAGCGTCTGCCCCAGGGCCAGGGTGGGCAAGCGCAGCCTTCCACGCGTGTCCTGCCGTGAGCTCACAGTGGAGAGGCGGGGCCGCATGCCCTTATGTGGTATGTCCTAGTCTCACCATGAACAATGGAGGGGTGGGGCCGCATGCCCTTATATGGTATGTCCTAGTCCCACCATTCACGACAGAGGGGTGGGGCCGCATGCCCTTATATGGTGTGTTCTGCTCCCTGCACCTTGCACACACAGTAGGCCAACTTTTTGTTTGCACAAAATGCTAAAAATTCAGCACATAAATATGCCTGAAGCGCACTGGCATCGGGAGGGCCGCGTGTACGAGTACTCCAAAGCCAACGGCAACGGGCGATGCCGTGGCCGCAGCCAGCAGGTTACATAAATTGTAAATACGAGTATGTGAGTGGGCTGAAGGTTGTCTCTAAGGCCTCGAGCGGTAACACAGGGTCCTGCTCCCGGCCACGAGGCACCGCTGCTGCCAGCAACAGAACGGGGTGCGTGCTTCTGCTGCCTTCCTTCCAGTATCCCATGCACCCCGGCCCATTTTCAGCTGCACCTTCCGGTCTCTCTTTTATCCTGACACTCTACTTTCTGATCTTTTGTCTGGTAGGTCTTCCCTTTATGGTCTCACCAGTTTCACACCAGGCCAACTAGTTTTCTTCTTTCATGGTCTGCCAGCTTTAACAGTTTCTCACTTTCTACAGCGGCAAGTAGAACCAGGGTTGATGAAGACAAAAGTGAATGAGAGCTCCTCTAAGCAACGAGACAGCAGATACTGTCACAAAGAGTCTATCCGCTCTGCTGCCCTCAGAAATCTTGAGATTTTGCTCCATAACCTTCCAATCAGTCAGGCTTGGTTTGGATGCCAGTGAGATCCATGTGTTCTGAGAGGACATTTTGCATGACTCCTCAAGTTCTCTGTCTCTTAGGCTGTAGGTGAGGGCATTGATTTAAAGATGTTGAGCCCTTTGTGACACCCCTCTGTGACACCTCACAGGGCCATATAGAGCCAGCGTGGCCCTGCAGTTTCTGACAAGACAGCACAGGGGAGGAGCGTGGAGCTGGTGAGGTGTGGCACATGGAGACAAAGTGACGATCGAGACAGCAAGCGAGTCAAAGTGCGGCACTGAGGCTGCGATTATTACAAGCAGTGTTTTATACTTTTCACCCGGTTGCTCTTTGTCTACGATCTCTATTCCTATAGGGCAACTATTTGCATGAGCTCTACCACCCCACTATTTGCCCAATCAGCTTCATGCTCCTGATTGACGTTCTAGCATTGTTCTTCATCACGTACTTCTTTGTCCATCATACCATTGCTTCTCAGCAGGTACTCTCACTTTGTCCATTGTCCTCAGGTCCTGTTCGCTTCGATACATTCACCCATATTCCCACCCGCATTACTCACTTTGCTCCATTCGCTTACGTCAATACACTTGCTCATATTCCCATCCGCTACAATCATCCATCATTTTCCATTTTTATTTGAATTAAGTAATTTAGCTAATTCCAAAGCAACATTACTGTAATTTGGGGTTTGTTGTTCAAATTTCACTTTTTTTTTTAACTGGTATTATTGCCATGATGCCTTTTTCTGCTACCTCCTCTGCCGTTTGATGGGCTAATCCATTTCCAATATTCTCTGGGGAATTCCCAAATTGGTGGGCTTTGCAGTGCATAATCGCAACTTCTTTGGATTTCTGCACCACTTGGAGCACGTGCAGAATTTTTTTTTCTCTCGGTGTTTGATGGATGTTCCTTGTGCTGTCAGCATTCCTCTCTCTTTCCATATGGCTCCATGGGCATGCACTACTCCAAAAGCATACCTTGAATCAGTCCAGACAGTCACTCTTTTCTCTTCTGCCCACTTTAGGGCTTCTGCGAGGGCTATCAGTTAAGCCTTTTGCACCCGACGTATTCACTGGGAGTGGCTTTGCATCAATAACAGAGTTTGTTGTTGTTATTGCATAGCCAGCCAACCTTCTTCCATTACTCACAAAGCTGCTTCTGTCAGTAAATATCTCGAGTTCTGGGACAGGTATAGGTTCACTCTTCTGCTACTGAATTTAACAAAAGCGGCAAGATTTATTGTTTTTAATTCAGTATCATCCTGTTCCAACAGGACAATTTGATGTTTGAGCATCCTGCTTGGGGATAACCAGTGTCCTCCTTTCTGTTCGGAACAGAAAGTACCATATGCGGTACATCAGCTGTTCTTGGCTGTCCCGTTGTCAGCTTACGAGCTTCTTGAATCAGGCGGACAGTTGCTGCTACAGCTCGTAAACAGGCTGGCCATCCCTGGCTAACATTGTCCAGATGTTTGGAGAAATAACCAACCGGTCGTCTTCATTCTCCAGTCCTCTGAGAAAGGACTTTGAGAGCCAAGGGTTGTCTTTCATGCACAAACAGTTCAAAGGGTTTGGTCAAATCAGGCAACTCCACAGCAGGAGCAAACATCAGAGCTACCTTTACCTTCTGTCATCACTTTGGCCCAAGAAATTGAACGGGTTAATAGTCAAGTTGGAACATTCTTCTCTGGTTTCTGTGGCTATTAACATGTCATCTACATATTGCAACACCAGTCCTTCAGGATAAATTCTTTTCCATGTTTCTGATTCCTTAGCCCACTGCTTTCCAGAGACTGTTGGGCCACTTTTAAATCCTGGAGGTAACACTGCCCAGGTGAGCTGAGTCTTCCACCCAGTTCTGGGATCTTCCCACTCAAAGGCAAAATATGCCTGACTATTTCTGTCAAGGGGAATGCAGAAAAAGGCATCCTTCAAGTCCAATACAGCGAGCCACTTGTGGTTTTCTTTAAAGCAGTCAGCAAGGGATACGGGTTTGCCACTACAGGGTGAATATCCTGAGTTGTTCAATTGTTCTGCTTTTGTTTGGGGGGGGGGGTAAGGTGGCAGGTTCTGTAAGAAACTGCTAGAAGTTGCTCCCCTTTGTTCAGCGCACTCAGACCCGCTGCTGTCCAAGGCCGAGCCAATTGGTAGCAGAATGTTCCATGATAACGCCTCTGAGATAATGTATTTAAGAAGGGGAAAAGAGAAAAAGAAAGAAGAGAAGATGTGAAGCAGCTGAACAGGGGCAGAGAGGGGGAGGCGCGAGCCTTCTGAGCCTTGCAGGACTCACCCTCTGGCCTCCCGCGGGGCAGCCAACTGGGCCCGACTCAGCCCGGCCTGGCTGCAAGAAGTGGAGAGGAGGTGAGATGTGAATGAGATGTAAAAAAGATCCTGAGAGGCGTCTGCCAGCCTGTTGTGAAGAATTATTCTTGTGAGAGGAACGGCTGCAGACGCCAAGGTCAGTTCAGAAGGAGGGGGAGGAGTGATGCGGCTCCTGGCCAAGATTCCCCTGCAGCCTGTGGTGATGACCATGGTGGAGCAGGATGTCCCCCTGCAGCCCATGGAGGTCCACGGAGGAGCAGAGATCCCCCTGCAGCCCGTGGAGGCCCATGGAGGAGCAGAGATCCCCCTGGAGCCCGTGGAGGACCCCATGCCGGAGCAGGTGGAGGCCTGAAGGAGGCTGTGGCCCATGGAGGCTCTGCTTGGGCAGTTGTTCTAGAGGGACCGCACCCCGTGGAAGAGATGACCCACGCCGGAGCAGTTTCACGAAGGACTGTGGCCCATGGGAGGGACCTGCTGGAGGAGGGAGGAATGCGAGGAGTTCTTCCCCTGACAGCGAAGCAGTGGCGTAAAACATCATGTGATGGACTGACGGTAACTCCCATTCCTTCTTCCCCTCTGTGCCGCTCGGGGTTGGGGGAAAGTAGTAGGGATAATGTTAAGCCTGGGAAGGGGGAGGGGTGCGGGGAGGTTATCTTGTTCCCTATCTCATTCTCCTGCTAGTTTTAGAAATAAATGAGTATTTTTCCCCAAGTCAAGTCTGTTTTGCCTGTGACGGTAACTTTAAAGATTTCTCCCTGTCCTTATCTCAAACCCCGAGCCGCTTTTCTTGTATCATCTCCCCCTTTTATCTCGGAGGTTGGGGGGGGTGAGAGAGAGACTGCGTAGTCTGGTCCCAATTGGGGCTGAACTACGACATCAATTTATTGCTATTAAATCTTGTACTAACCTATGCTCCTCACCTCCTGGCTTTTTCACAGGTAGAATGGGAATATTGAATTCTGATTCACGTTCGCCTGTCTGTCGGTTTGTTAAAAAATTTCAATTATTTTCTCAAGGCTTCTTCTAAGCTCCTACTTTTAACTGGTACTGTTTTTGTCTCAGCAGTTTGGCAATTTCCTTTAGAAAAATCTTTACCGGTTCTGCTGCTTTTGAATGTCCAGGAACTTCACCAGCCCACACCAAAGGAGGTACTGCCTTCCCACTTCTTGAGAGACTTGATGTGCCTCTGGAGTTGTCTGTAACATAAAAATCCTTGCCTCTATGGCTTTTGATTCAGGAATATTTAACTGAATTTCACAGTGTCAAAAATTAGTTTGTTGTAACCGGTTCGTAGGATGCCTATGCACAAATTTCACCCAACATATGATATTTAAAAGCACAACAGTATTTATTGCTCTATTATAGCCTTGCATAAGCTATGTGACTACAGTTCTATAGTTAGCAAGAATCACCTCATCTTGATATTTAATTTTAAAAAATCATATTATTCTAAAATTGTATTGATTAAGCATTTTATGTCATAGGAGAAAGCACGGAGGTTCTTGCCCTGCAGTGCTCAGGCACATCAGGAAAACCCACGTGTGAACTTCCAGCTTTTATTGGTGAGGCTGTGCAGGTTGCTGGGACAGGAACCTGATCTGGTGGGAGATGTCCCTGTTCCTTGTGGGGGGTTGGACTGGATGACCTTTAGACGTCCGTTCCACCCCTAACTGGTCTGTCATTCTGTGCCTGCAGTGCCGTGTCCCAAAGACACCGGGCTGGGTAAATACTCTTGCGCACTTGCCCCCATCTCAGTGGTGCATTTGCCAGGGATGCTGGAGGATCAGGACGGTCTTTGACAGCACCAACATCCCCACATCCAGGCATCTCCTTCGCTGCAGCCACTTCCAGTGATGGAGCTGAGGTCGGGGGACCACAGGAGGCCACAGTCCCCCCCTGCCCAGTGTCCTGCAGGGGTGCTGGAGCAGGAGGCAGGAGCCTCCTGTGAGCCTCCCCCACAGAAAAGGCAGCGTCAGGACCCCGAGGAGCAAGGTGAGCGCAGAGCATCGCTCCGGGCACCTGCCAGAGGGGATTTTGGCCAGTGCCCAGGTGTGCAAGCAGAGGCCCCCATGGAATGGGAAGGTGCTCTGGCCTCTCCCCCATTGGCAAATGACAGAGGAGCAAGATTCTGCCATCCAAACCAAGGTCTTCCAAGCCAGCTGCAGGAGGCAGAGCCCAGAGTGAAAGGCAGAAAGAAATGGGAAATAGACGTCAACAGCTGGAGACTGATTCGTGTTGAGGAAGTTCCAGATGATGACAAGTGACTGGTAGCAGGTCCAGATGATGCCTGTCCTGTCTTCTTCTATCTTCTCATTAAATCTTTTCTGAACTCTCTCTGTGTGGAATCTCCGTCTCTCTCCCGTGTGCGTGCCAACCAACAGGACTGTGTGCCATTGACTGGGGGGCTGGCGTGGGTGGAGTGGGCGCCAGCTCCTGGAGTCACGCAGGGAGTGGGGGTAGCCCTGGCTTCCCTGGCCTGTGGTGCCAGCTACGGGAGTGGGTCCCAAGTGCAGCTGGTGGTGTGAGTGGGGTGTCTGTGCACAGCTCCTGGAGTGAGTAGGGGTCTGGACCAGCAGGCCCTGGGGCGAGAAGAGTGTGTGTCCTGAAAAGCACCTGCTGAGGGGGAGCAGCATGAGTGAGGTGAGTGAGAGGCTCGGTAAGAGCCTGTACCTTCCCCAAACCTGGTGTGCGTGGTGGGGGTGTGTGTGCGTTCACCAGCAAACTTCCAGCTGGAGCAGCTGGTGAGCAGGAGGACCTTTGGTGCAGGCTGGGCCATCAGCCTGGCAGGTGAGCTCCTGTCTGTGCCAGCCCCAGAGCAAGACTTGAAGACAGGGAAGAGGGGCCCAGGAAAGTTGGTGGCTATTCAAGGAGCACCTCCTCCAAGCTCAGGCGCAATGCAATGGAGAGCAAGTCGGGCACAAACACCAGGAGGCCTGCAGGGATGAAGAAGGAGCTGCTGGAGCCAGTGAAAGTAAAAAAGTAAGGAAGGACAGGTACCTGGAGAGGATTCCAGAGAGGTTGTCCAAGTGGCCAGGGATGAGGTGAGGCAGGCTAAAGCCCTGATGGAATGGAATCTGGCCAGGGATGTCAACGGCAACAAGAAAAGCTTCTAGAGGTATGTCGGGGACAAAAAGAGCTCCAGGGAGAATGTAGGCCCCCTGTGGAAGGAAATGAGTGTTGCGGTCCACTCGGGACTCGTGATGGTTCTTCTACTGCGATCGCAAGGTGCAAAATCAAGGCGAACATGCCAAAGGAGTTGGTTTCAATCAAAGAGAACAAACTTTAATATTTTGACCATAAAGCAGCGTGCGATAGATGAAAGGGAGTGAGAAGGAAAGTTAAGTAAAGATAGGAAGGAGGATTATAGCTACCACCACAGCAAGGTCCAAGGCATCCCTATGGTCCCAGATCCAGACAGCGTCCCGCCGGTCTTCACGATCATGTCAATCCTTGGTGCGGAGAGCTCTCAGGGGTCTCGTTGTTAGGGGCTGACCTTCTATGCTAAGTAACAAACCTTGCTCCTCCTTTGGGATGGAGATGCTCTTTGTATTTCAATGACATTACAATGAGTAAAGTTCAGTTACAGCCGTTGCGATCCATCTTCCTTGACAGCGGCTATGCGGTTCTTTAGTAACTCAGGTCCTTCCTGGACAACAGACAGTCCACTCGGTCCCTGTTCCAGGAATGCTATGCCTCTGGCTTCCATAGAAACCTCGCTCCACTCATGGGAGCAGCAGCTGAGGCTCACAGCAACTCATCTGTGGAAACTGACTGAAAGAGGGGTAACATAACCCCCATTTTAAAAAGGGGGAACAAGGAAGACCCGGGAAAGTACAGAGCGGTCAACTTCACCTCTGTGCGTGGCAAGGTGGTGGAGCAGATTCTCCTGGAATACATGCTAAGAGATACGGAATGCAAGGAGGTGACTGGTGACAGCCAAGATGCCTTCACTAAGGGCAGGCTGGAGAGGTGGGCCCGTGCAAACCTCATGAATTTCAACCAGGACAAGTGCAAGGTCCTGCCTGTAGGTTGGGAAATGCCCCCACCCCAGTCGGAAATCCACGCCCCAACTTTGTGTGCTCAGGGCCGGAACATACCTTATAAGGCCATGTGGCCCCGCCCCTCCTTTGTGTGCTCAGGGCCGGAACATACCTTATAATATATATACCCCTTTTCAGGGTCAGCGAGTGTCACGGAGTGGGCTTGGATGAATAATGAATTAATTGGATGAATTAATGAATAATTGGCTTAGAGGCTGGTGTCGAGAGAGAAACTTTGGGTTCTTTGATCATGGGGCAGTTTACTCGGCCCCTGGCCTGTCTTCTGTTTGTGGAACCCACCTTTCTTACAGGGGGCAACGAATCCTAGCACAGGAGCTGGCAGGCCTTATCGACAGATCTTTAAACTAGCTACGAAGGGGGAAGGGGACAAAACAAGGCCCTCAAGGGAAGAGCCCAGGGGAACGGTGCTCGATCTGGGGCTGAGGCAGCTGTCTCGGCTGAAGTGCATGTACACCAATGCACGCAGCATGAGTAACAAGCAGGAGGAGCTGGAAGCGATTGTGCGGCAGGATAACTATGACCTGGTTGCCATTACTGAAACGTGATGGGACCACTCCCACGACTGGAGTGCTGTGGTGGAAGGCTACAAGCTCTTCAGAAGGGATAGACGAGGAAGGAAGGGTGGTGGTGTGGCCCTTTATATTAAAGACTATTTTGACGTTGAAGAGCTTGGAGTTGGGAATGATACATTTGAGTGTCTATGGATAAGGATAAGAGGAAAGGCCTGCAGGGGTGACATCGTGGTGGGGGTCTGTTATAGACCGCCTAATCAGGATGAAGAGAAGGACGAGGCGTTCTATGAGCAGCTTGAGCGAGTCGCGCAATCGCCAGCACTCGTTCTTGTGGGAGACTTCAACTTCCCTGATATATATGATATATATATCATACAGCGCAGAGGAAACAGTCCAAAAGGTTCCTAGAGGGTGTGGAAGATAGTTTCCTTATGCAGCTGGTACGAGAGCCTACCAGGGGTGGTGCCCTGATTGACCTACTCTTTACTAATAGAGAAGGTCTGGTGGGAGATGTGAAGGTTGGGCATTGTCTTGGGCAGAGCGACCATGAAATTGTAGAATTCTCTATTCTTGGAGATGTCAGAAGGATCACTAGCAGAACGGCTATCCTGAACTTCAAGAGGGCGGACTTTGACTTGTTCAGGACGCTTGTTGCGAGGGTCTCTTGGGAGTCCCTCCTTAAGGGTAAAGGGGTCCAGGAAGCCTGGACGCTCCTCAAGATGGAGATCTTAAAGGCACAAGAACAGGCTGTTCCTGAATGCCGTAAGGCGAGCCGTACGGGAAGAAGACCGGTGTGGATGAACCGGGAACTGTTGTTGAGGCTCCAGAAGAAAAAGAGAGTCTATGTCCTCTGGAAGAAGGGACAGGCTACTTGGGGAGATTACAAAGAAGTTTCTAAGGTATGCAGGGAGGAAGTTAGGAAGGCAAAAGCTCAGCATGAACTCAGATTGGCCACTGCAGTAAAAGAGAACAAGAAATCCTTTTACAAATATATCAGTGGTAAGAGAAGAAATAAGGAGAATTTACACCCTTTACTTGATGCAGTGGGGAATGTGACCACTGAGGATAAGGAGAAGGCTGAGGTCCTCAACGCCTTCTTTACTTCTGCCTTTAATAGGCAGATCAGTTATCCTCAGGGCACTTTATGCCCTAATCTGGAAGTCTGGGATGCCAGGCCGAATACACCCCCTGTGGTACAGGTGGAGACAGAGAGCTCCTTCTCCATCTGGACTGCCACAAGTCCATGGGACCGGACGGGCTCCATCCTAGGGTGCTAAGGGAGCTGGTGGGGGTGATTGCCGAGCCGCTCTCGGCCATCTACCAGCGCTCCTGGTTATCTGGGGAGGTCCCGGAGGACTGGAGGCTTGCCGCTGTGACTCCCATCTACAAGAAGGGCCGTAAGGAGGATCCGGGGAACTACAGGCCTGTCAGCCTGACCTCAGTACCCGGGAAAGTTATGGAGCAAATCATCTTGGGTGAGATCACTCGGCATATGAGTGGCATCCAGGGGATCAGGCCCAGCCAGCACGGGTTCATGAAAGGCAGGTCGTGCTTGACCAACCTCATTTCCTTTTACGACTGGGTGACCAGACTGGTGGATGAGGGAAAGGCTGTTGATGTGGTCTACCTGGACTTCAGCAAAGCCTTTGACACGGTCTCTCACAGTATTCTCCTAGGGAAACTGGCTGCCTGTGGACTGGGTAGGTATACCCTTCTTTGGATAAAGAACTGGCTAGGGAGCCGTGCCCAGCGGGTAGTAGTTAATGGAGTCAAGTCCAGCTGGCAGCCTGTTACAAGTGGTGTCCCCCAGGGGTCGGTACTTGGGCCCATCTTGTTCAATATCTTTATTGATGACCTAGACGAGGGGATTGAGTGTACCCTCAGTAAGTTTGCAGATGACACCAAGTTGGGTGGCGGTGTTGATCTGCCTGAGGGTAGGGAGGCCCTTCAGAGGGATCTGGAAAGGCTGGATCACTGGGCTGAGCTGAATGGGATGAGGTTCAACAAGGCCAAGTGTCGGGTCCTGCACTTTAGACAATAACCCCATGCAGCGCTATAGGCTCGGAGCTGAGTGGCTGGAGGACTGTGAAGGGGAAAGGGACCTGGGGATGTTGGTTGATGCTCAGCTGAACATGAGCCGACAGTGTGCCCGGGTGGCCAAGAGGGCCAACGGCATCCTGGCCTGCATTAGAAATAGTGTGGCCAGCAGGAGCAGGGAGGTAATCATCCCCCTATATTCGGCGCTGGTGAGGCCGCACCTCGAGTATTGTGTTCAGTTTTGGGCCCCTCACTACAAGAAAGACATTGAAGCCCTGGAACGTGTCCAGAGAAGGGCAACAAAGCTGGTGAGGGATCTGGAGCACAAGTCTTATGAGGAGCGGCTGAGAGAGTTGGGATTGTTTAGTCTGGAGAAGAGGAGGCTCAGGGGAGACCTCATTGCACTCTATAGCTTCCTGAAGGCAGGTTGTGATGAGCGGGGGTTTGGCCTCTTCTCCCAGGCAACAAGCAGGACCCGAGGAAATGGCCACAAGTTGTACCAAAGGAGGTTTAGATTGGACGTGAGGAAGAACTTTTTCTCTCAAAGAGTGGTCAGGCACTGGAATGGCCTGCCCAGGGAGGTGGTGGAGTCGCCGTCCCTGGCAGTGTTCAAGAGGCGGCTTGATGAGAAGCTACAAGATATGGTTTAGTAGCTGTGACAGCAATGGTAGTGGGAAGACGGTTGGACTAGATGATCTTATAGGTCCCATCCAACCATGTGATTCTATGATTCTATGATTCTATAAGGCCATGTGGCCCCACTCCTCCTTCGTGTCCTCAGGGCCGGAAGATACCTTATAAGGCCATGTGGCCCCGCCCCTCCTTTGTGTGCTCAGGGCCGGAACACGGCTCCAAGGCCAGAGCTGCCCACCCCTGGCTCATTGCAGACGCTGTCTCTGCTCCTGCATGGTCAAGGGAGGCAGCAGCTGCTGAGAGGGAGTGACGTGTGACGTCAGTGGCTGGTGCTGGCCGCGTTTGGTTCCATCCCTGCAGCCATGAGCCGGCACGCTGTGGGACAGGGCTCCACGGCACGCAGGCGCTCCTCGCCCCGCCACGGCCTGGCGCAGAAGGACGAGCACCAGCGGGAGCTGGAGAGGCTGCGGGCTGAGCTGGAGGCTGAGCGACTCCGCTCCCAAGAGCTGCAGCGACGCTTCGAGGCTGAAACTGGCCGGCTGAAGGAGGCGGCAGAGCGGAAGCGGCAGCTCCTGGCCAAACAGCTCCACTCCGCGTGGGAGCAGCGGCAGGCACAGGAGCTCCAGCGGCTGCGGGAGCTGAACCAGCGGCAGCGGGTGGCAGAGATCCGCCAGCTGCTGCGCTCCAAGGAGGATCAGCTGCGCAAGGCGCAAGCAACGCTGCAGCAGCAGCGCAACAACGCCATCCATCAGGCGTGGCAGCTGCGGCAACAGCTGGCCAAGGAGCTGGTGAGAGGAGGCTGGAGCGGAAGCCAGGCCTGCGGGAAGCTCCAGGACGCCCTCAGCAAGCTGCGCTGGGAGAGCAATGGCCAGCAGGCTGCTCGCATCCTCCGCCTCCAACGGGAACTGATGCTGCAGAGGACAGCCTTCCTCAAGTACATCTTGGAGCGGTTCAACGGTGAGCAGCCTGCTTCCTGCAGCAAGGCCGGGGCCAAGGCTTCAGACGGGCTCTGCCAGCAGAGGCTCCTAGGCTGCGGGGGAATCAGGCCCTTCTCTCTGGAGAGCCCCATGGGGTTTTCCACCCTCCATGGAGAAGGGCAGCCCAAAAGCTGCAACAGCTTCAAAGACGCGTGCCTCCAGGAGAGAAGAATCAGCCTGGAGGAGGCCCTCAGGGCCATTGGGTCAGACTTGGCTGATTGCTGCTGGGACTCCCCGCCACAAGGAATGAGCAGCGGCGCGTGGTCTGTGCCAGAGCTGGATGTCCAGCATGGAGGACAGCAGGAGGACTGGCTGCCTGGTAGCCGTCCCAGCAGGCTGCTACAGCAGAACATCCACCTGCAGAGTACCCCCCAGGACCTGCAGAGGCCATGCAGGGTCCTTCAAGAGGAGAACTGTCTTCTGAGGAAGGCAAGCTCTCCGCAAGCACGGGAGGAGCTGGAGCTCATGCAGAAGCCTGCTGGGCTGGGGGAGCAGCTTCAGGCGGCTGAGGAGCTTCAGGCCCAAGAGGCTGCGGGTGAAGAGGGCTCCTATGGTGTGAGCAGCCAGTGCCACACTTGTGAGAAGTTCCAGGTGCAGCTGACTGAGCTGCAAAAGGAGAACACCCAGCTGGCTGAAGAAAATGCTCGCCTGCATGGGCAGATGAGATTGCCAGAAAGGGAAAGAAAGGCGAGTGAGAGAGGAGCGAGATTCTGCCATCCAAACCAAGATCTTCCAAGCCAGCTGCAGGAGGCAGAGCCCAGAGTGAAAGGCAGAAAGAAATGGGAAATAGACGTCAACAGCTGGAGACTGATTCGTTTTGAAGAAGTTCCAGATGACGATGACGACGAGTGACTGATAGCAGGACACAGATGATGCCTGTCCTGTCTTCTTCTATCTTCTCATTAAATCTTTTCTGAACTCTCTCTCTGTGGCTTTTTCTTTTTTGCAGCTTTTTTTCCCCAGCTCTCTTGGCTTTTTGGGAGGCTCAGCTCTTGCGCTTGCAAACACGTGGAGACCCAGAATCTTGTTCTGGACAACTTAGGCATTCTGCAAGGAAAGAGAGACCCTTCTTAAAGGCTGCTACAGGCATGTGTGGCTTGTTCCCAAATCAATGATCCCCTTCATCCCCAACAGCAGACAGACCAGCACTGCGATGAGCAAACACCGTCCTACCCAGAGCTCTCTGCTCACTTCAGTAGCCCTTCTCTTCATGTCAGGTGTCTGCAGATTAAAAGCAAAGCTTTTATCTTGTTGTTGATTCAGATTGTTTGCTGAAGTTTTCTGTGGGTATTTCTCGAGCCAGTATGGCGTCAGTGAACAGAAACCAACCTTGGGAGAGGGATGCAATCATGCTCATTGGAAGAGAGCCATGGGAGTGAGAAGAGAAGCTTTAAGATAGGAGACATTGTTAGTGAATTTATGGCTTGTTTCACCCAATGTTCACAGAAAAACTAGTCACTGGCCTTGTAGATAAGAGAGTTGCTGGAGTTGTTCTGTCTGTAATAGTAGAAGAATGCTGCTGTGGAAAATTTATAAGAGGTATTGAAACTTAGTTTTTCTTAGCAATCATGAATATGTATAGCGTGTGAGCAGTGATTTTATTGGGTAAGCTTGTATGTGGGATAACTTGATTGGACAAGAATGAAATCTTGCGTCCAGTTCTGGAGTCCCCAACACAAGAAGGACATGGACCAGTTGGAAAGGGTCCAGAGAAGGGCCACCAAGATGATCAGAGGGCTGGAGCACCTGTCCTATGAGGACAGGCTGAGAGAGTTGGGGCTGTTCAGCCTGGAGAAGAGGAGGCTCCGGGGAGACCTGATAGCGGTCTTCCAATACCTCAAGGGGGCCTACAGGAAAGATGGGGAGAAGCTGTTCAGTAGGGCCTGTTGTGATAGGACAAGGGGTAATGGGTTTAAATTAGAAGGAGGTAGGTTTAGATTAGATATTAGAAAAAAATTTTTTACAATGAGAGTTGTAGAGCACTGGAACAGGTTGCCCAGAGAGGTGGTGGATGCCCCATCCCTGGAAATGTTCAAGGCCAGGCTGGATGAGGCTCTGAGCAACCTGATCTACTCAGGGATGTCCCTGCTCTTGCAGGGGGGTTGGACTAGAAGACCTTTGAAGGTCCCTTCCAACTCTAACCATTCTATGATTCTATGATTCTATGAAATAAGGAAGGTAATGCTTAAGGAGAGAAACATATAAAAACCCACTTGTAAAAATAAACGGGTTCTCGCTTACTCCACAAGTCGAGTCCGTGTGTCAGTACGCCACAAATGGTACCCAACGTGGGGCTAGAAAACGACAAGCTGTCAATGCGGTGGTGCAGCCCAGCTGAACTCAGAAGGCCTCCCAGGAACTGAGCTGAAAGGAAGCGCACTGTGGCCACAGTTACCTCTCACTGGACAAAGGTAAGCGGCTGGGAACGATGGGGAACAAATTGTCTCTGGAGCAGAGATCTTGTGTAGACACCTTTAAACAAATGCTCCGAACACAAGGAAAAGTTTTAGATGAGGAAGAATTGCAACGCGTTCTTTTATGGAGTTCGAAATCTGACCCATCTGTAAATACCACTAACATTTATACCCCGGAGGTTTGGAACAAAATAGGTGTCCATCTATGGGACTGTGCTACAAAATACGATGCAGTTGCTGCCGATTTATTGAGCCCTTAGTGATTCATTTTTGAACCTTTAAAAGCTCATGTTGGCTCAGAAAGAAAGAAAGTAGAAGCGGAACTTTCGGCTTCTTCACCGCCCCCGCTGCCTGCAGCCCCACTCTGGCCCACCCTGCCGCAAGACCAAAAACTAAACCTGCTGCTGCCGTTCTTGCGGTCCTGCCACCTGCTAATCCTGATGACGACCCAGATGATCCTTTTCATCCAGAGCCTAATGATCCAGAAAAGGAGCCCGATTTATTTCCTCCCGACCCTCATGATAAATGGGCAGCTGTAAGGGGAGAAGCGAGGCACAAGGGAGATGCGGATATGCTGCATGCTTTCCCCGTGGTGTCTCTGCCTGATCAAGACCTGCGGTGGGAGGTCTCTCGTATGTTCTTAGAAAGGATATCGGGCGAACAGTGACGGACCATGCACTTGGGGCTCCGTATACAACACATTTAATACAGTCTCTCTGTGATACTCATGTGTTTACGCCGAATGATTTTAAAATATTGTTTCGCTAAATAATGACAGACATGCAATACATTTTCTGGGAGTCAAAGATGAAGCAGCTTGCGGGCGCCAAGGCTAATGAAAATTTGACATTAAGGGGGTGTGACCCATTGCGAGCAGTTACTGCAGATGCAATATTGGGCAAGGTGATCACAGCACCAACGCTGCGCAAGCTAGAATCTATCTAGGTTTGAGGTACTCTCGGCCTTTGTCTTCTCCAGCAAGGTCTCCCAGTTGCATGTGCCTAAAAGGCAGAGCCCAGGCAAAACACAGCAGTGGATGGAGATGAAGTCAGAGGTTAGTTAGGTAAGGTCAACCCTTAAGAGTCCATTGCACCAGATGGGATGGATCTCAGGATGCTGAGATAGCAGGATGATGTCATAGCAAGGCTGTTCTGAGACATTCTGTGATGTCATAATGAGTGCAGAAAGCAACAAGCAAATCTTGCTTCTCTCTCCATGGAGCTGGCTGCAAGCTGTCATGAGGCAGTGCTGAGAGACAGGCCAGCACCTGAAGGTGTCTCTTGGAGGCTGGTGGGGAATCCCTTTGAGCAGGTGAAAGGACAGCAGAAGCCCACATGCAGGACAAGCGAACCTTTCCCTACTCATGATGTTCAGGGCAGAGTGCAGAGGTGTTCAGCTGAGCACGTGGAATAGAACAGGGAGAGCTCAGTTTCCCTTTCTCTTCACCATCAGCTGTATTTTCCACCTGTCCTTTGGGTAGAATGGCACTTGTCCCACATACGTCCTTCCTCTGCCTGACCTAAATCAGGGCAGTTGAATGTTGGTTTGATGGCCAAGCATGGGCTTGTAGTGCTACGCAAGACGCCAGGGCTCTGCAGCACAGCTGCATGCAGCTGGCACAGACAGCAGCGGCCCTGTGCAGGAACCCCAGCCCCATTCAGAGCAGCGGTGTGACGGACACCAGCCAGGGCATCTCAGACCAATTCAGTGCCTTTGGCCAGGGACTGAATCCCACTGCTGCAGAGACACAAGGTCTGTCCCTTCTCCATCCAGTAGATGTATGACAGCACATGAACACAAAACATCTCCCACGGAGGTCTCTGCAAGTGTTCCGTCACTCTCAAACCCTCCTGGTTCTTCTCTTCCCCATCGTTTAACCTTCCCGTTGATGATACCATCATGGATTAATCCAACAGGTTTCATGATGTTCCTGTATCACAGGATGTCCTCACCCAAAACCGCTTTCAAAATCCTCTCCTTCTTTGCTGGGATGCGCTTCACCTCCCGGCCAAACATGCACCATTGTCCTCAGGCTGAGGAGCACACTGTTGTGGGAGACAAAGAAGCCATTCAAGTCCTCATGGAGAATTTCACGACCAGTGACCCTGGGAGTACCTGGAAGGGGAGCAAATCAGCATGCCAACTATTGTGGAGGTTGCTGGAGGGTCTTGGGACAGTTTGGGAAACAGGTCTCTGTAGATCAGGTGTCAGATGGGCCAACAATGGTGAAACTCATTTGCATCTGTTACTCACCAAGAGGGAAGATCTGGTGAGGGATGTGAAAGCCAGAGTCATCCTTAGTCATCACGATCGTTAGGTAACAGGGTCTCACCTCCCAAGGAGAATGAGGAAGGAAAATAGAAAAGTGCAGATGCCCAACCTCAGAGGAGGAGGCTTTGGCCTAGTGATGTGATTTGTAGTGGGGGAGCCCATGTGAGCAGCAGAGAAGGGCAGCAGAGCTCAGTAGAGCTGGTCTTCAAGGACAGCACTTTTCAAGTCCAAGACCGTCTGCACCAACAGTCATGAAAAAAGGAAGAGATATTCAGGAGAGAAGCTTGAGGAAGCCGGAAATTCCTGGGAAAGCTCCATGGCAAAAAGGAAGCATACAGGAGATGGATGCAGAGACTTGAAAGAAAGAAGGAATTCAGAAATAGGGTTGGTTTTAGGAAAGCTGCAGAGTTGACGCTTGCAAGGGAGTTCAGGGGCACAACAATCAGCTGTTCCTACTTGAGGAAAAGGTCAAGAAGAAATGAAGAGAATGCGTGGCCACTGCTGGGTTTAGTAAGAGGAGGAATAGATAGGTTTGAGGTACTCTCGGCCTTTGTCTTCTCCAGCAAGGTCTCTCAGTTGCGTGTGCCTAAAAGGCAGAGCCCAGGCAAAACACAGCAGTGGATGGAGATGAAGTCAGAGGTTACTTAGGTAAGGTCAGTCCTTAAGAGTCCGTTGCACCAGATGGGATGAATCCTAGGATGTTGAGAGACCAGGGTGATGTCATAGCAAGACTGCTCCAAGACATTTTGTGAGGTCATAATGTCTGGAGAAAGCAACAAGCAAATCTTGCATCCAGCTTCGAAAAAGACGCAAGGACTGACCGGGGGAATTACAGGCTGCAGTGACAGAGGCCAGGAGCTGTGTGGCTGGGCAACAGCTCCATTGGAAAAGGCTGTGGTGGTCCTTCCGTTTCATGAGGCAAAACATGACCCAGCAGAGAAGGTGGTCAGCAGCTGCATGAGGAGAACCACAGGCAGAAGAAATGATTATCTACTTCTGCTCAGTACTTTTTACACTACATCCAAAATAGGAACAACAGATATCATCTACCTGGGCTTGTGCAAGGCATTTGACACTGTCCCGCATGACATCCTTCTCTCTAAACTGGAGAGACATGGGTTTGATGGACTGACCACTCGGTGGATAAGGAGTTGGCTGGATGGCCGCACTCAGGGAGTGGTGGTTAACGGCTCAATGTCCAAGTGGAGACCGGTCACCAGTGGCGTCCCTCAGGGGTCCATGTTGGGCCTGGCCGTGTTCATCATCTTTGTCGGCGACATGGACAGTGGCATAGAGTGCACCCTCAGCAAGTTCGCCAGCTGACACCAAGTGTGACACCAAGCTGTGTCAACATCAACACACTGGAAGGGAGGGATGCCATCCAGAGGGACCTTGACAGGCTGGAGAGGTGGGCCCGTGCCAGCCTCATGAAGTTCAACCAGGCCAAGTGCAAGGTCCTGCACCTGGGTCAGGGCAATCCCAGGCACAAATACAGGCTGGGCACAGAATGGATTGAGAGCAGCCTTGAGGAGAAGGACTTGGGAGTGCTGGTGGATGAGAAGCTCAACATGAGCCGGCAATGCTCCCTTGCGGCCCAGAAGGCCAATCGCATCCTGGGCTGCATCAGGAGGAGCGTGGCCAGCAGGTCCAGGGAGGTGATTCTGCCCCTCTACTCTGCCCTGGTGAGATCCCACCTGGAGTACTGTGTCCAGTTCTGGAGCCCCCAACACAAGAAGGATGTGGACCAGTTGGAGAAGGTCCAGAGGAGGGCCACGAAGATGATAAAAGGGCTGGAGCACCTCTCTTATGAGGACAGGCTGAGAGAGCTGGGGCTGTTCAGCCTGGAGAAGAGAAGGCTCCGGGGAGACCTCATAGCGGTCTTCCAGTACCTCAAGGGGGCCTACAAGAAAGATGGGGAAAGGCTGTTTAGTAGGGCCTGTTGCAATAGGATGAGGGGTAATGGTTTTAAAATAGAGGGGGGTAGATTTAGATTGGAAATTAGGAACAATTTTTTTACAATGCAAGTTATAGAGCACTGGAACAGGTTGCCCAGAGAGGTGGTGGAAGCCCCATCCCTGGAAACATTCAAGGCCAGGCTGGATGAGGCTCTGAGCAACCTGATCTAGTCAGGGATGTCCTTGCTCCTTGCAGGGGGGTTGGACTAGATGACCTTTGAAGGTCCTTTCCAAGCCTAACCATTCTATGATTCTATGATTCTATATATGGTGTGATTAAGAGGGATGGTACAAAAAAGTTAGGTCTCAAGGATGGAGCGTAAAGCCGGTCCAGAGCTACGACTTTGGAAATAAAGAAGATCAAGAAACACTATGTCCTGTTCTCCAGAACAGGAGAAAAGGGAGACATTAAGGAAGATTCAAGCAGCGGATTTGAGGAGGGGGAACTCTGCCGACCCCCGGGACCACCCAACGAAGCTTGACTCAAAAGAATGAGCATGCGCAAGTGTGTGGGGAATATTAAAAAGATTTCTAGCAAAACTAATGACTAAGTATCAATATTCTGGGAATTGTTGGTGATTCCGTATGAAGTTAGTGAATATGCTCCGTCTGGATTTGTGGAGCTGCGTGCACGCTAGGTGGAAGGTTCCCCCACGCATCCAGTGCCGCAATCAAGAATGCCTGGTTCTTACTGCTACGGTGGTGTGGAGGAGTTTGATTCCCAATTGTGGTGACAGATCTTATCCACCTCTTTCCATCCTGTCCCCAGTTCTCTCCATTTTTCCTCAACTAGGCAGCCCGGTCCCCCACAGACAGCAAGCTCGCGCAGAGCAGAGGCCTGAAGGCTCCTGGAGCCTTGCTCGTCTCCCCGATCTTCTTGGCTTCTGTTATTCCCTTGCTGCCCTGCACTGCTCCGCGCTGCGGTGGATCGTGCAGAGTCTAAAACTGTTGCACCGAAGCACATAGTTTTCTTCTACATCAATCTCTGAGCAAATTATTGTTTTAGAGGGTCCTTCTAGGCTGGGGAACTGCACAACTGTTCATCTCACAGTTACTTACTTGGGTCTCAGGTTGTGAAATGTATTTTAAAAAGGTCGTTGCTGCTTTTGGGAAAATAAATAATTCCTGCCAGAGTTAGAGACTGAGCACATTTAATATGTTTTCTTGTATAGCAGGATGATTTTATGGGGTTTTTTTTACTAACTCATATTGCCTTTTTAAAACAAAAAGTAAATTATTCTGATAAATTGTATTATATTTCGTAGGAAAGATTAACAGTATAAGAGCTGAACTCATCGGCATACAAAATAAGAGTGAATTACGAAATGGAATTGCATTAATTTTTAAAAAGTTATCGAATATCAATATCTTCCTTGAAGAAGGAATTCAATGAGCCTAAGTGTAAAAGGCCCTGCTCTTTGTGATATTTTTTGTCCTCATTCATGATATAGTGATATTCAATTAAAAAGTATTGCATTCCCTATATCCTTTGATCGTGAAGTTATAGAAAGTGCAACAAAGCTTGCTGTCAAGAAAATTTAGTCCCCATGGAAAATTTGCTCAAATTAATAATTGTTAAAAAACCCTGAGCCTGTTTTTGAAAAACATGGGTTTATTTCTGACCTAATTACACTCCGCTACCATAAACACGTTTTAGTTCCCATGAGCATCGCTTGTTATCATCAATGTTCTTTCTCCCTTTCTTCATCTCTTTCTCTGTATGTTCTCCTTTAACTAGAAGAAATTATAATACAACAATATTTGCACAGCAATTTCAGTAGACATCTACATAATGACCAAGTGTAAAGTGAATATACTCGGGACAGTTATTTTGTAACCCCAAAAATAATTGACGACAGTGTGATTTGTGTACCTATATAGTTTTGAAAAAAAAAAAAAATGTTCTTGCTCCATAGTGGACAGTAGAAGGCATATAGTACTTTTTTGCATCTGGATCATAAAAATCGTGAAAAACTGTCAAAGATGTATTTCGGATTACTTTTTCCAGATGACAAATAGAAATAATGCACTTATATTTAAGCGGGAAAAGAGAGAGAGAAGTCAGTCCTCAGGGAATGTATGGAGCCAGTCTGAGCATCTGTTGCACTGATTAGAAACGCAGGAGCATGCATATAGGGATTTTTTTTCCCAGACTCATTTAATAATCCATGATGAGGTCAATACTTGCTGCAGGACGCGGAGTCCTTCTGTGTACAACTGGATCTCACAGCATGAGAGGTGATTTTCACAGAGGACAGGGACTACGACCAGCTTACGAAAGAGATTTGCTTTATTTTCCCCTAAACCTTCACAAAAGGAGTGAGAAAAAACCTGCAGCATTACGGGATTTGTTTTTCTTCTGTCTTTACACTATTTGAAATAAAATCGGAGAACAGCAAAAGAAAACTAGTAAATAGAAATTTGAATTAATAAATAGGAAACAATTCACTGTGTTCTCTGCTAGAGAGAAACAAGTAGTGTACCTCTGGATATTCACTTATATGAAATCCAGACATAATCAAGTAAAATACATTAAATATATAAGTTCAAATTTGACAATCAATAATTTTGGTGTCTTTTTAAACAAGAAATAGTGGAATGTGTTTTTATATTTCTGGCCTCCTGGAAGACAAATAGAAAGCTCTTACTAAGGCATCTATTCCTTCATCTTGCATGTACGGGATCATTCTTTCAAAAGTGCTCCTTCTGTTCAGTGCAGAACTACGGTTACTTTTGCAAGAGAACACGAAGGAAATGTTAGAGACAGTCCATCCTTTCTGCACGGGGATCACGCGGGACTGCTAAACTTGCTGACATTTCCTACAACACCGCGATTGCTTCTCTGTGACAAAGAACATATTTCTCCCTCGCTAAAGGGAAAACTACATGCTCAGGAAGAAGTGGGTGAAATGCTAAATCCATATTTGTTTCTTTTCATTTTCTCTGTGTAGCAGTTTTCCTTTCACGTCTCATGGCAAGAAATGCCACGCCGTGCTCCCTGCCATAGTTGTTTCACTATAAGACAGGACTCTTGTGAAAAATGTGCTGAGTACCATGAGAATTTATAAATAGATGTTCCTAGTCCATTTTTACAAAAATATGGTAAAATTCTTCAGCAGATGAATGATTCCTGGACCATACTCTCTTTGTGTTTATTTTTTTTGAGGTCTCTTTTGCAATTATTCATAAAGTTGTATTGCGAATTGTTTTGCAATTGCTGTCATTTGCTACTCAGGATATAATATAGTTCTTTATATATGTCCTCATCCTTAGGAACAGAGGAAAGGACCCTACTGTTACGCATTCCTTACAACCTCTTAAAGCAATTTTCTTTTATTTTCTGTTATCAAGGCCAAAATATTAACTTTTCATCTCTGATTAGAGTGCACTTTAATTGCCAAGTTTTTCTTGTGACTCATGTCTATTCCCTGAAGGCATACAGAAAGTTATCCTTATTTCTCTCATATTTATCTTTACATAAGAAATAAATTTTTCTATTCTATTTAGTGTTCTTAATCCCCTTATATTCTTTATAAAATAGGTCGTGCTACTGCTGGTACTGTATGCAGTAGCTCTCCCAGATAGCTGTACTAAAACACATATGCTAAATTTGCAGCAGTATAGTTTTGTGTCAATATAGAATATTATACTTATCCCATACGGTTTTTCTGACATTTGGCTTTTAGCGGCAAGCTGCTTTTCTGAGACGCCATGGCTGACCCAGCCTATCCGTATCGCTTGGCCAGGCTATGTGAAGTACATTTTTGATGTTGAGAATCCGCCTCGAACTCGAGCAGTATCCACAAAAACATATGTCTCTGCTTTTGTAAGTGTTGTTAACAGTTATCTTTCTTCTGGGAAATTTGATTACTTGTTAATAGTTTAAACCTGCTAATAAATTAATCCTGACAGCAAGAAGATTGCGGATTTCTGTGCTATTTCCAGAGTATATTATAAATGACACCAAGACAGCTAATAATATCTAGGAAGATAAGGCTGAAATTGTCAGTTTTACACATTGAGAGTGAGGACATTCACCGAATCTCCAGAAATACGTTTGAGGCAGAGACCTCCTAGAATTTGACTTGTCTTACTATAAGATAATGCTTTTCTCATTGGTTCCTGCAGTTATCAGGCACTATTTTAAAATCCCCTCCACACAGCCGTAGAAAAGAAAGATACACTAGCATATGTTTAGGACAAGCAGTACCCAGGCATCTCGTTTTTAAAAATCCTGAAATAGAAGAACAATTCAACTGGCATGGGAAGATTATTATCTTCCAAAAGAAGGGATTCTATGAAAGCCATGAGATGGCAAATTGTCATATCAGCATGATTATAAGTATAAAAACAGATTTTGACTAAGTTTATTTAGGAGAAAATGGTGGCAGAGTATTGGTGGCAAACGCTGTGTATGGTATGCCAAATATTTCATTAAGAGAGCCTCAGCCTCATGGACTGATAATGTATCAAATGTTTTTTAAAAACATCTCCATCTTTATACACAATTAGGATGAAAAATTATAGTATGGACAAGATGATTTAGGATCACCAATGACAGTGGCACCAGTCAGATACAAGAATAAAACAACTCTTTTAAGAACACCAGCCTTGATGATATAATCCCAGATTCGCCCAAACAGCATTTTAAAAAGTTCACGTCTCTTAGGCACTTAGTGTTTCTGAAGGGCAGGGAAGGGAAGGGGGGCGGCTGCGGAATCAGCGCATGACCTTTCCTCCTGGCTTTGTTTCGTTCAGCCCCGCCGCAGCCAGTGAGTCCAGTTGACTGCAAAAAAATATAACACACAGACCAGAAAGGGTTACAGAGAACCAAACCCACACCACTGACCTGTCACAGGTGCTGAGATTATAACTCACAGCACCCTGGAATTAATTAGAATTGAAAAGACCCAGAAATTACAATATGCCACAGCAACAGCAGGAGAAATCAAGATTATTAGGGATATACTTAAATATATTTATGCTGTGCAGCGGTGAAAACACTGACGTCACATTCATTTTTAGGAAACCAGAAAGTTTAAAAAAAGAAATTACTACAGATATAACATAGAAACTAGTCCAATTAAAAAAAAAAAAATTGTATCTTTTTTTTTTCTTTATTAATGTGTGAGAAGGAAAGGACAGATGGAAAAAGCAATCCAGAACCAATATTTTCCTTAAGCCACTGCTGCAGACGTGCAGAGAAGATCACGGGTGAACCGGCCTTTCCGAAGGGAAAGGCCTGTTGTTTTGCAGGCTTGTGTCTTCTCCCCTCCTCTCAGGTAAAAATTGAAAACTAGTAAAAATTAATAAGTGATTTTACCGTTCACACCATCCTGTATAGCCATCTGCCAACAAAGCCAATGAAACTTTCACAGAGTTCTGCCATGCATGCTTGTCTTTTTAAAGCGCTCTCTCTGAAGTTCGGTTCTAGAGCTGCCTTTGCTGGAGCATCAGCAGCGCGTGCGTGTGCCGTCCTCCCCTCCTCGACTGAAGTACTTTTCCGCTTCTTCAGCCGCTTTGTAAACGTGACGAGCAATTTTTTTTTTTCCTTTTAGTAGAATCTGTCTACTAAACATGACACGGATTTGCAAATAGTTGTAAAACTGCTGAAATCATACTTTGGCACAAGAAAATAAAGAAGGAAAATTATAAAAAAAAAATGGAAGAGGAGATTTATACATTTCTAGCCGGCTTGTAAGAGATTTATTAAGAAATTAGTTGTATAATATAGCCCATTAATACGTAACCAGATTAAAAATAACTATTTTCCCATTTTCTGCTTCCCTCTGTGGCTGGTTCGGTACCTGTCACGTTTTTCTGTGTAGTCTTGCTTTATTCATTGAAATATTCAGAGATTTAAGAGCTGGTTTTGGTTTTGACCAGCTATGTTAGAACAGCAGCACTACCAGCGGATTTTGGCAGCGGTAAGCTGTGTGCAGCTAAACGACGATATTTGCAATGAGCGTGTTCCTTGCAAAATAATCAATACTGTCTTAACACCAAATTAGATCTTAACAACTAAATTTAGCTTTGTAGCCACGCTGTAGGCATACGAAAAAAAAATCCTTGGTAACTGCTGTAAAACTCTTCAAAAAAAAAAAAGAGAAAATATCCCCAAGGGGTTTCCTGCTCCTGCGCAGCGCTGAGCGGCTGCAATCCCCCGCAGCCCAGCGTGGAAGGGATGTTCCCAGCATTCCCGTCACAGGAACAGGCAGGAGCTGGCTGAGCGGGCCTGGGTTCAGCCTGACGAGCCCTCCTGCCTCTTCCTGGACGTCAGATTTGCACGTGGGTGGGATCGCTCTAGGAGCTGAAACATCTGCCACATTGATTCTCTGCATTTTTGGGAGGTGGTCCCTAAATAAGGTTTTGCGTTAGCTAAGCTGTGTTTACAACGACCAAAATTAAGTAACTTTACTCAGAGCACAAGCACGCGAACCTTTTTTGTGTTGGCATGGTGCGCTGTTTGGTATTCAGTATCATGGAATCTCAAGTATGACACATTTGCCCGGGTCCTCCTTGTTCCCCTTTTTAAAAACTGGGGTTATGTTCCCTCTCTTCCAGTCATCGGGGACCTCACCAGACCGCCACGACTTCTCAAATACGATGGGCAGCGGCTTGGCAACTTCATCCGCCAGTTCCCTCAGGACCCGTGAATGGATCTCATCAGGTCCCATGGACTTGTGCACCTTCAGGTTCCTCAGATGATCCCGAACCTGCTCTTCGAGTACAGTGGGCGATTCTTCATCCTTGCGGTCCCTGCTTGCACCTTCTACAGCTTGGGTGGTGGGACAGGAACTCTTGTCGGTGAAGACTGAGGCAAAAAAGTCATTGAGTACCTCAGCCTTCTCCACGTCCCGGGTAACCAGGACACCAGTTCCCTTCTGGAGGGGGCCTACATTCTCCTTGGACTTTCTTTTGTCCCCTACAGACCTATAAAAGCCTTTTGTATTGCTTTCGACACGGGGCTGCTGTTCCCGGGGCATGCTGGGAGCTGTAGTGCTGGGGAACGGGGCTCCTGGTCAGCCATGTTGTTCCCGGAGCATGCTGGGAGCTGTAGTGCTGAGGAAAGGGCCTCCTGGTCAGCCATGTTGTTCCCGGAGCATGCTGGAAGCTGCAGTGCTGGGGCACGGGGCTCCTGGTCAGCCATGTTGTTCCCGGAGCATGCTGGGAGCTGTAGTGCTGGGGCACGGGGCTCCTGGTCAGCCATGTTGTTCCCGGAGCATGCTGGGAGCTGTAGTGCTGGGGCACGGGGCTCCTGGTCAGCCATGTTGTTCCCGGGGCATGCTGGGAGCTGTAGTGCTGGGGCACGGGGCTCCTTGTCAGCCGTGTTGTTTTCGGGGCATGCTGGGAGCTGTAGTGCTGGGGAACGGGGCTCCTGGTCAGCCATGTTGTTCCCGGAGCATGCTGGGAGCTGTAGTGCTGGGGCACGGGGCTCTGGGTCAGCCATGTTGTTCCCGGGGCATGCTGGGAGCTGTAGTGCTGGGGCACGGGGCTCCTGGTCAGCCATGTTGTTCCCGGGGCATGCTGGGAGCTGTAGTGCTGGGGCACGGGGCTCTGGGTCAGCCATGTTGTTCCCGGGGCATGCTGGGAGCTGTAGTGCTGGGGCATGGGGCTCCGGGTCAGCCATGTTGTTTCCGGGGATGTTTGTGGAAAATTTAATCTTAGTAATTGATGTCTAGAAATTAATGATGAAGGAAGAGCTATAACTGAGCTTGTAAAGGAAATGAAGAAAACTGCGCATGTTCCAGTTCAGACTTGGAATGGAATCAATTTAGGGGAAGTATGGGAGACTTTATGGGTGGTGATTGGCGTACGAAAATTGGAATAGTTATATTGGGGATATGTGGAGGATTATTAATAATTCCATGTTTAATACCTTGCTGTACTAAGCTAATACATTCAGTGATGCCTATTGATCCAGAACCAGGGAAAGAAAGAAACCATTCCCTGATGATGATAAAAACAAAAGAGGATCCGGAATTAATATCAATTCGGCAAGTGTTAGCACGATTGGAAACAAAAACATGAATCAATACCAACAAAAAGAAGATGGGGGATTGTGAGATATGTTCACCTGATTCGTGTTAATGTGAACCAATACTGGGGTTGCATGGTGAAATGTGACCATCTCTGTATATGGAATCTTTGATTATCCTGTTTGTTCTTAGATAGCCACAGGCTTAGGGGAAACAGGAAGATGTGTACATAGTTCTATAAGTTTTGTTTAAAGTTATAAACGTCTTTGGGAGGTTTATTTAAGTTATTAAAAATGCGTTTGGCAGGATTCACTCCTGCCTTAGTAGTTTGACATAATTAAGGCTGTTTGCATATGAAGGACACTTGACAGAGGAGCGAACAAAAGGCGGGAAAAGCGGGCTGGGGGGCTGATGGCCACGGGCACGTAAACAACCCCAAAGATGGGACCCACCACTTCTGTACTTTTAGCCGATGAACACCTGTATAGTGGCTAGTGGTACGCTCTTGGCTAGTGGTACGCTCTTGGCGTGAACGGTGTGAATAACCAATGGAGTGTAGATTGTGAGCTCCCAAAAAAAAGGGGACAGGCATGGTGGGGGGACCGGGAGAGGTTATAAATACTGTAACTGCGAACAAAGGGGTGCGCGTCTTGGTGGAGCGAAGACTCCCGGCTCTCCCAGTGCTGTTTGCTTGTTTCTATTCATAGAATCATAGAATCATAGAATCATAGAATGGTTAGAGTTGGAAGGGACCTTCAGTGGTCATCTAGTCCAACCCCCCTGCAAGAAGCAGGGACATCCCTGACTAGATCAGGTTGCTCAGAGCCTCATCCAGCCTGGCCTTGAACATTTCCAGGGATGGGGCATCCACCACCTCTCTGGGCAACCTGTTCCAGTGCTCTACAACTCTCATTGTAAAAAATTTTTTTCTAATATTTAATCTAAACCTACCTCCTTCTAATTTAAACCCATTACCCCTTGTCCTATCACAACAGGCCCTACTGAACAGCTTCTCCCCATCTTTCCTGTAGGCCCCCTTGAGGTACTGGAAGATTGCTATAAGATCTCCCCGGAGCCTCCTCTTCTCCAGGCTGAACAGCCCCAACTCTCTCAGCCTGTCCTCATAGGACAGGTGCTCCAGCCCTCTGATCATCTTGGTGGCCCTTCTCTGGACCCTTTCCAACTGGTCCATGTCCTTCTTGTGTTGGGGACTCCAGAACTGGACGCAGTACTCCAGGTGGGGTCTCACCAGGGCAGAGTAGAGGGGCAGAATCACCTCCCTCAACCTGCTGGCCACGCTCCTCTTGATGCAGCCCAGGATGCGGTTGGCCTTCTGGGCCACAAGGGCGCATTGCCCACTCATGTTGAGCCTCTCGTCTACCAGCACTCCCAAGTCTTTCTCCTCAGGGCAATAATTGCCTCAGGGCAATAAATTGGAAACTATAATTGGAATCCTGTTTTGAGACTCAATTCATTTATAACACTGTGCAACCAAAATCTTGCTTTCCACCCCAAAAATCATACCCAACCCCCCAAATCCCCGCTTTTCACCAAGCGTGCACCTAAGAAACACCCCCGTGCACCCAAAACCCTAATTTTCACCCCATACATCCCCCCCGTGCCCCCAAAATTCCCGCTTTCCACCCCAAAAAACACCCCCTCTGCACCTGTCGTAGTTCAGCCCTGATCGGGACCAGACTACCCAGTCTCTCTCTCACTCCCCCCACCCTCCGAGAGAACAGAGAGAGAAAATATAAGGAAAAACGGCTCGAGGTTTGACATAAGGACAGGGAGAAATCCTTAAAGTTACCGTCACGGGCAAAACAGACTCGACTTGGGGAAAACGATTCATTTGTTACTACAAACAGCAGGAGAATGAGACAGAGAACAAGATAACCTCCCTCCACCCCTCCCTTTTCCCAAGTTTAACATTATCTCTACTACCTTCCCCCCCCCGAGTGGCACAAGGGGGAAGAGGTAATGGGGGTTGCGGTCAGTTCATCACACGTTGTTTCACGCCGCTGCTTCATGGTTGGGGGAAGAACTCCTCACATTCCTCCCTGCTCCATCGTGGGGTCCCACCCATACGCCACAGTCCTTCGTGAAACTGCTCTGGCATGGGTCATCTCTTCCACGGAGTGCAGTCTCTCCAGAACGGATGCCCCAGCGGGCCTTCCATGGGCCACAGCTGCCTTCAGGCAACCACCTCCCCCGATGTGGGGTCCTTCATGGGCTTCAAGTGCATCTCTGCTCCTCCGTGGACCTCCATGGGCTGCAGGGGGACAGCCTGCTCCACCATGGTCATCACCACAGGCTGCAGGGGAATCTTGGCCAGGAGCCGCATTACTCCTCCCCCTCCTTCTTCACTGACCTTGGCGTCTGCAGCCGTTCCTCTCACAAGAGAAGTTCTTCACAACCGGCTGGCAGACGCCTCTCAGAATCTCTTCACATCATCCAGCTCATCTCCTCTCCACTTCTTGCAGCCAGGCCGGGCCGAGTTGGGCCCAGTCTGCTGCCCAGCGAGAGGCCAGAGGGTGAGGCCTGCAAGGCCCACAAGACTCGCGCCTCCCCCTCTGTGCCTCTGCCCCTGCTCAGCTTCTTCATATCTTCTCTTCTCATATTATTTTTTTTTTCTGTTTCCCCCTTCTTAAATACGTTATCGCAGAGGCGTTATCACGGGACATTCTGCTACCAATCGGCTCGGCCTTGGCCAGGCAGTGGGTCCGCCCTAGGCCCGGCTGAGTCCACTGAACAAAGGGGAGTGACTTCTAGCAGTTTCCTACAGAAGCTACCACCTTAGGCTCCCCCTCACTAAACAAAACCACAACAAAAATAATGTGTGGTCACTGCTGAATTTAGTAAGAGTAGCTGGAGAGAGAGCTGAGATACTCTATGTCCTCTTCGCCTCAGTCATCACCAGCAAGTTCTCCTACGACTTTGTGCCTCAAGGCAGGGCTCTGGAGGAAAACGGCCAAAGGGTGTGTCGTGGTTTGGCTACAGTCAGCAATTGAGTACCACATAGCTGCTTAGTCATCCTCCTACTCCCCAGGGGACGGGTGAAAGAATTGGGAGAAAAGAATACTCATGGGTTGAGATAAAGACAGTTTATTAGGATAGCAAAGGAAAATATAATTTTAAATATATATAAATGATAATAAGAACAGTAAATAATCATAATCATAACAGTAAATGAAACAAAACAAACAAACACCCAAATGATGCACAATTTCTCACCACCTACAACCCGATGACTGATACAGCCCATCCCAAGCAATAATGGCAGAGTGGAAAAAATAACCCTGTAAACGATCCTGGAACAATTTTGAACAGCAAGAGAAAAAAAAAGAGAGCCAGCTCACTGGCTCACACCCCACTTAAGTACTGAGCGTGACATTTATGGCATGGAATATTCTCTTTGGCCACTTTGAATCAATTATTCTGGCTATATCCCTCCCAGCTTCCTGCACCTGCACATTAGTGAGACCTGGAGAGCCCAACAGTGTCCTTGGTCTCATTGGCAACACCTCATAACATCAGTGTGTTTATCAACATTCTTCACATACAAAATGCAAAACACACCGGCTACTGAGAGGAAAATTTACTCCCTCCCAGCTGAAACCAGGACAGTACCCACCCCTTATTCCATACCATCTCTCATGCTTTGATATGTACACATAAATATCATTCTCTCAGCCTATGTCGCATTCCTTCAAAATGTCTGTTTAGTTCATTTGGTCTGTGACTTTGGGTTCCATCGGTCATAACAGGCTTTCAGAGCAGGAGACATTTTTATGTAGTGTTGGATTTTTGCGTGCTGCATCTGCAGCTTCAGCTGGTACATCTGGCGTGACCGGTGTGTTATATCCATGATCTGCAAGTTGAAGATGTTGCTCTCAAAGAAGTTGTTCAGTGCCAGTTCTGGTTCCATCACTGCTTAGTTTCATCAAAGTTCATTCCCACTGATTCGGGTGATTCTTGCTGCCATACCTTTGATATGACAAATAATAGCTATGGAAATGATGACGTAGTGTTATATAGCAATTAACATCATTCAGTTCAAATTATTGGCTATTTTAACCTAAAATCAAATCTCCTTGAGGTACATATCGGACTTCCCCATCCTCCCGCATCACCCATCCTTGAGCAAAAGCAATCTCACAGGTGGGTTTGCCTTTGCCCAGGGGAGGAATAACCCAGGCTCAGTTTGCCATCATCAGAGACGCGGGGAGAACCTGGAAGATGATCCACCTCTTTCTGAGTGTGACACTGAAACAAGGCCAGAAAGTCACTCTGGGTCTCTTTTCAGCCACTGTTTAGTAGGTCTGTGTGGAAAAGATTTTGTCCCAGATTCAGGACACCACTCAGACAGGAACAGACTGTGGCAAGTCTCCAGTCCTCCCTCCTGCTTAAAGCAGGGTGCCCACTGATTTCAGGCCAGGTTACTCGCAGATTTGGCCAGTTGGGTGGTATTGATCTGAGTAGTAAAAATTGCAAAGAACAGAAACTCCACAATGTTCCTGTGATTCCATTTCAGGGTTGGATTGTTTCCTTCATTTTTTTTTTTCCCTTTATGTCAAGTTAGTCAAGGGTTACATAACTCAGTGAAAGACATCACAAAGAGGAAGAAGAACTTCATGTCTTTTAATGTTTTTTAGTTGACTCGACTGAGAGACACTGTGGATAAGCTGTGTGGTCTAGGTAGTGATTTCTCAAACCTGAGGGTAGTCGTCTCTTCATTGGATGTGTCATTCTCTAGAGGTCTTCGACAATTGACTATGCTTTGAATATTGACTATGCTTTGACGGTTTCCTTTTAGCGGTAACTGTGTTCAGACACAGCTTGAAGTAGTTATTTGCATTAAACTATCCAGGAGGACTGAAGGTCCTCTAAAGTACAAAGAACCTAGGTGGAGCATGACATGACAGGAACACCTCAGGAGACCACTTCCCTTCCTGAAGAGGATCAAAGCCACACAGAACACTTGATTTTTTCTTTAACCAGATAGGAGATGCCAATGATCTGGCAACAATGAACCTCACCAGGACATTTGGTACTATTTGGGACTATTCTGACTGCTCTGTTGTATCACTTTCTCCATAGGAATCTCTGCAGGGTGATTCTCACTTCCATGTTCCTCAGACTATAGATGACAGGATTAAACACAGGGGTCACAATTGTGTAGAACAGGGCAAAGTATTTGTCAGTTTCTGCAGAGTCCCTTGACCGTCGCTTTAAGTAGACTACTGTGGCAGAGCCATAGAAGAGAGTGACCACACCAAGGTGTGAGGAGCAGGTGGAAAAGGCTTTGCGTCTGCCCAGAACTGAAGGCATGACTATGAAGCAAAAGGGAAGGATTGCAAAAAACAAGATGATGGTGTACAGCGTCACTAGGTTCCAGAAAGTGTCTGCACAAGCCAGTTCCAGCAGAGGGGGCACATCACAGAAGAAGTGGTGAAGGTCATGGGATGCACAGAAGGGCAAAGTGAACACCTGATATGTCTGTCCTACTTGCACTGGTACGACAACCATCCATGACCCCACTACCAGTCTGACACAGAGCCCTCCATTCATGGTGAGGGTATAGCGCAGTGGGTCACAGATGGCTACGTAGCGGTCATAGGCCATGGCAGCCAGGAGAAGGCACTCGGTACTGCCCAGTAAAACCAGGAAATACAGCTGGGCAGCACAGGCAAGGAAGGAGATCCTGCCATCATCCCTCAGGAAACCCACCAGCATTTTTGGCAGAGTGACTGATGTGTAGCAGATCTCCAGGAAGGACAAGTTCCTCAGGAAGAAGTACATGGGGCTGTGAAGGCTTGAGTCCATCACTGTGATGAGGGCAATCAGGCTGTTCCCGACGAGAACCATGAGGTAGATGATCAGGAATACCGTGAAGCACGAGCCCTGCAAGCTAGGGTAGTCAGAAAATCCCAGAAGAATGAATCCAGGTCCAGCAGTGTGGTTCTCCAAGCCTGTTCTTCTGGGCATTCTTCCTACAGAGAGGAATCCAAACAACAGGCTCCTAGAGGATGCTGATGGCCTGTCTACCATTACATACAACTCAAGCCTACAGACAGACTACAAACATCAGCGTACACGTGATTGCATATTACATGAGTTTGACCAAGATCTGCATGGAAATTTGGAAATCTAACATGAGATTCTTGCTGCAGCAAGGTTTGTAAGGAGAAGACTGAACAGAATCCTCGAGTCAGAATGACTGGTTTTTGTCACACAGATAAAACAACCTTCCCTTTCTTTTTTAGGTGAGGTTTAGAACATAGAACACGTGGTGATTGATGAGAAACAAAGGAAGACAATGAATAAAGAGTAGCCCCCTTAAGAACAGCCTTGCTTACATTCCTTGTTCAGATTGTGAAAAAGCTACACTTAATGTCAGGCCATTAAGAAGAAATAGGGTGAAAAGGAGGAAAGAGGTGAAAAGGGAGAAAAGTGTCAAGGCAAGGTAAGGCAAGACCTGACCTGGTTCTTAGACCATAGTGAGAGAGACTCATTCTCGCTCTCTTCAGATATAAGCCATCATCCCTTGAAGCTCTGTCTACATACAGAGATGTGAGACACTAGCTTAGAGACTACCTTAGATCTGAATTACTCATTTTTACGTGGCCGAAGGGTGAATTCCCTCAGAAGTAACATTCCCTCAGAAGTAAAATTCCCTCAGAAGTGAACCAGGCTTCTGTCTTCCAGTGAAGCCAGTAACAATGATGCAACCGTGGGACACATTAACAAGATGGATTGGCAGCCATTAAAGCAGAAATGACAGGTTTCAGAGTGCTAACAGGCATTTTTATGTAAGCAATCTAATGCCTGCCTCATGCAGTTTTCAGGCGTACAAAGAAGGAAGTGATAAAAAATCAATGATCTCCTCAGGATGCTCAGTTTTCCTGAACAGGTCAGGCTTTTGTAACTTCAGAATGAACCCGATCTAGTTCACCGTTCTTAACCTTCCTGCTGTGTTGCTTGGATTTGTGGTAGCTTCCAAATCTGACCAAGGGTTCACTCGCTCTGATCCCAACCCAGCAATGCTTCCCAGTCCCCAGCAAGCCCTCACAGAAGCAGAGCAATGCTCTGGCTCTCTGGGGAACTGAGCCTTCTCTTTGCATTTCCCACCTTCCCGAAGCACAAAGGCTTCTTGCTGAGCACATCTGAAGGATGTGAGCTGGAAGCGAGCAGCTCTGCAATAACAGGTTCGTTCTTCATAAGGTTCTTATGAAGAAGAGATTCTGCTGAAAGATGTTAAAGAATCTCAGTTTGACTTGGGGAAGGAACGTTCTCTCCAGTGGGACGGGATTGACGGTGCTGGCTGTGTCTCTCCAGCTACCACTAACTCCCTTCAAGAAGCTCTACGGTATTCATGATGAAAACAGCAGGTTAGAAAACACGTGATAAAAGCCTTCACATTACCCAAGCGAAAAACACAAGATGGTTTTCTCAAGAGAAAAATCTGAACTCACAAAAATATGTTGTCTTAATAGTTTAATAGTTTGGGTTGGTGGGGTTTTTTTTTTTTTTTTTGGTATTCTAGGTATTCCTGCCATTTTCACTCAGATTTTTCTCTCTCAAAGAAGTGCCATTCAGAATTTCCAAGATAAAATTAGAACTCACTTGAGGGAAAAGTGACCGTGAGCCATTACCTAACCTACCTACTTATGCGTGTGAATGGACAGGAAAATGAAATGGTTGTTTATTTTTCTGAAAAATTCCGAGATACCCTCATTTATTTTAAGTTAAAATTTTAACTCAGAGCAACCCTTTACATGCAGGTTATCCACATACCAGCATTTCCTGCTGATTTCAAAACGCCCTCAAACCCACAGCCTCTTCTTTTAAACTCTCCGACAACTCAGTGCTTCACAAAATCGGAGGCACAGTTCAGGCTAGCTTTGCTAACAGGAAACTGCCAGAGCGCTTCTCGTGTGCTGACTGTCTCACGGGCAAATTTCCTGAAGCTGAAGGAAGCCCGTTCCAGTGAGCCCAGTCAAGCTCACAGGTGGCTGCAGCTGCTTCTAGTGGCAGCTGTACTGTCACGCTATCTCAGCATTTCAGGGCATGCCAGAAGGGATTTACCGTTGCCAGGAGCCAACAGGCAGGAACTTGCTCCTCAGTCTGTGATGCTGCCGGCGGCAGTGGAGATCTCTTTTCCTCTCTGTCATTTGCCTTGAAACCACCTGGATGTTCTTCTCCAGACACGTCTCTGCCACCCACATCTCATTATGAGCAAGCAGCCTCAGGAGAAAAGGTCAGGATGCTGGTGTTGCCAGTGCTCCTCCCCTGACACTCACGGCACCAGGAATGATTTTAGAAAGACTGTCAGAATCGTGGATGTTAGCCTGATTGGCAGCTTCGAGAATAACTATATGTCTTTAAAAAGTGGAGAAATTGAGAAGTGAGGTTTAGCTGCTCAAGGGATAACCGCTGAACTTGTGGAAGGGGAGGCAGGGGGTGGGAGGGGAGCAAGGAAGCAGAAAATAAGCCAGTTCAATATGGGTTTAATTTTACTGTGCAGCAACAGAAAAGGCGTCTCTGCACCTCCACTTCCCTGAGTTCCAACCTGTGCCCGTGCCCCACGTTAGCCCCATGCTAGATGTAGATGGCCCCGAGAGGCTGAACTCCAGCTGTTTGTTGACGTTCAGAAAGGGCCTGGAGACAAAACTTGTGAGTGAGATGTGTGCGTGAGAAGGAAAAAGGACTGTGTCATGTCACTGCACTGCAGATCTCTATGTTTGTACAGACTGATCTTGCCCCAATGCCTGAAAACTGGTTGACTGATTCTCACCAGAGTTACCTTGGCTAGCTTTGTAGCCAATAGCACAAATAACCGCTTCCAGAAGAAAGTGTCTCCTGCCATTGTGTGAGGTTAATGTGCTCCCTGATTTCTCTGAAACCCTATGTGTAACTCAACCTGTTCTTTTGGGTTGACCAACAAAGTCAGGATTAAGACAGCAAAGTCATCTCTCACCAGGACCAAGAGACTACCTAGTCAGAAAGGTGCTCAAAGAACGTGTAGACATGGTACTTTGGGACATAGTTTAGTAGGCATGGTGGTGTTAGATTGATGGTGGGACTTGATGATCTTGGAGGTCTTTTCCAACCTTAAAGATTCTATGATTCTATGATTCTATTTCTAAATTCCTCCTTGACTCCTTGCACCCACGTCCTGAATGCTTCTTTTTTTTCTACAGAGCTTATTGATGAGTTCTTTCTTTAGATGAGCTACTCTCCTGAAATATCTGGTTAGTTTTCTATTTATCGCTCTGGACAGTTTTTGTGCTTGGAAGTTCCTTTCCAGAAAGACCAGCTGTACTGAGCTCTGCTACCCTTGAGTGCTGCTGCCCATGAAACTAGCACTAAAAATCCCCTGAAAAGGCAAAAATCTTCTCCCACTATTTCATGGCCAACACAGCCCAGGCCAATGCTAGTTTTCACATCCACAACAGAAACTCCCTCTTTTGCAAGGACTGGATTCAGGTGAACATCACTTTTGTTGGCCTGGCACCTGGGCAAAGAAGTTGTTCCAAGAGACCCCAGATACCTGCTGGACAGCATGCATCCTGCTGGGCTCCCCTTCCAGTGAGTGTCAGGGTTATTAAAGTCCCCAACAAGACCTGGAAGCACTGATCTGGAGACTTCCATGTGTAGCTTAATTATGACTTTCTCCGCTTCCTTACCCTGATGGCAAGTTCTTTGTCTCCCACCAGGATGTCACACTAACAGGCCTCTCCTCTCACCCTCATCCAAAAGGACTCAGCCAAACTGTTGCACATCCCGTAGAGGAGCTCCACATGTACAGCTCCTGCACATGGAAGGCAGCCCCCTCCTCATCTTCCCAGCTCGAATCTCCTGGAAAGCCCATGTGCACCACTGCAGCACCTCCAGCAGTGTGAGCTGTCCCACCACATCTCACCGTTTATTCCACCGATGCCAAAAGTCTGTGGTGGCACATGGGACTCCAGCTCCTCCTGCCCGTGCCCCAGGCTGAGGGCACTGGTGCCTGGTTGGGCTGCAGTGCCTCAGCTGTGGCACCAAGCTCAGACTTGTCACAGGCAAGCATGGTACCAAATGCCCAAGACCCCATGTGTGCAAATGCTTTGGTGGAGACCAGAGACATGCTGGAGTGCGTGGCAGATGACAGGGTAAAGATGAAATGAGGGACCCACTGAGTCCCTAAGGCCAGAGAAAACCAGGATTGGGCTCTGTAGCCCTGGCAGGAGAAGGCTTTGCTGTCTGTAGTGTCTCTGCTGACCCTGAGGGGCTGTGGAGGAGGAGAAGCTGAGCTCCAGGAGGTCAAGGTGGTTCTGAAAATGTCCTTGGCTTTGGATATGTTGTGACACAAGAACACTGGTTAAACTGTTAGACTCTTCCTTGGATGTATCATCAAGGGAGTGAGCAAAAGTTTGATGGAAAGAAGAACCAACAGTGTTTGGGAGTAGCAAAATGATTTGAGACCGCAGTGTGATGGGCTTCCTGTTCATGAACTGCTCTGCATGACCCGGATGAACTTGGGTCATACCTTGCTCTCTGCAGCGGTGGGATTCAGTGGACGGCCAACAGAAACCGAGTCTCTCTGAGATGCCACCTGGGCTGGCGCAAAGGCTTCAAATCTGTCGGTGATGCTGTCTGGGGTATCTGCCCTGCACCTGCTCTGACAGGAATGGCAGAATTTCCCACAGGGCCTGTGCTGTCCCTGCCAGCCCCATGCAGGTGTGCTGCACTGTGCTGGCATCTCCTGTAGCACTACAGGCCTGTAGCTGAGCAGCTGCCCTGCATCAGGTCAGGCAATGTGGGGTGTCCATGAGAAAACTGCCATTACAGGCAGTGGAGATCTAGGACACAGAGCTGAGGGAGACTTGGTTCCATGTGGTCACCTGACTGCCTCTGTAGGCTACTTCAGACATAATGCAAAAGGGGAGGTTTCAGTTGTCCTAACTGCTGTCATTTCCATCTGCCAAGCAAATTTCCCTCCAGGCTCCAGAAGGATGCCCCAAGGTGCTGTCCTCTCCATCAGCACTGCTTCAATTGGAGCTTGCAGCTGCCTGCACACCTCTTGGACAAACTCTGGTGTCACTTCAAATGTCACCAGGTGTTCACAGCTGAACAACACCCTCAGTCACCAGGAATTACAAAGGGAGCTGAGAAAAACAGCTCACGTGCAGGTGCAGCTCTTTGTGCACAGCTGAATGGAGGCAAGAGGCATCCCACCTCCTCTGGGTCTGGGCTGTGAGTGGGAGGGAGATGGGTCCTGTTCCAGCCCTAGGACTGCAAACCCAGGGTGAGATGCTGTGACTGACTCTGCTGGGTCCTTTCCCTCAGCAGGGGTGAAGGAGATCCCTCCTTGTCACTGTCTGGGCACCCTGCCTAACAGAGAGACAAGGAAAGGTGATTCTCATGGCCAGCTCTTCTCCGGAGAGGAGCAATGACACTGCTGGAAGGAAGTGCCTTTCCCCAGCTGAGGGAGGGAACATCTGTGATGACTTCAGCCTGTTTCCCAGCAGGTTCAGTGTTCAGAGAGGGGCAGTCAGGGATTACTTCAGTCTGTTGCGAATGCCGTTCCCCAGGGATGACCCTTCTGCCTGTCCGGAGCTGTCAGCCCTGCAGCCCCAGGGACAGCTGGAGGGAGCCCCGAGGGGACAGAGAAAGTGCTGCCTTGGGCTGGGCCTCTGCTGCTGAGCTGGGCCCGGCTCCTGGGATGGAGGGAGCTGCTGGTAACAGGGCAGCGCTGCAGAAAGACAGCTCTGCCCAGGAGCAGCTCCTCTGCCAAGCGCAGCAGGGCTGAGGGCTCTGCCTGCAGGAGCTGAGGGGAGAGGAGCGAGGCACAGAGAGGATAAAGGCAGCCTGGGGTGGGAGGATGCCAAGAGTTCGGTGAGGGAGAAATCTTCACAGCCCCCTTCATGGTAAGTCTCTGTGTGCAGGGCATGGAAGCTGGTGTTCCTGGAGGGATCTCCTCGAGCTGGTTCATCCCGCAGCCTGTAGGAACTGCCAGGAGGGTTCTCACAGTTTCCCCGGTGTAGGGGAGGAGGATGAGCTCTTGAGCAGGGCTTCCCTGCTGCACCATCAGTAGGACAGGGCATGATGTCTGCCTTGGGTGGGGGGTGAGTGCAAGGGTGCAAAGCCAGGTGTGCAGCCAGGGGTGCCCAGGGCTGTCCTTCCGAGCTGGGTCCCTTCACCACTGTGGGTAGTGTGATGGGGCAGGGACTCAGCTATGAGGGCTGTGGGGAGAAGGTGTGGGTGGAAGGAGAGACCCCTGACGGGACAGGGTCTTTCTGTTGTTGAGAGTGGGCTCCATGGGTCAGCACTGCTCTAAGCTCCATGCTACCCCCAGGACATTTCCAAGGGGATTTGTAAAGAGGATGCTCAAAGTGTGGTTTACCTGAAAGGGAAGGAGTCTGTGCTTTGGGATCAGTCCTCTTTTGTGGCTTTGTGGGAAGTGGGAGACAGGAATTTATTGTTCCACTCTTGAGGAGACACAGAGATGCCCATTATCTTTAGGACTTCTCTGAGCTGCTCCTTAGCCCTTGCACAGACAGAGCTGCCCCTGCAACAGTTCCCTGCTGCCAGGAGGTGTTTGCAGGGCAGAGCTGAGCACACAGGGAGTGGGATGGGGCTCTGGTTCTGAGAGCGCTGACAGGGAAGAGACTTGGGCACAGATTAGCGGTTCCCAGCAGAGACAGCTGCAGGTGGCAGAGACATTGTCAGAGAGGGAGAGGGAGCTGATGCCAGAAAGGTGGTGGGAGGGGGGATTTGGGCACCTGCCTGCCATGCCCTGCAGTGTGGGGACCTTTCCTGGAGAAATTGTGTGGGGACCTTTCCTGGAGAAATTGTGGATCCTGTCATGCAGATTTTTCCATAGAAAAGCAACCAAACCCTTTCCCAAAATTTGGGGCTTTGGCCATTGCAGTGTATACGGATCAGCCGCTCCCTTCAGGTGACAGCAGCTTTAGGATATTTGACTCTTTCAATGGGGAGTCCTGCTTGGTTCCAGGCTGCCCTCTGGAAGTGCACAGCTCTTCCACAGCTCCTCTGGTTTTCTAACTGCCCAAAGGAGAAGACCTTGCAGGGCTAAGGCTATGGAAATGCTGCTGGGCCGCTGTATGCGAGCAGCTGTAAGAAGCCCTCGGTGGCTGGGAGGGCAGAGCTGAGATCATCCTTCGTTATGATGAGAAGGGGTGAGGGACTGGGAGAGCTATGCTTAGAAACTGTATTCTGCTCTCAGCATTGTCCATCTACTTTGTGGAGAACACCTGAGTGTGATTGTCCTCCAGCTCAATCAGATGCCAGCACAGTGCAGTCGAGACCAGGGCTGATGGAGAGACAGGGTCTGTCCTCATCTCACACTAAGGGACAATCCCTTTGCTTCTCAGCACTCACTGGATTTCACCTGGAGTGCAGCAGGAATGCCAAGGGCTCCAGTTCTCCTCAACGGCAGTGCAGTAACCAGAACAGAATCATAGAATCATCGAATGGTTACAGTTGGAAGGGACCTTCAAAGGTCATCTAGTCCAACCCCCCTGCAAGGAGCAAGGACATCTCCAACCAGATCAGGTTGCTCAGAGCCTCACACAACCTGGCCTTGAATTTTTCCAGGGATGGGGCATCCACCACCTCTCTGGGAAACCTGGGCCAGTGTTCTACCACCATCAGTGTAAAAAAAAAATTACTAACATCTAATCTACATGTACCTCCCTCTATTTTTAAACCATTACTTCTAGTCCTATCACAACAGGCCCTACTGAACAGTCCCCCCCATCTTTCCTTAAGGCCTACTTGAGGCACTGGAAGACTACTATAAGATCTCCCCGGAGCCTCCTCTTCTCCAGGCTGAACAGCCCCAACTCTCTCAGCCTGTCCTCATAGGATATGTGCTCCAGCCCTTTTATCATCTTTGTGGCCTCCTCTGGACCCTCTCCAACTGGTCCATGTCCTTCTTGTGTTGGGGACTCCAGAACTGGACGCAGTACTCCAGGTGGGGTCTCACCAGGGCAGAGTAGAGGGGCAGAATCACCTCCCTCGACCTGCTGGCCACGCTTCTCTTGATGCAGCCCAGGACGTTGTTGACCTCCTGGGCCGCAATGGGGGCATTGCCAGCTCATGTTGAGCTTCTCATCCACCAGCACTCCCAAGTCCTTCTCCTCAGGGCTGCTCTCAATCCATTCTCCGCCCAGCCTGCATTTGTGCCTGGGATTGCCCTGACCCAGGTGCAGGACCTTGCACTTGGCCTGGTTGAACTTCATGAGGTTGGCACAGGCCCACCTCTCCAGCCCGTCAACATCCCTCTGGATGGCATCCCTTCCCTCCAGTGTGTCGACGGCACCACACCGCTTGGTGTTGTCAATGAACTTGCTGAGGGTGCACTCTATCCCACTGTCCATGTTGTTAACAAAGATGTTGAACAAATGAATCATAGAATCATTTGTCTTGGAAGGAACATTTAAAGATAATCTAGTTGAACCCCTCTGCAGGCAGCAGGGACATATTCAACTGGATCAGATTGCTCAAACTGGCCTTGAAGGTTTCCAAGGATGGAGGTGGAGAATAAGCAGAGAAAAATCTCAACAGCTGTATTCCACAGTTCAGAGAATTGGGAGAGACGATACTGAAAAGCTCTTTGATGAAAGAAGTGGATTTAATCTGAGATCATCCCTGTTCCTATTTACCTGTTGCCATAGTGCAGGACTGAATCCTGCAGAGCCCACAACGAAGCCCTCGCTCCCAATGTCACCATCAGTCAGGACGAACCACAGCTCATGGAAGGGACCTGCAAAAGTTCTCACTGAAAGGGGAGAGGCAATCCTGGAGGTTTCTCTGAGAAACTGAATAGATCATTCTTAAATAAATCTGTCCTAACTTATTGATGTATTTTCCTCCTTGAACAGACTCCATTCCCAGTGGAAGAAAATGTCCAACGGCAGCTCCATCATGGAGTTTCTCCTCCTGGCATTTGCAGACACACAGGAGCTGCAGCTCTTGCACTTCTGGCTCTTCCTGGGCATCTACCTGGCTGCCCTCCTGGGAAACGGCCTCATCATCACTGCCATAGCCTCCGACCACCGCCTCCACACCCCCATGTACTTTTTCCTCCTCAGCCTCTCGCTCCTTGACCTGGGCTTCATCTCCACCACTGTTCCCAAATCCATGGCTAGTTCACTCTGGGACACCACAGACATCTCCTACCAAGGATGTGTGGCCCAACTATTCTTCTTTTTATTTTTTATCTCAGCAGAGTTTTATCTTCTCACTGTCATGGCCTATGACCGCTACGTTGCCATCTGCAAACCCCTGCACTACGGGACCCTCCTGGGCAGCAGAGCTTGTGTCCACATGGCAGCAGCTGCCTGGGGCAGTGGGTTTCTCTATGCTGTGCTGCACACTGCCAATACATTTTCACTGCCACTCTGCCAGGGCATGCCCTGGACCAGTTCTTCTGTGAAATCCCCCAGATCCTCAAGCTCTCCTGCTCAAATTCCTACCTCAAGGAAATTTGGGTTATTGTGGTTAGTGTGTTTTTTTGTGTTGGCTGTTTTGTGTTCATTGTTGTGTCCTATGTGCAGATCTTCAGGGCTGTGCTGAGGATCCCCTCTGAGCAGGGACGGCACAAAGCCTTTTCCACGTGCCTCCCTCACCTGGCTGTGGTCTCCCTGTTTCTCAGCACTGCCATGGTTGCCTACCTGAAGCCCCCCTCCATCTCCTCCCCAATCCTGGACCTGGTGGTGTCATTTCTGTACTCAGTGGTGCCTCCAGCAGTGAACCCCCTCATCTACAGCATGAGGAACCAGGAGCTCAAGGATGCCCTATTGAAACTGGCCCAATGCACATCATTTCACTGACAACAACCTCCCTCCCCTTCTCCCTCCCTTTTCCAGAGTTTATCTTAGGTCATACATTTTTTTCTTCCCTGTGATGATTCTACTTATATATAATTTTCTAAGTTTATATCACATTTATTGAGACTTGATCCTGTTGTGTTTGAGCCTTGCACCACAGTGTGTCCGATGTCACCTGTCCAATAGCAGCCTCTGTAGAGTTTCCCTCTAGGATGTTATTCTGTCTCACTGCATCTTTCTGTTATCTCCAAGCCCCATGTGTAATGGTCATACTATGACCAAAGAAATGCTGTTGGACTGATGAAATGAGCCATGTGTGTCTTTGTCTTTGTGGGGTTCCGACACCTTGAGAAGAGGTGAGAGATTCAGTTGTCTGCATCCAAGTTCAGGGCATTGCTCTTCTCTCAGCAGTGTCTGGTGGCTTTTCAGGATAAACTTGGGAATGTCATTGTCCTCGATCAGAGAAAGGTGTGATCCAGGGCAGCTGGGAATAAGAAAGAGCTCACTGTACACTGAGCCACAGACAATCCTTTCCTTTACAGGTGTCTCTCTGTTTTCTCCCTGAGTACAGCAGAGATGCTGAAGGTTGCTAACATCCAGGAATATTCTCTAGGGAAGACGGGGATGGAGATTTAAAAAAAACCCCAAACCTCTCAAACTCCTTTCTGCAATCCTGTTTCATTAGCCCTGGCAGTGCAGATCCTCACAAGCCCTTCTGCTTTAGGAGTGGCTTTATCTGACAAAGTCAAACACCAGCTCTGGCCCCTGACCCCGTCATTCCCATGACCCCGCTGCTGCAGAAAGGGCTGACTCCTCGGCAGGCAGTGGGTAGGGGCACTTCTCCTCACAGCACATTCAGCCAGCACCGACCAGAGTTCCAGGCACAGAGCTGAGGGAAGGTCTCCTAGAAAATGTAAAGGACGTGCATAGCAGAGGAGAGTCTATGAGATACGGCTTTTTATCTGCTCAGAGAGATCTTCCCTAAGTTGTCACTGTCCTTCCCTCTGCCATTGTTCAGCCCCACTCGAAACCAGACTACGCATTCACTCTCTCACTCCCTCCACCCTCCGAGACAATAGGGAGAGATAATATAAGAAAAAAAAGTTCGGGTTTCAGATAAGGTCAGAGAGAGATCCTTAAAGTTACCGTTTGGGGAAAAACAGACTTGACTTGGGAAAACTATTTGTTTATTATTAAAAGTAAAGCAGGATAATGACAGAGAGAACAAGATAGCCTCCCCCCACCCCTCCCTCTTCCCAGGCTTAACATTATCTTTACCACCTTCCCGCCCCGAGCGGCACAGTTGGGAAGAGGGAATGGGGGTTGCGGTCAGTTCATGACACATTGTTTTACATTGCTACTTTGTTATCGGGGGAAGAACTTCTTGCATTCCTCCTCTGCTCCTTCGTGGGGTCCCCCCAAGGGCTGCAGTCCTCTGTGAAACTGCTCCAGCGTGGGTCATCTCTTCCATGGGGTGCAGCCCCTCCAGAACGGCTGCCCCAGCAGGCCCTCCACGGGCCACAGCCTCCTTCAGGCATCCTCCTGCCCCCGCGTGGGGACCTCCATGGGCTGCAGGGGGATCTCTGCTCCTCCGTGGGCCTCCATGGGCTGCAGGGGGATCTCTGCTCCTCCGTGGGCCTCCATGGGCTGCAGGGGGATCTCTGCTCCTCCGTGGGCCTCCATGGGCTGCAGGGGGATCTCTGCTCCTCTGTGGACCTCCATGGCCTGCACAGGGACAGCCTGCTCCACCATCGCCATCACCACAGGCTGCAGGGGAATCTCTGCCAGAAACTGCATTACTCCTCCCCCTCCTTCTTCACTGCCCTTGGCATCTGCAGCCGTTCCTCTCACAAGAAATTGTTCACAGCAGGCAGGCAGACGCCTGTCAGGGTCTCTTCACATCATCCATCTGCTCTCCACTTCTTGCAGCTGGGCTGGGCTGAGTCAGGCCCAGACGGTCGCCCAGCAGGAGGCCAGAGGGTGAGGCCTGCAAGGCCCACAAGGCTCACACCTTCCCCTCTCTGCCGCCGCTCAGCTTCTTCACATCATCTTCTTTTTTATATTTTTTTTTCCTGTTTTCCCCTTCTTAAATACGTTATGGCAGAGGCCTTAGCATGGAACATTCTGCTAGCAATTGGCTGAGCCTTGGCCATAGATGGGTCCACCCGGCCCGGTGAGTCCACTGGACAAAGTGGAAAAGATTTCTTGCAGCTTCTTAGAGAAGATGTCACCGTAGCCCCTCTCACTAAATACAACTAGGACACTCTCCTTGGACAGGTTCACATGTCCAGTGGGACAAAATGTCCAATGGCAGCTCCATCACTGAATTCCACGTCCTGTCCTTTGCAGACACATGGGAGATGCAGCTCTTGCACTTCTAGCTCTTCCTGGGCATCTACCTGGCTGCCCTCCTGGGCAACGGCCTCATCATCACTGCCATAGCCCGCGACCACTGCCTCCACAGTTCCATGCACTTCTCCCTCCTCAACCTCTCTCTCCTTGACCTGGGCTCCATCTCCATCCCTGTTCCCAACACGATGGCCTGTTCCCTCTGGGACACCAGTGACATTTCCTACCAAGTTTTGCTGCTCAAATCTTTCTATTTGTTTTTTTAATTTCAGCAGAGTTTTATCTTCTCACTGTCATGGCCTATGACTGCTACATTGCCGTCTGCAAACCCCTGCACTCTTTGATCCAGGAGAGGGACCTGGTAATTGCAAAGGCTGCCAGACCAGCCAGGGGTGCTCAGCGTGAGTATGGCTGCGTACATGTTGGGCTGCACTGGGAGGAACATGGTCACCCAGAGAAGGAGAGTGATCATGCCCCTTTGACTCAGCACTGGCATGGGCACTTCTGGAACAGTGTGTCCCAATGTGGGGCTCCCCATTCTGGAGAAGAGGAGCAGAACTGGAGAGGGACTGGCGTAGATCGGCTAAGATGGGGTTAGAGACCATGTGTCGGGAGGCTCAGAGACCGGGGCTTTTTAGGCCTGGTGAAGTGAAGGCTCAGGGAAGTAAGTTCGTACTTTGATAAAGCTTGAGAGTGGCTTTCAGAGACAATTGGGAGTTTTTATGGTAGTGGGAAAGAACATAAGAAAGGAAAACCAGTATGAATTGCCGTCTGGAAGGCTGAGACTGGACAGGAAGAGTGTGGTGCAACACACCTTCATGCAGAAGGACCACAGGATCATAAAATTATTTAGGTTGGAAAAGACCCTTAAGGTCGTTGAGTCCAGCTGCAAACCTAACTCTGCCACGCTCACAGCTAAACCATGTCCCTAAGCACCACAGCTACATGTCTGTCAAATACCTTCAGGGATGGTGACTTCCCCACATCCCTGGGAAGCTTGTTCCAATCATTGACAACTGTTTCAGTGAATAATTTTTTCTTAATATCCAATCTAAATCACCCCTTTTGAAAACTGAGGCCATTTCCTCTTATCCTGTAACTCATTACCTGGAAGAAGAGACTGATACCCACCTCGCTCCAACCTCCTTTCAGGTAGCTGTAGAGAGTGACAAGGTCTCCCTTCAGCATCCTTTTCTCCAGGCTAAACAACCCCAGTTCCCTCACCGGCTCCTCATAAAAATTGTTCTCTGGACCTGTCATTGCTCTTCGTTGCATGTGGTCCAGCACCTCAGTGTCTTTCTGGCAGTGAGAGGCCCAAAACTGAACACAGCATTGGAGGTGCGGTCTCATCAGTGCTGAGTACAAAGAGACAATCACTTCCCTAATCCTGCTGGCCACACCGTTCCTGATACAAGTCAGGATGCTCTTGGCCTTCTTGGCCACGTGGAACACTATTTGCTCGTACTCAGACAGCTGCACGCCAACACCCAGAAGTCCTTTTACACCAGGCAGCTTTCCAGCCATTCCTCCCCCAGCCACTAGCATTGCCTGGGGTTCTTGTGACCCAAGTGAAGGACTCAGCACTGAGCCTTGATGAATCTCATACAATTGACCTGGGCTCAATGATCCAGCCTCTCTATATCCCTCTGAAGAGCCTTCCTACCCTCCCGCAAATCAACACTCCCACTCAACTTGGTGTCATCTGCAAACTTACTGAGGGTGCACTTGTTCTCCTTCTCCAAATCATTGCTAAAGATATTAAACTGAACTGGTCCAACTACTGAGGCCTGGGGAACATCACTTGTGATCGACTGCCAAGTGGTTTTTACTCCATTCACCACAACTCTTTGGGCCCGGCCATACAGCCAGTGTTTTACCCAGCAAAGAGTGCACCTGTCCAAGCTATGAGCAGCCAGTTTCTCCAGGAAAATGCTGTGGGAAACAGTGTCACAGACTTTACTGAGGTCTAGGCAGACAACATCCACAGCCTTTCCCCCATCCACTAAGTGGGTCACCTGGTCATAGAAGGAGATCAAGTTAGTCAAGCAGGACCTGCCTTTCAATTAGGAGACACTCTGCATCAATATCAATTGGAGAATTCTTCTATCACTTCTTCAAAGTGCTCACTGAAAACTTCCTCTTTCTCTACCCTCCTGAAACCTCTACAATTAGCTATACAAGTCTTAAGGACTTGAAAATCAGAGAGGAGATATAGCTCATTAGCACTTTCTGCATTTTAATGAGCCCATGGTGTATGCAGTGCTGAGTCCATGGAGCTCAGGTGCTGAGAAGAGACTGAACAAACCTCTCAAGGAGACAAAGTCAGAGGCAAAACCCAAAGTACCTTGAAGCCTCAGTAATGAGGCCATTACTGAGAAAGCCTCCCCATGGACTCGTTAGAGCAGATAATTGGAGGCTGTGAGTAAAGGTAGGCAAAGGCACTGTGCAGGTGGCTCTGATGCTGAGTCAAGCCTTGATTTGTTCCATGAAGCAGAAAAGCCAAGCTCTGACCTCAAGCCTATGGGAAGGGGGATCCTGTCCCTCACACGTGGCTCAGGGCCCTTCCTGGGGCAGTGGTTGTGGGGTTCGCAGTGTCCAGTGTAGGACATCAGTACAACTCTCCCAGCTTCCCCATTGGGCTACAAGGAGGAAGTGAGGCTGCAGTGCCAGGAGGACAACATGTCTTCTCATAGCCCTTGGTCGCAGAGAAAACTTCCTCACCTCCTGTGTGCTGCCTTTCTGTCCTGGAGCTCAGCTCTCTAAGGAGAGCAGGTGGGAGATGGTGCAAAGGAGCTGTAACATCCAGCTGCAGACTTCAGTGGAGAAGTCTGATTTCAGGAAAAGTGATGCAAGTCCCAGGTGGCCAATGAGAGAAATGGTGGGGTAAGGGAGGTGAGGAGGAAGGTTGTCCATATGGTGTTGAACTTCAAGGGACTGCTGTTCCTACCTGTCCAGACCTCCTGAGGAGACACTCTGGACCAATATAAATTGAAGAATGCTGCTATCAGCTCTTCTTTCAACTGAAAAGTAATAAAAAGTAGCCTTTACAATCAAGAACATTTTTTTTTAGGTGCACTAGGACATCTTCCTCCTTAACTACACTTTGAAACCTCTCCAATTAGCTGAACGAGTCTTGAAGAAAATTACAGAAAGAGACATGGCTCGTTAGAATTTTCTGTGTTTTAATGAACCCCAGAGTGCTTTTCGGGCTCATTTCATGAACCTCAGATACTCAGAAGAGACTGAAAAAATTGCACAAGATGTTGAAGTCAGGAGAAAAACTCAAAGTACCTTGAAGCATTAATGGGCCCCACTGAGGGTCATTACTGACAAAGCCTCCCCATGGACTCGTTAGAGCAGATAATTGGAGCCTGTGACTGCAGGTAGGCAAAGGAGCTGTGCAGGTGACTGTAATGCTGAGAAGACCCTTGGTTTGTTTCATGAAGCTGAAGGGCCAAACCATGACCCCCAGGCCCTAGGAAGGCTGATCTTGTCCCTCACGTGTGACTCCTGGGGACAGTGGGGTGTGAGGGTGAGCAATGCCCAGTGTAGGAAAACTGTACAGCACGTCCTGGCTTCCCCAAGGGAAGGGACGAGGATGAAACAAAGTCCAGAATCCAAAGATAAGGTTCATCCTAGTAGGCCTTGGTGGCAGAGGAAACTGCCGTATTCAAGGGGACAAAGAGCTTGGCCTTTCAGCCTTGCCAGAGCCCTTGGCCATCTGTACTGCAGGTTTACTCATACTGTCCCCTTCATGCACCATTTTCCCTTCAGGCTGTTGACATCCATCTTGCTTTCCTACCTAGCACCCACATCAGCATTTCTATATCTTCACTGATGTCGTTGCACTCTCATTGGCCATTCCTTGAAACACAAAGCCATGTGCTGATCCAGACTCCCTCTGGGTGACCTCCTGCACCACAATGCTACCCTTTGATGGAGATTTCTTATTCCTCCCCTGCAATCTGAACCTTCCAAGCTGCACTTTCTGGAAGGGTCCTTCTCTTCCCACTACCAAGAAAAGCTTCACCACCTCTGAAACCATCCTTGAAGCAATTGCAAGCTGCTGCTGTGGAGCCCTTGGCCTCCACTTCACCAGGCTAAAGAAGCCCAGGTTTCTCAGCCTCTCCACAAAGGCCCCGAACCTCATCCTGGCAGATCTCCTCTGCACCCTCTCCAGTTCCTCTTCATTCCTTCAGAACAGTGAGCCCCACAGGCAGATACGCTAGTCCAGGTGTGGTCACAGCAATGCTGGGTGAAAGTGGATGATAACTCCCTGTTTGGGTGCCCACCGTCCCCCTCATGCAGCCCCATGTGCCGTTGGCCTGATTCCACAGTGAGCATGCATCACTGGCTCACGTGGCATCCCTCTTAATGCCCAGTCCCTTCTCCTCAGAGTCCCTCCTCAGCTGTTCAGGCCTCAGTCTTCCCTTGGATATGGAGTTATTTTGCCCCCAGTAAAGGACTGCCCACTTCTCCTTGTAAAAATATAGGAGCTTTCTATTTGCTGAATCCCAGACTCCCTCCTTCTGTCCCTGTGGATCCGGGACAAAACAATTTCATGGTCACTAGAGCCAAGGTGGACACTGCTGTTCACATCCCTCACAAGCTCTTCCTCTTTTGGGAGTACCAGGTCCAGGGGAGCAGAAGACTGGATGCCTCGTTTGGCAGCTGTGCTAAGAAATATTCCAGAAGCACCACAAGAAACGTCCTGGACTGTTTGCATCCTGCTGTCTCACTTGGCCAGTGAATACTGGGGAGACTGAGTCCCCCATCAGAGCCAGGGCCTGTGATCCACTGGTCTCCTCAGGTCATTTAAAAGGCATCGTTCATTCCTCACCCTGACTCTGTGACCTGTAACTCTGTCCTGGACCTGGCTGGGATGGAGTTAATTCCCTCACAGCAGTGCACAGGGTGCTGTGCTTTGGATCTGTAACTGACCCAGCTCTGATAACACAGCAGCGTTTTGGCTGTTGCTGAACAGCCCTTGCAGAGCACAAAGGCTTCCTCTTTCTCACACGCTGCCCCCACAGCAAGAAGTCGGCAAGGGCACAGCTGGGAAAGCTGGCCCGAAATGACCAAAGGGATATTCCATTCCATACGATGTCATGCTCCACAAAAACCTCAAGGAAAGACAGAGGAATGGTCATGGTCACGGTGATCTCAAGTCATCAACACTTGTGATGAAGCCCTGCTTTTCTGGAAATAGCTGAACGTCTGCCTGCCGATGGAAAGCATGGAATGAATTCCTTATTTTGCTGGGCTTGCACACAAAGCCTTTGCTTCCCTCTTTACTTGGCACAGACCGAGTCACTTTCTTCTGCGCCCGTGGTGCCTTGCGTCCTTCACTGGGTCACCTGGTTCTGCACAGTGAGAAACCTGCTGTGTGCTGCACCTCGCACAGTCACACAGCTTGGCTCTACACTGGAATGTTCCTCTCACAGTCTCTTTCAAGTCCAGCCCCTCCTATCTCCCACCTCCCTGCTCTCTCTCTAATCCAGCACAGCCCAGCCCAGCCCAGCAGAACAGCCCAGTGTGGACTGGTCCCATGGCTCTGCCCACCGCAGGGTGCTGCAGAGCTCTGGGCACTCACACTGCAGTCCCAGCCCCTCTGAAGGGCACAGCAGCTGCTGGAGGACACAGAGAGGTCTCAGCCTCCCCGTTGGCCCCAGGGCTGGTGCTTGCAATAATGACAGAAGGAAACAGAGGCCAGTCACTCTCAGGGTCTCCTGCAGACATATTTTAAGTGATCCTCAACCCCAGCTCCATTTGCCCTCTTCTCCACCCCCACCAGCCCCACTGCCCAGGACAGCACAAGAGTCCTGGCCCTGGGACTCCTCAGGCAGCACCCACATCTCTCCAGTCTCACCTCCTTCTACCTGCTGGGTGCCCACTGACTCCCATGGCACTGCAGAGTCCTCATTTGTGGGTTTTGCAATTTAATGCTTCACTTTTGAGGGACTTCACCTTTGAAGGTGTTTCACCTTTTGAGTTTCCATTCACTCCCAGCCCAGAGAGGTGGTGGATGCCCCATCCCTGGAAATGTCCCTGGAAATGTTCAAAGAACATGGCACGTCCCCATTCTGTCTCTATTTTTCCAAATTATTTTCCAGAGAGATTGTATATACAATCAGACCAGTCAAACATGAAGCAGCCCGAGGAGGTAATGGGCAGCCCGTGCACCGTCTCCACTGCCATTGGACACAGCTTTTATAACCAGAACTTTTTGGTCCATTTAAAACAAATTATGCTGTGAGCTTAATCCCAAACACCAGGATAACACAAAGAAAAAAAGACTCTTTAAAAGATCAATTATTTTCAAATCTTTTGGCAAGAATTCTGGAGGACGAAACGAGACTTCAGACACTACACTCAGGAGACTTTATTGTATTGAAGAGCTTCAAGTGAACCTGTCGTATCTGAGTGCTGTGCAAGGCTAGACACAACAGGACATAGCCTCAAGTACTAGAATCTAGAAAATGATATATAAGTAGAATTATCATAGGGAAAAATATCCAGTCTACAGGCTTAAGATAAATTCTGGGAAACATGAAGAGAAGAGGAGGCAGGTTCTTGTTAGAGAAACAGTGTACATTGGGGCAGTTTCCATAGGGCATCCTTGAGCTCCTTGTTCCTCACACTGTAGATGAGGAGGTTCACTGCTGGAGGCACCACTGAGTACAGGAATGACACTGCCATGTTCAGGGATGGGGAGGAGATGGAGTGGGGCTTCAGATGGGCAACCACTGCAGTGCTGAGAAACAGGGAGACCACAGCCAGGTGAGGGAGGCACGTGGAAAAGGCTTTGTGCCGTCCCTGCTCAGAGGGGATCCTCAGCACGGCCCTGAAGATCTGCACATAGGACACAACAATGAAAACAAAACAGCCAAATGAGAAACACGCACTGACCACAACAAGCCCAGCTTCTCTGAGATAGGAGTCTGAGCAGGAAAGCTTGAGGATCTGGGGGATTTCACAGAAGAACTGGTCCAGGGCATGCCCTGGCAGAGTGGCAGTGAAAATGTATTGGCAGTGTGCAGCACAGCATGGAGAAACCCACTGCCCCAGGCAGCTGCTGCCATGTGGACACAAGCTCTGCTGCCCAGGAGGGTCCCGTAGTGCAGGGGTTTGCAGATGGCAACGTAGCGGTCATAGGCCATGATGGTGAGAAGATAATACTCTGCTGAAATAAATAAGAGAAAGAGAAAGAGCTGGGTTGCACACCCTGAGTAGGAGATGGCCCTGGTATCCCAGAGGGAATTGGCCATGGCTTTGGGAACAGTGGAGGAGATGCAGCCCAGGTCAAGGAGGGAGAGGTTGAGGAGGAAGAAGTACATGGGGGTGTGGAGGTGGTGGTCGCAGGCTATGGCAGTGATGATGAGGCCGTTTCCCAGGAGGGCAGCCAGGTAGATGCCCAGGAAGAGCCAGAAGTGCAAGAGCTGCAGCTCCTGTGTGTCTGCGAATGCCAGGAGGAGAAATTCAGTGATGGAGCTGCTGTTGGACTTTGTCTTCCACTGGGAATGGAGCCTGTTCAAGTTGGAAAAATGCATGAATATGTCAGGACAGATTTATTTAAGCAAAATCTATTCAATTAATCATAGAAACATCCAAGATTTCCTCTCCCCTTTCCAGAAAAATTTGCAGGTCCCTTCCATGACCTGTGGTTGGTCTTGGCTGAGGGTGAAACTGGGAGCAGGGGGCTCTGCTGTGGGCTCTGCAGGATTCATTTCTGCACTATGGCAATTGGTTAGTAGGAAGATGGAGTGAACTCAGATCAAATCTACTTTTGATATCGAAGAGCTTTTCAGCATTGTCACTGCCACTTCTCCCAACTGGGGAACACAGTTGTGGGAATTTCTCAGTGTTGCTTTTGTTCTGGTCACCCCACCACAGCTGAAGAGTGTTGGAGTCCTTGCCATTCCTGCTGCACTCCAGGTGAAATCCTGTGGGTGCTGAGAGGCAAAGGAACTGTCCCTTAGTGTGGAATGAGGCCAGACCCTGGTCTCAGCTCCACTGTGCTGCCACATTTTGAGCTGGAGGACAATCCCACTCAGGGGTTCCCACCAACAGAGACTGCATGGATCAGAGTAAGAAATTCAGTTTACAAGTGCAGATCTCCCAGTCCCTCACCTCTTCTCATCAGCTCTCCCCTCCCAGCCAGGGGCACAGAGGGCTTATTACAGCTGCTCGCATACAGCTGCCTGACACATTTTTTTTCGCTTTAGCCATGGAAAGATTTCTGCGTTGGCTACTTGGAAAAACAGAGATGCCATAGGAGAGTCATTGCTGAGCAGCTTAGACCCAAACAGGACCCCTCAGGGAAAGAGTCATATATCTTAAAGTTGGGGTGTCCTGAAGGGAGGGTCAGATCTTTTCCAGCCCCACACATTGTGCTGCTGAGAGCCCTAAAGGTGAAGAGAGGGGTTTGCTTCTTTTCCTCCATGGAAAAATCTGCATGACAGGACCCATAGTGCTGGTGTCTCAGCCGGACCTGAACCATCACCCCCCTCTTTAGTGATCTGGCTTCTGGGAAGGCAATTGATGGCCAAGCGCTTTTGTCAGTGAGGAGGGAACGCTGTGCTCTGTGGAAAAGGAGACCAGGGAATGGCTCCCATGAGGGTGTCTGCACTGCACTGCAGGGGATGGCAGGGAGGTGCCCAAATCCCCCCTCCCACCACCTTTCTGGCATCAGCTCCCTCTCCCTCTCTGACAATGTCTCTGCCGCCTGCAGCTGTCTCTGCTGGGAACCGCTTCTCTGTGCCCAGGTCTCTTCCCTGTCAGTGCTCACAGAACCAGAGCCCCATCCCACTCCCTGTGTGCTCAGCTCTGCCCTGCAAACACCTCCTGGCAGCAGGGAACTGTTGCGGGGGCAGCTCTGTCTGTGCAAGGGCTAAGGAGCAGCTCAGAGAAGTCCTAAAGATAATGGGCATCTCTGTGTCTCCTCAAGAGTGGAACAATAAATTCCTGTCTCCCACTTCCCACCCAGCCAACCAAGAGCACTGATCCCAAAACACAGACTCCTTCCCTTTCAGGTAACCACCACTTTGACCATTCTCTTGAAAAGTTGCCTTGGAAATGTCCTGGGGGTGGTACGAAGCTTGGAGCAGCCCTATCCTATGGAGCACACTCTCAAGAGCAGAAGGACCCTGTCCTGTCAAGGGCCTCTTCTTCCACCCACAGCTTCTCCCCACAGCCCTGGCAGCTGATTCCCTGTCCTGTCACACAGCCCCTCAAGGGTGATGTGACCCAGCTCGGAAGGACAGCCCTGGGCACCCCTGGCTGCACACCTGGCTTTGCACCCTTGCACTCACCCCCCACCCAAGGCAGACATCATGCCCTGTCCTACTGATGGTGCAGCAGGGAAGCCCTGCTCAAGAGCTCATCCTCCTCCCCTACACCGGGGAAACTGTGAGAACCCTCCTGGCAGTTCCTACAGACTGTGGGATGAACCAGCTCGAGGAGACCCCTCCAGCAACACCAGCTTCAATGCCCTGCACACAGAGACTTACCATGAAGGGGGCTGTGAAGATTTCTCCCTCACCGAACTCTTGGCATCCTCCCACCCCAGGCTGCCTTTATCCTCTCTGTGCCTCGCTCCTCTCCCCTCAGCTCCTGCAGGCAGAGCCCTCAGCCCTGCTGCGCTTGGCAGAGGAGCTGCTCCTGGGCAGAGCTGTCTCTCTGCAGCGCTGCCCTGTTACCAGCAGCTCCCTCCATCCCAGGAGCCGGGCCCAGCTCAGCAGCAGAGGCCCAGCCCAAGGCAGCACTTTCTCTGTCCCCTCGGGGCTCCCTCCAGCTGTCCCTGGGGCTGCAGGGCTGACAGCTCCGGACAGGCAGAAGGGTCATCCCTGGGGAATGGCATTCGCAACAGACTGAAGTAATCCCTGACTGCCCCTCTCTGAACACTGAACCTGCTGGGAAACAGGCTGAAGTCATCACGGATGTTCCCTCCCTCAGCTGGGGAAAGGCACTTCCTTCCAGCAGTGTCATTGCTCCTCTCCGGAGAAGAGCTGGCCATGAGAATCACCTTTCCTTGTCTCTCTGTTAGGCAGGGTGCCCAGACAGTGACAAGGAGGGATCTCCTTCACCCCTGCTGAGGGAAAGGACCCAGCAGAGTCAGTCACAGCATCTCACCCTGGGTTTGCAGTCCTAGGGCTGGAACAGGACCCATCTCCCTCCCACTCACAGCCCAGACCCAGAGGAGGTGGGATGCCTCTTGCCTCCATTCAGCTGTGCACAAAGAGCTGCACCTGCACGTGAGCTGTTTTTCTCAGCTCCCTTTGTAATTCCTGGTGACTGAGGGTGTTGTTCAGCTGTGAACACCTGGTGACATTTGAAGTGACACCAGAGTTTGTCCAAGAGGTGTGCAGGCAGCTGCAAGCTCCAATTGAAGCAGTGCTGATGGAGAGGACAGCACCTTGGGGCATCCTTCTGGAGCCTGGAGGGAAATTTGCTTGGCAGATGGAAATGACAGCAGTTAGGACAACTGAAACCTCCCCTTTTGCATTATGTCTGAAGTAGCCTACAGAGGCAGTCAGGTGACCACATGGAACCAAGTCTCCCTCAGCTCTGTGTCCTAGATCTCCACTGCCTGTAATGGCAGTTTTCTCATGGACACCCCACATTGCCTGACCTGATGCAGGGCAGCTGCTCAGCTACAGGCCTGTAGTGCTACAGGAGATGCCAGCACGCTGCAGCACAACGGCATGGGGCTGGCAGGGACAGCACAGGCCCTGTGGGAAATTCTGCCATTCCTGTCAGAGCAGGTGCAGGGCAGATACCCCAGACAGCATCACCGACAGATTTGAAGCCTTTGCGCCAGCCCAGGTGGCATCTCAGAGAGACTCGGTTTCTGTTGGCCGTCCACTGAATCCCACCGCTGCAGAGAGCAAGGTATGACCCAAGTTCATCCGGGTCATGCAGAGCAGTTCATGAACAGGAAGCCCATCACACTGCGGTCTCAAATCATTTTGCTACTCCCAAACACTGTTGGTTCTTCTTTCCATCAAACTTTTGCTCACTCCCTTGATGATACATCCAAGGAAGAGTCTAACAGTTTAACCAGTGTTCTTGTGTCACAAGATTTGTTGCCTTTGTGCCAGCCCAGGTGGCATCTCAGGGAGATTCAGTTTCTGTCAGCCACTGACTGTATCCCACCACTGCAGAGAGGCAAGGGGTGACCCAAGTTCATCCAGGTCATGCAGAGCAGTTCATGAACAGGAAGCCCATCACACTGTCGTTCTTCTTTCCGTCAAACCTTTGCTCAGACCATTGACAATACAACCAAGGAAGCGTCAAATGGTTTAGACCGTGTTTGTGGGTCACAGCATGTCCAAAGCCAAGGACATTTTCAGCAGCACCTTGACCTCCTGGAGCTCAGCTTTTCCTCCATCACAGCCCCTCAGGGGCAGCAGAGACACTACGGACAGCAAAGCCTTCTCCTGCCAAGGCCGCACAGCTCAGCCATGCCTTTCTCTGGCCTTGGGGACAGCAGGGTTTGCTCCCTCTGTGGGTCCCTCATTTCATCTTTACCCTGTCATCTGCCACACACTCCAGCATGTCTCTGGTCTCCACCAAAGCATTTGCACACATGGGGTCTTGGGCTCTTGGTACCATGCTCGCCTGTGACAAGTCTGAGCTTGACCCCGGTGCCACAGCTGAGGTGCTGCAGCCCAACCAGGCACCAATGCCCTCAGTCTCAGGCACGGGAATGTGCCACCACAGACTTTTGGCATCGATGGAATAAACGGTGAGGTGTGGTGGGACAGCTCACACTGCTGGAGGTGCTTTTCAGGAGAGGCAGGCTGGAATGATCCGGAGGGGGATGCCCTCCGTGTGCAGGAGCTCATCGTGTGTATGGAGCTCGTCTGCAGGATGTGGTGAGCCCTTGTGTGTGAGGGTGAGAGGAGAGGCCTGTTAGTGTGACAACCTGGTGGGAGAGGAAGAACCTGCCTTCAGGGTAAGGAAGTGGAGAAAGGCTTCTCTAGGCTTGCTTTTTGTTTTTATATTGCGCCAGGAGCTCCTTGTTCATCCATGCATCAGTTAGAAAAATTAAAACTTTCCCTTTTGTTGTAGGTAGGAACAAAATCAAGCTTCCAAATCCTGATATCCTGGGAGATCCTCTGGCATTTCTGACAGACTTCCTCTTTGTTCGGATGCATCACTCCTGAGCTTGGAGGAGGTGCTCCTTAAATATCAACCAACTTTCCAGGGCCCCTCTTCCCTCTACAGCTGTATCGCATGGCACTTTACCAATCAGATCCCTGAAGAGTCCAGAGTCTTCCCTCCTGAAGTCCAGGGCAGAGAGCTTACTGTGCAGCCTCCTTGTTGCCCTGAGGACCTTGAACTCCACCATCTCATGGTCACTGCAGACGAGGCTGCCTTTGAGCTCCACTGTAGTGGATGGGAACATGAGCAAGTGTATCGATGTGAGCGAATGGAGCAAAGTGAGTAAGGCGGATGGGAATATGGGTGAAGGTATCGAAGCAAACAGGATCTGAGCACAATGGACAAAGCGAGAGTACGTGCTGAGAAGCAACGGTGTGATGGACAAAGTAAGAAGTACACGATGAAGAACAATGCTACAACGTCAATCAGGAGTGTGAAGCTGATTGGACAAATAGTGGGGTGGTAGAGCTCGTGCAGATAGTTGCCCTATAGGAATAGAGATCGTAGACAAAGAGCATCCGGGTAAAGAGTATCAAACACTGCTTGTAAAAATAAACTTTGTCTCACTTGCACCATGAGTAAGTCTGTGCCGTAATACGCCACAGATTGCGCCCAAACAGAGACAGAGACTTCAAAAGAGGCTTGAAGAGAGCCCGCACTGGTGGCATAGCCCAGTTGAACCAGAGGCTGGAATCCAGAAACCGGGATTGAGGATCCACACATCAGGAGGTGCACCCATCACCTGCATACAGGTGAGCAACTGGGAACCATGGGATGGAAAATATTCTCAGAACAGATGCAAGGCATTGACGTAATGGGAAGAATGCTAAAAACGCAGGGCAGGACTGTTACCAGCCCACAGTTAAGGACTTTATTAGAGTGGAGTCGTGAAAATCAGCCACAATTTCCTGCAGACGGGACTTTCCAACTAGAGGCTTGGGAAAAAGTGGGGGCAAGCCTCCAAAAAGCCACTGCAGCAGGAGACAGCCAAGCTTGCAAAAACTTAGCTCCTTGGGTACAAATCGTGCTAACCCTCAAGAATGTTTCAACCGTATCTACTTATACTTCTTTGCCTGAGGCCTTGGCACCCCCATTACCAGATCCTCACCCTGTGAGCGTGTCCCCCTGTAACAATGGTATCTCCCCAGAAACTGGTGTGGGGAGGGATTAGCACAGAGAACTCCGTGGTGCCCGTCGATGCAGAAAACTCCAAGATGTGTTCCTGTTCCCCTGTGACCTCGGCTTGTACACCCCGCTTCCGCGCTGTCGTCACCACAGTATCATGTGCAAGATTTGTCTCAGGTTGTGCCTATCAATCATTTTCCTGATACTGTGCTTGCTAATAACGAAACCCATCCGAAGGTAGATTTATTTAACGTGGGTTCAAAAGACTCTGAAAAGAAACCTGAACTGTTCCCTCCTCTGCGAAATGGGAATGTTGGTCATGCAGCTGTTGAAACGTGTGATATCTGGGAAGAGTGTAAGAAAGAGGCAATGCAGAATGGTGACTGGCAAATTGCTTTAGCCTGTCCAGTTATGTACCAAGCTAATCAGCAGCCGGTTTGGCAGCCTCTCAGTTATAATGCCATAAAGGAGCTGCAACGAACAGTAAAGGAGGGAGGGATACATTGTCCTTTTACTACAAGCTTACTTGAGGCAATAGCAGAGTTGTATACCCTGGCTCCACATGATTGGAAATCGTTAATGAAAATGGTGTTAACACCTACACAATTCATGATGTGGCATGCAGATTTTAAAGAAGGATGTACTGTGCAATGTGTTACAAATTTAAATCAACAGATTCCAATAGGATATGAACAATTGGCAGGAGAACGTGCTAATGGTAACCCGGTCCTGCAGGCACAGTTCCCAAGGGAAGCGTATGCCCAAATCAGACATATTGCTCTTAGGGGAGTGAGAAAAATTCCAGCATCAAGGGGCGAAGGACCTCAATCTTTTGTTAAGGTGCTGCAAGGAGCTGATGAGCCATATGCAGATTTCATAGATTGACTGCAAGCTACTTTAGAGCGGCAGATTGACAATGATGATGCAAGAGGGCTGTTGCTATTACAGTTGGCTGTTGAAAATACTAACAATGGTTGTAAGCGTGTATGGCAACCTATGAAAAACCGTAATCCCTCTTTGGCTGATATGGTCAGAGCGTGTCAAGATATTGGCTCAACAGGACACCAAGCTGATGCTTTAGCTAATGCCCTCGCAGCGCAGTTAAAGGTAAAAGGTCAGGACAAGGCAGGTGCTGTTGTTGTGGTGCTTTGGGACATTTAAAGAGAGATTGCCCGAAAAACGCAGACAGAAAAAATTTTCCACCCCGAAACTGTCCTCTTTGCAGGAAAGGAGAACATTGGTCTAATGAATGTCATTCCAGATATCACGCTGATGGACAGCCCTTATCAGATCGCTTGGGAAACATGAGACGAGGGGCGAGGCCGCGCGCCCCAAACAATCAAATAAATCCATGTCACACTGTGTGGTGGGTGACCTCACTCCAGCCACCGCAGGGAGTGCGGGGCTGGAGCTGGCCGCTGCCCACTCAGTCACAATAACAACAACTGATGTAATTCTTATCTCGATGGGAGTTTGGGGTCCCATCGGAAAAGGGATGCATGCTTTGCTAATTGGTAAACCATCAACCACTAAACTGGGACTTTTTGTTTTACCTGCAATCATTGATTCAGATTACAGTGAAGGAATTCAAATCATGGCATGGACACCGCTGCCTCCATGTTTTATCTCAGCAGGACAGCGTATCGCACAGCTTGTGCCTTTTCAAGGGGAAACTTCTGGGAAATCTGGACATTCAGGTAAAAAAGGGTTTGACAGCACTGGAAAACCGCAGGTATTGTGGACAAAATCTGTAAAGGGGACACAACCAATGATAACATGCACCATTGACGGACGTTGTTTTACAGGACTTGTAGATACTGGTGCGGATGTCTCTATAATCCAGAGTTCTGTCTGGCCACCAGAATGGCCCACAGCAGACCCTGCTTCCGCGACTGTGGCAATAGGAGGAATGCAGCGACCAAAACAAAGCGCACATCTTCGAGTGATCATCGGACCAGATGGACAGGTAGCCTGTGCTGCTCCTTTCATTGCTCCAGTTCCGTGCACCCTATGGGGACAAGATGTGCTTGGACAGTTTGGAACTACGGTCCCCATAGCAGAACCGAAACAGAGAAATTGTATGCAGAGAACATCGAACAACCGATCAGAGCCCGGCAGCAACCGATCTTCAAACTCACCTAGCTAACACAGAAACCTGTGTGGGTTGACCAATGGCCCCTATGTCGAGAACGCCTGGAACAACTACGTAGACTGGTGGAGGAGCAATTGGCAGCTGGCCACATCACGCCTTCCATGAGCCCTTGGAACACTCCTGTGTTTTGTATTCCGAAAAAGAATGGCAGATGGCGCTTGCTACACGACCTCAGAGCAATTAATGCTGTAATTCAGCCTATGGGAGCTCTTCAGCCAGGGATGCCCTCACCATCTATGCTTCCAGCCAATTGGCCTTTAACAGTGATTGATGTAAAGGACTGTTTTTTCACTATTTTTCTACATCCTGAATATGCACCGTGTTTTGCTTTTTCCATTCCATCATGAAATCAGCAAGCACCCATGCAAAGATACCACTGGACAGTTTTACCACAAGGAATGCGAAACAGCCCAATGATTTGCCAAGCAGTTGTTAATGCAGCACTTCATCCAGTAAGAATCCAAAATAGAGATGCTGTCATTTATCACTATATGGACGGTATTTTAATTGCTGCACCGCTTGACAGTGACTTAAAAAGGGTTGTTACGCAAGTCTACAAAGCCATCGAACAAGCTGCACTTCACATCTCACCAGACAAGGTACAGGAAACCAGCCCATGGAAATACCTAGGATGGCAAATTACCAAACAGGAAATTCGTCCACAGCCTCTTTCTATAAAGCTAAAGGACACAGTAACGCTTAATGAACTGCAAAAGATTTTAGGTGCAATTAATTGGCTTTGACCAGTCTTGGGACTCACTACTGAAGAATTACATCCATTATTCATACTTTTAAAGGGAAATCCTGATCCATTGTCATCTAGAACAAGAAAGGCCAAGAAGGCTTATCTATAGTTTCACAGGCAATCGAAAATCGGCAAGGATGGCGAAGTCTCCTTGAAATACCAATCATGTTGGCAATAATTGCTAATGTTTTTCAACCTTTTGCAGTTCTCTTTCAATGGGAAGAGAGTACAAAAGACCCTCTACGAGTAATTGAATGGCTCTTTTTGCCACATTCTCAATCCAAAACAGTGGTAACAATTCTTGAGGCTTATGCTAAATTGACACAAAAGGGAAGGGCCAGATTACAGGCCCTTGATGGAGTAGATCCATCTGTAATTTTTTATTCCTGCAACCAAAGGAAATTTGAATTGGCTTCTTGCTGAGAATCTCGATATTGCTTTGGCTGATTTTCAAGGCCAAATCTCTATTCATTATCCCAAACGCCGAATTTGGGCTGAAATTACTAAATTGCCCCTGTATACAAAATTACGTTGCAGACCAACCCCTGTACAAGGCATTACTGTTTTTACAGATGTCTCGGGCAAATCAAGGAAATCAGCCATGGTATGGAAACTATCTCCGGAGGCGGAATGGCAACATGAAGTAAAAATTGTTCTGCAAGGCTCAACTGAAGTAATTGAGCTGGTAGCAGTAAACATGGCTTTGTTAAAATTTAAGGATGAGCCTGTTAATCTTGTCACAGATTCATTTTATGTAGCAGGGATAGTAGCGAGACTTGATTATTCAATGATTAAGAATGTGGATAACTCTTTTTTAATGGCTGAACTTTGCATGCTTTGGTCCTTAATAGATCAAAGAAAGCATGATTTCTATGTGACGCATGTTCGATCTCATACTGATTTACCTGGTCCTATAATGGAAGGTAACCAATTAGCAGATTTCTACACTGTGTCTGCAATAGTTCCTAATCGATTTGAGCAAGCTAAATTGTCACATTCCTTTTATCATCAAAATGCTAGAGCACTTAAAAGACATTTTCAGCTAACCATGACTCATGCACGTAGTATTCTTGCAGCCTGTCCTGGTTGTCAACTCTTAGCCCCATTGCCTGCCAAGGAAGGAGTTACCCCACGTGGAATTAAAGGTAACGAGTTGTGGCAAACAGATGTCACACACTTTGGAGAGTTTGGAAAAATGAAATATGTGCATGTAACAGTCGATACTTTTTCTGGGTATCTTGTTGCTACTGCACAAGCAGGAGAAAGAGTTTGTAAACATTGGCTAACCTGTTTTGCAATTTTAGGTGTTCCACGAAGAGTGAAGACTAACAATGGGCCTGCTTATAGCTCTGCACACGTTCGAGTATTTTTACAACAATGGGGTATTGAACATGTCACAGATATTCCTCATTCACCCGCAGGTCAAGCAATTATTGAGCGAACTCACAGGATTTTGAAAGAACAGCTCAATAAACAAAACAGGGGGAAGATGGGGTTGGAATCTCCACAGGAAAGGTTATGGAAAGCAACTTATGTCCTTAATTTTTTGAATCAAGATGAGACGTATAAGTCAAAATATGAAAAACAACATGGGTTATCCGTACCTCTTCAAAGCGAACCATTGGTTAGGGTAAAGAATCCAATTTCAGGACAATGGGAAGGACCAATAGATATCCTAACTTGGGGTCAGGGATATGCTTGTGTTTCTACAGGTGATCGACTGCAATGGGTTCCATCGGGTTTTGTGCGACTCTATGTCTCAGATTCATTGGAGGAGTCACAGGATTGCCCGCTGTCGGCTTGAATGCGCCTGATAGAAATGTCTGGCCTACCCTTGCTAAAGCAACGAACACAAGCACCATGTGTCTTTCTATCGCTACACCAACCGCTCCTTTTCGTACCTGTTTGGTAGGCGTACCATTAGCAAGTCAGGAATTAGATACTTTTTACAATGTCTCAGTGCAAAGTCCATGAGAAAAACCAGGTGTTCTTGAGCCTCTCTGGTGGTGTCATGAGACATGGCGAAAGACCACCTTGCAACCACGATGGTGGTATAACACCTCTCTAAATATGATACATGATTTTCCAGCCTTGCCAATTCAACCACAGGAATTAGACATTATGGGTACACTGAAAAGTCACATTTGTTTCTCTTTGAACTACATGGCTAAAATATACATGAATAGTTCTGGGTTTGATGTTTCACCACACAAAAAATTTTTTAAGAACTGGACTTGGTGTAACAACACTGCATTGAGTCAAATTATCCCTGGAATCGATGCTATTGGCCTTCCTGAAGATATTTTTTTGATTTGCAGGGATAGGGCATGGAAAGGTATTCCTGGGAAGGCTGTGGGAGGACCATGTGCTTTTGGCTGACCAACGCTATTTCATCCTAATATCCCATCTCATAATTTGACATATCAACTCAGTCATCGTATGAGACGAGGTGTAAAAACGTTCCCAGAGAACTGTGATTTAAATGTAAAATTCTGGAATGCAGCTGAGAAAATTTTTGGTTCCTTGATTGCATCCATAGGGACTGCACACGCATTAAATATGATTAATAAGTTAGGATGTTGGCTTGCTAGAGAAAGCAATGCAACTAGTATCGCTTTGCAAGGCTTATTAATGGATGTTAACTCAATAAGGCATGCTACGTTACAGAACCGAGCAGCAATGGATTTTCTACTCTTAGCTCAAGGCCACGGATGTCAGGATTTTGAAGGCATGTGTTGTATGAACCTTAGTGACCACTCGGGATCAATTCATGCGAATATTGATCAACTGAAGGCTTTGACCCAGCAATTGTAGTTACATTCAGAAGAGGATTTCTTTGGTTTTCTTCCATGGTTTGGGAACCCTGGGCTATGGCTTAAAAGACTTGTTATTTTATGCTTATTAGGAATATTTGTGTTTTTTCTAATTTGTGTCTGTACTCCATGTTTTTTAACTTGCATGCAGCAAATGATCGAACGCAGTATTAACAAAATTACACTTTTGCATGTCAATGTAGTGCTTGCTTTAGAATTCTTAAACAAAGAAGGAGGAAATGTAGTGGATGGGAATACGAGCAAGTGTATGGATGTAAGCGAATGGAGCAAAGTGAGTAATGCGGCTGGGAATGTGGGTAAATGTATCAAAATGAACAGAATCTGAGCACAATGGACAAAGCGAGAGTACGTGCTGAGAAGCAACGGTGTGATGGACAAAATAAGAAGTACGTGATGAAGAACAACGCTACAACGCCAGCCAGGTGCGTGAAGCTGATTGGACAAATAGTGGGGTGGTAGAGATCGTGATAATACTTGCCCTATAGGAATAGAAATCGTAGACAAAGAGCATCCGGGTAAAGAGTATCAAACACTGCTTGTAAAAATCAACTTTGTCTCACTTGCATCATGAGTGAGTCTGTGCCGTAATATGCAACAATGGGGCTGTGCGGCGCTGACGCCGTCCACCACTCTGCCATCCCCAGCGGTGCTGCATCTGCCGGCTGCAGGGCGCCTCGGTCATCTGCCAGCACTGGCGCTGCCGTAGAATCTTCCGCTTCCCCTGCGGCAGCGAGCGAGGCTGCATCTCCCAGTTCTTTGGGGCGTACAAGTGAGTAGAGCTGCCCCATGGGGCTGGGGCCAAGGCCAGGCTGGAGGAGGCTGGAGCTCAGCTGTCACCTCCGTCCCACAGATCTTTCTGCTGGAAGCACCGTCCAGTGCAGAGGGTGTGAATGCTGCAGCAGGAGCAGAGCCTCTGCCTCATCTGCCAGGAGGTGGTGACAGGGCAGCCCTGCTGCGACACCCTGGTCTGTCCCGCCTGCACCAGCACCTGGTTCCACCGCCACTGCATCCAGGTAGGCGGCATCGCCCCCAGTCCCTGACGTGATCAGGGACTTCAGTCTCTTCAGGAACCTCATGGGCAAAGTGCCATGGGAGGCGGCCCTGGAGGGAAGAGGGGCCCAGGAAAGTTGGTCCATATTTAAGGAGCACCTCCTCCAAGCTCAGCAGAGGTGCATCCCGATGAAAAACAAGTCGGGCAAAAAGGCCAGGAGGCCAGCGTGGATGAGCAAGGAGCTCCTGGACCAACTGAAAGTAAAGAAGGAAGCCTATAGAGGGTGGAAGCGGGGACAGGTAGCCTGGGAGGACTACCGAGTGGCTGTGCGAGCGGCCAGGGATAGGGTGAGGAAGGCTAAAGCCCTGATGGAATTGAATCTGGCCAGGGATATAAAAAGTAACAAGAAAAGCTTTTACAGGTATGTAGGTGACAAAAGAAAATCCAAGGAGAATGTAGGCCCCCTCCGGAAGGTAACGGGTGTCGTGGTTACCCGGGATGTGGAGAAGGCTGAGGTACTCAACGACTTTTTTGCCTCAGTCTTCACTGATAAGGGCTCTTGTCTCACCACCCAAGCTGTGGAAGGCACAGGCAGGGACTGTGAGGATGAAGAACCGCCCACGGTGCTCGAAGAGCAGGTTCGGGATCATCTAAGGAACTTGAAGGTGCACAAGTCCATGGGGCCTGATGAGATCCATCCGCGCATCCTGAGGGAACTGGCGGATGAAGTTGCCAAGCCACTGGCCATCATATTTGAGAAATCGTGGCGGTCTGGTGAGGTCCCCGATGACTGGAAGAGAGGGAACATAACCCCCATTTTTAAAAAGGGGAGTAAGGAAGACCCGGGCAACTACAGGCCGGTCAGCCTCACCTCCGTGCCTGGCAAGGTCATGGAGCAGATTCTCCTGGAAACCATGCTAAGGCACATGGAGAGCAAGGAGGTGGTTGGTGACAGCCAACATGGCTTCACCAAGGGCAGATCGTGCCTGACCAATTTGGTGGCCTTTTATGACGGGGTAACAGCATCGGTGGACAAGGGACGGGCAACAGATATCGTCTACCTGGACTTGTGCAAAGCTTTTGACACTGTCCCGCACGACATCCTTCTCTCTAAACTAGAGAGGCATGGGTTCGATGGATGGACCACTCGGTGGATAAGGAGTTGGCTGGATGGCCACACTCAGAGAGTGGTGGTCAACGGCTCAATGTCCAAGTGGAGACCGGTCACCAGTGGCGTCCCTCAGGGGTCCATGTTGGGCCCGGCCCTGTTCAACATCTTTGTCGGCGACATGGACAGTGGGATAGAGTGCACCCTCAGCAAGTTCGCCGATGACACCAAGCTGTGTGCTGCCGCCGACTCGCTGGAAGGGAGGGATGCCATCCAGAGGGACCTTGACAGGCTGGAGAGGTGGGCCCGTGCCAACCTCATGAAGTTCAACCAGGCCAAGTGCAAGGTCCTGCACCTGGGTCGTGGCAATCCCAGGCACAAATACAGGCTGGGCGGAGAATGGATTGAGAGCAGCCCTGAGGAGAAAGACTTGGGAGTGCTGGTAGACGAGAGGCTCAACATGAGCGGGCAATGCGCCCTTGTGGCCCAGAAGGCCAACCGCATCCTGGGCTGCATCAAGAGGAGCGTGGCCAGCAGGTCGAGGGAGGTGATTTTGCCCCTCTACTCTGCCCTGGTGAGACCCCACCTGGAGTACTGCGTCCAGTTCTGGAGTCCCCAACACAAGAAGGACATGGACCAGTTGGAAAGGGTCCAGAGAAGGACCACCAAGATGATCAGAGGGCTGGAGCACCTGTCCTATGAGGACAGGCTGAGAGAGTTGGGGCTGTTCAGCCTGGAGAAGAGGAGGCTCCGGGGAGACCTGATAGCGGTCTTCCAATACCTCAAGGGGGCCTACAGGAAAGATGGGGAGAGGCTGTTCAGTAGGGCCTGTTGTGATAGGACAAGGGGTAATGGGTTTAAATTAGAAGGAGGTAGGTTTAGATTAGATATTAGAAAAAAATTTTTTACAATGAGAGTTGTAGAGCACTGGAACAGGTTGCCCAGAGAGGTGGTGGATGCCCCATCCCTGGAAATGTTCAAGGCCAGGCTGGATGAGGCTCTGAGCAACCTGATCTAGTCAGGGATGTCCCTGCTCTTGCAGGGGGGTTGGACTAGATGACCTTTGAAGGTCCCTTCCAACTCTAACCATTCTATGATTCTATCTGTGCCCCTGGGCCCGGCACTGCGCTCTGCCCTCTACCACTTCTGCTGCGCTCTGTGCCAGGATATGGCAACCTTCCAGGCAGAGATGTTCCGCCTGGGCATCAAAATCCCTGACAGGTGTGTGCCCTGGCCTCCCCTCTGCCTCCCTCCTCATTGGCAATGCTCCCACCGATCCCCTCCTGCCTCCCCGGCTGCCGGTGGGGTGTCCCCCTCACCCCCGGGGCTGAGCGCTCCCCTGCTCTTGCAGGGGTGCTGCCTGGGAGGAGGACGGGGCCTTTGTAGACCATTCCCTGTGGCACAGCTCCTGTGACGCCAGCCAGTGCCTGTGCCCACTGGGATGGGAGCAGGTGGAAGCGAGCGGGTGAGTGCCGCTGACCACGTCCCTGCAGACCCAGGGAGGAGACGATGCCTTTGTCTCCTTCTTGGAGCATGGATGGAGGTTCCCTGGGATGCTGAGCAGGGCCTGGCACAGGGTTCGTGCTGGGAGCTGAGCGCTGGCTGCCAGGGCAGGAGCAGGGTGGAGATGGGCTCAGCACGATGTGGCCCCGCCCCTCCTTTGTGTGCTCAGGGCCGGAACATACCTTATGAGGCCATGTGGCCCCACCCGCCTTCGTGTCCTCAGGGCTGGAACATACCTTATAAGGCCATGTGGCCCCGCCCCTCCTTTGTGTGCTCAGGGCCGGAACACGGCTCCAAGGCCAGAGCTGCCCACCCCTGGCTCATTGCAGACGCTGTCTCTGCTCCTGCATGGTCAAGGGAGGCAGCAGCTGCTGAGAGGGAGTGACGTGTGACGTCAGTGGCTGGTGCTGGCCGCGTTTGGTTCCATCCCTGCAGCCATGAGCCGGCACGCTGTGGGACAGGGCTCCACGGCACGCAGGCGCTCCTCGCCCCGCCACGGCCTGGCGCAGAAGGACGAGCACCAGCGGGAGCTGGAGAGGCTGCGGGCTGAGCTGGAGGCTGAGCGATTCCGCTCCCAAGAGCTGCAGCGACGCTTCGAGGCTGAAACTGGCCGGCTGAAGGAGGCGGCAGAGCGGAAGCGGCAGCTCCTGGCCAAACAGCTCCACTCCGCGTGGGAGCAGCGGCAGGCACAGGAGCTCCAGCGGCTGCGGGAGCTGAACCAGCGGCAGCGGGTGGCAGAGATCCGCCAGCTGCTGCGCTCCAAGGAGGATCAGCTGCGCAAGGCGCAAGCAACGCTGCAGCAGCAGCGCAACAACGCCATCCATCAGGCGTGGCAGCTGCGGCAACAGCTGGCCAAGGAGCTGGTGAGAGGAGGCTGGAGTGGAAGCCAGGCCTGCGGGAAGCTCCAGGACGCCCTCAGCAAGCTGCGCTGGGAGAGCAATGGCCAGCAGGCTGCTCGCATCCTCCGCCTCCAACGGGAACTGATGCTGCAGAGGAGAGCCTTCCTCAAGTACATCTTGGAGCGGTTCAACGGTGAGCAGCCTGCTTCCTGCAGCAAGGCTGGGGCCAAGGCTTCAGACGGGCTCTGCCAGCAGAGGCTCCTAGGCTGCGGGGGAATCAGGCCCTTCTCTCTGGAGAGCCCCATGGGGTTTTCCACCCTCCATGGAGAAGGGCAGCCCAAAAGCTGCAACAGCTTCAAAGATGCGTGCCTCCAGGAGAGAAGGATCAGCCTGGAGGAGGCCCTCAGGGCCATTGGGTCAGACTTGGCTGATTGCTGCTGGGACTCCCCGCCACAAGGAATGAGCAGCGGCGCGTGGTCTGTGCCAGAGCTGGATGTCCAGCACGGAGGGCAGCAGGAGGACTGGCTGCCTGGTAGCCGTCCCAGCAGGCTGCTACAGCAGAACATCCACCTGCAGAGTACCCCCAAGGACCTGCAGAGGCCATGAAGGGTCCTTCAAGAGGAGAACTGTCTTCTGAGGAAGGCAAGCTCTCCGCAAGCACGAGAGGAGCTGGAGCTCATGCAGAAGCCTGCTGGGCTGGGGGAGCAGCTTCAGGCGGCTGAGGAGCTTCAGGCCCAAGAGGCTGCGGGTGAAGAGGGCTCCTATGGTGTGAGCAGCCAGTGCCACACTTGTGAGAAGTTCCAGGTGCAGCTGACTGAGCTGCAAAAGGAGAACACCCAGCTGGCTGAAGAAAATGCTCGCCTGCATGGGCAGATGAGATTGCCAGAAAGGGAAAGAAAGGCGAGTGAGAGAGGAGCGAGATTCTGCCATCCAAACCAAGATCTTCCAAGCCAGCTGCAGGAGGCAGAGCCCAGAGTGAAAGGCAGAAAGAAATGGGAAATAGACGTCAACAGCTGGAGACTGATTCGTTTTGAAGAAGTTCCAGATGATGATGACGACGAGTGACTGATAGCAGGACACAGATGATGCCTGTCCTGTCTTCTTCTATCTTCTCATTAAATCTTTTCTGAACTCTCTCTCTGTGGCTTTTTCTTTTTCGCAGCTTTTTTTCCCCAGCTCTCTCGGCTTTTTGGGAGGCTCAGCTCTTGCGCTTGCAAACACATGGAGACCCAGAATCTTGTTCTGGACAACTTAGGCATTCTGCAAGGAAACAGAGACCCTTCTCAAAGGCTGCAATGGGCGTATGGGGCTTTCTCCAAAATCAATGATCCTTGTGCCCCTTGGGTGTCGCACTCCTTTCTCGGAGCTGCCAGCGATCGCCCTGCCACAGCCTGCCCGCTGCTGGAGCGGCACCGAGCTCCTTCCCTCCCTCCCTCCCTCGGGGAGAAGCCGTGGCTCCGGCGCCCGGAGCGACTCTTCTCTCCTGCTCTCCCTTAGGTGGTGGCGGCGGATTACCATGCAAGCGGCCAACGCGCAGCCGCTGCCTTGCAGCTGCTGCAGGCGCTGCGCAGCAGGATCCACAGAGCCCTGGGGGCGATGTGGGCGACCGAGATCCCCCTCCTGCTCCAGTGCCTGGAAGGTGAAGTGCGGGCGGGGAGGGAGAGGCTGCAGGGGAGGCCAGCGGGGTAGGAAAATGCAGCTTCCCAGCGTGAGGGAGAAGAATTGTCCCCAGTTCCCCACCGCTTGCTCTGCTGCCTTTCCCCTTCCAGGGATCCAGCGCTGAGGTTTGGGGCAGCTGTCCCCTGGCGTCCGTTTGGCCGGGGGATGGACGGGACCACTGATGTCCCCTTGGGCGGCAGGTCTTGGTGGCACGCCCACGTCCTGCCTGGGACAGAGTTTTGGGGAGGGGCAGGACGGGTGCTCCTGGAGGGGGTGCAGCCCCGGACTTAGGAGGACCCCGTCCCCAGGTCAGGCCAGCTTTGCAGCTGCCGTCCTTGGCAATGGCCTGGCAGAAGGGCTGCAAATGGGCAGAGAGCCGTGGGTCACCAAGCAAAAGATGCGTGTTGCTGGTGCGTGCTGTGACTCGGGGGTCAGAGCTGTTCTGGGAGCTGCAGTCACGCAGCAGGGCTCGGCTGCAGTCAGCGTGCCCTTCCCCAGCTGGAATCAGTGGCTCTGGCAAACGCCCCTGGGATCCCTCCCGTGCGTTGGGCTTAGCAAGGCCTTTGCTGTAGCGAGAGCTTTTGCTCCCTCTTGCTTTCCAGGAAAAACCGAGAGCTGCCTGGGCTCTGCAGAGTGGGAGCACCGCGTGCTTAAGGTAGAGCATCCTTGGGGGGCGTCACAAACGAGGGGGAGAAGAGGGAGCGGACAAAGTTGTCGGGGCTGCCTGTGGAGGCAGCAGGAGGTGGGGGCACCTCCTGAGCCCCCTGCGCCTTTCGAAGCAGCGGGTGCCTGCCCGCCGAGAGGAGCGGAGCTGCTGGCTGCACGCGTGCCACGGCTGATGGCTAACGCCCTCCAACGCTGTGGCACGCGCCTTAGCGCTGCCTCCTCCTCCACATCCAGCGTGCCGGGGGTCTCACAGGGGGCGTTAGGGGAAGAGCGGGGTGGGTGCTAAGAAGGTTGGGAACGCTCGCTTCCTCTCCTCTTCATTCCAGTTCCTGCGAGCATCGCTGGAGCGCATCGAGGAGAAGGGCTGGACCGTGGGCCTGAGCCAGGAGCTGAGCCGGCAGCTGAGCAGCTCTGCCCCCGGCTCCTGGGAGAAGGTGCGTGTCCTGCCCTGCGCCAGGCCTGGGCTGGCACCAGGGCTCTGCCCGCACGGGCGGTTTTCGCCGCTTCCCCTTCCCTCCGACCAAAAAGGCCCTTCCCCCTGGGCAGCCCCAGCGGCTGGCTCCAGCCTGGCACTGCGGCCGCCTCGCCTGCTCCCGGGGTCGGTCGGGTCCGTCTGGGGACAGCCCTTTCCTGACAGGCAGGGCCGTGACCGCATCTCGGGCTGGGCCTCTTCTCTTCCAGCTCTTCCTGCACAAGGCTCTTGGGACAGCACTGGCAGCTTGTCGGGACGTCAGGCACGTCCAAGGGCAGGTGCTGCGGTTCCTTGAGGAGGCAAACTGTGCGGAGCTGTCTGAGCCCCAGGTGAGGTGATGCGCATGGCCAGAGCATCTCCTACCTCTTCCTGGGGGAGAGGGAGGGCTGCTCCAGATCTCCTTGGTGTCCCTGCTGTTGCTGTTTCCCCAGTGCTGCACGGTGCTGCCTGGCCCTTGTCGCTGGCCGCAGCTGAGTGCTGTAAGGGTCGGTCAGAAAATCAGTATTGTCTCAACCTTGTCATCGAGGACTTCCAGGTGGACTACGGACTTGATCTGGCCTAAAAGTTAGGCTCACAACTTGACATGAGTTGCTGTGAGCAGCCTGCCTGAGAGGCAGTTGTTTTTTTTTCCTCCCGGGAACAGAACGGAACTGTTATGGACAAGGCCGGCTCTGGCCGTTAAAACAACAAAATGTACAACATCCTTGAAATGGCGGACAGAGTGGCGCGGAGGTGCCACGGCTCATCCCTGTTGTCAAAACTGGCAGAGATAACCGTGCAGCTGCTATCGAGGAGGATGAATCAACACTGCTGTCTCAAAAACAACGGTGAGAAAGTGCCCTTTAATGGAACTTTGCTAATTATAATGTACAAAACAACACACTTCTATCCTAAGGGCCGAGAGCAGGCGGAGATCCCCGAAGTAAGGAGGAGCAAGGTTTGCCACTTGGCATAAAAGGTCGACCCCTAACAACGAGACCCCCGAAGAGCTCTCCCCACCAAGGATCGACATCGACATCGATCGTGAGGACCGGCGGGACGCTGCCTGGACCTGGGACCATAGGGACGCCTTGGACCCGCGGTGGTAGCTATTATCTTCTTTTTCCCTTCCCTACCTTTACTTTTCCTTTTCACTCCCTTTCACCTATCGCACGCCGCTTTACAGGCAAAGTAATAAAGTTTGTGCTGTTTGATTGAAACCAACCCCTTTGGCGTGATCGCCGTAATTTTGCACTTCGAGATCGCATTAAAAGAACCATCACGAGTCCCAAGTGGGCCGTGACATTTTTTTAATTGGCGTAGTCGGCAGGATCCTGAAAGACAGAGAGGTGCATGTTGTGTGTGGTCTGTAACAGGGGAAGGACGGTTCGGTCCAGCCGCACCTAGCCCTACATCCATTCGGATGAGAGGTGTCTAGAATGCAAGGGGGCTGATCCGAATTTCCCGCACACCTCACGCACCTAATGGACTTGAACTGAGGTTTGGACTCTGTCTGACGGGAGTTAATAATCAGATCTCTTAGTGCAAAAGGGGGATCTGTCCTCATATGTATGAGGCTGACTACTCAGGGAAGTGAAGGGCGACGCAGAGAACCTGCATTTGTGGAAACTTAAGTTTGGCCTCCCTGTAGTAGATTTTGGTCCCTTCAACCACTCGGGGAAGAGAAGGGCGACGCAGGGGAACTGCGTGTGTGGAAACTAAGTTTAGCCTCTCCAAAGTGGGTTTGGTCCCTTCGTAATAAGAATGGCAGGAAAAGTTGATGATCGGTACTCTTTGTTAGTGAGAAATCGAGACTCGCTTTATGAGTTCTTGGCACAGCACGGTGCCCGGCCGTCCACACCTGGGCAAGATTGGGCTCGGGATAATTGGACAAATTTGCAGAGCGTAGTAGATCGAATGATTTCCTTGCAGAAGGAGGCGAGGGTAAAATCTGGCAGAGGCAAAGCCATAGTTTGTGCTGTTCTGGGTGCCAGTCTGGCAGCAGCAGTAGAGGACCGCCTTAAGCGGCGAGAGCAGGAGCAACAGATTATTGAGTCGCTACAGCGTTTGGTGGAGGCCCTTCAGGGGACAGTATCCAACCTCGAAAAACAGCTGGAGGGAGAAAAGGAGCAAAACTTTTTGCTAAAATCTATCTTGAGGGAGGAATATCCAAAGAATTCAGAATTGGACAGTGAGACAGATCTGAAGCTTGAGGAGAGAGGTATTCGACAGATAAGTCCAATATACCCTCAGAAGAAATTGGAGGAAGTGAGGGATCGCTCTGGCGACCACCCTCGGGTAAGACCTTTGGTTAAAACAGAATTCTTTTATTTGAATGATGAGGATAGCAACCCACAGATAACAACTAAGGAGTCGCCGTATACCGCTACTGAGCTTGCCAAACTGAAGCGGGAGTACGGGCGTCTTGCCAAAGAATCTGAGACGGAGTATGTGTGGCGTGTATCTCTAATCGGGGAAGATCAAATCCAGCTGAGTGAAAAGGAGGCTGAGGGATATTGGGGTCCTGGAGTCTTTCTGACCACAGGAGATAATCGTGCCCCATGGTCCTTAACTCAGCGAGCTGCCTATTGGGCTGGGGGGTTAAACCCTTTGGAGAGAGGGGATCCTCTTGCAATCACTGGCACAGTTGATCAGCTGGTGGAAAGCGTCCAAAAAGCTGCTTGTTTGCAAATGATGAAAGAAAGAAAGTTAACTCCTAGATGTGAATCTTCAATGATGTTGCTGGTGGACCCTGAGAGCATGACTCCCTTGATAAGGGGACTTCCAGAGTCACTTAAACCTTTGGGGATTCAACTTCGAAAAACCATTGAGACACTCGGTCCCTTAGAAAGATTGGAGGGCTTTATGAGAAGCCATGGAAATACACCCAGTAGCCCTGTGAATGTGTCTCCCTCCAATCTCAGCCCATCTCGACCCTCATCAGGTGATAAAGCAAAGGTGTGGACTTGGGGGGAGGTAGCACAGGAGCTGATAAATTATGGGAGAAAATACGGTCCAGTAAAACTCCCAGAGGACAGACCAAAAGGAATCCGTCAGATAGAAATCAGGGACTCACCCCCCACGTCAGTCAACCTAGCCCTCGTTTTAAAACAGCGGTGGGAGCACAGCCCATGACCCGACAACAGTGGTGGCTTTTGGGAATTAAAAAGGGTGTTCCAAGAGATGTAATGGATGGTTTACCCATTGAAAAGCTGAGCAAGGTGGTATCAAAATGGTGTAACCCGAAACAATACCCACCCAAAGGAAAAGAAATCTCACCCATCACACCCACAGCCCCACCTTTGGAAGACACAGGCAACAGAAACAGTGAGGTTTTTTCCCAGATGCAGGAAAACTAGAACCTCCATTCCCCATCGGTGAGCAAGGGAATGGAGGATGGATTTGTATCCGACAGCTCACCAAGACTAGCAGGGGAGATTTGCTAATTACGGCTATTGTGGGTCCAAAACGTGGACTGGTGACCTTTTTGATTGATACCGGTGCCCAAGTCTCCGCTCTGACTAAAGAAGATGCACAAAGGTGTGGTGTCTCTCCCTCGAGGAGACGTTTTTGTGTCCTGAATGCTTTAGGGTCAACAGAAGCCATGAGTGTTGCTCAGGTAAAGCTAACATTGCCGGGAGAGGAAAACACGGTCACTGTTACAATGGTGATCGGGAATATTCCTACTAATTTATTAGGAATGGATGTCCTTAAAGGGAAAGGTTGGAAAGACCCACAAGGGTTGTGGTGGACTTTTGGGACCCCACAATTAAATATTAGGTTACTCCAAACTGCACCTTCTCTGCCGTTTAGCAAAGTAACTAATGTCAAACAATACCCCCTTCCCCTGGGAGCAAAAGAAGGTATCAGAGCTGTTATGCAGGAACTTCGGGAGCAAGGAGTTGTGATAAATACACATTCTCCTTTTAACTCTCCGGTGTGGCCAGTGCGAAAACCTAATGGAAAGTGGCGACTCACAGTGGATTTTAGGAGATTAAACGCCAACACCGAACCTTTGACTGCCGCAGTGCCCAATTTGGCAGAATTGGTAACAATAATTCAGGAGAAAGCTCACCTAATTATGGCAACTATAGATGTTAAAGACATGTTTTTTATGGTACCTTTGCAACCAGAGGACAGAGACCGTTTTGCCTTTACATGGGAAGGGCAAAAATATACTTTCACCCGGCTACCCCAGGGGTATAAGCACTCTCCTACATTAGCTCATCATGCTCTAGCCCAAGAATTGGAAAAAATACCAAAACCTGAAGCTGTAGATGTTTACCAATATATTGATGACATCCTTGTCGGGGGGGAAGAAATAAAGGAGGTGGAAACAACCCACCAGAATATAATTTCTTACTCGGAAAATTTGGGTTTGCAAATTCCTCTCGAAAAGGTCCAAAAGCCATCACAAGAAGTAAAGTTTTTGGGAATTTGGTGGAAAGGGGGAATGACGTGTATCCCACCGGACACCCTCACTTCTTTAGATCAGATTAAAATGCCTGAGTCAAAAAAGGATTTACAACATGCTTTAGGACTATTGGTGTTCTGGAGAAAACATATTCCGGACTTCTCCATTATTGCTAGACCTCTTTATGATTTGCTGAGGAAAGGGGTCAAATGGGAATGGACCCCATCTCAGGAAGAAGCTATGCAATTGTTAATTTTTGAAGCAACGGCTCACCAGGCTCTCGGTCCTATCCACCCTACAGACCCTTTCCAGGTGGAATGGGGATTTGCTATATCAGGATTATCAATACATATATGGCAACGGGGCCCTGAGGGTCCAGCTCGGCCTGTGGGATTTTATTCTCGCAGCTTTAAAGATGCCGAGAGGAGATACACTGCTTGGGAGAAGGGTTTGTTTGTGGTTAGCCTGGCTCTCATAGAAGCAGAGAAAATTGTACGCCAACAACCAATTGTACTTAGAGGCCTGTTTAAAGTGATAAAGGCAGTTACCAGCGGGACCCCTCCCCCTGACGGGGTGGCCCAGAAAGCCTCAGTACGAAAATGGTATGCCCAGATTGAACACTACTGTAACATTTTCTCAGTGACTGAAGGAGCTTTAAAACACCTGGCTATACAAGAAACAGAAAGCTTGGATGGCAGCCAAGATAAACCTGCCTCTGTCATCCAAGCGGCTCCTCCTTTCTCCCCTGACCAAGCAGTGAGTGCCTGGTTTACCGATGCTTCTGCAAAGAGAGAAGGGAAGGTATGGAAATATCGAGCAGTAGCACTCCATACCTCCTCTGATGAACAAATTATTACAGAAGGGGTGGGCAATGCCCAAGTAGGAGAGTTAATTGCAGTGTGGAGTGTTTTCCAGCGTGAAGCTCAAGCCACTTCTCCTGTCCACATTTATACCGATTCCTACGCTGTGTGTAAGGGTTGTACTGAATGGCTGCCTTTTTTGGGAACAAAATGAATGGGAGGTTAACAGAATCCCAGTGTGGCAAAAGGAAAAATGGCAAGATATCTTAAACATTGCTAAACAGGGGAACTTTGCCGTGGGATGGGTAGCTTCTCATCAGGCAGAGGGGGGCTCAGCAGGTAAATGGAATAACAGAGCGGATGAGTTAGCAAGGCTAGCCCCTGTACAAAAGGACCAAGTCACAGAAGATTGGGAACGCCTGCTAGAATGGTTACATGTAAAGCGTAAACACACAGGAGCTAAGGATCTGTATCGTGAAGCCCTTGCTTGAGGCTGGCCTGTCACCAGAGCAACATGCGAAACTTGCATATCTGCCTGTGAGCAATGTCGTAGGCGACTGGAAAGACACCCTTTAGAAGGTGATCCCCTGCATCTAAGAGAGGGTAAAGGTTTGTGGGATGCGTGGCAGGTAGATTATATTGGACCCTTTAAGAAATCAGGAGGGAAACATTTTGTGTTGGTGGGAGTGGAAATAACATCAGGACTAGTCCAAGCAGAAGCCTTTAACAGGGCTACGGGAGAAAGCACTGTGAAAGCATTGCGACAATGGTTTGGAACTTTTCCAAAACCACAAGAAATACAGTCTGATCATGGTTCCCACTTCACTGCCAGAATAGTACAGGATTGGGCACGAAGTGAAGGGATTAAATGGATTTTTCACACTCCTTATTACCCACAAGCTAATGGTATTGTAGAAAGAACCAATGGTTTGCTGAAACGACTTTTGAAACCACAGGAAGGCAATTGGGATGCTCGCCTGTGGGAAGCTGTCAAAGGTGTAAATGACAGATGGGGGGTAAATGGATGCCCTAAAATCACTGCCTTCTGTCCAAAAGCCCCTACTTTAATCCCCTCTTTAAAAGGACCGAATGACTCTAAAGATCCAGCTCACTTCCCAGGACAACCTGTTTTAGTGGAGCTTCCCACTGTGGGAACAGTACCATTGGTCCTAAAAACCCCACTAAATGCATATGCGTGGGTAGCCTCTGATGCCCTGGGAAAGGAACATCGGATAAATACCCGTTGGATAGTTCCATCATTTTAACTGTGCCTCAAGGAGGCAAGCTCTGTTATTTTATCTTGCAGAAGAACTTCGAGGGACAACAGAGAGTGGGAAAAGCTGCACATGGATGATAATTTGGAAGCATAAATTCTAAAAATGACCAATTTTTTAATTGGGCTTACAATATTTTTCTGCATCTTACCACTAACCTGTAATCAAAAGAACACCGAATGGCCATGGTCTCACGCCTACCTTAGGTTTACAGGAAGCATGGGACCACCTTTTAAACAGTTGGACTTAAACTTGGCCACTGTGGTTAATCATGAAATGGAAATGTACTCAGAGCATGAGTGGGGCTGGGACAGAGACAGCAGGGCTCCCCTCTTGATGGGAACAATTGGAGAAAAAATTCAAATAGGTTGCCGAATGGTCAATGGATCTATCCATGAAAAAGCAACCCAAATTATTGTAAGAAGAACTAATGAATCTGTACTCACAAAGAGTCTCTGTGTCCTTGAAAAGGAAAAATTGGAATGCTGGAGTAATTTTACACTAACCCAACCTGTCTTTGTAATCTGTCTCTGGAATAACCAGAGAGGTGACGTGGCACTCACATTCAAATTTAAGATGGCCATTATTGAGCCAACAACTACTACTACTCCCAGCCCCAACATGACAACAAACACAGCACCTCTTACCACTGAACCAGTTATTGTACTGAAGCCAAAAAGTTTCGAGATTGGACCATATGTAATCAGAAATATGGGCCAGCAACAGATGTTATTTAATCCATCATGGTCCCTCAAACAAGTTGAATTGTCAATGCAAAATAATGCTTCAGAAATTCAGCCAGCTTGCTCACCTTTCCTAAAAACCTCTTATGAGGGATGGACAACCTGGCTGCGAAAACGGACCCCTTCCGAGAAACGAATAAAGAGAGACCTAACTGGTGTTTTGGGAACAGGATTGGGAGTTCTAAATAGTATTGATTCAGAGGTATTGATGAACAAATTGGCTACCACAAGTAGTGACCTGACTAAATTGCAACGTCCTTTACGATCTTCCCTATTGGCTTTGGGAACTAATCAATGGATGTTATCGAATATATTACCAAAATGGGAGAAGGTGAATGAAAAAGACCATGAATTGGTTATAGATGCACTCAGTGTGGTCCAAAACAACCTCTCCCTGGCTCTCAGTTGTATCCAAGCTCAACTGTGGATGCAATCAGTAGCCGCATCAATTATAAGAGAAGGTGAAGAAGGCACTTTCCCCACTGAAATTCGGAAAATAGTTTGGGACAGTGCCACTGACTTTGAAAGGAAATTCCAGTCCTGGTGGTATCTGGTTAATTTTACCTATAACCCCATCAACAGCGTGGCCACAGCTTTTGCGTTAGCAATACACAATGCCTCAGTGGATACAATATACCCAGTCATTGCACTAGGACTGAACCACAACGGAACTGTACTCTATCCTCTAGAGCATAGAGTATGGGCCCGGAAAAATGGGGATAAATGGCAAAGTATTGATGTTGATGCCTGTATTGTGCGGGAACAACAAGGATTCATTTGTGAAAGCAATACCATCAGAGCCCAAGACATTTGTCTTGACACTGAACAAAACATTTGCCATTTCGAGATTCGTCCTGACAAAAACCCTGAGACAATACTTGTATATATTGGCAAAGGTTGTGCATGCTTACGGACTGTTTGCGATTCCATAGCTGTAAGTAATGTAGTTGTAGATACTAGGAACCACTCAAATTTTTGTGTTTGTAATTTTACTAAAATCACTGGATGTGACTTTTCTTACTTAGCACCGGTGACCTCTCACAAACTCTTGCAATCTAATTACACACTGATTCATGAACTGCTACCTGCACCAATTGGAATGAATCTCACTTTGGTAAAAAAATTATTACAACACCAGGATTTGATCAAGATCCTGGGAAAGATCAGGGAAAATGGACAAAAAACCTTAGTAACGATTCATCATGACGTGGATGAAATACACCGTGTTTTGGAAAGGGTAGGAAAAGATTCAGAACATAGATGGTGGGACACAGTTTTTGGGTGGTCACCTACTGCAACAGGCATCTTGAACAAATTCTGTCACCCCATTATTGTTCTCTTAATACTGGTCTTAATAAGTTTTGTTTTATCAGCAATACTGTATGTCAAAATTTGGAAAATGATGAATCAGTTGACACATTTGACTTCTGTACTTAATGCACACAGTCTGCTAAATGTTCCAACCTACATAGATATTCCAAAATCTGCTAGTGCAAGGCAGATTGCCTAGAGAAAAAAATGATATAGAATTAGAAGATTTTTAGTGTATTTTAAAGAAACAGCTTAACTTTTTGCAAATTGTATGGTAATTATGCTGCTGTTACTTTTCTCTTTCTCTTTCTCTCTTCCTTCCTGTCTCCCTTTGAGGGTTATGCTACCACCATGCGGTCCTGACGACAATGTTGAGCCACGGGGTGGTGTAAGGGTCGGTCAGAAAATCAGTATTGTCTCAACCTTGTCATCGAGGACTTCCAGGTGGACTACGGACTTGATCTGGCCTAAAAGTTAGGCTCACAACTTGACATGAGTTGCTGTGAGCAGCCTGCCTGAGAGGCAGTTGTTTTTTTTTCCTCCCGGGAACAGAACGGAACTGTTATGGACAAGGCCGGCTCTGGCCGTTAAAACAACAAAATGTACAACATCCTTGAAATGGCAGACAGAGTGGCGCGGAGGTGCCACGGCTCATCCCTGTTGTCAAAACTGGCAGAGATAACCGTGCAGCTGCTATCGAGGAGGATGAATCAACACTGCTGTCTCAAAAACAACGGTGAGAAAGTGCCCTTTAATGGAACTTTGCTAATTATAATGTACAAAACAACACACTTCTATCCTAAGGGCCGAGAGCAGGCGGAGATCCCCGAAGTAAGGAGGAGCAAGGTTTGCCACTTGGCATAAAAGGTCGACCCTAACAACGAGACCCCCGAAGAGCTCTCCCCACCAAGGATCGACATCGACATCGATCGTGAGGACCGGCGGGACGCTGCCTGGACCGGGGACCATAGGGACGCCTTGGACCCGCGGTGGTAGCTATTATCTTCTTTTTCCCCTTCCCTACCTTTACTTTTCCTTTTCACTCCCTTTCACCTATCGCACGCCGCTTTACAGGCAAAATAATAAAGTTTGTGCTGTTTGATTGAAACCAACCCCTTTGGCGTGATCGCCGTAATTTTGAACTTCGAGATCGCATTAAAAGAACCATCACGAGTCCCAAGTGGGCCGTGACAAGTGCCTGGGCTGGAACCGACTCCCCGTTTCTCTGTGGCTGCAGGGAATGGTTTATGTTGTGTCCCACGCTGCTGAGAGCCACTTCGAGATGGTGCTGGACACAGTGAGTATGGCCCACGCTACTTTCAGCAGAGACTGGACTTATCTGACTTTAAAGAGCTGGAAGATAAGGATCCGTGGTGTTGCTGGGTGGCTTTTCTTTTTTGGTCTTACTTCCGCTTCTGCACCTGCAGCAGCCAGGTGGTGGCAGCTGCCTTTAGGTCAGCCCTCTCGTAAGAGCTACCTGAGAGCTGTGTTTCAGAGGGGACGCGCTGGCGTTAGAGCCCCTGAGGTGTCTCTGGCAGGGACGGGGTTTGATAGCTCGTGGATGCGAGCCACCCAGCTGGGGCAGCTGCAGCAGTTGTTTGCTTGCAGCCGCGTTGCTCAGCGTCAGCAGGAGCTGGCGCCAGGAGGCACGGTGCAGCACTCTGGCCCTTCCTCAAAGCTGAGGGCTGGGAGCAGAAGCCTCCTGAGGTCTTGTTTGCTCTGCTCCCCCGCGGGAGGCTGTAGGAAAGCATTTCTGGGCAGGGCAGGGCCCCGTAGAGAGCGTGGCGCAGCCCGTTCTGGGGCGCTGAGCAGACTGGCCTCCCCTGCGCTGCTGGCCTGCACAGGCTGCATGTCTGTGAGCAGGACCGTGACAGGCTATGGCAGATACCTTGCCAAAGAAAGCTTCCAGAGAGCTTCCTGACCTCTCAAAGCAGGAGCCCGCGGGAGGCCCGGGTGTCTCAGGGCACGTCTCTTGACACAGGTATGCAAGAAGATGATGGAGAAAGCCCAGGGCACCTGTGCCGCTTTCATGCGCACCCTCAGCGGCATTGCGCTGCATGCCCCCAAGGAGCAGCTGCTGAGCCACGTGGATGAAGAAATCGTGGGCAACATCCTGCGGCTCTCCAGAGCCAAAGAGAAGGTAGTAGCAGAGGGCGTGCGGGGCAGGGCTGTACTGAGATGGTCGGGTCTCCTTCTAAAGATCTCCCCGAGGAAGGGTTTGTCCTCAACATCCGGATCAGATTCCCCTGGGGCTTCCCCCTGCCCGTGCTCCTCTCCACCTCTCAGCCCTCCAAAGGGCTCAAGGGGTGCTTTGCTCTCTCTGGCCTCAGGAGTGTCAGCTCAAGCTTGCCCTGGTGGAAAGCATCACCGAGGTCAGCTGTGCCATCCAGGCTGTGGGCGACTGCGGCAGCTTTGAGCTCTCCTCAAAGCGGGAGGCGATGTGGACCTTGCTGGTGAGTGCCTGTAGCTGGGGCAGTCCCACGGGGCGGTTTTGGGCTGCGCCGTCGCGCTGGTTTGCCCGGAAGCACCGCGGTGTCTGGGCTTCACGCGAGCCCCTGGAGCTGTGTCCCGAGCTGGCGGGGCCCTTGGGTGCTGGTGCTGGGTGGCTGCTGCTGAGGAGAAGGGTCCCTCTCGCGGGGCCTTTGGGGATCCGTGGAGGTGCCGAGGCAGCTTCTGCCCAGGCCTGGCAGCAGAGCCTGTCCCCAGGGCAGGCAGAGAAGTGTCCCGTGTCCCTGATGGCTGCCAGCTCTGCACGTGTCTCTCTGGGCCTTGCAGGGCTGGATAAAGGAGGAGCCCCGCGACGCCCTGGTGTACAGGAGTGTTCCAGGCCCTGGAGCAGTTGAGGTGAGGTCTGTTCCACGGGCGCGGGGACCCCCGTGTGCCCCAGCCCAGCTGGCTGGCGTAGCCCCAGCGGCCTTGAGCGTGGGGCCGGCAGCTGCTGGGGCTGTGGAGCGGGGAGGGCTTTCCCCATTTTGGATGTCTCCCAAGGGAAGGGAGCCCCGGGGGTTCCCTCAGCTGGGGGTGGGGTTTGCTCACTGCCTGGCAGGAGGCAGGAATTGCTGGAGCTGAAGGCAGCGCTCGCTGGCATGGGCTGCGCGTGTTGGATTTGTGGCCCTCGATGAGGAGGAACCCAGTGGTGGTTTGAGCCGTGCTGGAGAGGGCTGGTAAATCCCCTTTCTGTTTTCTCCTCCTTTTCCTCGGGCCAGCAAGCTGAGGCCTCCTCTGAGCAGGAAGGAAAATCAAGAAGTGCTGACAGTGTGCTGCCAGTGCCTCTTGTCTGGTCCTTCCAAGGAGAAGATGAAGAGGAGGAGGAGGACAGTGAGGGCAGCTGTGAACATGCAGGTACCCACCGGCCAGTGCCTGCCCACGTCTGGATCAGGAGCCCACCTCAGCCCCCCCGGCAACCCCCGTGATGCAGAACCTCCCCTGTCTTTCCTGCTTTCAGGTCCTGCAGAGGAGAGGCTTGGAAGATCTGGGCCACCTCATAGAAACCCTTCTGGAGGCAGAGGCCTGCTTTGACGACGTGGTCGATGTGAGTAGCCACGGGGCACCAGGGAAAGCGTTGCAGGGGCAGAGAATCGAGGCCTTAGCGGCTGACAGGAGGTGGGCGCCTTTCCCAGGGGAACGTGGGGCTTTGGCTCCTTGCTCTGAGGCTGTGCGTCTGGCCGGGGCCGGGGGCCGACCTGGGGGCTGAAGCACCCGGCATCTGCCGCTGCCGGCCAGGCAGAGAACGGGGCGCTGCTGGAGGGAAGGGCAAGAGCAGCCCTGAGCTGGGCCAGAGCAGCCGGGGGGAAGGCTGGAGCGGGGAGATGCAGGCAGGGAAGAAACACCCGACGCAGGGCAGAGGCGGCTGGAGGGAGCGAGGCAGCAGAGGCTGCAGGGCCAGGTGCTCGGTGGGGTCCAGCGCCACGCTGGGAAGGGGCCGGAGAGGAGGGAGAGGGATCTCGGGGAGAGAAAGAGGCCTGTTGCGAGAGAGATGCACCCTGCCCCAGGTCCTGATGTTCTGGCTCACCTCAGACAAAGAAGGGGAGCGGGAGAGAGCCCTGCAGGTCTGCGCCCATGTGCTGGGAGCCTGCCAGGAGCGATTTGGGCTCGTGGTGAGTAGAGTGCCCCCTGCGTCCCCGGGTGCCTCCTCCTCACCATTCTTGGCCCCAGATGGGAGCCTTGCCCGGCTGGGGGCTGCGTTTCGGGGCTCCTGGGAGCGTGGGGCAGCCCTTCTGCCTGCCTCTGCCCCGTGCCTGCTCAGGGAGCCGGCTGGGCCGTAGAAGCGAGCGGGTGCCGGGGCTGCCTGCAACCCTCTTCCCGCTGCTCTCCCCTGCAGAGAAGAGATCCTTGCAAGGAGTTTGGCTTCCTGGTGGGACTGCTGGGGACTCTGACCAGCGACTGCCTGGCCACGTCCCGCCAGGCAGCATGCGTCTGCCTGGGCTACCTTCTCCAAATGCAAGGTGAGGAGAGCGGGTGCTTCGCGGTCTCGCTCAGGCTGCTCCTCCCTCCCCTCCTGGCCTGGCACCAGCGGGGTCCTGCAGGGCCAGGCCCCATCCCCAGGAGCGAAGGGGGAGGCACCGTGCTCGGCTGGCTTTGTGCCCCCACCCTGTGACCCTCTGCCTCCCCAGGCAGCTCAGGAAGGGGCCCTGGAGAGGGTCGCTGAGTGCCACCTCCCTGGGGCGTGTGTGCGGCTGGGTGCTCAGGGCCATCCCTCGCTGCTGCCCGAGAGCAGGACGTTGTCCCCAGTGCTGGGGCCTGTCCCCCTCCGCGCCTGTCCCTCCCCACGTTCCAGGAGAGACAGAAGAAGTCAGTGGAGGTTTCCCGCCTCCCAGAAACGATGGTGGCCTGCGCAGGAACAGGGGTGCAGCTGCTGGGAGCAGAGGCTGCTGAAAGCCTGAGGCCCCAGCAAACGGTTCAGGAGGAAGAGGGCTCTTTCCAGCTCGGGGTGTGTCAGCCATCGATCAGGCTTGGGAAGTCCTGCCGCGCTGACTTCAGGAGGGGCCTGGGTTTCCCAGTGGCCTTCCCTGCCCCCACTTGCATTTTTGGTTATCAATATCTGGGGCCAGAGGGTGGTTTGCTGTAGGTGTGACTCCTCTTTTCTCCTGGTGTTTGTTCCAGCCACGGCCACGGAGGTGGTGCCCCAGGCAGAGGAGATCAGGCACCTGTGTGAGGAGCTGGAGGGCCCAGACAAGGAGACCCTGCTGGAGACCACTGCCAAAATAGCAGAGGTAACTGGCCCCAAACAGCGGGCTGGCGGCCCAGCTCCTGGGCTCCTGCGCGTCTCCCTGCTCCCCTCCAGCCTCTCGCTGTCTCCAGAGCGAGCGGTCCAGGACAGCTGTTGTTAGCAGGGAGCAGGAGGCTTTGGGACAGGGCTGTCCTTCCGGCACGCTGGAGCAGATACCACGCTGTGCGTGTCTGCGTGTGTGCATGTGTGTGAGTGAGTGCTCTGATCAGAACACAGATTTGGTCCTTGAGCGAACGTGGGGGGAGACACTTCCAAATCGGTCAGCTGCATCAGATGCAAAGGGCGCTGCGTGCACAGCAGGAGGGTCAAGCGTTTGCCTCCTCCGCGACTGCCGCACTAACCGTCCCGTCAAGTTTCCTTTGCTCTGGGAATTGCTGGAGCAGAGCTGTGACGCGGTCTCTCCTGTTCTGACCCCTCTCCAGGCTGTTTGCAAATGCATCCCTGCAGCACAGGCCACAGCCTTTCTGAGGGCCGTCCTGGGCAGCTTGCTGCACGCGCCGTACACGTCTGCAGCAGCAGTGCAGAGATGGGTGCTCGTCTTCCTGGCCCAACGCAGCGAGGAGATACTCCAGGAGGTAAAGGAGACCTTTTATTCCTTTTGTCTTTTCTCCTGTTGGCCGTTGCGCTACACCCTGTGCCGTTGGCACGGGCTCAAGCAATGCCGCCTGTGTGCGGAGCCGAGGGGCTACCGGTGGTCTGAGCTGCGCAGCAGCACCTGCTGCTGGCATCTGCTCCGACGGTGACAGGGTGCGGGCGCTTCTTGCCCACAGTCTCCCGGGGGTCCAGGTCCTTCCCACGAGTGAGGCGCTGGGAGGCACCAACCTTGCCGTTCCTCCCCTTCCCGCAGGGTCACTGTCGGTCCGCCCTGCGCTGGGACCCGCTTCCCCCGCTCTTTCTTCACTGGTCCCCACTTCCCTCTCCGCTGAGCTCGCGCTCTGCTCAGCTCCAGTGGGGCTCGAGGGCCACCAGCAGCGCGCGGAGCCCAGACTCACCCCGTGGCTGTCTGCCGCTGACAGAGGTCCGTCACAGCGACGGCAGCTGTGGCTGGCAGCCCTCAGGGTCGTGCCCGGCCGAGCTAAAGCTCACCCCGCTGCTGGGCGGCTGCTGTAACAGCCAGGGCAGGGCTGGGCCCGGGCACACGCAGTGACTGAGGCTGGGCGTGCGCGTGCGTGCATACGTGCGTGTGCGTGCGCACAATGGCCAAGAGCACACTGAGCTCCCGGGGTCAGGCAGGGTGGAAGGGCTGGAGTTTCGAGCTCGATCTGGACTCTGGAGGCAGCAGGCCTTGCTCCTGTGCTGAACGACTGCGTCGGGGCCCTGCAGGACAGGGTAAAGGATGCAGCGAGCCCTTCTTTCTCCTCTTCATCCATCCAGATTCCGGAAATCCTGGACTTACTTTACAGCTGCACGCAGCACAGCACCCACAGGCCTTTCCTGCTCTCTGCGGTATTTCTCCTTGCTCACTCTCACCAGGAGCCCGTGATCAGCAGTCTCCTCCAGAGAGGTCTGCCCAGGGGCAGGTACGCGCGCTCCCCGCCTCCCCCCGCTGTAGTCCAGCAGAGCTCCCGCAGCTTGCCTGCGCTGGGAGAGCCTGCTTGAGAAGCAGGTCTCTTTTCCCTGCCGGGGCAGTCTGGAGCGTCGCAGGACTGCGTGCTCGCGTCTCTGCTGTGAGCGGGGCGTTGCGAGCCCTACTGCAGATGAAGAGGTTTGAGGGCGCTGCAGGACTGCGAGGTTATGGGCTCAGGGGTGAACGTCTCTCCCCTCGCAGTGCCGTGGTGGAAGTGTGGAGGAGCCTGGGGAAAAGCTGCCTTGGGATTGAGATCCTGAGGTGCTTAGTGGAGAAACTAAACAGAGCAGGAGACAACGGCCTGGGGGCTGACGGCTCCGCGGGTGAGCGCCACAACCGTCGGACTGCTCTGGAGATCCTGACGGTACGTTCAAGTTCAGACACCTTTCTGCAGCTTGGCCTCTGCTTTCTAACTCCTCCTTGAAGGTGAGGGAGTCGGGTGCCCTTTGCAGATGGCCGTGGAGACTCCCAGGGCGCTGCGCTGGGCCCGCCTCAAGGCGCGTGGGGAGCCGGGGCAGTTTTGTGCTCCCGAGGCGCAAGGCTGTCGCAGAAGTGACAAGTGTGGACAGGAACGCGCTGGCGCAGGCAGGCGGGGGAACCAGGCTGGTGGGAAAAGGTCTTGCCTGAACGGGTGGTTCTTGGTCACGTTTCTCTGCAGATCACCGAGGCCATCTGCGAGGTGGCGCTTGCCATGAGGGATGAGGAGGAGCTCAGGGAGCTGCTTCCCCACCTCCTTCCCAGCCTCCTGAGGCGGGCCAGGGAAACGCTGGGCGAGGAGCGGCTGCCTCCCTCCATGAGCAGCTGGAGACAACTGTTCTTCGAGGGCCGAGTGCTTGAGCAGAAGCCGTGCAGGTGAGGAGCCAAAGGGGCAGGTGGAGGGGCTGGCTTCAGCTCCCCTCGCCCAGACTTTGTGGGGCTTGCGGGCCTTTGTGGGGCTGAGGGAGGGCTTCGCCTGCCCAGCTTCTTAGTCGCGCAAACTTTGCGGCTGCTTTACTTCTGCTCCTTCACGGCTCCTCCAGCTCCCGGGCAGGAAGGTCTCTGAAGCATCACTTCAGGGGCGTTTAGCTCTGCGAAAGAGAAGCCCTCCCCCGACCTGCTGTGACTGGAGGTTTCTCTGGGGTTGTGGCGACGGTGGTGGTTTGGTTTGGCTTGCGTTGTTTGCGTTTGATTAATGTGGGTTTTGTTTCTTCTGCCAGGATTTTCCTCTCGGCTATGGAGCTGGTGCTGGGCAAATGCGTGGCGCAGGAATGGATGTGGCTGCTCCTGAATCAGGCAGTGTGGGTTCGCCTGGAAAACCCCGTGGCTCACGCCGAGGGTCTGCGCCTCCTCAACAGGTAAGAGCCCCAGGGAGGCATCGGGCTGCCTCCTGCGGGGCTGATCCCCGGGAAACGGCTGCCAGGACCCTTCCAGCGGGCCTGGGATGCTGTCCGGAGCCAAAGAACAGCGTCTGCATCGGGGCAAGTGAATTTTGGAGACTTGGCCTGGGGCCTTCCTGAGTGACTGTGTGTCCCTCGCTTGTGTCCCCTGCGCAGCGTCCTGCTCCAAGCTGGGGTCCGCCTGCCCGGGGCAGAGCCTCCTGCCAATTCCTGGTCGGTCAAGCTGCGGGTGAGAGCTGCGTTTTTCTTTGCTGATTCGAGGCAGGGGGTGGGGAAGGAAGGGTTCAGAGGGGCTTTACTGAGATCCTGCTGCTTGGGATGCCTTTCTTGTGGGGGAAGATCCCTGCGGAACGAGTCCCTGGAGCGGGACAAGCAGGGGAGCTCCCGGCCGTCACCAGGTTCCCGTGACGTTGGCTGTGTCGTTCCAGCTCTCTCGGACTGAGTGACGACAGGGACGCCGGAGGGAGGCAGGCGCTAGCAGAGGCCGTCCGTGATACCTGTCCCAGCCAGCACCAGCGAGTTAATTAAATAAAGGTCATCACAAGAGGCTTTAAGGAGAGCATTTTTTTTTTATTATTTTCCCCGATGGCACCCTCGTGGTTGGCGAGATCACACGTGGGTGACACCGAGGCTGGGGGCTGTCAGCTGCGGGGCCCCTCTCAGACCTTCCCGGGCTGCGTGAGGGACAGAGTGTGGAAGAGGCTGACCCGTCAGAGGGCGACCCTTGGGGCAGCAGCGGGAACTGCCCTGACCCTGCTTGTGGGGCTGTCCCTGGGGCTGAGCTAAAAATCACGAATGTCGGACGATTGCTCCCACAGCAGAAGTGCCAGCAACTCAAACTCTTGCTGCTCCTCACCGGCCTTTGATGGCGACTCTACAGCACCACAGACATTGGGGCTCCTGGCTTTCCCTGACGAGTAGCACTTCGACATTTAACATCAACTGCACGGAAGTGCCCACTTCGGGACCAGACTACGCAGTCTCTCTCTCTCGCTCCCCCCACCCTCCGAGAGAATAGGAGGAGATGATATAAGAAATACGGCTCAAGGTTTGAGATAAGGACAGGGAGAAATCCTTAAAGTTACCGTCATGGGCAAAACAGACTCGACTTGGGGAAAACTATTCATTTATTTATAAAATTAGCAGGAGAATGAGACAGGGAACAAGATAACCTCCCCCCACCCCTCCCTCTTCCCGGGCTTAACGTTATTTCTACTACCTCCCCTCCTGAGCGGCACGGGGTGGGGGGGGTGGAAAAAGGGAATGGGGGTCGCGGTCAGTTCATCACGCGTTGTTAAATGCCGCTGTGTCATGGTCGGGGGAAGAACTCCTCGCATTCCTCCCCTGCTCCAGCGTGGGGTCCCTCCCACGCGCCACAGTCCTTCGTGAAACTGCTCCGGCGTGGGTCATGTCTTCCACGGGGTGCAGTCCCTCCAGAATGGCTGCCGCAGCGGGCCTCCACAGGCCACAGCCTCCTTCAAGCCTCCACCTGCTCCGGCGTGGGGTCCTCCACGGGCTGCAGGGGGATCTCTGCCTCTCCATGGACTTCCATGGACGGCAGGGGGACAGCCTGCTCCACCACGGTCTTCACCACGAGCTGCAGAGGAATCTTGGCCAGGAGCCGCATTACTCCTCCCCCTCCTTCTGAACTGACCTTGGCGTCTGCAGCCGTTCCTCACAACAGGCTGGCAGACGCCTCTCAGGATCCTTTTTACATCTTCTTCACTTCAACTGCTCATCTCCTCTCCACTTCTTGCAGCCAGGCCGGGCCGAGTTGGGCCCAGTCTGCTGCCCGGCGGGAGGCCAGAGGGTGAGGCCTGCAAGGCCCACAAGGCTCGCGCCTCCCCCTCTGCGCCTTTGCCCTCGCTCAGCTTCTTCACATCTTCTCTTCTCTTTTTTTTTTTCCCCCCTGTTTTCCCCTTCTTAAATATGTTATGGCAGAGGCGGTATCACGGAACATTCTGCTACCAATTGGCTCAGCCCTGGCCAGCAGCGGGTCTGCCCTAGGCCTGGCCAAGTCCACTGAACAAAGGGGAAACTTCCAGCAGTTTCCTACAGAAGCTGCCACCTTAGGCCCCCCCTCACTAACAAAACCAGAACAAGCCCCCAGCATAAAAAAAGACATGGGCCAGTTGGAGAGGGCCCAGAGGAGGCCACGCAGATGATGGGAGGGCTGGAGCAGCTCTGCTGTGAGGCCAGGCTGAGAGAGCTGGAGCTGTTCAGCCTGGAGAAGAGGAGGCTCCGGGGAGACCTGAGAGCGGCTCCCAGTGCCCAAAGGGGGCTGCAGGAAAGATGGAGAGAGACTCTTCAGCAGGGCCTGGTGTGACAGGACGAGGGGTGATGGTTTTAAACTAAAGAAGGGGAGATTCAGACTGGATATAAGGAAGAAACTTTTTATGCTGAGGGTGGTGGAACCGTGGCCCAGGTTGCCCAGAGAGGCGGTGGATGCCCCGTCCCTGGAAACATTCCGGGCCAAGTTGGACGGGGCTCTGAGCAACCTGATCTGGTTGGAGATGTCCCTGCTCCTGGCAGGGGGGTTGGGCTGCATGGGCTTTGAAGGTCTCTTCCCACCCAAACCATTCCATGATTCTATGACTCCGTGTCACAGCAGCCTGGGAGGTGCCACGCCCACAGGCGCATCACAATGGCCGGGCTCTAGAGCTGCCTCCCCAGGGTGGTGCTGCCTCAGTTTCTCTTGGCTTTTGCTCGGAGAGAACCGTGTGTGCATCTGGGGATCGTGTTGCCACCAGGATGATGAGAGCGCTCAGAGGTGAGGGGCTGGTGGGAGGCTGGGGGCTGGTGGCTGCTGGAGGCAGGGTCCGTCCCAGCCGGGTGCTGGGGGCTGCGTCCCAGTGTCGCAGTTCAGCCCCGCTCAGGACCAAGCTGCGCCGTCTCTCTCTCGCTCCCCCCACCCTCCAGTGGGACAGAGAGGGGAACTGGTAAACAAAAGGCAGCAGAAACCATGAACCAAAAAATAAGTGTAAGAGAAGTAACAGGAGAAAACAAATCGAGTACAGTAGCTCACAGCAAACCCCCATGCCCAGGAGCCTCCCCTCAGCACCCTCCTCACTGATCTGCTGAGCATGGTGTCCCAGGGATGGGCCAGCCCTGGGGCTGATTGGGGTAAATGAACCCCAGCTGTTGGCTGGTGGGTAACCTGTCCCAGCTGGGTGCCCCAGGCATAGGGCCACCAGCTCCAGTTCTCCTCCCAGCTCAGGTGAAGGTTAACTCCATCCCAGCCAGACCAGGACACCCAGTCCCCTCTCATCCTGCTGCCAGGCACCTGCGAGAGGTCTCTGGCTCCATCCTCCAGAGGAGCCAGAGGGGCCGCTGACTCAGACATGGCCTGGCCCGGCCGGCTCCGCTTGGGGCTGCACAGCGCTAGCCCTCCTGGCCTCTCCGGGCCAAGCCCCGTGTCCGTTCTGTGCCCAGCTCAGGGTACCCGCGCTGGGCTCGCTGCAGCGTGTTGCTGCCGTTCTGGCACTGGGGAGCCTGGAATGAGCCCAGTGCCCCACGCTGGCCCTCCCGCTGCTGCAGAGAGGGGAACGCTGCCTCCCCTCATCCCACCGCCTGCCCTCGTGCCAGCACAGGCCAGCACAGGCTGTCAGTGCTGGGGGGGCTGGGAAGACCCTCAGCCCTCCCTGCTGCGATGCCCTGCAGCCAGCAAAACCCATCCTTTCTTTTCTTCCAGCTCTCTGCCCGTGCCTGCGTTTCCAGCCCAGAGCTGTGCGTTCTGAGGACAGACGCAGGGCGACCGGGACTGTCCCTGCGGCCGTTGCTACCTTTGCGGCTGTCGGGACTTCTCTGCTCAAGCGGCTGCAAGACCATGAGGTGAGGCGGGGGGAATTGAGGGGCCTCCCCCGTCCCCCTGCCATCCCTGGGGGTGGTGGCAGAGGGGCATCTGGCCTGACAGCACCTCTGCCCTCCTGCACCGATCCTGCCCTCCTGCCATCCCCAGGCACCGATCCTGCCGCTCCAGGGGGACCAGCGGCACCGCTCCCCAGTCCTTTCCCCGGGAGCTCTCGGCGCTCTCCCGGGCATGGCAAAGCCTCTGGCATAAATGCCAGCGTCTCCCCAGCCCCTTTGCCCAGGTGCCCAAGGCCTCCCCTCAGCTCCGGTCTGGGAACTGTCCCGGCGCTGGGGCTCCTCCCTGAGCGAGGAGCGATGCTGTGCCCCAAAGTGCGGGGTGCTCCTGGCTTCCCCTGCGTGCGGCACGGTCTCGTTCCCACGCCTTCCTGTTTGGCATGCGCCATCTGGATCGTTCACGTTCACAGGACAGCCTGCTCTGGGATTTAAACTTTATTCCATGAGCTCCTGAGGAAATAGAACCAACACGAAAGACAGGGGCTCAGTCCCCGTCAGCCCAGACCAGTCTGTCACGTGAATTCACTTCTTCACCAGTCAAGCCATCAGGTTTCATCCCTCGCAACCCAGACCTCCTCATATTGTGCACCTATCAGCAAAAACAGGATCCGGTACCCAGCTGACGGTGAGAGCGCTCGCCCTTCCTCCTCTGGCACGGCGTGAGCGTCCCCCGTACCAGACTGGGAAGCACGAAAGCCTCAGCGCTTCAGCGGCTGTTGGATCCACTTCAAAAGCTTTTTGACCAAGCGTCCGTCAGGCCTTAGCACGAGCTGGGTTAGGCACGATCTAGGCAGGAGTGGAGTGAGCAGCCAGAGCCTTCCTCGCCCGGCACCTTCCCTCTGCCCTCCAGCGTCCCCCGTCCTCAGGAGAGGCCTCCCTCTTGCCCTGACGGCATCCATCTCCCCGTCTGGCTCTCCGCTGGTGTCAGAGCACCGTGGGAGATCTTGCTGTTCCCCGTGGCGGTCCTGAGCGATGCTGCAGCTCGTCCCTCGTGCCCGTGTCGCACAGACGGCGGGGGGGCAGCAGGTCTCTCTGGTGGCTCCTGGGATCCAGGGCAAAGCGAGTCGCGTCAGTCCCCGTTGTGGTCTGTCCCCAGGGTGACCGAGTGGAGACGTACCGGGAGCTGGAGAGCCTCTTGCAGGGCGATGACGGCTCTCTGCCAAGCGGCGTCGTGAACCGCCTGATAGCAGAGGCGTCCGGTGACCTGCGTGCAGCCCAGGTGAGCTTGTCTCTTCCAAGGCCACCAAAGCAGCCTGGCTGCGCCCCTGGGTTTTGGGGAAACAGAGAGCGGTGCAGAGATGTTCCTCGGCTCTTCAGGGCCCGTGGCGGTGGGAAGGGAGAGGCTCTGGGGACTCGTCGGTACAGGGAATGTGGAGAGGGGTGGCAGAGAGCTGTGCGGAGAGGCGGCTCGGGGCTGTTTCTCACTGGGGAGAGCTGGGTTCAAGCTCAAGGTTATTTGAGGAAGAGCCGTGGGAACTCGCCAGCCGCAGGGAAAGGGCCCAGGGGGGCCTGGAGGCTGCAACGGTTTGCTCCTGGCATCTCCAGGAGAGGGAGAGGGCAGCGGCCCGGGGCTGTGCTGAGGAGAAGCCTCCCTGGTGTCGCCAGAGAGCTGCTGGCCTCTCCCAGGGTGGCAGAGGCGGCAGTGGCCGGGCCCTGAGCTCAGCTGCGCACAGGGTCTCGCAGAGGAGACGCAGCCATTCAGCCTGTCCGAGCGCCTCCGCCTTTTCCCTGGGAGCGTTTAACCCGGGCCGCTTTTGCAGGGTGTGACAGACGATGTGAAGACGGCCGCTGGCGATGTCCTGGTGGCTCTGGCCCGCTCGCACTTCCACTTTGTCATGTCTGAGCTCCAGAGCCACCTGAAGGCCGTGGGGAAGGTCCCTGACGAGACTGTGCTGCTCACCTTGGGCAAAATGGCCCGCAGCTATGGTACGGCACCCTTGGCCTCCTGGGGTGGGCAGGGGTCTGCGAGAACGGGTATGAGGGGTCCTCCCCGTCCCTTGACGCTCTGTGTTGAACTGGGGGCCTCTGAAGTTGCTGTTCCTCCTCGCTCCGTGCCCGGCCGCCTTGCCGCTCTGCCTTACCAGTCTGATCCCAGTCCCCGAAGGAGGGGAGCCCACCGGAGACGAACCGGCTGGGTCCCTGTCCCCCACTGTCCTTGCCACATGGCCAGAGGGCTTCCCTGTGCCGCCCTGGGGAAGGCAGCCCTCCCCGCAGCTCTGGCCTGTCCCACGTGGCCCAGCAGCTCGGCCCTGCCAGGGACGGACCCCAGCCTCCCGTGTCTCTCGCTGACCCTTTCTTTCGGTCCCTCTCTCGCTGCCTTCCCTGCAGCCCTGCGGTGCATCCCCTTTGTGGGAATGACGCTGCTCTCCCTGCGCGCCGTGCTGAGCCGGGTGGGGAGCGGCCGGATCCTGCGCGCCGTCTGCTGTGGTGAGTGTCGTCTCCTTGGCGGAGGTCCCAGGGCCGGGGCGCGGGGTGGGCTTTGCTGGCTCCGTGGGATCTGAGAGGGAACGTGGTGGGTGTCAGCCTGCAGCGGGGTCAGGCCCCGGCGATCCCGAGCTGCTGTGAGTGTGTAGAAGGAGCAGGAGAAGCCCGGGAGGTTTCTGCGGGGCTGCACGGAGGAACTCCTGGGTCCCTTCCCAGGCCTTGCGGTCCCCTGCTTTCCGCTGGGATTCAAATCCCTGCTGTGAAAGGACGAGTGTGAGGGCAGGGCAGGGAAAGGAAGGGACGGGGCTGCAGTGAGAAATGCTGGAGGGGAGCAGACCATCGAGGAGGAGGAAGGAAGCGTGGGCTGGTTGAATCCCGACATCTCAGGAGCACAGATTGCTCTCGTCTCCCGATGGGATCCTGGGCTGCACCCTGCCCAGCCTGGCACTGTCCTTAAAAGAGGCTCGGCTGAGGGTGCAAGGTGCTGTCCCTGCTGCGGACTCTCACCTGCTCCCTTTTCCTTTCTCCTGGAGCAGTTCTGGAGCAGTGGTTAAAAGGAGTCAGGACGTACCTCTGCAACTGGGAGCGATGCCCCTTCCCTCGCAGGGGGTGGCACACTTCTGTGAGGCCGTTTACCCGGTCTTCCAGTACGTAGTGGTACGCTGGCGCGACTGCGAGGAGGAAGAGGTGAGGAGTGCTGTTTTCAGCGGCTGGGGCCGCAGCAGGGATGTCCACGTCGGTGGGTCTGTCTGCGCCCGGTGGGAGGGGAGCAGCGGGGCGAGGGGAGGGGGTGGTCTGTGTGAGCGAGCACCCCCAGCCAGGAGCCTGCCGGCACCGTTCCTGAGGCCAGGGGCTCCCTGCCAGGAAGCAGCCGAGTCCTGGGGTCTTTCTGCAGGGAGGCAGGAGTGCCAGCGTGGGGAAATGCCCTCTGCGCTCTGGAGTGAGCTCTTCTGCTGCCGGGCAGAAGGGAAAGGGAAACCCCTCCCAGTTTGAAGGGCAGACTGGTGTGCAGGGGATGCTGAGCCCTGGGCAGACGTTCAGCCTTCCAAGCAAAGCCTCTCCCTTCCCTCTTCAGGACAGGCAGGCGGTGCTCGAGGCGGTGACTGCCATGCTGGAGCTGCTTCTGCGTGAGGAGCAGCACCGCGAGCACGCCTGGGAGCAGCTGCTCTGGGTCCTGCAGCAGTGCGCGGAGCTTCGGGACACCTCCCGCGTCACCAAGGTGAGGCATTGCGCCCGGCCCTGCGCGGCTGCTGGGCCGGGTCTGTGCGAGTGCCGCGAGGTGCTGGGGTGCTGAGGGGCGCCAGGAGAAGCGGAGTAGCCCTCAGAGAAGGTGCGTGGAGAGCAGAGGAGGCCGCAGGCTTTCTGAGCTCTTGGGGCAAGAAAAGAGCAATGCAGAGGGGCCAGGAGGGAGACGAGACAGGAGTCCCTGGGGCTGGTCTTCTCAGGAGGGGAGGTATTGCCACCTCCCTGGGGCTCTGTGTGTGGGAAGAGCTTTGGCCGAATGCCCAGCGCCATGTTCAGTCCCGTCCAGCGATGAGTGGGGTCTGAGGAGTGGGAGGTGCCGGGAAACGGAGTTGTCAACGCAGGGCCCTGTTCAGAGGAAAGAGACCCTCCTGACGCTGCTCTGAGGGGAAGGCAAAGAAGCAGCCCCGTGCGGGAGGGTTTGGGGTTTCCCCTGGGAGCTGGAGTGGGGGGCTGCCCTGATCCCGGCTGTGCTGGGTTTCTCCTTTCCCAAGCGCCTTTAGGTGGCTTGAGCCTCCTCTTCCTCCCCCGTTCTCTTGTAGAGCCTCAGCTGTGTCCTGGAGATGCTGGAGGGAGTGCAGACCCCAGTCTCCCAAGGCACGGCTCTCGCCATCAGCACCGCTGTGCACCGCCAGGTAAGGGCAGCCCGCGCCCCACCACCGGCCTGCAGCCCGCGCGCACGGTTGCCGTGGAGGGGAAGGACCTGCAGGCTGGCAGGGCAGGGCAGGGCGTACCGCCTGGGCCAACTCGCAGGAGGGCTCCGGGGCGCCAGCACCCGAAGGACAGCCTTTCGACGCTGCTCGGCCTCAGCTCCTGGGCAGGCTGGGCTGCTGCAAACCTGTGTGCCTGTGGGGTGGGCTGGGTTTGGGCTGGGGGTCCTGTGCCCAGAGTGCCCAGGGAGGGGAGAGCGGAGAGCACCGTTTCTTTCCAGTCCCGCTCAACGCTGGCGTAACTTTCTCTAAAACGCATCTTATTCCGGCAGCTCTCAGATGTGACCAAAGAGCCTGGCCCGGCCCGTAAGGCGCTGCTGTCCCGCTGCATCCTGCTGCAGGGTGAGGAGGGGAGAGCGGGCGATTCCCCGCCGTGCTGTGGCGGCTCTCTCCCTGGCCTTGGCGCTCGGGGGCAGCCGCCTGCTAACGCAGCGTGCGCTTTCTTCCCCGCAGCACGAGTCCGCCCCGAGGAGACAGTCGAGTTCCTGCAGTCCCAGCTGAGCAGCGGGAGCCAGGCCGGTCGTGTGGCAGCCCTGGGGCTGCTGGGGGTGCTGGCCCGCGCTGACGGTCAGTGCTGCCAACCAGGGACACGGGGCAGGGGCTGGGGCCGCTGGGCTGAGAGCGGGAGCGGGCTGACAGTGGTGCACCCGCAGCCAGGCCCCGCGCTTCTGTCTCCTTGGCGTGCAAAAAGCTTGGAAGTTTGAAGGGATCCCTTCTGCCCTCGGGGCTCTGCCTGAACGCGCACCTCTGTCTCTCTTCCAGCGCCTGCGATGAGACAGAAGCTGCCCCAGGTGGTGGAGGCCGTGCGGTCGGTGTGCGGCGACGCCAGTGCCCAGGTGAGCTGGTTTGGGAAGGGATGCTGGTGCTCAGGGGAGGCAGAGATGCCCTTTCTCTCCGGGCAGAGCTGAGGTGCCTGGGGAAGTGCTGGCGTGTTGCCCAGGCGGAGGAGGATGGCTCCTCCCCAGGGAGAGCTGCTGGAGCGGAGCGGGGAGGTCGCTGTGCTCTGTGGGGCAAACGCCCGTCCAGCCTGGTGCTAAAGCCCAGCCCTGACACCGGGAGTGAAAGCTTTTGCCGTGCTCTCGTCGTCTCTCCGCCAGCCACAGCAAAGGCGACTTCCCTTTGGGTTCTGACCAGGAGGATGGTAACCACGCTCTCCCCTGGCAGGTGCGCAGGGCCGTTCTGGAGTTCATCAGGGAGCTGCTCAGCTCGGACTTCCAGAGCTGCTGGGCGTGGGATGTGGTGGGGCACATCTTCACAGAGTTCAGCCGGACCTCGGGCAGACCGGTAAGGGCAGAGCAGGACCCCCAGGGCTTTGACCCGACGCCGGTGGCTGATGTGGGTTTACACCGGGGTGTGCCACCCGGGATGGCACGGCTGCAGGAGCACCCCACGGGCTGAGCTGTGCCCGCGGGCCCCTTCAGCAAAGGCGCCTGGTGAAGGGAGGGGCTTGCAGGGACAGGACCCCCTCCGTCCTGCAGTGCTGGGGGACAAACAGCAGCACACAGCCCGGGCAGGCAGGTGGGGCTGGCTGGAGCTTCCCATGGCCGCCTTGTGCTGCGGCCCTCCAAAGCACACCCTGCCCGTCCCGTCGCAGCCTGGGGGCCTGCGTCCCTCCTGGAGAGGGAGCAGGCCGTTTGGCCGTGCCTTCCCTGAGCGTTTCCAGCTGGATACCCAGGGGGCCAATGCTGGGGACGGCTGAGCCTCCTGCTGACATGGCGAGGATCTTCCCTCTGGCCGGAGCTTCCCTCCGGCTGGGAGATCCGTGTGCGTGGCTTTGGGGCTCAGGAGGCTCTGCTTTGGGAGCAGGGCAAAGGAAAGGGCTTCTGGGCGTGGATCCTCCGCATCCCCCGGGCCGGCCGTGCTGCCTTCAGGGCTGGCGCCGAGCACAGCCCTGCCGAAGGGCCTGTTTCTCACCTCGCTTTTGTGGAGGACAGCAGCGTTTGGGCCCCAGGGGACCATGCAGACAAGCAGCGGTGCTCTCTGCTCCCAGGCTTCCCAGTCCTTCCCCAGGGTCTGGGACCTGGTCCTCAAGCTGGGTCCAGCTGTCCTTGTCCTCCTGCGGGAGGTCAGTGCTGGCGGGAGGCAGGCACAGCCGCGCTGTGGGTCGTGCCTGAGCCTCGCAGGTTGGGGGCTGAGAGTAACAGGGGTTGGGCCACCTCTCTCTTCCAGGTCGCAGGAGGGCTCTTCTCCTGGGAGGCAGAGGAGGACAAAGCAATCCGAACCCTGTGCATGGACATCCTGGGCTCGCTGGATGTCTCCCTGAGAGGGATGACCAAAGTGAGTAGCCTTCCGCCCTGCTGCTGTCACCACTGCTTGCCTTCAGGACATTTTTCCTAGCGCTCCCCCAGGCCCTGAACCTCTCCCCTCCCGTGCCCTGAATCGCACAAGGCTTGGGGGAACACGGATCGACCCTTCGGTCCTCAAGCTGAGTGGAAATGCCAAGGTGGCGAATTGCCCGGTTCTTCTCTGCAGCTCCTGTGGCCGAGGCTGCTGCAGTACGTGATGCCAGCCCAGTACAGCGGCATGCTGGTCCCGCTCTCCCGCTGCCTCCGAGCCGTGGCTGAGAGACGGGAGAGAGCGGGCTGCGAGCAAGAAGAGGAGGAGCCTGATGCCATGGACGCCCAGGAGCGAGGTAGGAGCCCCAGAGAGTGCTGCTGGGTTTGGCCAAAGGCTGGGGCGGTGCGTGTCTCCCTGCGCCCCACCAGCCCTCAGCAGGAGCCTGGGAAATCCAAAGCTTGGAGCCAGGCTCTGCTGCTGGGCACGAGGGGCTCTGGCCTGCGTTGCCCCTTGCCCGCTGCAAGGCCAGGCTCTCCTGCTCGCGGTGCCCTCTCCTGGGGAGCCAGGACTCATCCTGGCCGTGCTGGAGCTGGGCAGCCCTGGGCGCTCCCCAGAGCCAGCGGTGGGGCAGCGCGGCTGCTCTAAGCTCTCAGCCCTGGGCGGGGGCGTCGGAGGGGCGAGGGTCAGGGCCCGGCGGGGGCTCATCAGCTCACGCAGCCTTTCTCCCTCCCCGCAGCCTTGCTGCCGGCTCCCCAGGCCCTCTTGGTTCGACTGCTGGTGAGTAGTGGGGCCCTGGGGCCTGGGCTGGTGGGAGAGCCTGGGGCAGAGATGCTGTGGAGGCCGGTGCCAGGCGCCCTCGAGGAGGAGGCGGCGTGCCCGAGTCACCCCGAGCCCCTTGGGGGTCGCACTCCTTTCTCGGAGCTGCCAGCGACCGCCCTGCCACGGCCTGCCCGCTGCTGGAGCGGCGCCGAGCTCCTTCCCTCCCTCCCTCCCTCGGGGAGAAGCCGTGGCTCCGGCGCCCGGAGCGACTCTTCTCTCCTGCTCTCCCTTAGGTGGTGGCGGCGGATTACCATGCAAGCGGCCAACGCGCAGCCGCTGCCTTGCAGCTGCTGCAGGCGCTGCGCAGCAGGATCCACAGAGCCCTGGGGGCGATGTGGGCGACCGAGATCCCCCTCCTGCTCCAGTGCCTGGAAGGTGAAGTGCGGGCGGGGAGGGAGAGGCTGCAGGGGAGGCCAGCGGGGTAGGAAAATGCAGCTTCCCAGCGTGAGGGAGAAGAATTGTCCCCAGTTCCCCACCGCTTGCTCTGCTGCCTTTCGCCTTCCAGGGATCCAGCGCTGAGGTTTGGGGCAGCTGTCCCCTGGCGTCCGTTTGGCCGGGGGATGGACGGGACCACTGATGTCCCCTTGGGCGGCAGGTCTTGGTGGCACGCCCACGTCCTGCCTGGGACAGAGTTTTGGGGAGGGGCAGGACTAGTGCTCCTGGAGGGGGTGCAGCCCCGGACTTAGGAGGACCCCGTCCCCAGGTCAGGCCAGCTTTGCAGCTGCCGTCCTTGGCAATGGCCTGGCAGAAGGGCTGCAAATGGGCAGAGAGCCGTGGGTCACCAAGCAAAAGATGCGTGTTGCTGGTGCGTGCTGTGACTCGGGGGTCAGAGCTGTTCTGGGAGCTGCAGTCACGCAGCAGGGCTCGGCTGCAGTCAGCGTGCCCTTCCCCAGCTGGAATCAGTGGCTCTGGCAAACGCCCCTGGGATCCCTCCCGTGCGTTGGGCTTAGCAAGGCCTTTGCTGTAGCGAGAGCTTTTGCTCCCTCTTGCTTTCCAGGAAAAACCGAGAGCTGCCTGGGCTCTGCAGAGTGGGAGCACCGCGTGCTTAAGGTAGAGCATCCTTGGGGGGCGTCACAAACGAGGGGGAGAAGAGGGAGCGGACAAAGTTGTCGGGGCTGCCTGTGGAGGCAGCAGGAGGTGGGGGCACCTCCTGAGCCCCCTGCGCCTTTCGAAGCAGCGGGTGCCTGCCCGCCGAGAGGAGCGGAGCTGCTGGCTGCACGCGTGCCACGGCTGATGGCTAACGCCCTCCAACGCTGTGGCACGCGCCTTAGCGCTGCCTCCTCCTCCACATCCAGCATGCCGGGGGTCTCACAGGGGGCGTTAGGGGAAGAGCGGGGTGGGTGCTAAGAAGGTTGGGAACGCTCGCTTCCTCTCCTCTTCATTCCAGTTCCTGCGAGCGTCGCTGGAGCGCATCGAGGAGAAGGGCTGGACCGTGGGCCTGAGCCAGGAGCTGAGCCGGCAGCTGAGCAGCTCTGCCCCCGGCTCCTGGGAGAAGGTGCGTGTCCTGCCCTGCGCCAGGCCTGGGCTGGCACCAGGGCTCTGCCCGCACGGGCGGTTTTCGCCGCTTCCCCTTCCCTCCGACCAAAAAGGCCCTTCCCCCTGGGCAGCCCCAGCGGCTGGCTCCAGCCTGGCACTGCGGCCGCCTCGCCTGCTCCCGAGGTCGGTCGGGTCCGTCTGGGGACAGCCCTTTCCTGACAGGCAGGGCCGTGACCGCATCTCGGGCTGGGCCTCTTCTCTTCCAGCTCTTCCTGCACAAGGCTCTTGGGACAGCACTGGCAGCTTGTCGGGACGTCAGGCACGTCCAAGGGCAGGTGCTGCGGTTCCTTGAGGAGGCAAACTGTGCGGAGCTGTCTGAGCCCCAGGTGAGGTGATGCGCATGGCCAGAGCATCTCCTACCTCTTCCTGGGGGAGAGGGAGGGCTGCTCCAGATCTCCTTGGTGTCCCTGCTGTTGCTGTTTCCCCAGTGCTGCACGGTGCTGCCTGGCCCTTGTCGCTGGCCGCAGCTGAGTGCCTGGGCTGGAACCGACTCCCCGTTTCTCTGTGGCTGCAGGGAATGGTTTATGTTGTGTCCCACGCTGCTGAGAGCCACTTCGAGATGGTGCTGGACACAGTGAGTATGGCCCACGCTACTTTCAGCAGAGACTGGACTTATCTGACTTTAAAGAGCTGGAAGGTAAGGATCCGTGGTGTTGCTGGGTGGCTTTTCTTTTTTGGCCTTACTTCCGCTTCTGCACCTGCAGCAGCCAGGTGGTGGCAGCTGCCTTTAGGTCAGCCCTCTCGTAAGAGCTACCTGAGAGCTGTGTTTCAGAGGGGACGCGCTGGCGTTAGAGCCCCTGAGGTGTCTCTGGCAGGGACGGGGTTTGATAGCTCGTGGATGCGAGCCACCCAGCTGGGGCAGCTGCAGCAGTTGTTTGCTTGCAGCCGCGTTGCTCAGCGTCAGCAGGAGCTGGCGCCAGGAGGCACGGTGCAGCACTCTGGCCCTTTCCTCAAAGCTGAGGGCTGGGAGCAGAAGCCTCCTGAGGTCTTGTTTGCTCTGCTCCCCCGCGGGAGGCTGTGGGAAAGAATTTCTGGGCAGGGCAGGGCAGGGCCCCGCAGAGAGCGTGGCGCAGCCCGTTCTGGGGCGCTGAGCAGACTGGCCTCCCCTGCGCTGCTGGCCTGCACAGGCTGCATGTCTGTGAGCAGGACCGTGACAGGCTATGGCAGATACCTTGCCAAAGAAAGCTTCCAGAGAGCTCCCTGACCTCTCAAAGCAGGAGCCCGCGGGAGGCCCGGGTGTCTCAGGGCACGTCTCTTGACACAGGTATGCAAGAAGATGATGGAGAAAGCCCAGGGCACCTGTGCCGCTTTCATGCGCACCCTCAGCGGCATCGCGCTGCATGCCCCCAAGGAGCAGCTGCTGAGCCACGTGGATGAAGAAATCGTGGGCAACATCCTGCGGCTCTCCAGAGCCAAAGAGAAGGTAGCAGCAGAGGGCGCGCGGGGCAGGGCTGTACTGAGATGGCCGGTCTCCTTCTAAAGATCTCCCGAGGAAGGGTTTGTCCTCAACATCCGGATCAGATTCCCCTGGGGCTTCCCCCTGCCCGTGCTCCTCTCCACCTCTCAGCCCTCCAAAGGGCTCAAGGGGTGCTTTGCTCTCTCTGGCCTCAGGAGTGTCAGCTCAAGCTTGCCCTGGTGGAAAGCATCACCGAGGTCAGCTGTGCCATCCAGGCTGTGGGCGACTGCGGCAGCTTTGAGCTCTCCTCAAAGCGGGAGGCGATGTGGACCTTGCTGGTGAGTGCCTGTAGCTGGGGCAGTCCCACGGGGCGGTTTTGGGCTGCGCCGTCGCGCTGGTTTGCCCGGAAGCACCGCGGTGTCTGGGCTTCACGCGAGCCCCTGGAGCTGTGTCCCGAGCTGGCGGGGCCCTTGGGTGCTGGTGCTGGGTGGCTGCTGCTGAGGAGAAGGGTCCCTCTCGCGGGGCCTTTGGGGATCCGTGGAGGTGCCGAGGCAGCTTCTGCCCAGGCCTGGCAGCAGAGCCTGTCCCCAGGGCAGGCAGAGAAGTGTCCCGTGTCCCTGATGGCTGCCAGCTCTGCACGTGTCTCTCTGGGCCTTGCAGGGCTGGATAAAGGAGGAGCCCCGCGACGCCCTGGTGTACGGAGTGTTCCAGGCCCTGGAGCAGTTGAGGTGAGGTCTGTTCCACGGGCGCGGGGGACCCCCGTGTGCCCCAGCCCAGCTGGCTGGCGTAGCCCCAGCGGCCTTGAGCGTGGGGCCGGCAGCTGCTGGGGCTGTGGAGCGGGAGGGCTTTCCCCATTTTGGATGTCTCCCAAGGGAAGGGAGCCCCGGGGGTTCCCTCAGCTGGGGGTGGGGTTTGCTCGCTGCCTGGCAGGAGGCAGGAATTGCTGGAGCTGAAGGCAGCGCTCGCTGGCATGGGCTGCGCGTGTTGGATTTGTGGCCCTCGATGAGGAGGAACCCAGTGGTGGTTTGAGCCGTGCTGGAGAGGGCTGGTAAATCCCCTTTCTGTTTTCTCCTCCTTTTCCTCGGGCCAGCAAGCTGAGGCCTCCTCTGAGCAGGAAGGAAAATCAAGAAGTGCTGACAGTGTGCTGCCAGTGCCTCTTGTCCGGTCCTTCCAAGGAGAAGATGAAGAGGAGGAGGAGGACAGTGAGGGCAGCTGTGAACACGCAGGTACCCACCGGCCAGTGCCTGCCCACGTCTGGATCAGGAGCCCACCTCAGCCCCCCGGCAACCCCCGTGATGCAGAACCTCCCCTGTCTTTCCTGCTTTCAGGTCCTGCAGAGGAGAGGCTTGGAAGATCTGGGCCACCTCATAGAAACCCTTCTGGAGGCAGAGGCCTGCTTTGACGACGTGGTCGATGTGAGTAGCCACGGGGCACCAGGGAAAGCGTTGCAGGGGCAGAGAATCGAGGCCTTAGCGGCTGACAGGAGGTGGGCGCCTTTCCCAGGGGAACGTGGGGCTTCGGCTCCTTGCTCTGAGGCTGTGCGTCTGGCCGGGGCCAGGGGCCGAGCTGGGGGCTGGAAGCACCCGACATCTGCCGCTGCCGGCCAGGCAGAGAACAGGGCGCTGCTGGAGGGAAGGGCAAGAGCAGCCCTGAGCTGGGCCAGAGCAGCCGGGGGGAAGGCTGGAGCGGGGAGATGCAGGCAGGGAAGAAACACCCGACGCAGGGCAGAGGCGGCTGGAGGGAGCGAGGCAGCAGAGGCTGCAGGGCCAGTGCTCGGTGGGGTCCAGCGCCACGCTGGGAAGGGGCCGGAGAGGAGGGAGAGGGATCTCGGGGAGAGAAAGAGGCCTGTTGCGAGAGAGATGCACCCTGCCCCAGGTCCTGATGTTCTGGCTCACCTCAGACAAAGAAGGGGAGCGGGAGAGAGCCCTGCAGGTCTGCGCCCATGTGCTGGGAGCCTGCCAGGAGCGATTTGGGCTCGTGGTGAGTAGAGTGCCCCCTGCGTCCCCGGGTGCCCCCTCCTCACCATTCTTGGCCCCAGATGGGAGCCTTGCCCGGCTGGGGGCTGCGTTTCAAGGCTCCTGGGAGCGTGGGGCAGCCCTTCTGCCTGCCTCTGCCCCGTGCCTGCTCAGGGAGCCGGCTGGGCCGTAGAAGCGAGCGGGTGCCGGGGCTGCCTGCTACCCTCTGACCGCTGCTCTCCCCTGCAGAGAAGAGATCCTTGCAAGGAGTTTGGCTTCCTGGTGGGACTGCTGGGGACTCTGACCAGCGACTGCCTGGCCACGTCCCGCCAGGCAGCATGCGTCTGCCTGGGCTACCTTCTCCAAATGCAAGGTGAGGAGAGCAGGTGCTTCGCGGTCTCGCTCAGGCTGCTCCTCCCTCCCCTCCTGGCCTGGCACCAGCGGGGTCCTGCGGGGCCAGGCCCCGTCCCCAGGAGCGAAGGGGGAGGCACCGTGCTCGGCTGGCTTTGTGCCCCCACCCTGTGACCCTCTGCCTTCCCAGGCAGCTCAGGAAGGGGCCCTGGAGAGGGTCGCTGAGCGCCACCTCCCTGGGGCGCGTGTGCGGCTGGGTGCTCAGGGCCATCCCTCGCTGCTGCCCGAGAGCAGGACGTTGTCCCCAGTGCTGGGGCCTGTCCCCCTCCGCGCCTGTCCCTCCCCACGTTCCAGGAGAGACAGAGGAAGTCAGTGGAGGTTTCCTGCCTCCCAGAAACGATGGTGGCCTGCGCAGGAACAGGGGTGCAGCTGCTGGGAGCAGAGGCTGCTGAAAGCCTGAGGCCCCAGCAAACGGTTCAGGAGGAAGAGGGCTCTTTCCAGCTCGGGGTGTGTCAGCCATCGATCAGGCTTGGGAAGTCCTGCCGCGCTGACTTCAGGAGGGGCCTGGGTTTCCCAGTGGCCTTCCCTGCCCCCACTTGCATTTTTGGTTATCAATATCTGGGGCCAGAGGGTGGTTTGCTGTAGGTGTGACTCCTCTTTTCTCCTGGTGTTTGTTCCAGCCACGGCCACGGAGGTGATGCCCCAGGCAGAGGAGATCAGGCACCTGTGTGAGGAGCTGGAGGGCCCAGACAAGGAGACCCTGCTGGAGACCACTGCCAAAATAGCAGAGGTAACTGGCCCCAAACAGCGGGCTGGCGGCCCAGCTCCTGGGCTCCTGCGCGTCTCCCTGCTCCCCTCCAGCCTCTCGCTGTCTCCAGAGCGAGCGGTCCAGGACAGCTGTTGTTAGCAGGGAGCAGGAGGCTTTGGGACAGGGCTGTCCTTCCGGCACGCTGGAGCAGATACCACGCTGTGCGTGTCTGCGTGCGTGCGTGTGTGTGAGTGAGTGAGTGCTCTGATCAGAACACAGATTTGGTCCTTGAGCGAACGTGGGGGGAGACACTTCCAAATCGGTCAGCTGCATCAGATGCAAAGGGCGCTGCGTGCACAGCAGGAGGGTCAAGCGTTTGCCTCCTCCGCGACTGCCGCACTAACCGTCCCGTCAAGTTTCCTTTGCTCTGGGAATTGCTGGAGCAGAGCTGTGACACGGTCTCTCCTGTTCTGACCCCTCTCCAGGCTGTTTGCAAATGCATCCCTGCAGCACAGGCCACAGCCTTTCTGAGGGCCGTCCTGGGCAGCTTGCTGCACGCGCCGTACACGTCTGCAGCAGCAGTGCAGAGATGGGTGCTCGTCTTCCTGGCCCAACGCAGCGAGGAGATACTCCAGGAGGTAAAGGAGACCTTTTATTCCTTTTGTCTTTTCTCCTGTTGGCCGTTGCGCTACACCCTGTGCCGTTGGCACGGGCTCAAGCAATGCCGCCTGTGTGCGGAGCCGAGGGGCTACCGGTGGTCTGAGCTGCGCATCAGCACCTGCTGCTGGCATCTGCTCCGACGGTGACAGGGTGCGGGCGCTTCTTGCCCACAGTCTCCCGGGGGTCCAGGTCCTTCCCACGAGTGAGGTGCTGGGAGGCACCAACCTTGCCGTTCCTCCCCTTCCTGCAGGGTCACTGTCGGTCCGCCCTGCGCTGGGACCCGCTTCCCCCGCTCTTTCTTCGCTCGTCCCCACTTCCCTCTCCGCTGAGCTCGTGCTCTGCTCAGCTCCAGTGGGGCTCGAGGGCCACCAGCAGCGCGCGGAGCCCAGACTCACCCCGTGGCTGTCTGCCGCTGACAGGGGTCCGTCACAGCGACGGCAGCTGTGGCTGGCAGCCCTCGGGGTCGTGCCCGGCCGAGCTAAAGCTCACTCCGCTGTTGGGCGGCTGCTGTAACAGCCAGGGCAGGGCTGGGCCCGGGCACACGCAGTGACTGAGGCTGGGCGTGCGCGTGCGTGCATACGTGCGTGTGCGTGCGCACAACGGCCAAGAGCACACTGAGCTCCCGGGGTCAGGCAGGGTGGAAGGGCTGGAGTTTCGAGCTCGATCTGGACTCTGGAGGCAGCAGGCCTTGCTCCTGTGCTGAACGACTGCGTCGGGGCCCTGCGGGAGAGGGTAAAGGATGCAGCGAGCCCTTCTTTCTCCTCTTCGTCCATCCAGATTCCGGAAATCCTGGACTTACTTCACAGCTGCACGCAGCACAGCACCCACAGGCCTTTCCTGCTCTCTGCGGTATTTCTCCTTGCTCACTCTCACCAGGAGCCCATGATCAGCAGTCTCCTCCAGAGAGGTCTGCCCAGGGGCAGGTACGCGCACTCCCCGCCTCCCCCCGCTGTAGTCCAGCAGAGCTCCCGCAGCTTGCCTGCGCTGGGAGAGCCTGCTTGAGAAGCAGGTCTCTTTTCCCTGCCGGGGCAGTCTGGAGCGTCGCAGGACTGCGTGCTCGCGTCTCTGCTGTGAGCGGGGCGTTGCGAGCCCTGCTGCAGATGAAGAGGTTTGAGGGCGCTGCAGGACTGCGAGGTTATGGGCTCAGAGGTGAACGTCTCTCCCCTCGCAGTGCCGTGGTGGAAGTGTGGAGGAGCCTGGGGAAAAGCTGCCTTGGGATTGAGATCCTGAGGTGCTTAGTGGAGAAACTAAACAGAGCAGGAGACAACGGCCTGGGGGCTGACGGCTCCGCGGGTGAGCGCCACAACCGTCGGACTGCTCTGGAGATCCTGACGGTACGTTCAAGTTCAGACACCTTTCTGCAGCTTGGCCTCTGCTTTCTAACTCCTCCTTGAAGGTGAGGGAGTCGGGTGCCCTTTGCAGATGGCCGTGGAGACTCCCAGGGCGCTGCGCTGGGCCCGCCTCAAGGCGCGTGGGGAGCCGGGGCAGTTTTGTGCTCCCGAGGCGCAAGGCTGTCGCAGAAGTGACAAGTGTGGACAGGAACGCGCTGGCGCAGGCAGGCGGGGGAACCAGGCTGGTGGGAAAAGGTCTTGCCTGAACGGGTGGTTCTTGGTCACGTTTCTCTGCAGATCACCGAGGCCATCTGCGAGGTGGCGCTTGCCGTGAGGGACGAGGAGGAGCTCAGGGAGCTGCTTCCCCACCTCCTTCCCAGCCTCCTGAGGCGGGCCAGGGAAACGCTGGGCGAGGAGCGGCTGCCTCCCTCCATGAGCAGCTGGAGACAACTGTTCTTCGAGGGCCGAGTGCTTGAGCAGAAGCCGTGCAGGTGAGGAGCCAAAGGGGCAGGTGGAGGGGCTGGCTTCAGCTCCGCTCGCCCAGACTTTGTGGGGCTTGCGGGCCTTTGTGGGGCTGAGGGAGGGCTTCGCCTGCCCAGCTTCTTAGTCGCGCAAACTTTGCGGCTGCTTTACTTCTGCTCCTTCACGGCTCCTCCAGCTCCCGGGCAGGAAGGTCTCTGAAGCATCACTTCAGGGGCGTTTAGCTCTGCGAAAGAGAAGCCCTCCCCCGACCTGCTGTGACTGGAGGTTTCTCTGGGGTTGTGGCGACGGTGGTGGTTTGGTTTGGCTTGCGTTGTTTGCGTTTGATTAATGTGGGTTTTGTTTCTTCTGCCAGGATTTTCCTCTCGGCTATGGAGCTGGTGCTGGGCAAATGCGTGGCGCAGGAATGGATGTGGCTGCTCCTGAATCAGGCAGTGTGGGTTCGCCTGGAAAACCCCGTGGCTCACGCCGAGGGTCTGCGCCTCCTCAACAGGTAAGAGCCCCAGGGAGGCATCGGGCTGCCAGGACCCTTCCAGCGGGCCTGGGATGCTGTCCGGAGCCAAAGAACAGCGTCTGCATCGGGGCAAGTGAATTTTGGAGACTTGGCCTGGGGCCTTCCTGAGTGACTGTGTGTCCCTCGCTTGTGTCCCCTGCGCAGCGTCCTGCTCCAAGCTGGGGTCCGCCTGCCCGGGGCAGAGCCTCCTGCCAATTCCTGGTCGGTCAAGCTGCGGGTGAGAGCTGCGTTTTTCTTTGCTGATTCGAGGCAGGGGGTGGGGAAGGAAGGGTTCAGAGGGGCTTTACTGAGATCCTGCTGCTTGGGATGCCTTTCTTGTGGGGGAAGATCCCTGCGGAACGAGTCTCTGGAGCGGGACAAGCAGGGGAGCTCCCGGCCGTCACCAGGTTCCCGTGACGTTGGCTGTGTCGTTCCAGCTCTCTCGGACTGAGTGACGACAGGGACGCCGGAGGGAGGCAGGCGCTAGCAGAGGCCGTCCGTGATACCTGTCCCAGCCAGCACCAGCGAGTTAATTAAATAAAAGTCATCACAAGAGGCTTTAAGGAGAGCATTTTTTTATTATTATTTTCCCCGATGGCACCCTCGTGGTTGGCGAGATCACACGTGGGTGACACCGAGGCTGGGGGCTGTCAGCTGCGGGGCCCCTCTCAGACCTTCCCGGGCTGCGTGAGGGACAGAGTGTGGAAGAGGCTGACCCGTCAGAGGGCGACCCTTGGGGCAGCAGCGGGAACTGCCCTGACCCTGCTTGTGGGGCGGTCCCTGGGGCTGAGCTAAAAATCACGAATGTCGGACGATTGCTCCCACAGCAGAAGTGCCAGCAACTCAAACTCTTGCTGCTCCTCACCGGCTGTTGACAGCGACTCTACAGCACCACAGACATTGGGGCTCCTGGCTTTCCCTGACGAGTAGCGCTTCGACATTTAACATCAACTGCACGGAAGCGCCCACTTCGGGACCAGACTACGCAGTCTCTCTCTCTCGCTCCCCCCACCCTCCGAGAGAATAGGAGGAGATGATATAAGAAATACGGCTCAAGGTTTGAGATAAGGACAGGGAGAAATCCTTAAAGTTACCGTCATGGGCAAAACAGACTCGACTTGGGGAAAACTATTCATTTATTTATAAAATTAGCAGGAGAATGAGACAGGGAACAAGATAACCTCCCCCCACCCCTCCCTCTTCCCGGGCTTAACATTATTTCTACTACCTCCCCTCCCGAGCGGCACGGGGTGGGGGGGGTGGAAAAAGGGAATGGGGGTCGCGGTCAGTTCATCACGCGTTGTTAAATGCCGCTGTGTCATGGTCGGGGGAAGAACTCCTCGCATTCCTCCCCTGCTCCAGCGTGGGGTCCCTCCCACGCGCCACAGTCCTTCGTGAAACTGCTCCGGCGTGGGTCATGTCTTCCACGGGGTGCAGTCCCTCCAGAATGGCTGCCGCAGCGGGCCTCCACAGGCCACAGCCTCCTTCAAGCCTCCACCTGCTCCGGCGTGGGGTCCTCCATGGGCTGCAGGGGATCTCTGCCTCTCCATGGACTTCCATGGACGGCAGAGGACAGCCTGCTCCACCACGGTCTTCACCACGAGCTGCAGAGGAATCTTGGCCAGGAGCCGCATTACTCCTCCCCCTCCTTCTGAACTGACCTTGGCGTCTGCAGCCGTTCCTCACAACAGGCTGGCAGACGCCTCTCAGGATCCTTTTTACATCTTCTTCACTTCAACTGCTCATCGGGACATCAGGGAGGCGGAGAGGGAGCTGGATGCCTGGTTCCAGTCGCAATCTGCACCGGAACCACAGCACCCAGTCAAACCCACTCAATCAACCCCCCTCCCACCTACACACAACATATGCAATCAGGCAGAAGATGCCAACCACTGGAAATCTGCAAGCACAAAACGCAACAGGAGGGAGAAGAAGCTTCCCCAGAAACCCGAGGTGCCCCTGCAGAACCGCTTTGCTGCTCTGCAAATACTCAGCACTCAGGTGCTGCAAATACTCAGCACTCAGGTGCTGAGTATTATTTCTTCGGTCTGCAGAACCGCTTTGCTGCTCTGCAGACCGAAGAAATAATACTCAGCACCTCGGGGGAGGCACTGGAGCCGTGCGAGGTAGCCCGACCGGCTCGCGTGATAACCAGTGCTTCCAAGAAAAAGAGGCGAGTGGTAGTAGTGGGTGACTCCCTCCTGAGGGGCACGGAGGCACCCATCTGCCGACCTGACCCGCTCTCTCGGGAGGTGTGCTGTCTCCCGGGGGCTCATGTCAGGGATGTTGCCAAGAGAATACCTGGCCTCATACGGCCTACAGACTATTATCCGTTACTGGTGTTTCATGTGGGGGCCAGCGACACAGCTAGCAGCAGCCTAAGAAACATCAAAAGGGACTTCAGAGCCCTGGGCTCTACAGTCAAAGACTCTGGGGCTCAAGTGGTATTCTCCTCCATCCTCCCGGTCGAAGGGCAGGGGCCTGAAAGGGCCAGGCGTATCTGGCAAGTCAACTTGTGGCTCAGGGAGTGGTGTTACAGCCAGGGCTTTGGGTATCTTGACCATGGGGCGTGCTTTGAGAAGCCTGGGCTGCTAGGGCAGGATGGCGTACACCTAACCGAGAAGGGGAAGAGTGTGCTTGGACGTAGGCTTGCCAGACTTGTCCGGAGGGCTTTAAACTAGTGTTGCTGGGGGAGGGGGAGCACAGTTCAGCCCACGGCTATCAGCATGGTGCCAGTGCCAGCACCAAGCGCCCAGAAGTCAGGGAGGGATTGCAGGTAGGTGCAAATAAACCTAATCTGCAATACAAAAGAACACCTGTTACTCCAGCCAGCAAGTCGGTTTTATCGGGGACCCTGCTGAAGTGTCTCTATACCAACGCACGCAGCATGGGGAATAAACAGGAAGAACTGGAGATGCGCGCGCGCGAGCAGGGCTACGACCTTGTTGGCATCACGGAGACCTGGTGGGACGACTCTTACGACTGGAGCGTCAACATGGAGGGGTACAGGCTTTTTAGAAAAGACAGGCAGGGAAGACGAGGAGGGGGTGTCGCTCTCTATGTCAGCAACCGGCTGGAGTGCGTGGAGCTCCGCCTGGGGATGGGGGAGGAGCTGACAGAGAGCTTATGGGTCAAGATCAGAGGACAGGGACGGACGGGGGATGTTACGGTGGGGGTCTGTTACAGGCCGCCTGGCCAGGAGGACAGAGCAGACGAAGCGCTCTATAGGCAGATAGGAGCAGCCTCACAGCGGTCACAAGCCCTGGTCCTCATGGGGGACTTCAACCACCCTGACATCTGTTGGAGAGACAACACAGCAGGGCACAGGCAGTCCAGGAGGTTCCTGGAATGCGTGGACGATAACTTCCTCCTGCAGGCGATAGAGGAGCCGACAAGGAGGGGTGCCATGCTGGACCTTGTGCTCACCAACAGGGAGGGGCTGGTGGGGGACGTGAAATTGATGGACTGCCTTCGCTGCAGTGACCATGACGCGGTGGAATTCAAGATCCACGGGGCGGCGAGGAAACTGCACAGTAAGCTCTGTGCCCTAGATTTCAGGAAGGCGGACTTCGGCCTCTTCAGGAACCTCATGGGCAAAGTGCCATGGGAAGCGGCCCTGGAGGGAAGAGGGGCCCAGGAAAGTTGGTCCATGTTTAAGGAGCACCTCCTCCAAGCTCAGCAGAGGTGCATTCCGATGAAGAAGAAGTCAGGCAAAAAGGCCAGGAGGCCAGCGTGGATGAGCAAGGAGCTCCTGGACCAACTGAAAGTAAAGAAGGAAGCCTATAGAGGGTGGAAGCGGGGACAGGTAGCCTGGGAGGACTACCGAGTGGCTGTGCGAGCGGCCAGAGATAGGGTGAGGAAGGCTAAAGCCCTGATGGAATCGAATCTGGCCAGGGATATAAAAAGTAACAAGAAAAGCTTTTACAGGTATGTAGGTGACAAAAGAAAATCCAAGGAGAATGTAGGCCCCCTCCGGAAGGTAACGGGTGTCGTGGTTACTCGGGATGTGGAGAAGGCTGAGGTACTCAACGACTTTTTTGCCTCAGTCTTCACTGATAAGGGCTCTTGTCTCCCCACCCAAGCTGTGGAAGGCACAGGCAGGGACTGTGAGGATGAAGAACCGCCCACGGTGCTCGAAGAGCAGGTTCAGGACCATCTAAGGAACTTGAAGGTGCACAAGTCCATGGGGCCTGATGAGATCCATCCGCACGTCCTGAGGGAACTGGCGGATGAAGTTGCCAAGCCACTGGCCATCATATTTGAGAAATCGTGGCGGTCTGGTGAGGTCCCCGATGACTGGAAGAGAGGGAACATAACCCCCATTTTTAAAAAGGGGAGTAAGGAAGATCCGGGCAACTACAGGTCGGTCAGCCTCACCTCCGTGCCTGGCAAGGTCATGGAGCAGATTCTCCTGGAAACTATGCTAAGGCACATGGAGAGCAAGGAGGTGGCTGGTGACAGCCAACATGGCTTCACCAAGGGCAGATCGTGCCTGACCAATTTGGTGGCCTTTTATGACGGGGTAACAGCATCGGTGGACAAGGGACGGGCAACGGATATCGTCTACCTGGACTTGTGCAAAGCTTTTGACACTGTCCCGCATGACATCCTTCTCTCTAAACTAGAGAGGCATGGGTACGATGGATGGACCACTCGGTGGATAAGGAGTTGGCTGGATGGCCGCACTCAGAGAGTGGTGGTCAACGGCTCACTGTCCAAGTGGAGACCGGTCACCAGTGGCGTCCCTCAGGGGTCCGTGTTGGGCCCGGCCCTGTTCAACATCTTTGTCGGCGACATGGACAGTGGGATAGAGTGCACCCTCAGCAAGTTCGCCGATGACACCAAGCTGTGTGGTGCCGTCGATTCGCTGGAAGGGAGGGATGCCATCCAGAGGGACCTTGACAGGCTGGAGAGGTGGGCCCGTGCCAACCTCATGAAGTTCAACCAGGCCAAGTGCAAGGTCCTGCACCTGGGTTGTGGCAATCCCAGGCACAAATACAGGCTGGGCGGAGAATGGATAGAGAGCAGCCCTGAGGAGAAAGACTTGGGAGTGCTGGTAGACGAGAGGCTCAACATGAGCGGGCAATGCGCCCTTGTGGCCCAGAAGGCCAACCGCATCCTGGGCTGCATCAAGAGGAGCGTGGCCAGCAGGTCGAGGGAGGTGATTCTGCCCCTCTACTCTGCCCTGGTGAGACCCCACCTGGAGTACTGCGTCCAGTTCTGGAGCCCCCAACACAAGAAGGACATGGACCAGTTGGAAAGGGTCCAGAGGAGGGCCACCAAGATGATCAGAGGGCTGGAGGACCTCTCCTATGAGGACAGGCTGAGAGAGTTGGGGCTGTTCAGCCTGGAGAAGAGGAGGCTCCGGGGAGACCTGATAGCGGTCTTCCAATACCTCAAGGGGGCCTACAGGAAAGATGGGGAGAAGCTGTTCAGTAGGGCCTGTTGTGATAGGACAAGGGGTAATGGGTTTAAATTAGAAGGAGGTAGGTTTAGATTAGATATTAGAAAAAAATTTTTTACAATGAGAGTTGTAGAGCACTGGAACAGGTTGCCCAGAGAGGTGGTGGATGCCCCATCCCTGGAAATGTTCAAGGCCAGGCTGGATGAGGCTCTGAGCAACCTGATCTACTCAGGGATGTCCCTGCTCTTGCAGGGGGGTTGGACTAGATGACCTTTGAAAGTCCCTTCCAACTCTAACCATTCTATGATTCTATGATTCTATGATCTCCTCTCCACTTCTTGCAGCCAGGCCGGGCCGAGTTGGGCCCAGTCTGCTGCCCCGCAGGAGGCCAGAGGGTGAGGCCCGCAAGGCCCACAAGGCTCGCGCCTCCCCCTCTGCGCCTTTGCCCTCGCTCAGCTTCTTCACATCTTCTCTTCTCTTTTTTTTTTTCCCCCCCTGTTTTCCCCTTCTTAAATACGTTATGGCAGAGGCGGTATCACGGAACATTCTGCTACCAATTGGCTCAGCCCTGGCCAGCAGCGGGTCTGCCCTAGGCCTGGCCAAGTCCACTGAACAAAGGGGAAACTTCCAGCAGTTTCCTACAGAAGCTGCCACCTTAGGCCCCCCCTCACTAACAAAACCAGAACAAGCCCCCAGCATAAAAAAAGACATGGGCCAGTTGGAGAGGGCCCAGAGGAGGCCACGCAGATGATGGGAGGGCTGGAGCAGCTCTGCTGTGAGGCCAGGCTGAGAGAGCTGGGGCTGTTCAGCCTGGAGAAGAGGCGGCTCCGGGGAGACCTGAGAGCGGCTCCCAGTGCCCAAAGGGGGCTGCAGGAAAGATGGGGAGAGACTCTTCAGCAGGGCCTGGTGTGACAGGACGAGGGGTGATGGTTTTAAACTAAAGAAGGGGAGATTCAGACTGGATATAAGGAAGAAACTTTTTATGCTGAGGGTGGTGGAACCGTGGCCCAGGTTGCCCAGAGAGGCGGTGGATGCCCCGTCCCTGGAAACATTCCGGGCCAGGTTGGCCGGGGCTCTGAGCAACCTGATCTGGTTGGAGATGTCCCTGCTCCTGGCAGGGGGTTGGGCTGGGTGGGCTTTGAAGGTCTCTTCCCACCCAAACCATTCCATGATTCTATGACTCCGTGTCACAGCAGCCTGGGAGGTGCCACGCCCGCAGGCGCATCACAATGGCCGGGCTCTAGAGCTGCCTCCCCAGGGTGGTGCTGCCTCAGTTTCTCTTGGCTTTTGCTCGGAGAGAACCGTGTGTGCATCTGGGGATCGTGTTGCCACCAGGATGATGAGAGCGCTCAGAGGTGAGGGGCTGGTGGGAGGCTGGGGGCTGGTGGCTGCTGGAGGCAGGGTCCGTCCCAGCCGGGTGCTGGGGGCTGCATCCCAGTGTCGCAGTTCAGCCCCGCTCAGGACCAAGCTGCGCCGTCTCTCTCTCGCTCCCCCCACCCTCCAGTGGGACAGAGAGGAGAACTGGTAAACAAAAGGCAGCAGAAACCATGAACCAAAAAATAAGTGTAAGAGAAATAACAGGAGAAAACAAATCGAGTACAGTAGCTCATAGCAAACCCCCATGCCCAGTTTCCTCCCAGGGAGGCAGGAGCCTCCCCTCAGCACCCTCCTCACTGATCTGCTGAGCATGGTGTCCCAGGGATGGGCCAGCCCTGGGGCTGATTGGGGTAAATGAACCCCAGCTGTTGGCTGGTGGGTAACCTGTCCCAGCTGGGTGCCCCAGGCCTACGGCCACCAGCTCCAGTTCTCCTCCCAGCTCAGGTGAAGGTTAACTCCATCCCAGCCAGCCCCGTGTCCGTTCTGTGCCCAGCTCAGGGTACCCGCGCTGGGCTCGCTGCAGCGTGTTGCTGCCGTTCTGGCACTGGGGAGCCTGGAATGAGCCCAGTGCCCCACGCTGGCCCTCCCGCTGCTGCAGAGAGGGGAACGCTGCCTCCCCTCATCCCACCGCCTGCCCTCGTGCCAGCACAGGCCAGCACAGGCTGTCAGTGCTGGGGGGGCTGGGAAGACCCTCAGCCCTCCCTGCTGCGATGCCCTGCAGCCAGCAAAACCCATCCTTTCTTTTCTTCCAGCTCTCTGCCCGTGCCTGCGTTTCCAGCCCAGAGCTGTGCGTTCTGAGGACAGACGCAGGGCGACCGGGACTGTCCCTGCAGCCGTTGCTACCTTTGCGGCTGTCGGGACTTCTCTGCTCAAGCGGCTGCAAGACCATGAGGTGAGGCGGGGGGAATTGAGGGCCTCCCCCGTCCCCCTGCCATCCCTGGGGGTGGTGGCAGAGGGGCATCTGGCCTGACAGCACCTCTGCCCTCCTGCAGGCGCTTCATCCCCAGGCGCTGATCCTGCCGCTCCAGGGGGACCAGCGGCACCGCTCCCCAGTCCTTTCCCCGGGAGCTCTCGGCCGGGCATGGCAAAGCCTCTGGCATAAATGCCAGCGTCTCCCCAGCCCCTTTGCCCAGGTGCCCGAGGCCTCCCCTCAGCTCCGGTCTGGGAACTGTCCCGGCGCTGGGGCTCCTCCCTGAGCGAGGAGCGATGCTGTGCCCCAAAGTGCGGGGTGCTCCTGGCTTCCCCTGCGTGCGGCACGGTCTCGTTCCCACGCCTTCCTGTTTGGCATGCGCCATCTGGATCGTTCACGTTCACAGGACAGCCTGCTCTGGGATTTAAACTTTATTCCATGAGCTCCTGAGGAAATAGAACCAACACGAAAGACAGGGGCTCAGTCCCCGTCAGCCCAGACCAGTCTGTCACGTGAATTCACTTCTTCACCAGTCAAGCCATCAGGTTTCATCCCTTGCAACCCAGACCTCCTCATAATGTGCACCTATCAGCAAAAACAGGATCCGGTACCCAGCTGACGGTGAGAGCGCTCGCCCTTCCTCCTCTGGCACGGCGTGAGCGTCCCCCGTACCAGACTGGGAAGCACGAAAGCCTCAGCGCTTCAGCGGCTGTTGGATCCACTTCAAAAGCTTTTTGACCAAGCGTCCGTTAGGCCTTAGCACGAGCTGGGTTAGGCACGATCTAGGCAGGAGTGGAGTGAGCAGCCAGAGCCTTCCTCGCCCGGCACCTTCCCTCTGCCCTCCAGCGTCCCCCGTCCTCAGGAGTGGCCTCCGAGGTTCCCCGGGGCCTCTTGCCCTGACGGCATCCATCTCCCCGTCTGGCTCTCCGCTGGTGTCAGAGCACCGTGGGAGATCTTGCTGTTCCCCGTGGCGGTCCTGAGCGATGCTGCAGCTCGTCCCTCGTGCCCGTGTCGCACAGACGGCGGGGGGGCAGCAGGTCTCTCTGGTGGCTCCTGGGATCCAGGGCAAAGCGAGTCGCGTCAGTCCCCGTTGTGGTCTGTCCCCAGGGTGACCGAGTGGAGACGTACCGGGAGCTGGAGAGCCTCTTGCAGGGCGATGACGGCTCTCTGCCAAGCGGCGTCGTGAACCGCCTGATAGCAGAGGCGTCCGGTGACCTGCGTGCAGCCCAGGTGAGCTTGTCTCTTCCAAGGCCACCAAAGCAGCCTGGCTGCGCCCCTGGGTTTTGGGGAAACAGAGAGCGGTGCAGAGATGTTCCTCGGCTCTTCAGGGCCCGTGGCGGTGGGAAGGGAGAGGCTCTGGGGACTCGTCGGTACAGGGAATGTGGAGAGGGGTGGCAGAGAGCTGTGCGGAGAGGCGGCTCAGGGCTGTTTCTCACTGGGGAGAGCTGGGTTCAAGCTCAAGGTTATTTGAGGAAGAGCCGTGGGAACTCGCCAGCCGCAGGGAAAGGGCCCAGGGGGGCCTGGAGGCTGCAACGGTTTGCTCCTGGCATCTCCAGGAGAGGGAGAGGGGGCAGCGGCCCGGGACTGTGCTGAGGAGAAGCCTCCCTGGTGTCGCCAGAGAGCTGCTGGCCTCTCCCAGGGTGGCAGAGGCGGCAGTGGCCGGGCCCTGAGCTCAGCTGCGCACAGGGTCTCATTCAGCCTGTCCGAGCGCCTCCGCCTTTTCCCTGGGAGCGTTTAACCCGGGCCGCTTTTGCAGGGTGTGACAGACGATGTGAAGACGGCCGCTGGCGATGTCCTGGTGGCTCTGGCCCGCTCGCACTTCCACTTTGTCATGTCTGAGCTCCAGAGCCACCTGAAGGCCGTGGGGAAGGTCCCCGACGAGACTGTGCTGCTCACCTTGGGCAAAATGGCCCGCAGCTATGGTACGGCACCCTTGGCCTCCTGGGGTGGGCAGGGGTCTGCGAGAACGGGTATGAGGGGTCCTCCCCGTCCCTTGACGCTCTGTGTTGAACTGGGGGCCTCTGAAGTTGCTGTTCCTCCTCGCTCCGTGCCCGGCCGCCTTGCCGCTCTGCCTTACCAGTCTGATCCCAGTCCCCGAAGGAGGGGAGCCCACCGGAGACGAACCGGCTGGGTCCCTGTCCCCCACTGTCCTTGCCACATGGCCAGAGGGCTTCCCTGTGCCGCCCTGGGGAAGGCAGCCCTCCCCGCAGCTCTGGCCTGTCCCACGTGGCCCAGCAGCTCGGCCCTGCCAGGGACGGACCCCAGCCTCCCGTGTCTCTCGCTGACCCTTTCTTTCGGTCCCTCTCTCGCTGCCTTCCCTGCAGCCCTGCGGTGCATCCCCTTTGTGGGAATGACGCTGCTCTCCCTGCGCGCCGTGCTGAGCCGGGTGGGGAGCGGCCGGATCCTGCGCGCCGTCTGCTGTGGTGAGTGTCGTCTCCTTGGCGGAGGTCCCAGGGCCGGGGCGCGGGGTGGGCTTTGCTGGCTCCGTGGGATCTGAGAGGGAACGTGGTGGGTGTCAGCCTGCAGCGGGGTCAGGCCCCGGCGATCCCGAGCTGCTGTGAGTGTGTAGAAGGAGCAGGAGAAGCCCGGGAGGTTTCTGCGGTGCTGCACGGAGGAACTCCTGGGTCCCTTCCCAGGCCTTGCGGTCCCCTGCTTTCCGCTGGGATTCAAATCCCTGCTGTGAAAGGACGAGTGTGAGGGCAGGGCAGGGAAAGGAAGGGACGGGGCTGCAGTGAGAAATGCTGGAGGGGAGCAGACCATCGAGGAGGAGGAAGGAAGCGTGGGCTGGTTGAATCCCGACATCTCAGGAGCACAGATTGCTCTCGTCTCCTGATGGGATCCTGGGCTGCACCCTGCCCAGCCTGGCACTGTCCTTAAAAGAAGTTCGGCTGGGGGTGCAAGGTGCTGTCCCTGCTGCGGACTCTCACCTGCTCCCTTTTCCTTTCTCCTGGAGCAGTTCTGGAGCAGTGGTTAAAAGGAGTCAGGACGTACCTCTGCGACTGGGAGCGATGCCCCTTCCCTCGCAGGGGGGTGGCACACTTCTGTGAGGCCGTTTACCCAGTCTTCCAGTACGTAGTGGTACGCTGGCGCGACTGCGAGGAGGAAGAGGTGAGGAGTGCTGTTTTCAGCGGCTGGGGCCGGAGCAGGGATGTCCACGTCGGTGGGTCTGTCTGCGCCCGGTGGGAGGGGAGCAGCGGGGCGAGGGGAGGGGTGGTCTGTGTGAGCGAGCACCCCCAGCCAGGAGCCTGCCGGCACCGTTCCTGAGGCCAGGGGCTCCCTGCCAGGAAGCAGCCGAGTCCTGGGGTCTTTCTGCAGGGAGGCAGGAGTGCCAGCGTGGGGAAATGCCCTCTGCGCTCTGGAGTGAGCTCTTCTGCTGCCGGGCAGAAGGGAAAGGGAAACCCCTCCCAGTTTGAAGGGCAGACTGGTGTGCAGGGGATGCTGAGCCCTGGGCAGACGTTCAGCCTTCCAAGCAGAGCCTCTCCCTTCCCTCTTCAGGACAGGCAGGCGGTGCTCGAGGCGGTGACTGCCATGCTGGAGCTGCTTCTGCGTGAGGAGCAGCACCGCGAGCACGCCTGGGAGCAGCTGCTCTGGGTCCTGCAGCAGTGCGCGGAGCTTCGGGACACCTCCCGCGTCACCAAGGTGAGGCATTGCGCCCGGCCCTGCGCGGCTGCTGGGCCGGGTCTGTGCGAGTGCCGCGAGGTGCTGGGGTGCTGAGGGGCGCCAGGAGAAGCGGAGTAGCCCTCAGAGAAGGTGCGTGGAGAGCAGAGGAGGCCGCAGGCTTTCTGAGCTCTTGGGGCAAGAAAAGAGCAATGCAGAGGGGCCAGGAGGGAGACGAGACAGGAGTCCCTGGGGCTGGTCTTCTCAGGAGGGGAGGTATTGCCACCTCCCTGGGGCTCTGTGTGTGGGAAGAGCTTTGGCCGAATGCCCAGCGCCATGTTCAGTCCCGTCCAGCGATGAGTGGGGTCTGAGGAGTGGGAGGTGCCGGGAAACGGAGTTGTCAACGCAGGGCCCTGTTCAGAGGAAAGAGACCCTCCTGACGCTGCTCTGAGGGGAAGGCAAAGAAGCAGCCCCGTGCGGGAGGGTTTGGGGTTTCCCCTGGGAGCTGGAGTGGGGGCTGCCCTGATCCCGGCTGTGCTGGGTTTCTCCTTTCCCAAGCGCCTTTAGGTGGCTTGAGCCTCCTCTTCCTCCCCCGTTCTCTTGTAGAGCCTCAGCTGTGTCCTGGAGATGCTGGAGGGAGTGCAGACCCCAGTCTCCCAAGGCACGGCTCTCGCCATCAGCACCGCTGTGCACCGCCAGGTAAGGGCAGCCCGCGCCCCACCACCGGCCTGCAGCCCGCGCGCACGGTTGCCGTGGAGGGGAAGGACCTGCAGGCTGGCAGGGCAGGGCAGGGCGTACCGCCTGGGCCAACTCGCAGGAGGGCTCTGGGGCGCCAGCACCCGAAGGACAGCCTTTCGACGCTGCTCGGCCTCAGCTCCTGGGCAGGCTGGGCTGCTGCAAACCTGTGTGCCTGTGGGGTGGGCTGGGTTTGGGCTGGGGGTCCTGTGCCCAGAGTGCCCAGGGAGGGGAGAGCGGAGAGCACCGTTTCTTTCCAGTCCCGCTCAACGCTGGCGTAACTTTCTCTAAAACGCATCTTATTCCGGCAGCTCTCAGATGTGACCAAAGAGCCTGGCCCGGCCCGTAAGGCGCTGCTGTCCCGCTGCATCCTGCTGCAGGGTGAGGAGGGGAGAGCGGGCGATTCCCCGCCGTGCTGTGGCGGCTCTCTCCCCGGCCTTGGCGCTCGGGGGCAGCCGCCTGCTAACGCAGCGTGCGCTTTCTTCCCCGCAGCACGAGTCCGCCCCGAGGAGACAGTCGAGTTCCTGCAGTCCCAGCTGAGCAGCGGGAGCCAGGCCGGTCGTGTGGCAGCCCTGGGGCTGCTGGGGGTGCTGGCCCGCGCTGACGGTCAGTGCTGCCAACCAGGGACACGGGGCAGGGGCTGGGGCCGCTGGGCTGAGAGCGGGAGCGGGCTGACAGTGGTGCACCCGCAGCCAGGCCCCGCGCTTCTGTCTCCTTGGCGTGCAAAAAGCTTGGAAGTTTGAAGGGATCCCTTCTGCCCTCGGGGCTCTGCCTGAACGCGCACCTCTGTCTCTCTTCCAGCGCCTGCGATGAGACAGAAGCTGCCCCAGGTGGTGGAGGCCGTGCGGTCGGTGTGCGGCGACGCCAGTGCCCAGGTGAGCTGGTTTGGGAAGGGATGGTGGTGCTCAGGGGAGGCAGAGATGCCCTTTCTCTCCGGGCAGAGCTGAGGTGCCTGGGGAAGTGCCGGCGTGTTGCCCAGGCGGAGGAGGATGGCTCCTCCCCAGGGAGAGCTGCTGGAGCAGAGCGGGGAGGTCGCTGTGCTCTGTGGGGCAAACACCCGTCCAGCCTGGTGCTAAAGCCCAGCCCTGACACCGGGAGTGAAAGCTTTTGCCGTGCTCTCGTCGTCTCTCCGCCAGCCACAGCAAAGGCGACTTCCCTTTGGGTTCTGACCAGGAGGATGATAACCACGCTCTCCCCTGGCAGGTGCGCAGGGCCGTTCTGGAGTTCATCAGGGAGCTGCTCAGCTCGGACTTCCAGAGCTGCTGGGCGTGGGATGTGGTGGGGCACATCTTCACAGAGTTCAGCCGGACCTCGGGCAGACCGGTAAGGGCAGAGCAGGACCCCCAGGGCTTTGACCCGACGCCGGTGGCTGATGTGGGTTTACACCGGGGTGTGCCACCCGGGATGGCACGGCTGCAGGAGCACCCCATGGGCTGAGCTGTGCCCGCGGGCCCCTTCAGCAAAGGCGCCTGGTGAAGGGAGGGGCTTGCAGGGACAGGACCCCCTCCGTCCTGCAGTGCTGGGGGACAAACAGCAGCACACAGCCCGGGCAGGCAGGTGGGGCTGGCTGGAGCTTCCCATGGCCGCCTTGTGCTGCGGCCCTCCAAAGCACACCCTGCCCGTCCCGTCGCAGCCTGGGGGCCTGCGTCCCTCCTGGAGAGGGAGCAGGCCGTTTGGCCTTGCCTTCCCTGAGCGTTTCCAGCTGGATACCCAGGGGGCCAATGCTGGGGACGGCTGAGCCTCCCGCTGACATGGCGAGGATCTTCCCTCTGGCTGGAGCTTCCCTCCGGCTGGGAGATCCGTGTGCGTGGCTTTGGGGCTCAGGAGGCTCTGCTTTGGGAGCAGGGCAAAGGAAAGGGCTTCTGGGCGTGGATCCTCCGCATCCCCCGGGCCGGCCGTGCTGCCTTCAGGGCTGGCGCCGAGCACAGCCCTGCCGAAGGGCCTGTTTCTCACCTCGCTTTTGTGGAGGACAGCAGCGTTTGGGCCCCAGGGGACCGTGCAGACAAGCAGCGGTGCTCTCTGCTCCCAGGCTTCCCAGTCCTTCCCCAGGGTCTGGGACCTGGTCCTCAAGCCGGGTCCAGCTGTCCTTGTCCTCCTGCGGGAGGTCAGTGCTGGCGGGAGGCAGGCACAGCCGCGCTGTGGGTCGTGCCTGAGCCTCGCAGGTTGAGGGCTGAGAGTAACAGGAGTTGGGCCACCTCTCTCTTCCAGGTCGCAGGAGGGCTCTTCTCCTGGGAGGCAGAGGAGGACAAAGCAATCCGAACCCTGTGCATGGACATCCTGGGCTCGCTGGATGTCTCCCTGAGAGGGATGACCAAAGTGAGTAGCCTTCTGCCCTGCTGCTGTCACCACTGCTTGCCTTCAGGACATTTTTCCTAGCGCTCCCCCAGGCCCTGAACCTCTCCCCTCCCGTGCCCTGAATCGCACAAGGCTTTGGGGAACACGGATCGACCCTTCGGTCCTCAAGCTGAGTGGAAATGCCAAGGTGGCGAATTGCCCGGTTCTTCTCTGCAGCTCCTGTGGCCGAGGCTGCTGCAGTACGTGATGCCAGCCCAGTACAGCGGCATGCTGGTCCCGCTCTCCCGCTGCCTCCGAGCCGTGGCTGAGAGACGGGAGAGAGCGGGCTGCGAGCAAGAAGAGGAGGAGCCTGATGCCATGGACGCCCAGGAGCGAGGTAGGAGCCCCAGAGAGTGCTGCTGGGTTTGGCCAAAGGCTAGGGCGGTGCGTGTCTCCCTGCGCCCCACCAGCCCTCAGCAGGAGCCTGGGAAATCCAAAGCTTGGAGCCAGGCTCTGCTGCTGGGCGCGAGGGGCTCTGGCCTGCATTGCCCCTTGCCCGCTGCAAGGCCAGGCTCTCCCTGCTCGCGGTGCCCTCTCCTGGGGAGCCAGGACTCATCCTGGCCGTGCTGGAGCTGGGCAGCCCTGGGCGCTCCCCAGAGCCAGCGGTGGGGCAGCGCGGCTGCTCTAAGCTCTCAGCCCTGGGCGGGGGCGTCGGAGGGGCGAGGGTCAGGGCCCGGCGGGGGCTCATCAGCTCACGCAGCCTTTCTCTCTCCCCGCAGCCTTGCTGCCGGCTCCCCAGGCCCTCTTGGTTCGACTGCTGGTGAGTAGTGGGGCCCTGGGGAAAGGGCTTTGCTGGCCTGGGCTGGTGGGAGAGCCTGGGGCAGAGATGCTGTGGAGGCCGGTGCCAGGCGCCCTCAAGGAGGAGGCGGCGTGCCCGAGTCACCCCGAGCCCCTTGGGGGTCGCACTCCTTTCTCGGAGCTGCCAGCGACCGCCCTGCCACGGCCTGCCCGCTGCTGGAGCGGCGCCGAGCTCCTTCCCTCCCTCCCTCCCTCGGGGAGAAGCCGTGGCTCCGGCGCCCGGAGCGACTCTTCTCTCCTGCTCTCCCTTAGGTGGTGGCGGCGGATTACCATGCAAGCGGCCAACGCGCAGCCGCTGCCTTGCAGCTGCTGCAGGCGCTGCGCAGCAGGATCCACAGAGCCCTGGGGGCGATGTGGGCGACCGAGATCCCCCTCCTGCTCCAGTGCCTGGAAGGTGAAGTGCGGGCGGGGAGGGAGAGGCTGCAGGGGAGGCCAGCGGGGTAGGAAAATGCAGCTTCCCAGCGTGAGGGAGAAGAATTGTCCCCAGTTCCCCACCGCTTGCTCTGCTGCCTTTCCCCTTCCAGGGATCCAGCGCTGAGGTTTGGGGCAGCTGTCCCCTGGCGTCCGTTTGGCCGGGGGATGGACGGGACCACTGATGTCCCCTTGGGCGGCAGGTCTTGGTGGCACGCCCACGTCCTGCCTGGGACAGAGTTTTGGGGAGGGGCAGGACGGGTGCTCCTGGAGGGGGTGCAGCCCCGGACTTAGGAGGACCCCGTCCCCAGGTCAGGCCGGCTTTGCAGCTGCCGTCCTTGGCAATGGCCTGGCAGAAGGGCTGCAAATGGGCAGAGAGCCGTGGGTCACCAAGCAAAAGATGCGTGTTGCTGGTGCGTGCTGTGACTCGGGGGTCAGAGCTGTTCTGGGAGCTGCAGTCAGCGTGCCCTTCCCCAGCTGGAATCAGTGGCTCTGGCAAACGCCCCTGGGATCCCTCCCGTGCGTTGGGCTTAGCAAGGCCTTTGCTGTAGCGAGAGCTTTTGCTCCCTCTTGCTTTCCAGGAAAAACCGAGAGCTGCCTGGGCTCTGCAGAGTGGGAGCACCGCGTGCTTAAGGTAGAGCATCCTTGGGGGGCGTCACAAACGAGGGGGAGAAGAGGGAGCGGACAAAGTTGTCGGGGCTGCCTGTGGAGGCAGCAGGAGGTGGGGGCACCTCCTGAGCCCCCTGCGCCTTTCGAAGCAGCGGGTGCCTGCCCGCCGAGAGGAGCGGAGCTGCTGGCTGCACGCGTGCCACGGCTGATGGCTAACGCCCTCCAACGCTGTGGCACGCGCCTTAGCGCTGCCTCCTCCTCCACATCCAGCGTGCCGGGGGTCTCACAGGGGGCGTTAGGGGAAGAGCGGGGTGGGTGCTAAGAAGGTTGGGAACGCTCGCTTCCTCTCCTCTTCATTCCAGTTCCTGCGAGCGTCGCTGGAGCGCATCGAGGAGAAGGGCTGGACCGTGGGCCTGAGCCAGGAGCTGAGCCGGCAGCTGAGCAGCTCTGCCCCCGGCTCCTGGGAGAAGGTGCGTGTCCTGCCCTGCGCCAGGCCTGGGCTGGCACCAGGGCTCTGCCCGCACGGGCGGTTTTCGCCGCTTCCCCTTCCCTCCGACCAAAAAGGCCCTTCCCCCTGGGCAGCCCCAGCGGCTGGCTCCAGCCTGGCACTGCGGCCGCCTCGCCTGCTCCCGGGGTCGGTCGGGTCCGTCTGGGGACAGCCCTTTCCTGACAGGCAGGGCCGTGACCGCATCTCGGGCTGGGCCTCTTCTCTTCCAGCTCTTCCTGCACAAGGCTCTTGGGACAGCACTGGCAGCTTGTCGGGACGTCAGGCACGTCCAAGGGCAGGTGCTGCGGTTCCTTGAGGAGGCAAACTGTGCGGAGCTGTCTGAGCCCCAGGTGAGGTGATGCGCATGGCCAGAGCATCTCCTACCTCTTCCTGGGGGAGAGGGAGGGCTGCTCCAGATCTCCTTGGTGTCCCTGCTGTTGCTGTTTCCCCAGTGCTGCACGGTGCTGCCTGGCCCTTGTCGCTGGCCGCAGCTGAGTGCCTGGGCTGGAACCGACTCCCCGTTTCTCTGTGGCTGCAGGGAATGGTTTATGTTGTGTCCCATGCTGCTGAGAGCCACTTCGAGATGGTGCTGGACACAGTGAGTATGGCCCACGCTACTTTCAGCAGAGACTGGACTTATCTGACTTTAAAGAGCTGGAAGGTAAGGATCCGTGGTGTTGCTGGGTGGCTTTTCTTTTTTGGCCTTACTTCCGCTTCTGCACCTGCAGCAGCCAGGTGGTGGCAGCTGCCTTTAGGTCAGCCCTCTCGTAAGAGCTACCTGAGAGCTGTGTTTCAGAGGGGACGCGCTGGCGTTAGAGCCCCTGAGGTGTCTCTGGCAGGGACGGGGTTTGATAGCTCGTGGATGCGAGCCACCCAGCTGGGGCAGCTGCAGCAGTTGTTTGCTTGCAGCCGCGTTGCTCAGCGTCAGCAGGAGCTGGCGCCAGGAGGCACGGTGCAGCACTCTGGCCCTTCCTCAAAGCTGAGGGCTGGGAGCAGAAGCCTCCTGAGGTCTTGTTTGCTCTGCTCCCCCGCGGGAGGCTGTGGGAAAGAATTTCTGGGCAGGGCAGGGCAGGGCCCCGCAGAGAGCGTGGCGCAGCCCGTTCTGGGGCGCTGAGCAGACTGGCCTCCCCTGCGCTGCTGGCCTGCACAGGCTGCATGTCTGTGAGCAGGACCGTGACAGGCTATGGCAGATACCTTGCCAAAGAAAGCTTCCAGAGAGCTCCCTGACCTCTCAAAGCAGGAGCCCGCGGGAGGCCCGGGTGTCTCAGGGCACGTCTCTTGACACAGGTATGCAAGAAGATGATGGAGAAAGCCCAGGGCACCTGTGCCGCTTTCATGCGCACCCTCAGCGGCATCGCGCTGCATGCCCCCAAGGAGCAGCTGCTGAGCCACGTGGATGAAGAAATCGTGGGCAACATCCTGCGGCTCTCCAGAGCCAAAGAGAAGGTAGCAGCAGAGGGCGCGCGGGGCAGGGCTGTACTGAGGTGGTCAGTCTCCTTCTAAAGATCTCCCGAGGAAGGGTTTGTCCTCAACATCCGGATCAGATTCCCCTGGGGCTTCCCCCTGCCCGTGCTCCTCTCCACCTCTCAGCCCTCCAAAGGGCTCAAGGGGTGCTTTGCTCTCTCTGGCCTCAGGAGTGTCAGCTCAAGCTTGCCCTGGTGGAAAGCATCACCGAGGTCAGCTGTGCCATCCAGGCTGTGGGCGACTGCGGCAGCTTTGAGCTCTCCTCAAAGCGGGAGGCGATGTGGACCTTGCTGGTGAGTGCCTGTAGCTGGGGCAGTCCCACGGGGCGGTTTTGGGCTGCGCCGTCGCGCTGGTTTGCCCGGAAGCACCGCGGTGTCTGGGCTTCACGCGAGCCCCTGGAGCTGTGTCCCGAGCTGGCGGGGCCCTTGGGTGCTGGTGCTGGGTGGCTGCTGCTGAGGAGAAGGGTCCCTCTCGCGGGGCCTTTGGGGATCCGTGGAGGTGCCAAGGCAGCTTCTGCCCAGGCCTGGCAGCAGAGCCTGTCCCCAGGGCAGGCAGAGAAGTGTCCCGTGTCCCTGATGGCTGCCAGCTCTGCACGTGTCTCTCTGGGCCTTGCAGGGCTGGATAAAGGAGGAGCCCCGCGACGCCCTGGTGTACGGAGTGTTCCAGGCCCTGGAGCAGTTGAGGTGAGGTCTGTTCCACGGGCGCGGGGGACCCCCGTGTGCCCCAGCCCAGCTGGCTGGCGTAGCCCCAGCGGCCTTGAGCGTGGGGCCGGCAGCTGCTGGGGCTGTGGAGCGGGAGGGCTTTCCCCATTTTGGATGTCTCCCAAGGGAAGGGAGCCCCGGGGGTTCCCTCAGCTGGGGGTGGGGTTTGCTCGCTGCCTGGCAGGAGGCAGGAATTGCTGGAGCTGAAGGCAGCGCTCGCTGGCATGGGCTGCGCGTGTTGGATTTGTGGCCCTCGATGAGGAGGAACCCAGTGGTGGTTTGAGCTGTGCTGGAGAGGGCTGGTAAATCCCCTTTCTGTTTTCTCCTCCTTTTCCTCGGGCCAGCAAGCTGAGGCCTCCTCTGAGCAGGAAGGAAAATCAAGAAGTGCTGACAGTGTGCTGCCAGTGCCTCTTGTCCGGTCCTTCCAAGGAGAAGATGAAGAGGAGGAGGAGGACAGTGAGGGCAGCTGTGAACACGCAGGTACCCACCGGCCAGTGCCTGCCCACGTCTGGATCAGGAGCCCACCTCAGCCCCCGGCAACCCCCGTGATGCAGAACCTCCCCTGTCTTTCCTGCTTTCAGGTCCTGCAGAGGAGAGGCTTGGAAGATCTGGGCCACCTCATAGAAACCCTTCTGGAGGCAGAGGCCTGCTTTGACGACGTGGTCGATGTGAGTAGCCACGGGGCACCAGGGAAAGCGTTGCAGGGGCAGAGAATCGAGGCCTTAGCGGCTGACAGGAGGTGGGCGCCTTTCCCATGGGAACGTGGGGCTTCGGCTCCTTGCTCTGAGGCTGTGCGTCTGGCCGGGGCCGGGGGCCGAGCTGGGGGCTGGAAGCACCCGACATCTGCTGCTGCCGGCCAGGCAGAGAACGGGGCGTTGCTGGAGGGAAGGGCAAGAGCAGCCCTGAGCTGGGCCAGAGCAGCCGGGGGGAAGGCTGGAGCGGAGAGATGCAGGCAGGGAAGAAACACCCGACGCAGGGCAGAGGCGGCTGGAGGGAGCGAGGCAGCAGAGGCTGCAGGGCCAGTGCTCGGTGGGGTCCAGCGCCACGCTGGGAAGGGGCCGGAGAGGAGGGAGAGGGATCTCGGGGAGAGAAAGAGGCCTGTTGCGAGAGAGATGCACCCTGCCCCAGGTCCTGATGTTCTGGCTCACCTCAGACAAAGAAGGGGAGCGGGAGAGAGCCCTGCAGGTCTGCGCCCATGTGCTGGGAGCCTGCCAGGAGCGATTTGGGCTCGTGGTGAGTAGAGTGCCCCCTGCGTCCCCGGGTGCCCCCTCCTCACCATTCTTGGCCCCAGATGGGAGCCTTGCCCGGCTGGGGGCTGCGTTTCGGGGCTCCTGGGAGCGTGGGGCAGCCCTTCTGCCTGCCTCTGCCCCGTGCCTGCTCAGGGAGCCGGCTGGGCCGTAGAAGCGAGCGGGTGCCGGGGCTGCCTGCAACCCTCTTCCCGCTGCTCTCCCCTGCAGAGAAGAGATCCTTGCAAGGAGTTTGGCTTCCTGGTGGGACTGCTGGGGACTCTGACCAGCGACTGCCTGGCCACGTCCCGCCAGGCAGCATGCGTCTGCCTGGGCTACCTTCTCCAAATGCAAGGTGAGGAGAGCGGGTGCTTCGCGGTCTCGCTCAGGCTGCTCCTCCCTCCCCTCCTGGCCTGGCACCAGCGGGGTCCTGCGGGGCCAGGCCCCGTCCCCAGGAGCGAAGGGGGAGGCACCGTGCTCGGCTGGCTTTGTGCCCCCACCCTGTGACCCTCTGCCTCCCCAGGCAGCTCAGGAAGGGGCCCTGGAGAGGGTCGCTGAGCGCCACCTCCCTGGGGCGCGTGTGCGGCTGGGTGCTCAGGGCCATCCCTCGCTGCTGCCCGAGAGCAGGACGTTGTCCCCAGTGCTGGGGCCTGTCCCCCTCCGCGCCTGTCCCTCCCCACGTTCCAGGAGAGACAGAAGAAGTCAGTGGAGGTTTCCCGCCTCCCAGAAACGATGGTGGCCTGCGCAGGAACAGGGGTGCAGCTGCTGGGAGCAGAGGCTGCTGAAAGCCTGAGGCCCCAGCAAACGGTTCAGGAGGAAGAGGGCTCTTTCCAGCTCGGGGTGTGTCAGCCATCGATCAGGCTTGGGAAGTCCTGCCGCGCTGACTTCAGGAGGGGCCTGGGTTTCCCAGTGGCCTTCCCTGCCCCCACTTGCATTTTTGGTTATCAATATCTGGGGCCAGAGGGTGGTTTGCTGTAGGTGTGACTCCTCTTTTCTCCTGGTGTTTGTTCCAGCCACGGCCACGGAGGTGGTGCCCCAGGCAGAGGAGATCAGGCACCTGTGTGAGGAGCTGGAGGGCCCAGACAAGGAGACCCTGCTGGAGACCACTGCCAAAATAGCAGAGGTAACTGGCCCCAAACAGCGGGCTGGCGGCCCAGCTCCTGGGCTCCTGCGCGTCTCCCTGCTCCCCTCCAGCCTCTCGCTGTCTCCAGAGCGAGCGGTCCAGGACAGCTGTTGTTAGCAGGGAGCAGGAGGCTTTGGGACAGGGCTGTCCTTCCGGCACGCTGGAGCAGATACCACGCTGTGCGTGTCTGCGTGCGTGCGTGTGTGTGAGTGAGTGAGTGCTCTGATCAGAACACAGATTTGGTCCTTGAGCGAACGTGGGGGGAGACACTTCCAAATCGGTCAGCTGCATCAGATGCAAAGGGCGCTGCGTGCACAGCAGGAGGGTCAAGCGTTTGCCTCCTCCGCGACTGCCGCACTAACCGTCCCGTCAAGTTTCCTTTGCTCTGGGAATTGCTGGAGCAGAGCTGTGACGCGGTCTCTCCTGTTCTGACCCCTCTCCAGGCTGTTTGCAAATGCATCCCTGCAGCACAGGCCACAGCCTTTCTGAGGGCCGTCCTGGGCAGCTTGCTGCACGCGCCGTACACGTCTGCAGCAGCAGTGCAGAGATGGGTGCTCGTCTTCCTGGCCCAACGCAGCGAGGAGATACTCCAGGAGGTAAAGGAGACCTTTTATTCCTTTTGTCTTTTCTCCTGTTGGCCGTTGCGCTACACCCTGTGCCGTTGGCACGGGCTCAAGCAATGCCGCCTGTGTGCGGAGCCGAGGGGCTACCGGTGGTCTGAGCTGCGCATCAGCACCTGCTGCTGGCATCTGCTCCGACGGTGACAGGGTGCGGGCGCTTCTTGCCCACAGTCTCCCGGGGGTCCAGGTCCTTCCCACGAGTGAGGCGCTGGGAGGCACCAACCTTGCTGTTCCTCCCCTCCCCGCAGGGTCACTGTCGGTCCGCCCTGCGCTGGGACCCGCTTCCCCCGCTCTTTCTTCGCTGGTCCCCACTTCCCTCTCCGCTGAGCTCGCGCTCTGCTCAGCTCCAGTGGGGCTCGAGGGCCACCAGCAGCGCGCGGAGCCCAGACTCACCCCGTGGCTGTCTGCCGCTGACAGGGGTCCGTCACAGCGATGGCAGCTGTGGCTGGCAGCCCTCGGGGTCGTGCCCGGCCGAGCTAAAGCTCACCCCGCTGTTGGGCGGCTGCTGTTACAGCCAGGGCAGGGCTGGGCCCGGGCACACGCAGTGACTGAGGCTGGGCGTGCGCGTGCGTGCATACGTGCGTGTGCGTGCGCACAACGGCCAAGAGCACACTGAGCTCCCGGGGTCAGGCAGGGTGGAAGGGCTGGAGTTTCGAGCTCGATCTGGACTCTGGAGGCAGCAGGCCTTGCTCCTGTGCTGAACGACTGCGTCGGGGCCCTGCGGGAGAGGGTAAAGGATGCAGCGAGCCCTTCTTTCTCCTCTTCGTCCATCCAGATTCCGGAAATCCTGGACTTACTTCACAGCTGCACGCAGCACAGCACCCACAGGCCTTTCCTGCTCTCTGCGGTATTTCTCCTTGCTCACTCTCACCAGGAGCCCGTGATCAGCAGTCTCCTCCAGAGAGGTCTGCCCAGGGGCAGGTACGCGCACTCCCCGCCTCCCCCGCTGTAGTCCAGCAGAGCTCCCGCAGCTTGCCTGCGCTGGGAGAGCCTGCTTGAGAAGCAGGTCTTTTTCCCTGCCGGGGCAGTCTGGAGCGTCGCAGGACTGCGTGCTCGCGTCTCTGCTGTGAGCGGGGCGTTGCGAGCCCTGCTGCAGATGCAGAGGTTTGAGGGCGCTGCAGGACTGCGAGGTTATGGGCTCAGGGGTGAACGTCTCTCCCCTCGCAGTGCCGTGGTGGAAGTGTGGAGGAGCCTGGGGAAAAGCTGCCTTGGGATTGAGATCCTGAGGTGCTTAGTGGAGAAACTAAACAGAGCAGGAGACAACGGCCTGGGGGCTGACGGCTCCGCGGGTGAGCGCCACAACCGTCGGACTGCTCTGGAGATCCTGACGGTACGTTCAAGTTCAGACACCTTTCTGCAGCTTGGCCTCTGCTTTCTAACTCCTCCTTGAAGGTGAGGGAGTCGGGTGCCCTTTGCAGATGGCCGTGGAGACTCCCAGGGCGCTGTGCTGGGCCCGCCTCAAGGCGCGTGGGGAGCCGGGGCAGTTTTGTGCTCCCGAGGCGCAAGGCTGTCGCAGAAGTGACAAGTGTGGACAGGAACGCGCTGGCGCAGGCAGGCGGGGGAACCAGGCTGGTGGGAAAAGGTCTTGCCTGAACGGGTGGTTCTTGGTCACGTTTCTCTGCAGATCACCGAGGCCATCTGCGAGGTGGCGCTTGCCGTGAGGGACGAGGAGGAGCTCAGGGAGCTGCTTCCCCACCTCCTTCCCAGCCTCCTGAGGCGGGCCAGGGAAACGCTGGGCGAGGAGCGGCTGCCTCCCTCCATGAGCAGCTGGAGACAACTGTTCTTCGAGGGCCGAGTGCTTGAGCAGAAGCCGTGCAGGTGAGGAGCCAAAGGGGCAGGTGGAGGGGCTGGCTTCAGCTCCCCTCGCCCAGACTTTGTGGGGCTTGCGGGCCTTTGTGGGGCTGAGGGAGGGCTTCGCCTGCCCAGCTTCTTAGTCGCGCAAACTTTGCGGCTGCTTTACTTCTGCTCCTTCACGGCTCCTCCAGCTCCCGGGCAGGAAGGTCTCTGAAGCATCACTTCAGGGGCATTTAGCTCTGCGAAAGAGAAGCCCTCCCCCGACCTGCTGTGACTGGAGGTTTCTCTGGGGTTGTGGCGACGGTGGTGGTTTGGTTTGGCTTGCGTTGTTTGCGTTTGATTAATGTGGGTTTTGTTTCTTCTGCCAGGATTTTCCTCTCGGCTATGGAGCTGGTGCTGGGCAAATGCGTGGCGCAGGAATGGATGTGGCTGCTCCTGAATCAGGCAGTGTGGGTTCGCCTGGAAAACCCCGTGGCTCACGCCGAGGGTCTGCGCCTCCTCAACAGGTAAGAGCCCCAGGGAGGCATCGGGCTGCCTCCTGCGGGGCTGAGCCCCGGGAAACGGCTGCCAGGACCCTTCCAGCGGGCCTGGGATGCTGTCCGGAGCCAAAGAACAGCGTCTGCATCGGGGCAAGTGAATTTTGGAGACTTGGCCTGGGGCCTTCCTGAGTGACTGTGTGTCCCTCGCTTGTGTCCCCTGCGCAGCGTCCTGCTCCAAGCTGGGGTCCGCCTGCCCGGGGCAGAGCCTCCTGCCAATTCCTGGTCGGTCAAGCTGCGGGTGAGAGCTGCGTTTTCTTTGCTGATTCGAGGCAGGGGGTGGGGAAGGAAGGGTTCAGAGGGGCTTTACTGAGATCCTGCTGCTTGGGATGCCTTTCTTGTGGGGGAAGATCCCTGCGGAACGAGTCTCTGGAGCGGGACAAGCAGGGGAGCTCCCGGCCGTCACCAGGTTCCCGTGACGTTGGCTGTGTCGTTCCAGCTCTCTCGGACTGAGTGACGACAGGGACGCCGGAGGGAGGCAGGCGCTAGCAGAGGCCGTCCGTGATACCTGTCCCAGCCAGCACCAGCGAGTTAATTAAATAAAAGTCATCACAAGAGGCTTTAAGGAGAGCATTTTTTTTTATTATTTTCCCCGATGGCACCCTCGTGGTTGGCGAGATCACACGTGGGTGACACCGAGGCTGGGGGCTGTCAGCTGCGGGGCCCCTCTCAGACCTTCCCGGGCTGCGTGAGGGACAGAGTGTGGAAGAGGCTGACCCGTCAGAGGGCGACCCTTGGGGCAGCAGCGGGAACTGCCCTGACCCTGCTTGTGGGGCTGTCCCTGGGGCTGAGCTAAAAATCACGAATGTCGGACGATTGCTCCCACAGCAGAAGTGCCAGCAACTCAAACTCTTGCTGCTCCTCACCGGCTGTTGACAGCGACTCTACAGCACCACAGACATTGGGGCTCCTGGCTTTCCCTGACGAGTAGCGCTTCGACATTTAACATCAACTGCACGGAAGCGCCCACTTCGGGACCAGACTACGCAGTCTCTCTCTCTCGCTCCCCCACCCTCCGAGAGAATAGGAGGAGATGATATAAGAAATACGGCTCAAGGTTTGAGATAAGGACAGGAAGAAATCCTTAAAGTTATTGTCATGGGCAAAACAGACTCGACTTGGGGAAAACTATTCATTTCTAAAATTAGCAGGAGAATGAGACAGGGAACAAGATAACCTCCCCCCACCCCTCCCTCTTCCCGGGCTTAACATTATTTCTACTACCTCCCCTCCCGAGCGGCACGGGGTGGGGGGGGTGGAAAAAGGGAATGGGGGTCGCGGTCAGTTCATCACGCGTTGTTAAATGCCGCTGTGTCATGGTCGGGGGAAGAACTCCTCGCATTCCTCCCCTGCTCCAGCGTGGGGTCCCTCCCACGGGCCACAGTCCTTCGTGAAACTGCTCCGGCGTGGGTCATCTCTTCCACGGGGTGCAGTCCCTCCAGAATGGCTGCCGCAGCGGGGCCTCCACAGGCCACAGCCTCCTTCAAGCCTCCACCTGCTCCGGCGTGGGGTCCTCCACGGGCTGCAGGGGGATCTCTGCCTCTCCATGGACTTCCATGGACGGCAGGGGGACAGCCTGCTCCACCACGGTCTTCACCACGAGCTGCAGAGGAATCTTGGCCAGGAGCCGCATTACTCCTCCCCCTCCTTCTGAACTGACCTTGGCGTCTGCAGCCGTTCCTCACAACAGGCTGGCAGATGCCTCTCAGGATCCTTTTTACATCTTCTTCACTTCAACTGCTCATCTCCTCTCCACTTCTTGCAGCCAGGCCGGGCCGAGTTGGGCCCAGTCTGCTGCCCCGCAGGAGGCCAGAGGGTGAGGCCTGCAAGGCCCACAAGGCTCGCGCCTCCCCCTCTGCGCCTTTGCCCTCGCTCAGCTTCTTCACATCTTCTCTTCTCTTTTTTTTTTTCCCCCCTGTTTTCCCCTTCTTAAATACGTTATGGCAGAGGCGGTATCACGGAACATTCTGCTACCAATTGGCTCAGCCCTGGCCAGCAGCGGGTCTGCCCTAGGCCTGGCCAAGTCCACTGAACAAAGGGGAAACTTCCAGCAGTTTCCTACAGAAGCTGCCACCTTAGGCCTCCCCTCACTAACAAAACCAGAACAAGCCCCCAGCATAAAAAAAGACATGGACCAGTTGGAGAGAGCCCAGAGGAGGCCACGCAGATGATGGGAGGGCTGGAGCAGCTCTGCTGTGAGGCCAGGCTGAGAGAGCTGGGGCTGTTCAGCCTGGAGAAGAGGAGGCTCCGGGGAGACCTGAGAGCGGCTCCCAGTGCCCAAAGGGGGCTGCAGGAAAGATGGGGAGAGACTCTTCAGCAGGGCCTGGTGTGACAGGACGAGGGGTGATGGTTTTAAACTAAAGAAGGGGAGATTCAGACTGGATATAAGGAAGAAACTTTTTATGCTGAGGGTGGTGGAACCGTGGCCCAGGTTGCCCAGAGAGGCGGTGGATGCCCCGTCCCTGGAAACATTCCGGGCCAGGTTGGCCGGGGCTCTGAGCAACCTGATCTGGTTGGAGATGTCCCTGCTCCTGGCAGGGAGGTTGGGCTGGGTGGGCTTTGAAGGTCTCTTCCCACCCAAACCATTCCATGATTCTATGACTCCGTGTCACAGCAGCCTGGGAGGTGCCACGCCCGCAGGCGCATCACAATGGCCGGGCTCTAGAGCTGCCTCCCCAGGGTGGTGCTGCCTCAGTTTCTCTTGGCTTTTGCTCGGAGAGAACCGTGTGTGCATCTGGGGATCGTGTTGCCACCAGGATGATGAGAGCGCTCAGAGGTGAGGGGCTGGTGGGAGGCTGGGGGCTGGTGGCTGCTGGAGGCAGGGTCCGTCCCAGCCGGGTGCTGGGGGCTGCGTCCCAGTGTCGCAGTTCAGCCCCGCTCAGGACCAAGCTGCGCCGTCTCTCTCTCGCTCCCCCCACCCTCCAGTGGGACAGAGAGGAGAACTGGTAAACAAAAGGCAGCAGAAACCATGAACCAAAAAATAAGTGTAAGAGAAATAACAGGAGAAAACAAATCAAGTACAGTAGCTCACAGCAAACTCCCATGCCCAGTTTCCTCCCAGGGAGCAGGAGCCTCCCCTCAGCACCCTCCTCACTGATCTGCTGAGCATGGTGTCCCAGGGATGGGCCAGCCCTGGGGCTGATTGGGGTAAATGAACCCCAGCTGTTGGCTGGTGGGTAACCTGTCCCAGCTGGGTGCCCCAGGCATAGGGCCACCAGCTCCAGTTCTCCTCCCAGCTCAGGTGAAGGTTAACTCCATCCCAGCCAGACCAGGACACCCAGTCCCCTCTCATCCTGCTGCCAGGCACCTGCGAGAGGTCTCTGGCTCCATCCTCCCCCTGCCCTCCGTGGGGCCGCTGACTCAGACATGGCCTGGCCCGGCCGGCTCCGCTTGGGGCTGCGCAGCGCTAGCCCTCCTGGCCTCTCCGGGCCAAGCCCCGTGTCCGTTCTGTGCCCAGCTCAGGGTACCCGCGCTGGGCTCGCTGCAGCGTGTTGCTGCCGTTCTGGCACTGGGGAGCCTGGAATGAGCCCAGTGCCCCACGCTGGCCCTCCCGCTGCTGCAGAGAGGGGAACGCTGCCTCCCCTCATCCCACCGCCTGCCCTCGTGCCAGCACAGGCCAGCACAGGCTGTCAGTGCTGGGGGGCTGGGAAGACCCTCAGCCCTCCCTGCTGCGATGCCCTGCAGCCAGCAAAACCCATCCTTTCTTTTCTTCCAGCTCTCTGCCCGTGCCTGCGTTTCCAGCCCAGAGCTGTGCGTTCTGAGGACAGACGCAGGGCGACCGGGACTGTCCCTGCGGCCGTTGCTACCTTTGCGGCTGTTGGGACTTCTCTGCTCAAGCGGCTGCAAGACCATGAGGTGAGGCGGGGGGAATTGAGGGCCTCCCCCGTCCCCCTGCCATCCCTGGGGGTGGTGGCAGAGGGGCATCTGGCCTGACAGCACCTCTGCCCTCCTGCAGGCGCTTCATCCCCAGGGGCCGATCCTGCCGCTCCAGGGGGACCAGCGGCACCGCTCCCCAGTCCTTTCCCCGGGAGCTCTCGGCCGGGCATGGCAAAGCCTCTGGCATAAATGCCAGCGTCTCCCCAGCCCCTTTGCCCAGGTGCCCGAGGCCTCCCCTCAGCTCCGGTCTGGGAACTGTCCCGGCGCTGGGGCTCCTCCCTGAGCGAGGAGCGATGCTGTGCCCCAAAGTGCGGGGTGCTCCTGGCTTCCCCTGCGTGCGGCACGGTCTCGTTCCCACGCCTTCCTGTTTGGCATGCGCCATCTGGATCGTTCACGTTCACAGGACAGCCTGCTCTGGGATTTAAACTTTATTCCATGAGCTCCTGAGGAAATAGAACCAACACGAAAGACAGGGGCTCAGTCCCCGTCAGCCCAGACCAGTCTGTCACGTGAATTCACTTCTTCACCAGTCAAGCCATCAGGTTTCATCCCTCGCAACCCAGACCTCCTCATATTGTGCACCTATCAGCAAAAACAGGATCCGGTACCCAGCTGACGGTGAGAGCGCTCGCCCTTCCTCCTCTGGCACGGCGTGAGCGTCCCCCGTACCAGACTGGGAAGCACGAAAGCCTCAGCGCTTCAGCGGCTGTTGGATCCACTTCAAAAGCTTTTTGACCAAGCGTCCGTCAGGCCTTAGCACGAGCTGGGTTAGGCACGATCTAGGCAGGAGTGGAGTGAGCAGCCAGAGCCTTCCTCGCCCGGCACCTTCCCTCTGCCCTCCAGCGTCCCCCGTCCTCAGGAGAGGCCTCCCTCTTGCCCTGACGGCGTCCATCTCCCCGTCTGGCTCTCCGCTGGTGTCAGAGCACCGTGGGAGATCTTGCTGTTCCCCGTGGCGGTCCTGAGCGATGCTGCAGCTCGTCCCTCGTGCCCGTGTCGCACAGACGGCGGGGGGCAGCAGGTCTCTCTGGTGGCTCCTGGGATCCAGGGCAAAGCGAGTCGCATCAGTCCCCGTTGTGGTCTGTCCCCAGGGTGACCGAGTGGAGACGTACCGGGAGCTGGAGAGCCTCTTGCAGGGCGATGACGGCTCTCTGCCGAGCGGCGTCGTGAACCGCCTGATAGCAGAGGCGTCCGGTGACCTGCGTGCAGCCCAGGTGAGCTTGTCTCTTCCAAGGCCACCAAAGCAGCCTGGCTGCGCCCCTGGGTTTTGGGGAAACAGAGAGCGGTGCAGAGATGTTCCTCGGCTCTTCAGGGCCCGTGGCGGTGGGAAGGGAGAGGCTCTGGGGACTCGTCGGTACAGGGAATGTGGAGAGGGGTGGCAGAGAGCTGTGCGGAGAGGCGGCTCGGGGCTGTTTCTCACTGGGGAGAGCTGGGTTCAAGCTCAAGGTTATTTGAGGAAGAGCCGTGGGAACTCGCCAGCCGCAGGGAAAGGGCCCAGGGGGGCCTGGAGGCTGCAACGGTTTGCTCCTGGCATCTCCAGGAGAGGGAGAGGGGGCAGCGGCCCGGGGCTGTGCTGAGGAGAAGCCTCCCTGGTGTCGCCAGAGAGCTGCTGGCCTCTCCCAGGGTGGCAGAGGCGGCAGTGGCCGGGCCCTGAGCTCAGCTGCGCACAGGGTCTCGCAGAGGAGACGCAGCCATTCAGCCTGTCCGAGCGCCTCCGCCTTTTCCCTGGGAGCGTTTAACCCGGGCCGCTTTTGCAGGGTGTGACAGACGATGTGAAGACGGCCGCTGGCGATGTCCTGGTGGCTCTGGCCCGCTCGCACTTCCACTTTGTCATGTCTGAGCTCCAGAGCCACCTGAAGGCCGTGGGGAAGGTCCCTGACGAGACTGTGCTGCTCACCTTGGGCAAAATGGCCCGCAGCTATGGTACGGCACCCTTGGCCTCCTGGGGTGGGCAGGGGTCTGCGAGAACGGGTATGAGGGGTCCTCCCCGTCCCTTGACGCTCTGTGTTGAACTGGGGGCCTCTGAAGTTGCTGTTCCTCCTCGCTCCGTGCCCGGCCGCCTTGCCGCTCTGCCTTACCAGTCTGATCCCAGTCCCCGAAGGAGGGGAGCCCACCGGAGACGAACCGGCTGGGTCCCTGTCCCCCACTGTCCTTGCCACATGGCCAGAGGGCTTCCCTGTGCCGCCCTGGGGAAGGCAGCCCTCCCCGCAGCTCTGGCCTGTCCCACGTGGCCCAGCAGCTCGGCCCTGCCAGGGACGGACCCCAGCCTCCCGTGTCTCTCGCTGACCCTTTCTTTCGGTCCCTCTCTCGCTGCCTTCCCTGCAGCCCTGCGGTGCATCCCCTTTGTGGGAATGACGCTGCTCTCCCTGCGCGCCGTGCTGAGCCGGGTGGGGAGCGGCCGGATCCTGCGCGCCGTCTGCTGTGGTGAGTGTCGTCTCCTTGGCGGAGGTCCCAGGGCCGGGGCGCGGGGTGGGCTTTGCTGGCTCCGTGGGATCTGAGAGGGAACGTGGTGGGTGTCAGCCTGCAGCGGGGTCAGGCCCCGGCGATCCCGAGCTGCTGTGAGTGTGTAGAAGGAGCAGGAGAAGCCCGGGAGGTTTCTGCGGGGCTGCACGGAGGAACTCCTGGGTCCCTTCCCAGGCCTTGCGGTCCCCTGCTTTCCGCTGGGATTCAAATCCCTGCTGTGAAAGGACGAGTGTGAGGGCAGGGCAGGGAAAGGAAGGGACGGGGCTGCAGTGAGAAATGCTGGAGGGGAGCAGACCATCGAGGAGGAGGAAGGAAGCGTGGGCTGGTTGAATCCCGACATCTCAGGAGCACAGATTGCTCTCGTCTCCCGATGGGATCCTGGGCTGCACCCTGCCCAGCCTGGCACTGTCCTTAAAAGAGGCTCGGCTGAGGGTGCAAGGTGCTGTCCCTGCTGCGGACTCTCACCTGCTCCCTTTTCCTTTCTCCTGGAGCAGTTCTGGAGCAGTGGTTAAAAGGAGTCAGGACGTACCTCTGCGACTGGGAGCGATGCCCCTTCCCTCGCAGGGGGTGGCACACTTCTGTGAGGCCGTTTACCCAGTCTTCCAGTACGTAGTGGTACGCTGGCGCGACTGCGAGGAGGAAGAGGTGAGGAGTGCTGTTTTCAGCGGCTGGGGCCGGAGCAGGGATGTCCACGTCGGTGGGTCTGTCTGCGCCCGGTGGGAGGGGAGCAGCGGGGCGAGGGGAGGGGGTGGTCTGTGTGAGCGAGCACCTCCAGCCAGGAGCCTGCCGGCACCGTTCCTGAGGCCAGGGGCTCCCTGCCAGGAAGCAGCCGAGTCCTGGGGTCTTTCTGCAGGGAGGCAGGAGTGCCAGCGTGGGGAAATGCCCTCTGCGCTCTGGAGTGAGCTCTTCTGCTGCCGGGCAGAAGGGAAAGGGAAACCCCTCCCAGTTTGAAGGGCAGACTGGTGTGCAGGGGATGCTGAGCCCTGGGCAGACGTTCAGCCTTCCAAGCAGAGCCTCTCCCTTCCCTCTTCAGGACAGGCAGGCGGTGCTCGAGGCGGTGACTGCCATGCTGGAGCTGCTTCTGCGTGAGGAGCAGCACCGCGAGCATGCCTGGGAGCAGCTGCTCTGGGTCCTGCAGCAGTGCGCGGAGCTTCGGGACACCTCCCGCGTCACCAAGGTGAGGCATCGCGCCCGGCCCTGCGCGGCTGCTGGGCCGGGTCTGTGCGAGTGCCGCAAGGTGCTGGGGTGCTGAGGGGCGCCAGGAGAAGCGGAGTAGCCCTCAGAGAAGGTGCGTGGAGAGCAGAGGAGGCCGCAGGCTTTCTGAGCTCTTGGGGCAAGAAAAGAGCAATGCAGAGGGGCCAGGAGGGAGACGAGACAGGAGTCCCTGGGGCTGGTCTTCTCAGGAGGGGAGGTATTGCCACCTCCCTGGGGCTCTGTGTGTGGGAAGAGCTTTGGCCTAATGCCCAGCGCCATGTTCAGTCCCGTCCAGCGATGAGTGGGGTCTGAGGAGTGGGAGGTGCCGGGAAACGGAGTTGTCAACGCAGGGCCCTGTTCAGAGGAAAGAGACCCTCCTGACGCTGCTCTGAGGGGAAGGCAAAGAAGCAGCCCCGTGCGGGAGGGTTTGGGGTTTCCCCTGGGAGCTGGAGTGGGGGGCTGCCCTGATCCCGGCTGTGCTGGGTTTCTCCTTTCCCAAGCGCCTTTAGGTGGCTTGAGCCTCCTCTTCCTCCCCCGTTCTCTTGTAGAGCCTCAGCTGTGTCCTGGAGATGCTGGAGGGAGTGCAGACCCCAGTCTCCCAAGGCACGGCTCTCGCCATCAGCACCGCTGTGCACCGCCAGGTAAGGGCAGCCCGCGCCCCACCACCGGCCTGCAGCCCGCGCGCACGGTTGCCGTGGAGGGGAAGGACCTGCAGGCTGGCAGGGCAGGGCAGGGCGTACCGCCTGGGCCAACTCGCAGGAGGGCTCTGGGGCGCCAGCACCCGAAGGACAGCCTTTCGACGCTGCTCGGCCTCAGCTCCTGGGCAGGCTGGGCTGCTGCAAACCTGTGTGCCTGTGGGGTGGGCTGGGTTTGGGCTGGGGGTCCTGTGCCCAGAGTGCCCAGGGAGGGGAGAGCGGAGAGCACCGTTTCTTTCCAGTCCCGCTCAACGCTGGCGTAACTTTCTCTAAAACGCATCTTATTCCGGCAGCTCTCAGATGTGACCAAAGAGCCTGGCCCGGCCCGTAAGGCGCTGCTGTCCCGCTGCATCCTGCTGCAGGGTGAGGAGGGGAGAGCGGGCGATTCCCCGCCGTGCTGTGGCGGCTCTCTCCCTGGCCTTGGCGCTCGGGGGCAGCCGCCTGCTAACGCAGCGTGCGCTTTCTTCCCCGCAGCACGAGTCCGCCCCGAGGAGACAGTCGAGTTCCTGCAGTCCCAGCTGAGCAGCGGGAGCCAGGCCGGTCGTGTGGCAGCCCTGGGGCTGCTGGGGGTGCTGGCCCGCGCTGACGGTCAGTGCTGCCAACCAGGGACACGGGGCAGGGGCTGGGGCCGCTGGGCTGAGAGCGGGAGCGGGCTGACAGTGGTGCACCCGCAGCCAGGCCCCGCGCTTCTGTCTCCTTGGCGTGCAAAAAGCTTGGAAGTTTGAAGGGATCCCTTCTGCCCTCGGGGCTCTGCCTGAACGCGCACCTCTGTCTCTCTTCCAGCGCCTGCGATGAGACAGAAGCTGCCCCAGGTGGTGGAGGCCGTGCGGTCGGTGTGCGGCGACGCCAGTGCCCAGGTGAGCTGGTTTGGGAAGGGATGGTGGTGCTCAGGGGAGGCAGAGATGCCCTTTCTCTCCGGGCAGAGCTGAGGTGCCTGGAGAAGTGCCGGCGTGTTGCCCAGGCGGAGGAGGATGGCTCCTCCCCAGGGAGAGCTGCTGGAGCGGAGCGGGGAGGTCGCTGTGCTCTGTGGGGCAAACACCCGTCCAGCCTGGTGCTAAAGCCCAGCCCTGACACCGGGAGTGAAAGCTTTTGCCGTGCTCTCGTCGTCTCTCCGCCAGCCACAGCAAAGGCGACTTCCCTTTGGGTTCTGACCAGGAGGATGGTAACCACGCTCTCCCCTGGCAGGTGCGCAGGGCCGTTCTGGAGTTCATCAGGGAGCTGCTCAGCTCGGACTTCCAGAGCTGCTGGGCGTGGGATGTGGTGGGGCACATCTTCACAGAGTTCAGCCGGACCTCGGGCAGACCGGTAAGGGCAGAGCAGGACCCCCAGGGCTTTGACCCGACGCCGGTGGCTGATGTGGGTTTACACCGGGGTGTGCCACCCGGGATGGCACGGCTGCAGGAGCACCCCACGGGCTGAGCTGTGCCCGCGGGCCCCTTCAGCAAAGGCGCCTGGTGAAGGGAGGGGCTTGCAGGGACAGGACCCCCTCCGTCCTGCAGTGCTGGGGGACAAACAGCAGCACACAGCCCGGGCAGGCAGGTGGGGCTGGCTGGAGCTTCCCATGGCCGCCTTGTGCTGCGGCCCTCCAAAGCACACCCTGCCCGTCCCGTCGCAGCCTGGGGGCCTGCGTCCCTCCTGGAGAGGGAGCAGGCCGTTTGGCCGTGCCTTCCCTGAGCGTTTCCAGCTGGATACCCAGGGGGCCAATGCTGGGGACGGCTGAGCCTCCCGCTGACATGGCGAGGATCTTCCCTCTGGCCGGAGCTTCCCTCCGGCTGGGAGATCCGTGTGCGTGGCTTTGGGGCTCAGGAGGCTCTGCTTTGGGAGCAGGGCAAAGGAAAGGGCTTCTGGGCGTGGATCCTCCGCATCCCCCGGGCCGGCCGTGCTGCCTTCAGGGCTGGCGCCGAGCACAGCCCTGCCGAAGGGCCTGTTTCTCACCTCGCTTTTGTGGAGGACAGCAGCGTTTGGGCCCCAGGGGACCGTGCAGACAAGCAGCGGTGCTCTCTGCTCCCAGGCTTCCCAGTCCTTCCCCAGGGTCTGGGACCTGGTCCTCAAGCCGGGTCCAGCTGTCCTTGTCCTCCTGCGGGAGGTCAGTGCTGGCGGGAGGCAGGCACAGCCGCGCTGTGGGTCGTGCCTGAGCCTCGCAGGTTGGGGGCTGAGAGTAACAGGGGTTGGGCCACCTCTCTCTTCCAGGTCGCAGGAGGGCTCTTCTCCTGGGAGGCAGAGGAGGACAAAGCAATCCGAACCCTGTGCATGGACATCCTGGGCTCGCTGGATGTCTCCCTGAGAGGGATGACCAAAGTGAGTAGCCTTCCGCCCTGCTGCTGTCACCACTGCTTGCCTTCAGGACATTTTTCCTAGCGCTCCCCCAGGCCCTGAACCTCTCCCCTCCCGTGCCCTGAATCGCACAAGGCTTGGGGGAACACGGATCGACCCTTCGGTCCTCAAGCTGAGTGGAAATGCCAAGGTGGCGAATTGCCCGGTTCTTCTCTGCAGCTCCTGTGGCCGAGGCTGCTGCAGTACGTGATGCCAGCCCAGTACAGCGGCATGCTGGTCCCGCTCTCCCGCTGCCTCCGAGCCGTGGCTGAGAGACGGGAGAGAGCGGGCTGCGAGCAAGAAGAGGAGGAGCCTGATGCCATGGACGCCCAGGAGCGAGGTAGGAGCGCCAGAGAGTGCTGCTGGGTTTGGCCAAAGGCTGGGGCGGTGCGTGTCTCCCTGCGCCCCACCGGCCCTCAGCAGGAGCCTGGGAAATCCAAAGCTTGGAGCCAGGCTCTGCTGCTGGGCACGAGGGGCTCTGGCCTGCATTGCCCCTTGCCCGCTGCAAGGCCAGGCTCTCCTGCTCGCGGTGCCCTCTCCTGGGGAGCCAGGACTCATCCTGGCCGTGCTGGAGCTGGGCAGCCCTGGGCGCTCCCCAGAGCCAGCGGTGGGGCAGCGCGGCTGCTCTAAGCTCTCAGCCCTGGGCGGGGGCGTCAGAGGGGCGAGGGTCAGGGCCCGGCGGGGGCTCATCAGCTCACGCAGCCTTTCTCTCTCCCCGCAGCCTTGCTGCTGGCTCCCCAGGCCCTCTTGGTTCGACTGCTGGTGAGTAGTGGGGCCCTGGGGAAAGGGCTTTGCTGGCCTGGGCTGGTGGGAGAGCCTGGGGCAGAGATGCTGTGGAGGCCGGTGCCAGGCGCCCTCGAGGAGGAGGCAGCGTGCCCGAGTCACCCCGAGCCCCTTGGGGGTCGCACTCCTTTCTCGGCCGTGGCCCTGCCACGGCCTGCCCGCTGCTGGAGCGGCGCCGAGCTCCTTCCCTCCCTCCCTCCCTCGGGGAGAAGCCGTGGCTCCGGCGCCCGGAGCGACTCTTCTCTCCTGCTCTCCCTTAGGTGGTGGCGGCGGATTACCATGCAAGCGGCCAACGCGCAGCCGCTGCCTTGCAGCTGCTGCAGGCACTGCGCAGCAGGATCCACAGAGCCCTGGGGGCGATGTGGGCGACCGAGATCCCCCTCCTGCTCCAGTGCCTGGAAGGTGAAGTGCGGGCGGGGAGGGAGAGGCTGCAGGGGAGGCCAGCGGGGTAGGAAAATGCAGCTTCCCAGCGTGAGGGAGAAGAATTGTCCCCAGTTCCCCACCGCTTGCTCTGCTGCCTTTCCCCTTCCAGGGATCCAGCGCTGAGGTTTGGGGCAGCTGTCCCCTGGCGTCCGTTTGGCTGGGGGATGGACGGGACCACTGATGTCCCCTTGGGCGGCAGGTCTTGGTGGCACGCCCACGTCCTGCCTGGGACAGAGTTTTGGGGAGGGGCAGGACTGGTGCTCCTGGAGGGGGTGCAGCCCCGGACTTAGGAGGACCCCGTCCCCAGGTCAGGCCGGCTTTGCAGCTGCCGTCCTTGGCAATGGCCTGGCAGAAGGGCTGCAAATGGGCAGAGAGCCGTGGGTCACCAAGCAAAAGATGCGTGTTGCTGGTGCGTGCTGTGACTCGGGGGTCAGAGCTGTTCTGGGAGCTGCAGTCACGCAGCAGGGCTCGGCTGCAGTCAGCGTGCCCTTCCCCAGCTGGAATCAGTGGCTCTGGCAAACGCCCCTGGGATCCCTCCCGTGCGTTGGGCTTAGCAAGGCCTTTGCTGTAGCGAGAGCTTTTGCTCCCTCTTGCTTTCCAGGAAAAACCGAGAGCTGCCTGGGCTCTGCAGAGTGGGAGCACCGCGTGCTTAAGGTAGAGCATCCTTGGGGGGCGTCACAAACGAGGGGGAGAAGAGGGAGCGGACAAAGTTGTCGGGGCTGCCTGTGGAGGCAGCAGGAGGTGGGGGCACCTCCTGAGCCCCCTGCGCCTTTCGAAGCAGCGGGTGCCTGCCCGCCGAGAGGAGCGGAGCTGCTGGCTGCACGCGTGCCACGGCTGATGGCTAACGCCCTCCAACGCTGTGGCACGCGCCTTAGCGCTGCCTCCTCCTCCACATCCAGCGTGCCGGGGGTCTCACAGGGGGCGTTAGGGGAAGAGCGGGGTGGGTGCTAAGAAGGTTGGGAACGCTCGCTTCCTCTCCTCTTCATTCCAGTTCCTGCGAGCGTCGCTGGAGCGCATCGAGGAGAAGGGCTGGACCGTGGGCCTGAGCCAGGAGCTGAGCCGGCAGCTGAGCAGCTCTGCCCCCGGCTCCTGGGAGAAGGTGCGTGTCCTGCCCTGCGCCAGGCCTGGGCTGGCACCAGGGCTCTGCCCGCACGGGCGGTTTTCGCCGCTTCCCCTTCCCTCCGACCAAAAAGGCCCTTCCCCCTGGGCAGCCCCAGCGGCTGGCTCCAGCCTGGCACTGCGGCCGCCTCGCCTGCTCCCGGGGTCGGTCGGGTCCGTCTGGGGACAGCCCTTTCCTGACAGGCAGGGCCGTGACCGCATCTCGGGCTGGGCCTCTTCTCTTCCAGCTCTTCCTGCACAAGGCTCTTGGGACAGCACTGGCAGCTTGTCGGGACGTCAGGCACGTCCAAGGGCAGGTGCTGCGGTTCCTTGAGGAGGCAAACTGTGCGGAGCTGTCTGAGCCCCAGGTGAGGTGATGCGCATGGCCAGAGCATCTCCTACCTCTTCCTGGGGGAGAGGGAGGGCTGCTCCAGATCTCCTTGGTGTCCCTGCTGTTGCTGTTTCCCCAGTGCTGCACGGTGCTGCCTGGCCCTTGTCGCTGGCCGCAGCTGAGTGCCTGGGCTGGAACCGACTCCCCGTTTCTCTGTGGCTGCAGGGAATGGTTTATGTTGTGTCCCACGCTGCTGAGAGCCACTTCGAGATGGTGCTGGACACAGTGAGTATGGCCCACGCTACTTTCAGCAGAGACTGGACTTATCTGACTTTAAAGAGCTGGAAGGTAAGGATCCGTGGTGTTGCTGGGTGGCTTTTCTTTTTTGGCCTTACTTCCGCTTCTGCACCTGCAGCAGCCAGGTGGTGGCAGCTGCCTTTAGGTCAGCCCTCTCGTAAGAGCTACCTGAGAGCTGTGTTTCAGAGGGGACGCGCTGGCGTTAGAGCCCCTGAGGTGTCTCTGGCAGGGACGGGGTTTGATAGCTCGTGGATGCGAGCCACCCAGCTGGGGCAGCTGCAGCAGTTGTTTGCTTGCAGCCGCGTTGCTCAGCGTCAGCAGGAGCTGGCGCCAGGAGGCACGGTGCAGCACTCTGGCCTTTCCTCAAAGCTGAGGGCTGGGAGCAGAAGCCTCCTGAGGTCTTGTTTGCTCTGCTCCCCCGCGGGAGGCTGTGGGAAAGAATTTCTGGGCAGGGCAGGGCAGGGCCCCGCAGAGAGCGTGGCGCAGCCTGTTCTGGGGCGCTGAGCAGACTGGCCTCCCCTGCGCTGCTGGCCTGCACAGGCTGCATGTCTGTGAGCAGGACCGTGACAGGCTATGGCAGATACCTTGCCAAAGAAAGCTTCCAGAGAGCTCCCTGACCTCTCAAAGCAGGAGCCCGCGGGAGGCCTGGGTGTCTCAGGGCACGTCTCTTGACACAGGTATGCAAGAAGATGATGGAGAAAGCCCAGGGCACCTGTGCCGCTTTCATGCGCACCCTCAGCGGCATCGCGCTGCATGCCCCCAAGGAGCAGCTGCTGAGCCACGTGGATGAAGAAATCGTGGGCAACATCCTGCGGCTCTCCAGAGCCAAAGAGAAGGTAGCAGCAGAGGGCGTGCGGGGCAGGGCTGTACTGAGATGGCCGGTCTCCTTCTAAAGATCTCCCGAGGAAGGGTTTGTCCTCAACATCCGGATCAGATTCCCCTGGGGCTTCCCCCTGCCCGTGCTCCTCTCCACCTCTCAGCCCTCCAAAGGGCTCAAGGGGGTGCTTTGCTCTCTCTGGCCTCAGGAGTGTCAGCTCAAGCTTGCCCTGGTGGAAAGCATCACCGAGGTCAGCTGTGCCATCCAGGCTGTGGGCGACTGCGGCAGCTTTGAGCTCTCCTCAAAGCGGGAGGCGATGTGGACCTTGCTGGTGAGTGCCTGTAGCTGGGGCAGTCCCACGGGGCGGTTTTGGGCTGCGCCGTCGCGCTGGTTTGCCCGGAAGCACCGCGGTGTCTGGGCTTCACGCGAGCCCCTGGAGCTGTGTCCCGAGCTGGCGGGGCCCTTGGGTGCTGGTGCTGGGTGGCTGCTGCTGAGGAGAAGGGTCCCTCTCGCGGGGCCTTTGGGGATCCGTGGAGGTGCCGAGGCAGCTTCTGCCCAGGCCTGGCAGCAGAGCCTGTCCCCAGGGCAGGCAGAGAAGTGTCCCGTGTCCCTGATGGCTGCCAGCTCTGCACGTGTCTCTCTGGGCCTTGCAGGGCTGGATAAAGGAGGAGCCCCGCGACGCCCTGGTGTACGGAGTGTTCCAGGCCCTGGAGCAGTTGAGGTGAGGTCTGTTCCACGGGCGCGGGGGACCCCCCGTGTGCCCCAGCCCAGCTGGCTGGCGTAGCCCCAGCGGCCTTGAGCGTGGGGCCGGCAGCTGCTGGGGCTGTGGAGCGGGAGGGCTTTCCCCATTTTGGATGTCTCCCAAGGGAAGGGAGCCCCGGGGGTTCCCTCAGCTGGGGGTGGGGTTTGCTCGCTGCCTGGCAGGAGGCAGGAATTGCTGGAGCTGAAGGCAGCGCTCGCTGGCATGGGCTGCGCGTGTTGGATTTGTGGCCCTCGATGAGGAGGAACCCAGTGGTGGTTTGAGCCGTGCTGGAGAGGGCTGGTAAATCCCCTTTCTGTTTTCTCCTCCTTTTCCTCGGGCCAGCAAGCTGAGGCCTCCTCTGAGCAGGAAGGAAAATCAAGAAGTGCTGACAGTGTGCTGCCAGTGCCTCTTGTCCGGTCCTTCCAAGGAGAAGATGAAGAGGAGGAGGAGGACAGTGAGGGCAGCTGTGAACACGCAGGTACCCACCGGCCAGTGCCTGCCCACGTCTGGATCAGGAGCCCACCTCAGCCCCCCGGCAACCCCCGTGATGCAGAACCTCCCCTGTCTTTCCTGCTTTCAGGTCCTGCAGAGGAGAGGCTTGGAAGATCTGGGCCACCTCATAGAAACCCTTCTGGAGGCAGAGGCCTGCTTTGACGACGTGGTCGATGTGAGTAGCCACGGGGCACCAGGGAAAGCGTTGCAGGGGCAGAGAATCGAGGCCTTAGCGGCTGACAGGAGGTGGGCGCCTTTCCCAGGGGAACGTGGGGCTTCGGCTCCTTGCTCTGAGGCTGTGCGTCTGGCCGGGGCCGGGGGCCGAGCTGGGGGCTGGAAGCACCCGACATCTGCCGCTGCCGGCCAGGCAGAGAACGGGGCGCTGCTGGAGGGAAGGGCAAGAGCAGCCCTGAGCTGGGCCAGAGCAGCCGGGGGAAGGCTGGAGCGGGGAGATGCAGGCAGGGAAGAAACACCCGACGCAGGGCAGAGGCGGCTGGAGGGAGCGAGGCAGCAGAGGCTGCAGGGCCAGTGCTCGGTGGGGTCCAGCGCCACGCTGGGAAGGGGCCGGAGAGGAGGGAGAGGGATCTCGGGGAGAGAAAGAGGCCTGTTGCGAGAGAGATGCACCCTGCCCCAGGTCCTGATGTTCTGGCTCACCTCAGACAAAGAAGGGGAGCGGGAGAGAGCCCTGCAGGTCTGCGCCCATGTGCTGGGAGCCTGCCAGGAGCGATTTGGGCTCGTGGTGAGTAGAGTGCCCCCTGCGTCCCCGGGTGCCCCCTCCTCACCATTCTTGGCCCCAGATGGGAGCCTTGCCCGGCTGGGGGCTGCGTTTCGGGGCTCCTGGGAGCGTGGGGCAGCCCTTCTGCCTGCCTCTGCCCCGTGCCTGCTCAGGGAGCCGGCTGGGCCGTAGAAGCGAGCGGGTGCCGGGGCTGCCTGCAACCCTCTTCCCGCTGCTCTCCCCTGCAGAGAAGAGATCCTTGCAAGGAGTTTGGCTTCCTGGTGGGACTGCTGGGGACTCTGACCAGCGACTGCCTGGCCACGTCCCGCCAGGCAGCATGCGTCTGCCTGGGCTACCTTCTCCAAATGCAAGGTGAGGAGAGCGGGTGCTTCGCGGTCTCGCTCAGGCTGCTCCTCCCTCCCCTCCTGGCCTGGCACCAGCGGGGTCCTGCGGGGCCAGGCCCCGTCCCCAGGAGCGAAGGGGGAGGCACCGTGCTCGGCTGGCTTTGTGCCCCCACCCTGTGACCCTCTGCCTCCCCAGGCAGCTCAGGAAGGGGCCCTGGAGAGGGTCGCTGAGCGCCACCTCCCTGGGGCGCGTGTGCGGCTGGGTGCTCAGGGCCATCCCTCGCTGCTGCCCGAGAGCAGGACGTTGTCCCCAGTGCTGGGGCCTGTCCCCCTCCGCGCCTGTCCCTCCCCACGTTCCAGGAGAGACAGAAGAAGTCAGTGGAGGTTTCCCGCCTCCCAGAAACGATGGTGGCCTGCGCAGGAACAGGGGTGCAGCTGCTGGGAGCAGAGGCTGCTGAAAGCCTGAGGCCCCAGCAAACGGTTCAGGAGGAAGAGGGCTCTTTCCAGCTCGGGGTGTGTCAGCCATCGATCAGGCTTGGGAAGTCCTGCCGCGCTGACTTCAGGAGGGGCCTGGGTTTCCCAGTGGCCTTCCCTGCCCCCACTTGCATTTTTGGTTATCAATATCTGGGGCCAGAGGGTGGTTTGCTGTAGGTGTGACTCCTCTTTTCTCCTGGTGTTTGTTCCAGCCACGGCCACGGAGGTGGTGCCCCAGGCAGAGGAGATCAGGCACCTGTGTGAGGAGCTGGAGGGCCCAGACAAGGAGACCCTGCTGGAGACCACTGCCAAAATAGCAGAGGTAACTGGCCCCAAACAGCGGGCTGGCGGCCCAGCTCCTGGGCTCCTGCGCGTCTCCCTGCTCCCCTCCAGCCTCTCGCTGTCTCCAGAGCGAGCGGTCCAGGACAGCTGTTGTTAGCAGGGAGCAGGAGGCTTTGGGACAGGGCTGTCCTTCCGGCACGCTGGAGCAGATACCACGCTGTGCGTGTCTGCGTGCGTGCGTGTGTGTGAGTGAGTGAGTGCTCTGATCAGAACACAGATTTGGTCCTTGAGCGAACGTGGGGGAGACACTTCCAAATCGGTCAGCTGCATCAGATGCAAAGGGCGCTGCGTGCACAGCAGGAGGGTCAAGCGTTTGCCTCCTCCGCGACTGCCGCACTAACCGTCCCGTCAAGTTTCCTTTGCTCTGGGAATTGCTGGAGCAGAGCTGTGACGCGGTCTCTCCTGTTCTGACCCCTCTCCAGGCTGTTTGCAAATGCATCCCTGCAGCACAGGCCACAGCCTTTCTGAGGGCCGTCCTGGGCAGCTTGCTGCACGCGCCGTACACGTCTGCAGCAGCAGTGCAGAGATGGGTGCTCGTCTTCCTGGCCCAACGCAGCGAGGAGATACTCCAGGAGGTAAAGGAGACCTTTTATTCCTTTTGTCTTTTCTCCTGTTGGCCGTTGCGCTACACCCTGTGCCGTTGGCACGGGCTCAAGCAATGCCGCCTGTGTGCGGAGCCGAGGGGCTACCGGTGGTCTGAGCTGCGCATCAGCACCTGCTGCTGGCATCTGCTCCGACGGTGACAGGGTGCGGGCGCTTCTTGCCCAGAGTCTCCCGGGGGTCCAGGTCCTTCCCACGAGTGAGGCGCTGGGAGGCACCAACCTTGCCGTTCCTCCCCTTCCTGCAGGGTCACTGTCGGTCCGCCCTGCGCTGGGACCCGCTTCCCCCGCTCTTTCTTCGCTGGTCCCCACTTCCCTCTCCGCTGAGCTCGCGCTCTGCTCAGCTCCAGTGGGGCTCGAGGGCCACCAGCAGCGCGCGGAGCCCAGACTCACCCCGTGGCTGTCTGCCGCTGACAGGGGTCCGTCACAGCGATGGCAGCTGTGGCTGGCAGCCCTCGGGGTCGTGCCCGGCCGAGCTAAAGCTCACCCCGCTGTTGGGCGGCTGCTGTTACAGCCAGGGCAGGGCTGGGCCCGGGCACACGCAGTGACTGAGGCTGGGCGTGCGCGTGCGTGCATACGTGCGTGTGCGTGCGCACAACGGCCAAGAGCACACTGAGCTCCCGGGGTCAGGCAGGGTGGAAGGGCTGGAGTTTCGAGCTCGATCTGGACTCTGGAGGCAGCAGGCCTTGCTCCTGTGCTGAACGACTGCGTCGGGGCCCTGCGGGAGAGGGTAAAGGATGCAGCGAGCCCTTCTTTCTCCTCTTCGTCCATCCAGATTCCGGAAATCCTGGACTTACTTCACAGCTGCACGCAGCACAGCACCCACAGGCCTTTCCTGCTCTCTGCGGTATTTCTCCTTGCTCACTCTCACCAGGAGCCCGTGATCAGCAGTCTCCTCCAGAGAGGTCTGCCCAGGGGCAGGTACGCGCACTCCCCGCCTCCCCCCGCTGTAGTCCAGCAGAGCTCCCGCAGCTTGCCTGCGCTGGGAGAGCCTGCTTGAGAAGCAGGTCTTTTTCCCTGCCGGGGCAGTCTGGAGCGTCGCAGGACTGCGTGCTCGCGTCTCTGCTGTGAGCGGGGCGTTGCGAGCCCTGCTGCAGATGCAGAGGTTTGAGGGCGCTGCAGGACTGCGAGGTTATGGGCTCAGGGGTGAACGTCTCTCCCCTCGCAGTGCCGTGGTGGAAGTGTGGAGGAGCCTCGGGAAAAGCTGCCTTGGGATTGAGATCCTGAGGTGCTTAGTGGAGAAACTAAACAGAGCAGGAGACAACGGCCTGGGGGCTGACGGCTCCGCGGGTGAGCGCCACAACCGTCGGACTGCTCTGGAGATCCTGACGGTACGTTCAAGTTCAGACACCTTTCTGCAGCTTGGCCTCTGCTTTCTAACTCCTCCTTGAAGGTGAGGGAGTCGGGTGCCCTTTGCAGATGGCCGTGGAGACTCCCAGGGCGCTGCGCTGGGCCCGCCTCAAGGCGCGTGGGGAGCCGGGGCAGTTTTGTGCTCCCGAGGCGCAAGGCTGTCGCAGAAGTGACAAGTGTGGACAGGAACGTGCTGGCGCAGGCAGGCGGGGGAACCAGGCTGGTGGGAAAAGGTCTTGCCTGAACGGGTGGTTCTTGGTCACGTTTCTCTGCAGATCACCGAGGCCATCTGCGAGGTGGCGCTTGCCGTGAGGGACGAGGAGGAGCTCAGGGAGCTGCTTCCCCACCTCCTTCCCAGCCTCCTGAGGCGGGCCAGGGAAACGCTGGGCGAGGAGCGGCTGCCTCCCTCCATGAGCAGCTGGAGACAACTGTTCTTCGAGGGCCGAGTGCTTGAGCAGAAGCCGTGCAGGTGAGGAGCCAAAGGGGCAGGTGGAGGGGCTGGCTTCAGCTCCCCTCGCCCAGACTTTGTGGGGCTTGCGGGCCTTTGTGGGGCTGAGGGAGGGCTTCGCCTGCCCAGCTTCTTAGTCGCGCAAACTTTGCGGCTGCTTTACTTCTGCTCCTTCACGGCTCCTCCAGCTCCCGGGCAGGAAGGTCTCTGAAGCATCACTTCAGGGGCGTTTAGCTCTGCGAAAGAGAAGCCCTCCCCCGACCTGCTGTGACTGGAGGTTTCTCTGGGGTTGTGGCGACGGTGGTGGTTTGGTTTGGCTTGCGTTGTTTGCGTTTGATTAATGTGGGTTTTGTTTCTTCTGCCAGGATTTTCCTCTCGGCTATGGAGCTGGTGCTGGGCAAATGCGTGGCGCAGGAATGGATGTGGCTGCTCCTGAATCAGGCAGTGTGGGTTCGCCTGGAAAACCCCGTGGCTCACGCCGAGGGTCTGCGCCTCCTCAACAGGTAAGAGCCCCAGGGAGGCATCGGGCTGCCTCCCTGCGGGGCTGAGCCCCGGGAAACGGCTGCCAGGACCCTTCCAGCGGGCCTGGGATGCTGTCCGGAGCCAAAGAACAGCGTCTGCATCGGGGCAAGTGAATTTTGGAGACTTGGCCTGGGGCCTTCCTGAGTGACTGTGTGTCCCTCGCTTGTGTCCCCTGCGCAGCGTCCTGCTCCAAGCTGGGGTCCGCCTGCCCGGGGCAGAGCCTCCTGCCAATTCCTGGTCGGTCAAGCTGCGGGTGAGAGCTGCGTTTTTCTTTGCTGATTCGAGGCAGGGGGTGGGGAAGGAAGGGTTCAGAGGGGCTTTACTGAGATCCTGCTGCTTGGGATGCCTTTCTTGTGGGGGAAGATCCCTGCGGAACGAGTCTCTGGAGCGGGACAAGCAGGGGAGCTCCCGGCCGTCACCAGGTTCCCGTGACGTTGGCTGTGTCGTTCCAGCTCTCTCGGACTGAGTGACGACAGGGACGCCGGAGGGAGGCAGGCGCTAGCAGAGGCCGTCCGTGATACCTGTCCCAGCCAGCACCAGCGAGTTAATTAAATAAAGGTCATCACAAGAGGCTTTAAGGAGAGCATTTTTTTTTATTATTTTCCCCGATGGCACCCTCGTGGTTGGCGAGATCACACGTGGGTGACACCGAGGCTGGGGGCTGTCAGCTGCGGGGCCCCTCTCAGACCTTCCCGGGCTGCGTGAGGGACAGAGTGTGGAAGAGGCTGACCCGTCAGAGGGCGACCCTTGGGGCAGCAGCGGGAACTGCCCTGACCCTGCTTGTGGGGCTGTCCCTGGGGCTGAGCTAAAAATCACGAATGTCGGACGATTGCTCCCACAGCAGAAGTGCCAGCAACTCAAACTCTTGCTGCTCCTCACCGGCTGTTGACAGCGACTCTACAGCACCACAGACATTGGGGCTCCTGGCTTTCCCTGACGAGTAGCGCTTCGACATTTAACATCAACTGCACGGAAGCGCCCACTTCGGGACCAGACTACGCAGTCTCTCTCTCTCGCTCCCCCCACCCTCCGAGAGAATAGGAGGAGATGATATAAGAAATACGGCTCAAGGTTTGAGATAAGGACAGGGAGAAATCCTTAAAGTTATTGTCATGGGCAAAACAGACTCGACTTGGGGAAAACTATTCATTTCTAAAATTAGCAGGAGAATGAGACAGGGAACAAGATAACCTCCCCCCACCCCTCCCTCTTCCCGGGCTTAACATTATTTCTACTACCTCCCCTCCCGAGCGGCACGGGGTGGGGGGGGTGGAAAAAGGGAATGGGGGTCGCGGTCAGTTCATCACGCGTTGTTAAATGCCGCTGTGTCATGGTCGGGGGAAGAACTCCTCGCATTCCTCCCCTGCTCCAGCGTGGGGTCCCTCCCACGGGCCACAGTCCTTCGTGAAACTGCTCCGGCGTGGGTCATCTCTTCCACGGGGTGCAGTCCCTCTAGAACAGCTGTCCCAGCGGGGCCTCCACGGGCCACAGCCTCCTTCAAGCCTCCACCTGCTCCGGCGTGGGGTCCTCCACGGGCTGCAGGGGGATCTCTGCCTCTCCATGGACTTCCATGGACGGCAGGGGGACAACCTGCTCCACCACGGTCTTCACCACGAGCTGCAGAGGAATCTTGGCCAGGAGCCGCATTACTCCTCCCCCTCCTTCTGAACTGACCTTGGTGTCTGCAGCCGTTCCTCACAACAGGCTGGCAGACGCCTCTCAGGATCCTTTTTACATCTTCTTCACTTCAACTGCTCAACTCCTCTCCACTTCTTGCAGCCAGGCCGGGCCGAGTTGGGCCCAGTCAGCTGCCCGGCGGGAGGCCAGAGGGTGAGGCCCGCAAGGCCCACAAGGCTCGCGCCTCCCCCTCTGCGCCTTTGCCCTCGCTCAGCTTCTTCACATCTTCTCTTCTCTTTTTTTTTTTTTCCCCCCTGTTTTCCCCTTCTTAAATACGTTATGGCAGAGGCAGTATCACAGAACATTCTGCTACCAATTGGCTCAGCCCTGGCCAGCAGCGGGTCTGCCCTAGGCCTGGCCAAGTCCACTGAACAAAGGGGAAACTTCCAGCAGTTTCCTAGAGAAGCTGCCACCTTAGGCCTCCCCTCACTAACAAAACCAGAACAAGCCCCCAGCATAAAAAAAGACATGGGCCAGTTGGAGAGGGCCCAGAGGAGGCCACGCAGATGATGGGAGGGCTGGAGCAGCTCTGCTGTGAGGCCAGGCTGAGAGAGCTGGGGCTGTTCAGCCTGGAGAAGAGGAGGCTCCGGGGAGACCTGAGAGCGGCTCCCAGTGCCCAAAGGGGGCTGCAGGAAAGATGGGGAGAGACTCTTCAGCAGGGCCTGGTGTGACAGGACGAGGGGTGATGGTTTTAAACTAAAGAAGGGGAGATTCAGACTGGATATAAGGAAGAAACTTTTTATGCTGAGAAACTTTTTATGCTCTGGGCAACCGTGGCCCGGGTTGCCCAGAGAGGCGGTGGATGCCCCGTCCCTGGAAACATTCCGGGCCAGGTTGGCCGGGGCTCTGAGCAACCTGATCTGGTTGGAGATGTCCCTGCTCCTGGCAGGGAGGTTGGGCTGCGTGGGCTTTGAAGGTCTCTTCCCACCCAAACCATTCCATGATTCTATGACTCCGTGTCACAGCAGCCTGGGAGGTGCCACGCCCGCAGGCGCATCACAATGGCCGGGCTCTAGAGCTGCCTCCCCAGGGTGGTGCTGCCTCAGTTTCTCTTGGCTTTTGCTCAGAGAGAACCGTGTGTGCATCTGGGGATCGTGTTGCCACCAGGATGATGAGAGCGCTCAGAGGTGAGGGGCTGGTGGGAGGCTGGGGGCTGGTGGCTGCTGGAGGCAGGGTCCGTCCCAGCCGGGTGCTGGGGGCTGCGTCCCAGTGTCGCAGTTCAGCCCCGCTCAGGACCAAGCTGCGCCGTCTCTCTCTCGCTCCCCCCACCCTCCAGTGGGACAGAGAGGAGAACTGGTAAACAAAAGGCAGCAGAAACCATGAACCAAAAAATAAGTGTAAGAGAAATAACAGGAGAAAACAAATCGAGTACAGTAGCTCACAGCAAACTCCCATGCCCAGTTTCCTCCCAGGGAGCAGGAGCCTCCCCTCAGCACCCTCCTCACTGATCTGCTGAGCATGGTGTCCCAGGGATGGGCCAGCCCTGGGGCTGATTGGGGTAAATGAACCCCAGCTGTTGGCTGGTGGGTAACCTGTCCCAGCTGGGTGCCCCAGGCCTACGGCCACCAGCTCCAGTTCTCCTCCCAGCTCAGGTGAAGGTTAACTCCATCCCAGCCAGACCAGGACACCCAGTCCCCTCTCATCCTGCTGCCAGGCACCTGCGAGAGGTCTCTGGCTCCATCCTCCCCCTGCCCTCCGTGGGGCCGCTGACTCAGACATGGCCTGGCCCGGCCGGCTCCGCTTGGGGCTGCGCAGCGCTAGCCCTCCTGGCCTCTCCGGGCCAAGCCCCGTGTCCGTTCTGTGCCCAGCTCAGGGTACCCGCGCTGGGCTCGCTGCAGCGTGTTGCTGCCGTTCTGGCACTGGGGAGCCTGGAATGAGCCCAGTGCCCCACGCTGGCCCTCCCGCTGCTGCAGAGAGGGGAACGCTGCCTCCCCTCATCCCACCGCCTGCCCTCGTGCCAGCACAGGCCAGCACAGGCTGTCAGTGCTGGGGGGGCTGGGAAGACCCTCAGCCCTCCCTGCTGCGATGCCCTGCAGCCAGCAAAACCCATCCTTTCTTTTCTTCCAGCTCTCTGCCCGTGCCTGCGTTTCCAGCCCAGAGCTGTGCGTTCTGAGGACAGACGCAGGGCGACCGGGACTGTCCCTGCGGCCGTTGCTACCTTTGCGGCTGTCGGGACTTCTCTGCTCAAGCGGCTGCAAGACCATGAGGTGAGGCGGGGGGGAATTGAGGGCCTCCCCCCGTCCCCCTGCCATCCCTGGGGGTGGTGGCAGAGGGGCATCTGGCCTGACAGCACCTCTGCCCTCCTGCAGGCGCTTCATCCCCAGGGGCCGATCCTGCCGCTCCAGGGGGACCAGCGGCACCGCTCCCCAGTCCTTTCCCCGGGAGCTCTCGGCCGGGCATGGCAAAGCCTCTGGCATAAATGCCAGCGTCTCCCCAGCCCCTTTGCCCAGGTGCCCGAGGCCTCCCCTCAGCTCCGGTCTGGGAACTGTCCCGGCGCTGGGGCTCCTCCCTGAGCGAGGAGCGATGCTGTGCCCCAAAGTGCGGGGTGCTCCTGGCTTCCCCTGCGTGCGGCACGGTCTCGTTCCCACGCCTTCCTGTTTGGCATGCGCCATCTGGATCGTTCACGTTCACAGGACAGCCTGCTCTGGGATTTAAACTTTATTCCATGAGCTCCTGAGGAAATAGAACCAACACGAAAGACAGGGGCTCAGTCCCCGTCAGCCCAGACCAGTCTGTCACGTGAATTCACTTCTTCACCAGTCAAGCCATCAGGTTTCATCCCTCGCAACCCAGACCTCCTCATATTGTGCACCTATCAGCAAAAACAGGATCCGGTACCCAGCTGACGGTGAGAGCGCTCGCCCTTCCTCCTCTGGCACGGCGTGAGCGTCCCCCGTACCAGACTGGGAAGCACGAAAGCCTCAGCGCTTCAGCGGCTGTTGGATCCACTTCAAAAGCTTTTTGACCAAGCGTCCGTCAGGCCTTAGCACGAGCTGGGTTAGGCACGATCTAGGCAGGAGTGGAGTGAGCAGCCAGAGCCTTCCTCGCCCGGCACCTTCCCTCTGCCCTCCAGCGTCCCCCGTTCTCAGGAGAGGCCTCCCTCTTGCCCTGACGGCGTCCATCTCCCCGTCTGGCTCTCCGCTGGTGTCAGAGCACCGTGGGAGATCTTGCTGTTCCCCGTGGCGGTCCTGAGCGATGCTGCAGCTCGTCCCTCGTGCCCGTGTCGCACAGACGGCGGGGGGCAGCAGGTCTCTCTGGTGGCTCCTGGGATCCAGGGCAAAGCGAGTCGCATCAGTCCCCGTTGTGGTCTGTCCCCAGGGTGACCGAGTGGAGACGTACCGGGAGCTGGAGAGCCTCTTGCAGGGCGATGACGGCTCTCTGCCGAGCGGCGTCGTGAACCGCCTGATAGCAGAGGCGTCCGGTGACCTGCGTGCAGCCCAGGTGAGCTTGTCTCTTCCAAGGCCACCAAAGCAGCCTGGCTGCGCCCCTGGGTTTTGGGGAAACAGAGAGCGGTGCAGAGATGTTCCTCGGCTCTTCAGGGCCCGTGGCGGTGGGAAGGGAGAGGCTCTGGGGACTCGTCGGTACAGGGAATGTGGAGAGGGGTGGCAGAGAGCTGTGCGGAGAGGCGGCTCGGGGCTGTTTCTCACTGGGGAGAGCTGGGTTCAAGCTCAAGGTTATTTGAGGAAGAGCCGTGGGAACTCGCCAGCCGCAGGGAAAGGGCCCAGGGGGGCCTGGAGGCTGCAACGGTTTGCTCCTGGCATCTCCAGGAGAGGGAGAGGGGCAGCGGCCCGGGGCTGTGCTGAGGAGAAGCCTCCCTGGTGTCGCCAGAGAGCTGCTGGCCTCTCCCAGGGTGGCAGAGGCGGCAGTGGCCGGGCCCTGAGCTCAGCTGCGCACAGGGTCTCGCAGAGGAGACGGAGCCATTCAGCCTGTCCGAGCGCCTCCGCCTTTTCCCTGGGAGCGTTTAACCCGGGCCGCTTTTGCAGGGTGTGGCAGACGATGTGAAGACAGCCGCTGGCGATGTCCTGGTGGCTCTGGCCCGCTCGCACTTCCACTTTGTCATGTCTGAGCTCCAGAGCCACCTGAAGGCCGTGGGGAAGGTCCCTGACGAGACTGTGCTGCTCACCTTGGGCAAAATGGCCCGCAGCTATGGTACGGCACCCTTGGCCTCCTGGGGTGGGCAGGGGTCTGCGAGAACGGGTATGAGGGGTCCTCCCCGTCCCTTGACGCTCTGTGTTGAACTGGGGGCCTCTGAAGTTGCTGTTCCTCCTCGCTCCGTGCCCGGCCGCCTTGCCGCTCTGCCTTACCAGTCTGATCCCAGTCCCCGAAGGAGGGGAGCCCACCGGAGACGAACCGGCTGGGTCCCTGTCCCCCACTGTCCTTGCCACATGGCCAGAGGGCTTCCCTGTGCCCCCTGGGGAAGGCAGCCCTCCCCGCAGCTCTGGCCTGTCCCACGTGGCCCAGCAGCTCGGCCCTGCCAGGGACGGACCCCAGCCTCCCGTGTCTCTCGCTGACCCTTTCTTTCGGTCCCTCTCTCGCTGCCTTCCCTGCAGCCCTGCGGTGCATCCCCTTTGTGGGAATGACGCTGCTCTCCCTGCGCGCCGTGCTGAGCCGGGTGGGGAGCGGCCGGATCCTGCGCGCCGTCTGCTGTGGTGAGTGTCGTCTCCTTGGCGGAGGTCCCAGGGCCGGGGCGCGGGGTGGGCTTTGCTGGCTCCGTGGGATCTGAGAGGGAACGTGGTGGGTGTCAGCCTGCAGCGGGGTCAGGCCCCGGCGATCCCGAGCTGCTGTGAGTGTGTAGAAGGAGCAGGAGAAGCCCGGGAGGTTTCTGCGGGGCTGCACGGAGGAACTCCTGGGTCCCTTCCCAGGCCTTGCGGTCCCCTGCTTTCCGCTGGGATTCAAATCCCTGCTGTGAAAGGACGAGTGTGAGGGCAGGGCAGGGAAAGGAAGGGACGGGGCTGCAGTGAGAAATGCTGGAGGGGAGCAGACCATCGAGGAGGAGGAAGGAAGCGTGGGCTGGTTGAATCCCGACATCTCAGGAGCACAGATTGCTCTCGTCTCCTGATGGGATCCTGGGCTGCACCCTGCCCAGCCTGGCACTGTCCTTAAAAGAAGTTCGGCTGGGGGTGCAAGGTGCTGTCCCTGCTGCGGACTCTCACCTGCTCCCTTTTCCTTTCTCCTGGAGCAGTTCTGGAGCAGTGGTTAAAAGGAGTCAGGACGTACCTCTGCAACTGGGAGCGATGCCCCTTCCCTCGCAGGGGGGTGGCACACTTCTGTGAGGCCGTTTACCCGGTGTTCCAGTACGTAGTGGTACGCTGGCGCGACTGCGAGGAGGAAGAGGTGAGGAGTGCTGTTTTCAGCGGCTGGGGCCGGAGCAGGGATGTCCACGTCGGTGGGTCTGTCTGCGCCCGGTGGGAGGGGAGCAGCGGGGCGAGGGGAGGGGGTGGTCTGTGTGAGCGAGCACCCCCAGCCAGGAGCCTGCCGGCACCGTTCCTGAGGCCAGGGGCTCCCTGCCAGGAAGCAGCCGAGTCCTGGGGTCTTTCTGCAGGGAGGCAGGAGTGCCAGCGTGGGGAAATGCCCTCTGCGCTCTGGAGTGAGCTCTTCTGCTGCCGGGCAGAAGGGAAAGGGAAACCCCTCCCAGTTTGAAGGGCAGACTGGTGTGCAGGGGATGCTGAGCCCTGGGCAGACGTTCAGCCTTCCAAGCAAAGCCTCTCCCTTCCCTCTTCAGGACAGGCAGGCGGTGCTCGAGGCGGTGACTGCCATGCTGGAGCTGCTTCTGCGTGAGGAGCAGCACCGCGAGCACGCCTGGGAGCAGCTGCTCTGGGTCCTGCAGCAGTGCGCGGAGCTTCGGGACACCTCCCGCGTCACCAAGGTGAGGCATTGCGCCCGGCCCTGCGCGGCTGCTGGGCCGGGTCTGTGCGAGTGCCGCAAGGTGCTGGGGTGCTGAGGGGCGCCAGGAGAAGCGGAGTAGCCCTCAGAGAAGGTGCGTGGAGAGCAGAGGAGGCCGCAGGCTTTCTGAGCTCTTGGGGCAAGAAAAGAGCAATGCAGAGGGGCCAGGAGGGAGACGAGACAGGAGTCCCTGGGGCTGGTCTTCTCAGGAGGGGAGGTATTGCCACCTCCCTGGGGCTCTGTGTGTGGGAAGAGCTTTGGCCGAATGCCCAGCGCCATGTTCAGTCCCGTCCAGCGATGAGTGGGGTCTGAGGAGTGGGAGGTGCCGGGAAACGGAGTTGTCAACGCAGGGCCCTGTTCAGAGGAAAGAGACCCTCCTGACGCTGCTCTGAGGGGAAGGCAAAGAAGCAGCCCCGTGCGGGAGGGTTTGGGGTTTCCCCTGGGAGCTGGAGTGGGGGGCTGCCCTGATCCCTGCTGTGCTGGGTGTCTCCTTTCCCAAGCGCCTTTAGGTGGCTTGAGCCTCCTCTTCCTCCCCCGTTCTCTTGTAGAGCCTCAGCTGTGTCCTGGAGATGCTGGAGGGAGTGCAGACCCCAGTCTCCCAAGGCACGGCTCTCGCCATCAGCACCGCTGTGCACCGCCAGGTAAGGGCAGCCCGCGCCCCACCACCGGCCTGCAGCCCGCGCGCACGGTTGCCGTGGAGGGGAAGGACCTGCAGGCTGGCAGGGCAGGGCAGGGCGTACCGCCTGGGCCAACTCGCAGGAGGGCTCCGGGGCGCCAGCACCCGAAGGACAGCCTTTCGACGCTGCTCGGCCTCAGCTCCTGGGCAGGCTGGGCTGCTGCAAACCTGTGTGCCTGTGGGGTGGGCTGGGTTTGGGCTGGGGGTCCTGTGCCCAGAGTGCCCAGGGAGGGGAGAGCGGAGAGCACCGTTTCTTTCCAGTCCCGCTCAACGCTGGCGTAACTTTCTCTAAAACGCATCTTATTCCGGCAGCTCTCAGATGTGACCAAAGAGCCTGGCCCGGCCCGTAAGGCGCTGCTGTCCCGCTGCATCCTGCTGCAGGGTGAGGAGGGGAGAGCGGGCGATTCCCCGCCGTGCTGTGGCGGCTCTCTCCCTGGCCTTGGCGCTCGGGGGCAGCCGCCTGCTAACGCAGCGTGCGCTTTCTTCCCCGCAGCACGAGTCCGCCCCGAGGAGACAGTCGAGTTCCTGCAGTCCCAGCTGAGCAGCGGGAGCCAGGCCGGTCGTGTGGCAGCCCTGGGGCTGCTGGGGGTGCTGGCCCGCGCTGACGGTCAGTGCTGCCAACCAGGGACACGGGGCAGGGGCTGGGGCCGCTGGGCTGAGAGCGGGAGCGGGCTGACAGTGGTGCACCCGCAGCCAGGCCCCGCGCTTCTGTCTCCTTGGCGTGCAAAAAGCTTGGAAGTTTGAAGGGATCCCTTCTGCCCTCGGGGCTCTGCCTGAACGCGCACCTCTGTCTCTCTTCCAGCGCCTGCGATGAGACAGAAGCTGCCCCAGGTGGTGGAGGCCGTGCGGTCGGTGTGCGGCGACGCCAGTGCCCAGGTGAGCTGGTTTGGGAAGGGATGCTGGTGCTCAGGGGAGGCAGAGATGCCCTTTCTCTCCGGGCAGAGCTGAGGTGCCTGGGGAAGTGCCGGCGTGTTGCCCAGGCGGAGGAGGATGGCTCCTCCCCAGGGAGAGCTGCTGGAGCGGAGCGGGGAGGTCGCTGTGCTCTGTGGGGCAAACACCCGTCCAGCCTGGTGCTAAAGCCCAGCCCTGACACCGGGAGTGAAAGCTTTTGCCGTGCTCTCGTCGTCTCTCCGCCAGCCACAGCAAAGGCGACTTCCCTTTGGGTTCTGACCAGGAGGATGGTAACCACGCTCTCCCCTGGCAGGTGCGCAGGGCCGTTCTGGAGTTCATCAGGGAGCTGCTCAGCTCGGACTTCCAGAGCTGCTGGGCGTGGGATGTGGTGGGGCACATCTTCACAGAGTTCAGCCGGACCTCGGGCAGACCGGTAAGGGCAGAGCAGGACCCCCAGGGCTTTGACCCGACGCCGGTGGCTGATGTGGGTTTACACCGGGGTGTGCCACCCGGGATGGCACGGCTGCAGGAGCACCCCACGGGCTGAGCTGTGCCCGCGGGCCCCTTCAGCAAAGGCGCCTGGTGAAGGGAGGGGCTTGCAGGGACAGGACCCCCTCGGTCCTGCAGTGCTGGGGGACAAACAGCAGCACACAGCCCGGGCAGGCAGGTGGGGCTGGCTGGAGCTTCCCATGGCCGCCTTGTGCTGCGGCCCTCCAAAGCACACCCTGCCCGTCCCGTCGCAGCCTGGGGGCCTGTGTCCCTCCTGGAGAGGGAGCAGGCCGTTTGGCCTTGCCTTCCCTGAGCGTTTCCAGCTGGATACCCAGGGGGCCAATGCTGGGGACGGCTGAGCCTCCCGCTGACATGGCGAGGATCTTCCCTCTGGCCGGAGCTTCCCTCCGGCTGGGAGATCAGTGTGCGTGGCTTTGGGGCTCAGGAGGCTCTGCTTTGGGAGCAGGGCAAAGGAAAGGGCTTCTGGGCGTGGATCCTCCGCATCCCCCGGGCCGGCCGTGCTGCCTTCAGGGCTGGCGCCGAGCACAGCCCTGCCGAAGGGCCTGTTTCTCACCTCGCTTTTGTGGAGGACAGCAGCGTTTGGGCCCCAGGGGACCGTGCAGACAAGCAGCGGTGCTCTCTGCTCCCAGGCTTCCCAGTCCTTCCCCAGGGTCTGGGACCTGGTCCTCAAGCTGGGTCCAGCTGTCCTTGTCCTCCTGCGGGAGGTCAGTGCTGGCGGGAGGCAGGCACAGCCGCGCTGTGGGTCGTGCCTGAGCCTCGCAGGTTGCGGGCTGAGAGTAACAGGGGTTGGGCCACCTCTCTCTTCCAGGTCGCAGGAGGGCTCTTCTCCTGGGAGGCAGAGGAGGACAAAGCAATCCGAACCCTGTGCATGGACATCCTGGGCTCGCTGGATGTCTCCCTGAGAGGGATGACCAAAGTGAGTAGCCTTCCGCCCTGCTGCTGTCACCACTGCTTGCCTTCAGGACATTTTTCCTAGCGCTCCCCCAGGCCCTGAACCTCTCCCCTCCCGTGCCCTGAATCGCACAAGGCTTGGGGGAACACGGATCGACCCTTCGGTCCTCAAGCTGAGTGGAAATGCCAAGGTGGCGAATTGCCCGGTTCTTCTCTGCAGCTCCTGTGGCCGAGGCTGCTGCAGTACGTGATGCCAGCCCAGTACAGCGGCATGCTGGTCCCGCTCTCCCGCTGCCTCCGAGCCGTGGCTGAGAGACGGGAGAGAGCGGGCTGCGAGCAAGAAGAGGAGGAGCCTGATGCCATGGACGCCCAGGAGCGAGGTAGGAGCGCCAGAGAGTGCTGCTGGGTTTGGCCAAAGGCTGGGGCGGTGCGTGTCTCCCTGCGCCCCACCGGCCCTCAGCAGGAGCCTGGGAAATCCAAAGCTTGGAGCCAGGCTCTGCTGCTGGGCACGAGGGGCTCTGGCCTGCATTGCCCCTTGCCCGCTGCAAGGCCAGGCTCTCCTGCTCGCGGTGCCCTCTCCTGGGGAGCCAGGACTCATCCTGGCCGTGCTGGAGCTGGGCAGCCCTGGGCGCTCCCCAGAGCCAGCGGTGGGGCAGCGCGGCTGCTCTAAGCTCTCAGCCCTGGGCGGGGGCGTCGGAGGGGCGAGGGTCAGGGCCCGGCGGGGGCTCATCAGCTCACGCAGCCTTTCTCTCTCCCCGCAGCCTTGCTGCTGGCTCCCCAGGCCCTCTTGGTTCGACTGCTGGTGAGTAGTGGGGCCCTGGGGAAAGGGCTTTGCTGGCCTGGGCTGGTGGGAGAGCCTGGGGCAGAGATGCTGTGGAGGCCGGTGCCAGGCGCCCTCGAGGAGGAGGCAGCGTGCCCGAGTCACCCCGAGCCCCTTGGGGGTCGCACTCCTTTCTCGGCCGTGGCCCTGCCACGGCCTGCCCGCTGCTGGAGCGGCGCCGAGCTCCTTCCCTCCCTCCCTCCCTCGGGGAGAAGCCGTGGCTCCGGCGCCCGGAGCGACTCTTCTCTCCTGCTCTCCCTTAGGTGGTGGCGGCGGATTACCATGCAAGCGGCCAACGCGCAGCCGCTGCCTTGCAGCTGCTGCAGGCGCTGCGCAGCAGGATCCACAGAGCCCTGGGGGCGATGTGGGCGACCGAGATCCCCCTCCTGCTCCAGTGCCTGGAAGGTGAAGTGCGGGCGGGGAGGGAGAGGCTGCAGGGGAGGCCAGCGGGGTAGGAAAATGCAGCTTCCCAGCGTGAGGGAGAAGAATTGTCCCCAGTTCCCCACCGCTTGCTCTGCTGCCTTTCCCCTTCCAGGGATCCAGCGCTGAGGTTTGGGGCAGCTGTCCCCTGGCGTCCGTTTGGCCGGGGGATGGACGGGACCACTGATGTCCCCTTGGGCGGCAGGTCTTGGTGGCACGCCCACGTCCTGCCTGGGACAGAGTTTTGGGGAGGGGCAGGACTGGTGCTCCTGGAGGGGGTGCAGCCCCAGACTTAGGAGGACCCCGTCCCCAGGTCAGGCCAGCTTTGCAGCTGCCGTCCTTGGCAATGGCCTGGCAGAAGGGCTGCAAATGGGCAGAGAGCCGTGGGTCACCAAGCAAAAGATGCGTGTTGCTGGTGCGTGCTGTGACTCGGGGGTCAGAGCTGTTCTGGGAGCTGCAGTCACGCAGCAGGGCTCGGCTGCAGTCAGCGTGCCCTTCCCCAGCTGGAATCAGTGGCTCTGGCAAACGCCCCTGGGATCCCTCCCGTGCGTTGGGCTTAGCAAGGCCTTTGCTGTAGCGAGAGCTTTTGCTCCCTCTTGCTTTCCAGGAAAACCGAGAGCTGCCTGGGCTCTGCAGAGTGGGAGCACCGCGTGCTTAAGGTAGAGCATCCCTGGGGGCGTCACAAACGAGGGAGAGAAGAGGGAGCGGACAAAGTTGTCGGGGCTGCCTGTGGAGGCAGCAGGAGGTGGGGGCACCTCCTGAGCCCCCTGCGCCTTTCGAAGCAGCGGGTGCCTGCCCGCCGAGAGGAGCGGAGCTGCTGGCTGCACGCGTGCCACGGCTGATGGCTAACGCCCTCCAACGCTGTGGCACGCGCCTTAGCGCTGCCTCCTCCTCCACATCCAGCGTGCCGGGGGTCTCACAGGGGGCGTTAGGGGAAGAGCGGGGTGGGTGCTAAGAAGGTTGGGAACGCTCGCTTCCTCTCCTCTTCATTCCAGTTCCTGCGAGCGTCGCTGGAGCGCATCGAGGAGAAGGGCTGGACCGTGGGCCTGAGCCAGGAGCTGAGCCGGCAGCTGAGCAGCTCTGCCCCCGGCTCCTGGGAGAAGGTGCGTGTCCTGCCCTGCGCCAGGCCTGGGCTGGCACCAGGGCTCTGCCCGCACGGGCGGTTTTCGCCGCTTCCCCTTCCCTCCGACCAAAAAGGCCCTTCCCCTGGGCAGCCCCAGCGGCTGGCTCCAGCCTGGCACTGCGGCCGCCTCGCCTGCTCCCGGGGTCGGTCGGGTCCGTCTGGGGACAGCCCTTTCCTGACAGGCAGGGCCGTGACCGCATCTCGGGCTGGGCCTCTTCTCTTCCAGCTCTTCCTGCACAAGGCTCTTGGGACAGCACTGGCAGCTTGTCGGGACGTCAGGCACGTCCAAGGGCAGGTGCTGCGGTTCCTTGAGGAGGCAAACTGTGCGGAGCTGTCTGAGCCCCAGGTGAGGTGATGCGCATGGCCAGAGCATCTCCTACCTCTTCCTGGGGGAGAGGGAGGGCTGCTCCAGATCTCCTTGGTGTCCCTGCTGTTGCTGTTTCCCCAGTGCTGCACGGTGCTGCCTGGCCCTTGTCGCTGGCCGCAGCTGAGTGCCTGGGCTGGAACCGACTCCCCGTTTCTCTGTGGCTGCAGGGAATGGTTTATGTTGTGTCCCACGCTGCTGAGAGCCACTTCGAGATGGTGCTGGACACAGTGAGTATGGCCCACGCTACTTTCAGCAGAGACTGGACTTATCTGACTTTAAAGAGCTGGAAGGTAAGGATCCGTGGTGTTGCTGGGTGGCTTTTCTTTTTTGGCCTTACTTCCGCTTCTGCACCTGCAGCAGCCAGGTGGTGGCAGCTGCCTTTAGGTCAGCCCTCTCGTAAGAGCTACCTGAGAGCTGTGTTTCAGAGGGGACGCGCTGGCGTTAGAGCCCCTGAGGTGTCTCTGGCAGGGACGGGGTTTGATAGCTCGTGGATGCGAGCCACCCAGCTGGGGCAGCTGCAGCAGTTGTTTGCTTGCAGCCGCGTTGCTCAGCGTCAGCAGGAGCTGGCGCCAGGAGGCACGGTGCAGCACTCTGGCCCTTCCTCAAAGCTGAGGGCTGGGAGCAGAAGCCTCCTGAGGTCTTGTTTGCTCTGCTCCCCCGCGGGAGGCTGTGGGAAAGAATTTCTGGGCAGGGCAGGGCAGGGCCCCGCAGAGAGCGTGGCGCAGCCCGTTCTGGGGCGCTGAGCAGACTGGCCTCCCCTGCGCTGCTGGCCTGCACAGGCTGCATGTCTGTGAGCAGGACCGTGACAGGCTATGGCAGATACCTTGCCAAAGAAAGCTTCCAGAGAGCTCCCTGACCTCTCAAAGCAGGAGCCCGCGGGAGGCCCGGGTGTCTCAGGGCACGTCTCTTGACACAGGTATGCAAGAAGATGATGGAGAAAGCCCAGGGCACCTGTGCCGCTTTCATGCGCACCCTCAGCGGCATCGCGCTGCATGCCCCCAAGGAGCAGCTGCTGAGCCACGTGGATGAAGAAATCGTGGGCAACATCCTGCGGCTCTCCAGAGCCAAAGAGAAGGTAGCAGCAGAGGGCGTGCGGGGCAGGGCTGTACTGAGATGGCCGGTCTCCTTCTAAAGATCTCCCGAGGAAGGGTTTGTCCTCAACATCCGGATCAGATTCCCCTGGGGCTTCCCCCTGCCCGTGCTCCTCTCCACCTCTCAGCCCTCCAAAGGGCTCAAGGGGTGCTTTGCTCTCTCTGGCCTCAGGAGTGTCAGCTCAAGCTTGCCCTGGTGGAAAGCATCACCGAGGTCAGCTGTGCCATCCAGGCTGTGGGCGACTGCGGCAGCTTTGAGCTCTCCTCAAAGCGGGAGGCGATGTGGACCTTGCTGGTGAGTGCCTGTAGCTGGGGCAGTCCCACGGGGCGGTTTTGGGCTGCGCCGTCGCGCTGGTTTGCCCGGAAGCACCGCGGTGTCTGGGCTTCACGCGAGCCCCTGGAGCTGTGTCCCGAGCTGGCGGGGCCCTTGGGTGCTGGTGCTGGGTGGCTGCTGCTGAGGAGAAGGGTCCCTCTCGCGGGGCCTTTGGGGATCCGTGGAGGTGCCGAGGCAGCTTCTGCCCAGGCCTGGCAGCAGAGCCTGTCCCCAGGGCAGGCAGAGAAGTGTCCCGTGTCCCTGATGGCTGCCAGCTCTGCACGTGTCTCTCTGGGCCTTGCAGGGCTGGATAAAGGAGGAGCCCCGCGACGCCCTGGTGTACGGAGTGTTCCAGGCCCTGGAGCAGTTGAGGTGAGGTCTGTTCCACGGGCGCGGGGGACCCCCGTGTGCCCCAGCCCAGCTGGCTGGCGTAGCCCCAGCGGCCTTGAGCGTGGGGCCGGCAGCTGCTGGGGCTGTGGAGCGGGAGGGCTTTCCCCATTTTGGATGTCTCCCAAGGGAAGGGAGCCCCGGGGGTTCCCTCAGCTGGGGGTGGGGTTTGCTCGCTGCCTGGCAGGAGGCAGGAATTGCTGGAGCTGAAGGCAGCGCTCGCTGGCATGGGCTGCGCGTGTTGGATTTGTGGCCCTCGATGAGGAGGAACCCAGTGGTGGTTTGAGCCGTGCTGGAGAGGGCTGGTAAATCCCCTTTCTGTTTTCTCCTCCTTTTCCTCGGGCCAGCAAGCTGAGGCCTCCTCTGAGCAGGAAGGAAAATCAAGAAGTGCTGACAGTGTGCTGCCAGTGCCTCTTGTCCGGTCCTTCCAAGGAGAAGATGAAGAGGAGGAGGAGGACAGTGAGGGCAGCTGTGAACACGCAGGTACCCACCGGCCAGTGCCTGCCCACGTCTGGATCAGGAGCCCACCTCAGCCCCCCGGCAACCCCCGTGATGCAGAACCTCCCCTGTCTTTCCTGCTTTCAGGTCCTGCAGAGGAGAGGCTTGGAAGATCTGGGCCACCTCATAGAAACCCTTCTGGAGGCAGAGGCCTGCTTTGACGACGTGGTCGATGTGAGTAGCCACGGGGCACCAGGGAAAGCGTTGCAGGGGCAGAGAATCGAGGCCTTAGCGGCTGACAGGAGGTGGGCGCCTTTCCCAGGGGAACGTGGGGCTTCGGCTCCTTGCTCTGAGGCTGTGCGTCTGGCCGGGGCCGGGGGCCGAGCTGGGGGCTGGAAGCACCCGACATCTGCCGCTGCCGGCCAGGCAGAGAACGGGGCGCTGCTGGAGGGAAGGGCAAGAGCAGCCCTGAGCTGGGCCAGAGCAGCCGGGGGGAAGGCTGGAGCGGGGAGATGCAGGCAGGGAAGAAACACCCGACGCAGGGCAGAGGCGGCTGGAGGGAGCGAGGCAGCAGAGGCTGCAGGGCCAGTGCTCGGTGGGGTCCAGCGCCACGCTGGGAAGGGGCCGGAGAGGAGGGAGAGGGATCTCGGGGAGAGAAAGAGGCCTGTTGCGAGAGAGATGCACCCTGCCCCAGGTCCTGATGTTCTGGCTCACCTCAGACAAAGAAGGGGAGCGGGAGAGAGCCCTGCAGGTCTGCGCCCATGTGCTGGGAGCCTGCCAGGAGCGATTTGGGCTCGTGGTGAGTAGAGTGCCCCCTGCGTCCCCGGGTGCCCCCTCCTCACCATTCTTGGCCCCAGATGGGAGCCTTGCCCGGCTGGGGGCTGCGTTTCGGGGCTCCTGGGAGCGTGGGGCAGCCCTTCTGCCTGCCTCTGCCCCGTGCCTGCTCAGGGAGCCGGCTGGGCCGTAGAAGCGAGCGGGTGCCGGGGCTGCCTGCAACCCTCTTCCCGCTGCTCTCCCCTGCAGAGAAGAGATCCTTGCAAGGAGTTTGGCTTCCTGGTGGGACTGCTGGGGACTCTGACCAGCGACTGCCTGGCCACGTCCCGCCAGGCAGCATGCGTCTGCCTGGGCTACCTTCTCCAAATGCAAGGTGAGGAGAGCGGGTGCTTCGCGGTCTCGCTCAGGCTGCTCCTCCCTCCCCTCCTGGCCTGGCACCAGCGGGGTCCTGCGGGGCCAGGCCCCGTCCCCAGGAGCGAAGGGGGAGGCACCGTGCTCGGCTGGCTTTGTGCCCCCACCCTGTGACCCTCTGCCTCCCCAGGCAGCTCAGGAAGGGGCCCTGGAGAGGGTCGCTGAGCGCCACCTCCCTGGGGCGCGTGTGCGGCTGGGTGCTCAGGGCCATCCCTCGCTGCTGCCCGAGAGCAGGACGTTGTCCCCAGTGCTGGGGCCTGTCCCCCTCCGCGCCTGTCCCTCCCCACGTTCCAGGAGAGACAGAAGAAGTCAGTGGAGGTTTCCCGCCTCCCAGAAACGATGGTGGCCTGCGCAGGAACAGGGGTGCAGCTGCTGGGAGCAGAGGCTGCTGAAAGCCTGAGGCCCCAGCAAACGGTTCAGGAGGAAGAGGGCTCTTTCCAGCTCGGGGTGTGTCAGCCATCGATCAGGCTTGGGAAGTCCTGCCGCGCTGACTTCAGGAGGGGCCTGGGTTTCCCAGTGGCCTTCCCTGCCCCCACTTGCATTTTTGGTTATCAATATCTGGGGCCAGAGGGTGGTTTGCTGTAGGTGTGACTCCTCTTTTCTCCTGGTGTTTGTTCCAGCCACGGCCACGGAGGTGGTGCCCCAGGCAGAGGAGATCAGGCACCTGTGTGAGGAGCTGGAGGGCCCAGACAAGGAGACCCTGCTGGAGACCACTGCCAAAATAGCAGAGGTAACTGGCCCCAAACAGCGGGCTGGCGGCCCAGCTCCTGGGCTCCTGCGCGTCTCCCTGCTCCCCTCCAGCCTCTCGCTGTCTCCAGAGCGAGCGGTCCAGGACAGCTGTTGTTAGCAGGGAGCAGGAGGCTTTGGGACAGGGCTGTCCTTCCGGCACGCTGGAGCAGATACCACGCTGTGCGTGTCTGCGTGCGTGCGTGTGTGTGAGTGAGTGAGTGCTCTGATCAGAACACAGATTTGGTCCTTGAGCGAACGTGGGGGGAGACACTTCCAAATCGGTCAGCTGCATCAGATGCAAAGGGCGCTGCGTGCACAGCAGGAGGGTCAAGCGTTTGCCTCCTCCGCGACTGCCGCACTAACCGTCCCGTCAAGTTTCCTTTGCTCTGGGAATTGCTGGAGCAGAGCTGTGACGCGGTCTCTCCTGTTCTGACCCCTCTCCAGGCTGTTTGCAAATGCATCCCTGCAGCACAGGCCACAGCCTTTCTGAGGGCCGTCCTGGGCAGCTTGCTGCACGCGCCGTACACGTCTGCAGCAGCAGTGCAGAGATGGGTGCTCGTCTTCCTGGCCCAACGCAGCGAGGAGATACTCCAGGAGGTAAAGGAGACCTTTTATTCCTTTTGTCTTTTCTCCTGTTGGCCGTTGCGCTACACCCTGTGCCGTTGGCACGGGCTCAAGCAATGCCGCCTGTGTGCGGAGCCGAGGGGCTACCGGTGGTCTGAGCTGCGCATCAGCACCTGCTGCTGGCATCTGCTCCGACGGTGACAGGGTGCGGGCGCTTCTTGCCCACAGTCTCCCGGGGGTCCAGGTCCTTCCCACGAGTGAGGTGCTGGGAGGCACCAACCTTGCCGTTCCTCCCCTTCCTGCAGGGTCACTGTCGGTCCGCCCTGCGCTGGGACCCGCTTCCCCCGCTCTTTCTTCGCTGGTCCCCACTTCCCTCTCCGCTGAGCTCGCGCTCTGCTCAGCTCCAGTGGGGCTCGAGGGCCACCAGCAGCGCGCGGAGCCCAGACTCACCCCGTGGCTGTCTGCCGCTGACAGGGGTCCGTCACAGCGATGGCAGCTGTGGCTGGCAGCCCTCGGGGTCGTGCCCGGCCGAGCTAAAGCTCACCCCGCTGTTGGGCGGCTGCTGTTACAGCCAGGGCAGGGCTGGGCCCGGGCACACGCAGTGACTGAGGCTGGGCGTGCGCGCATACGTGCGTGTGCGTGCGCACAACGGCCAAGAGCACACTGAGCTCCCGGGGTCAGGCAGGGTGGAAGGGCTGGAGTTTCGAGCTTGATCTGGACTCTGGAGGCAGCAGGCCTTGCTCCTGTGCTGAACGACTGCGTCGGGGCCCTGCGGGAGAGGGTAAAGGATGCAGCGAGCCCTTCTTTCTCCTCTTCGTCCATCCAGATTCCGGAAATCCTGGACTTACTTCACAGCTGCACGCAGCACAGCACCCACAGGCCTTTCCTGCTCTCTGCGGTATTTCTCCTTGCTCACTCTCACCAGGAGCCCGTGATCAGCAGTCTCCTCCAGAGAGGTCTGCCCAGGGGCAGGTACGCGCACTCCCCGCCTCCCCCGCTGTAGTCCAGCAGAGCTCCCGCAGCTTGCCTGCGCTGGGAGAGCCTGCTTGAGAAGCAGGTCTTTTTCCCTGCCGGGGCAGTCTGGAGCGTCGCAGGACTGCGTGCTCGCGTCTCTGCTGTGAGCGGGGCGTTGCGAGCCCTGCTGCAGATGAAGAGGTTTGAGGGCGCTGCAGGACTGCGAGGTTATGGGCTCAGGGGTGAACGTCTCTCCCCTCGCAGTGCCGTGGTGGAAGTGTGGAGGAGCCTCGGGAAAAGCTGCCTTGGGATTGAGATCCTGAGGTGCTTAGTGGAGAAACTAAACAGAGCAGGAGACAACGGCCTGGGGGCTGACGGCTCCGCGGGTGAGCGCCACAACCGTCGGACTGCTCTGGAGATCCTGACGGTACGTTCAAGTTCAGACACCTTTCTGCAGCTTGGCCTCTGCTTTCTAACTCCTCCTTGAAGGTGAGGGAGTCGGGTGCCCTTTGCAGATGGCCGTGGAGACTCCCAGGGCGCTGCGCTGGGCCCGCCTCAAGGCGCGTGGGGAGCCGGGGCAGTTTTGTGCTCCCGAGGCGCAAGGCTGTCGCAGAAGTGACAAGTGTGGACAGGAACGCGCTGGCGCAGGCAGGCGGGGGAACCAGGCTGGTGGGAAAAGGTCTTGCCTGAACGGGTGGTTCTTGGTCACGTTTCTCTGCAGATCACCGAGGCCATCTGCGAGGTGGCGCTTGCCGTGAGGGACGAGGAGGAGCTCAGGGAGCTGCTTCCCCACCTCCTTCCCAGCCTCCTGAGGCGGGCCAGGGAAACGCTGGGCGAGGAGCGGCTGCCTCCCTCCATGAGCAGCTGGAGACAACTGTTCTTCGAGGGCCGAGTGCTTGAGCAGAAGCCGTGCAGGTGAGGAGCCAAAGGGGCAGGTGGAGGGGCTGGCTTCAGCTCCCCTCGCCCAGACTTTGTGGGGCTTGCGGGCCTTTGTGGGGCTGAGGGAGGGCTTCGCCTGCCCAGCTTCTTAGTCGCGCAAACTTTGCGGCTGCTTTACTTCTGCTCCTTCACGGCTCCTCCAGCTCCCGGGCAGGAAGGTCTCTGAAGCATCACTTCAGGGGCGTTTAGCTCTGCGAAAGAGAAGCCCTCCCCCGACCTGCTGTGACTGGAGGTTTCTCTGGGGTTGTGGCGACGGTGGTGGTTTGGTTTGGCTTGCGTTGTTTGCGTTTGATTAATGTGGGTTTTGTTTCTTCTGCCAGGATTTTCCTCTCGGCTATGGAGCTGGTGCTGGGCAAATGCGTGGCGCAGGAATGGATGTGGCTGCTCCTGAATCAGGCAGTGTGGGTTCGCCTGGAAAACCCCGTGGCTCACGCCGAGGGTCTGCGCCTCCTCAACAGGTAAGAGCCCCAGGGAGGCATCGGGCTGCCTCCTGCGGGGCTGAGCCCCGGGAAACGGCTGCCAGGACCCTTCCAGCGGGCCTGGGATGCTGTCCGGAGCCAAAGAACAGCGTCTGCATCGGGGCAAGTGAATTTTGGAGACTTGGCCTGGGGCCTTCCTGAGTGACTGTGTGTCCCTCGCTTGTGTCCCCTGCGCAGCGTCCTGCTCCAAGCTGGGGTCCGCCTGCCCGGGGCAGAGCCTCCTGCCAATTCCTGGTCGGTCAAGCTGCGGGTGAGAGCTGCGTTTTTCTTTGCTGATTCGAGGCAGGGGGTGGGGAAGGAAGGGTTCAGAGGGGCTTTACTGAGATCCTGCTGCTTGGGATGCCTTTCTTGTGGGGGAAGATCCCTGCGGAACGAGTCTCTGGAGCGGGACAAGCAGGGGAGCTCCCGGCCGTCACCAGGTTCCCGTGACGTTGGCTGTGTCGTTCCAGCTCTCTCGGACTGAGTGACGACAGGGACGCCGGAGGGAGGCAGGCGCTAGCAGAGGCCGTCCGTGATACCTGTCCCAGCCAGCACCAGCGAGTTAATTAAATAAAGGTCATCACAAGAGGCTTTAAGGAGAGCATTTTTTTATTATTTTCCCCGATGGCACCCTCGTGGTTGGCGAGATCACACGTGGGTGACACCGAGGCTGGGGGCTGTCAGCTGCGGGGCCCCTCTCAGACCTTCCCGGGCTGCGTGAGGGACAGAGTGTGGAAGAGGCTGACCCGTCAGAGGGCGACCCTTGGGGCAGCAGCGGGAACTGCCCTGACCCTGCTTGTGGGGCTGTCCCTGGGGCTGAGCTAAAAATCACGAATGTCGGACGATTGCTCCCACAGCAGAAGTGCCAGCAACTCAAACTCTTGCTGCTCCTCACCGGCCGTTGACAGCGACTCTACAGCACCACAGACATTGGGGCTCCTGGCTTTCCCTGACGAGTAGCGCTTCGACATTTAACATCAACTGCACGGAAGCGCTCACTTCGGGACCAGACTACGCAGTCTCTCTCTCTCGCTCCCCCCACCCTCCGAGAGAATAGGAGGAGATGATATAAGAAATACGGCTCAAGGTTTGAGATAAGGACAGGGAGAAATCCTTAAAGTTATTGTCATGGGCAAAACAGACTCGACTTGGGGAAAACTATTCATTTATTTCTAAAATTAGCAGGAGAATGAGACAGGGAACAAGATAACCTCCCCCCACCCCTCCCTCTTCCCGGGCTTAACATTATTTCTACTACCTCCCTCCCGAGCGGCACGGGGTGGGGGGGGTGGAAAAAGGGAATGGGGGTCGCGGTCAGTTCATCACGCGTTGTTAAATGCCGCTGTGTCATGGTCGGGGGAAGAACTCCTCGCATTCCTCCCCTGCTCCAGCGTGGGGTCCCTCCCACGGGCCACAGTCCTTCGTGAAACTGCTCCGGCGTGGGTCATCTCTTCCACGGGGTGCAGTCCCTCCAGAATGGCTGTCGCAGCGGGGCCTCCACAGGCCACAGCCTCCTTCAAGCCTCCACCTGCTCCGGCGTGGGGTCCTCCACGGGCTGCAGGGGGATCTCTGCCTCTCCATGGACTTCCATGGACGGCAGGGGGACAACCTGCTCCACCACGGTCTTCACCACGAGCTGCAGAGGAATCTTGGCCAGGAGCCGCATTACTCCTCCCCCTCCTTCTGAACTGACCTTGGTGTCTGCAGCCGTTCCTCACAACAGGCTGGCAGACGCCTCTCAGGATCCTTTTTACATCTTCTTCACTTCAACTGCTCATCTCCTCTCCACTTCTTGCAGCCAGGCCGGGCCGAGTTGGGCCCAGTCAGCTGCCCGGCGGGAGGCCAGAGGGTGAGGCCTGCAAGGCCCACAAGGCTCGCGCCTCCCCCTCTGCGCCTTTGCCCTCGCTCAGCTTCTTCACATCTTCTCTTCTCTTTTTTTTTTTCCCCCTGTTTTCCCCTTCTTAAATACGTTATGGCAGAGGCAGTATCACAGAACATTCTGCTACCAATTGGCTCAGCCCTGGCCAGCAGCGGGTCTGCCCTAGGCCTGGCCAAGTCCACTGAACAAAGGGGAAACTTCCAGCAGTTTCCTACAGAAGCTGCCACCTTAGGCCTCCCCTCACTAACAAAACCAGAACAAGCCCCCAGCATAAAAAAAGACATGGACCAGTTGGAGAGAGCCCAGAGGAGGCCACGCAGATGATGGGAGGGCTGGAGCAGCTCTGCTGTGAGGCCAGGCTGAGAGAGCTGGGGCTGTTCAGCCTGGAGAAGAGGAGGCTCCGGGGAGACCTGAGAGCGGCTCCCAGTGCCCAAAGGGGGCTGCAGGAAAGATGGGGAGAGACTCTTCAGCAGGGCCTGGTGTGACAGGACGAGGGGTGATGGTTTTAAACTAAAGAAGGGGAGATTCAGACTGGATATAAGGAAGAAACTTTTTATGCTGAGAAACTTTTTATGCTCTGGGCAACCGTGGCCCAGGTTGCCCAGAGAGGCGGTGGATGCCCCGTCCCTGGAAACATTCCGGGCCAGGTTGGCCGGGGCTCTGAGCAACCTGATCTGGTTGGAGATGTCCCTGCTCCTGGCAGGGAGGTTGGGCTGCGTGGGCTTTGAAGGTCTCTTCCCACCCAAACCATTCCATGATTCTATGACTCCGTGTCACAGCAGCCTGGGAGGTGCCACGCCCGCAGGTGCATCACAATGGCCGGGCTCTAGAGCTGCCTCCCCAGGGTGGTGCTGCCTCAGTTTCTCTTGGCTTTTGCTCGGAGAGAACCGTGTGTGCATCTGGGGATCGTGTTGCCACCAGGATGATGAGAGCGCTCAGAGGTGAGGGGCTGGTGGGAGGCTGGGGGCTGGTGGCTGCTGGAGGCAGGGTCCGTCCCAGCCGGGTGCTGGGGGCTGCGTCCCAGTGTCGCAGTTCAGCCCCGCTCAGGACCAAGCTGCGCCGTCTCTCTCTCGCTCCCCCCACCCTCCAGTGGGACAGAGAGGGGAACTGGTAAACAAAAGGCAGCAGAAACCATGAACCAAAAAATAAGTGTAAGAGAAGTAACAGGAGAAAACAAATCGAGTACAGTAGCTCACAGCAAACCCCCATGCCCAGTTTCCTCCCAGGGAGCAGGAGCCTCCCCTCAGCACCCTCCTCACTGATCTGCTGAGCATGGTGTCCCAGGGATGGGCCAGCCCTGGGGCTGATTGGGGTAAATGAACCCCAGCTGTTGGCTGGTGGGTAACCTGTCCCAGCTGGGTGCCCCAGGCCTAGGGCCACCAGCTCCAGTTCTCCTCCCAGCTCAGGTGAAGGTTAACTCCATCCCAGCCAGACCAGGACACCCAGTCCCCTCTCATCCTGCTGCCAGGCACCTGCGAGAGGTCTCTGGCTCCATCCTCCCCCTGCCCTCCGTGGGGCCGCTGACTCAGACATGGCCTGGCCCGGCCGGCTCCGCTTGGGGCTGCACAGCGCTAGCCCTCCTGGCCTCTCCGGGCCAAGCCCCGTGTCCGTTCTGTGCCCAGCTCAGGGTACCCGCGCTGGGCTCGCTGCAGCGTGTTGCTGCCGTTCTGGCACTGGGGAGCCTGGAATGAGCCCAGTGCCCCACGCTGGCCCTCCCGCTGCTGCAGAGAGGGGAACGCTGCCTCCCCTCATCCCACCGCCTGCCCTCGTGCCAGCACAGGCCAGCACAGGCTGTCAGTGCTGGGGGGCTGGGAAGACCCTCAGCCCTCCCTGCTGCGATGCCCTGCAGCCAGCAAAACCCATCCTTTCTTTTCTTCCAGCTCTCTGCCCGTGCCTGCGTTTCCAGCCCAGAGCTGTGCGTTCTGAGGACAGACGCAGGGCGACCGGGACTGTCCCTGCGGCCGTTGCTACCTTTGCGGCTGTCGGGACTTCTCTGCTCAAGCGGCTGCAAGACCATGAGGTGAGGCGGGGGGAATTGAGGGCCTCCCCCCGTCCCCCTGCCATCCCTGGGGGTGGTGGCAGAGGGGCATCTGGCCTGACAGCACCTCTGCCCTCCTGCAGGCGCTTCATCCCCAGGCGCCAATCCTGCCGCTCCAGGGGGACCAGCGGCACCGCTCCCCAGTCCTTTCCCCGGGAGCTCTCGGCCGGGCACGGCAAAGCCTCTGGCATAAATGCCAGCGTCTCCCCAGCCCCTTTGCCCAGGTGCCCGAGGCCCCCCCTCAGCTCCGGTCTGGGAACTGTCCCGGCGCTGGGGCTCCTCCCTGAGCGAGGAGCGATGCTGTGCCCCAAAGTGCGGGGTGCTCCTGGCTTCCCCTGCGTGGGGCACGGTCTCGTTCCCACGCCTTCCTGTTTGGCATGCGCCATCTGGATCGTTCACGTTCACAGGACAGCCTGCTCTGGGATTTAAACTTTATTCCATGAGCTCCTGAGGAAATGGAACCAACACGAAAGACAGGGGCTCAGTCCCCGTCAGCCCAGACCAGTCTGTCACATGAATTCACTTCTTCACCAGTCAAGCCATCAGGTTTCATCCCTCGCAACCCAGACCTCCTCATATTGTGCACCTATCAGCAAAAACAGGATCCGGTACCCAGCTGACGGTGAGAGCGCTCGCCCTTCCTCCTCTGGCACGGCGTGAGCGTCCCCCGTACCAGACTGGGAAGCACGAAAGCCTCAGTGCTTCAGCGGCTGTTGGATCCACTTCAAAAGCTTTTTGACCAAGCGTCCGTCAGGCCTTAGCACGAGCTGGGTTAGGCACGATCTAGGCAGGAGTGGAGTGAGCAGCCAGAGCCTTCCTCGCCCGGCACCTTCCCTCTGCCCTCCAGCGTCCCCCGTCCTCAGGAGTGGCCTCCCTCTTGCCCTGACGGCGTCCATCTCCCCGTCTGGCTCTCCGCTGGTGTCAGAGCACCGTGGGAGATCTTGCTGTTCCCCGTGGCAGTCCTGAGCGATGCTGCAGCTCGTCCCTCGTGCCCATGTCGCACAGACGGCGGGGGGGCAGCAGGTCTCTCTGGTGGCTCCTGGGATCCAGGGCAAAGTGAGTCGCGTCAGTCCCCGTTGTGGTCTGTCCCCAGGGTGACCGAGTGGAGACGTACCGGGAGCTGGAGAGCCTCTTGCAGGGCGATGACGGCTCTCTGCCAAGCGGCGTCGTGAACCGCCTGATAGCAGAGGCGTCCGGTGACCTGCGTGCAGCCCAGGTGAGCTTGTCTCTTCCAAGGCCACCAAAGCAGCCTGGCTGCGCCCCTGGGTTTTGGGGAAACAGAGAGCGGTGCAGAGATGTTCCTCGGCTCTTCAGGGCCCGTGGCGGTGGGAAGGGAGAGGCTCTGGGGACTCGTCGGTACAGGGAATGTGGAGAGGGGTGGCAGAGAGCTGTGCGGAGAGGCGGCTCGGGGCTGTTTCTCACTGGGGAGAGCTGGGTTCAAGCTCAAGGTTATTTGAGGAAGAGCCGTGGGAACTCGCCAGCCGCAGGGAAAGGGCCCAGGGGGGCCTGGAGGCTGCAACGGTTTGCTCCTGGCATCTCCACGAGAGGGAGAGGGTGCAGCGGCCCGGGCCTGTGCTGAGGAGAAGCCTCCCTGGTGTCGCCAGAGAGCTGCTGGCCTCTCCCAGGGTGGCAGAGGCGGCAGTGGCCGGGCCCTGAGCTCAGCTGCGCACAGGGTCTCGCAGAGGAGACGCAGCCATTCAGCCTGTCCAAGTGCCTCCGCCTTTTCCCTGGGAGTGTTTAACCTGGGCCGCTTTTGCAGGGTGTGACAGACGATGTGAAGACGGCCGCTGGCGATGTCCTGGTGGCTCTGGCCCGCTCGCACTTCCACTTTGTCATGTCTGAGCTCCAGAGCCACCTGAAGGCCGTGGGGAAGGTCCCTGACGAGACTGTGCTGCTCACCTTGGGCAAAATGGCCCGCAGCTATGGTACGGCACCCTTGGCCTCCTGGGGTGGGCAGGGGTCTGCGAGAACGGGTATGAGGGGTCCTCCCCGTCCCTTGACGCTCTGTGTTGAACTGGGGGCCTCTGAAGTTGCTGTTCCTCCTCGCTCCGTGCCCGGCCGCCTTGCCGCTCTGCCTTACCAGTCTGATCCCAGTCCCCGAAGGAGGGGAGCCCACCGGAGACGAACCGGCTGGGTCCCTGTCCCCCACTGTCCTTGCCACATGGCCAGAGGGCTTCCCTGTGCCGCCCTGGGGAAGGCAGCCCTCCCCGCAGCTCTGGCCTGTCCCACGTGGCCCAGCAGCTCAGCCCTGCCAGGGACGGACCCCAGCCTCCCGTGTCTCTCGCTGACCCTTTCTTTCGGTCCCTCTCTCGCTGCCTTCCCTGCAGCCCTGCGGTGCATCCCCTTTGTGGGAATGACGCTGCTCTCCCTGCGCGCCGTGCTGAGCCGGGTGGGGAGCGGCCGGATCCTGCGCGCCGTCTGCTGTGGTGAGTGTCGTCTCCTTGGCGGAGGTCCCAGGGCCGGGGCGCGGCGTGGGCTTTGCTGGCTCCGTGGGATCTGAGAGGGAACGTGGTGGGTGTCAGCCTGCAGCGGGGTCAGGCCCCGGCGATCCCGAGCTGCTGTGAGTGTGTAGAAGGAGCAGGAGAAGCCCGGGAGGTTTCTGCGGGGCTGCACGGAGGAACTCCTGGGTCCCTTCCCAGGCCTTGCGGTCCCCTGCTTTCCGCTGGGATTCAAATCCCTGCTGTGAAAGGACGAGTGTGAGGGCAGGGCAGGGAAAGGAAGGGACGGGGCTGCAGTGAGAAATGCTGGAGGGGAGCAGACCATCGAGGAGGAGGAAGGAAGCGTGGGCTGGTTGAATCCCGACATCTCAGGAGCACAGATTGCTCTCGTCTCCCGATGGGATCCTGCGCTGCACCCTGCCCAGCCTGGCACTGTCCTTAAAAGAGGCTCGGCTGAGGGTGCAAGGTGCTGTCCCTGCTGCGGACTCTCACCTGCTCCCTTTTCCTTTCTCCTGGAGCAGTTCTGGAGCAGTGGTTAAAAGGAGTCAGGACGTACCTCTGCAACTGGGAGCGATGCCCCTTCCCTCGCAGGGGGGTGGCACACTTCTGTGAGGCCGTTTACCCGGTCTTCCAGTACGTAGTGGTACGCTGGCGCGACTGCGAGGAGGAAGAGGTGAGGAGTGCTGTTTTCAGCGGCTGGGGCCGGAGCAGGGATGTCCACGTCGGTGGGTCTGTCTGCGCCCGGTGGGAGGGGAGCAGCGGGGCGAGGGGAGGGGGTGGTCTGTGTGAGCGAGCACCTCCAGCCAGGAGCCTGCCGGCACCGTTCCTGAGGCCAGGGGCTCCCTGCCAGGAAGCAGCCGAGTCCTGGGGTCTTTCTGCAGGGAGGCAGGAGTGCCAGCGTGGGGAAATGCCCTCTGCGCTCTGGAGTGAGCTCTTCTGCTGCCGGGCAGAAGGGAAAGGGAAACCCCTCCCAGTTTGAAGGGCAGACTGGTGTGCAGGGGATGCTGAGCCCTGGGCAGATGTTCAGCCTTCCAAGCAGAGCCTCTCCCTTCCCTCTTCAGGACAGGCAGGCGGTGCTCGAGGCGGTGACTGCCATGCTGGAGCTGCTTCTGCGTGAGGAGCAGCACCGCGAGCACGCCTGGGAGCAGCTGCTCTGGGTCCTGCAGCAGTGCGCGGAGCTTCGGGACACCTCCCGCGTCACCAAGGTGAGGCATTGCGCCCGGCCCTGCGCGGCTGCTGGGCCGGGTCTGTGCGAGTGCCGCGAGGTGCTGGGGTGCTGAGGGGCGCCAGGAGAAGCGGAGTAGCCCTCAGAGAAGGTGCGTGGAGAGCAGAGGAGGCCGCAGGCTTTCTGAGCTCTTGGGGCAAGAAAAGAGCAATGCAGAGGGGCCAGGAGGGAGACGAGACAGGAGTCCCTGGGGCTGGTCTTCTCAGGAGGGGAGGTATTGCCACCTCCCTGGGGCTCTGTGTGTGGGAAGAGCTTTGGCCGAATGCCCAGCGCCATGTTCAGTCCCGTCCAGCGATGAGTGGGGTCTGAGGAGTGGGAGGTGCCGGGAAACGGAGTTGTCAACGCAGGGCCCTGTTCAGAGGAAAGAGACCCTCCTGACGCTGCTCTGAGGGGAAGGCAAAGAAGCAGCCCCGTGCGGGAGGGTTTGGGGTTTCCCCTGGGAGCTGGAGTGGGGGGCTGCCCTGATCCCGGCTGTGCTGGGTTTCTCCTTTCCCAAGCGCCTTTAGGTGGCTTGAGCCTCCTCTTCCTCCCCCGTTCTCTTGTAGAGCCTCAGCTGTGTCCTGGAGATGCTGGAGGGAGTGCAGACCCCAGTCTCCCAAGGCACGGCTCTCGCCATCAGCACCGCTGTGCACCGCCAGGTAAGGGCAGCCCGCGCCCCACCACCGGCCTGCAGCCCGCGCGCACGGTTGCCGTGGAGGGGAAGGACCTGCAGGCTGGCAGGGCAGGGCAGGGCGTACCGCCTGGGCCAACTCGCAGGAGGGCTCTGGGGCGCCAGCACCCGAAGGACAGCCTTTCGACGCTGCTCGGCCTCAGCTCCTGGGCAGGCTGGGCTGCTGCAAACCTGTGTGCCTGTGGGGTGGGCTGGGTTTGGGCTGGGGGTCCTGTGCCCAGAGTGCCCAGGGAGGGGAGAGCGGAGAGCACCGTTTCTTTCCAGTCCCGCTCAACGCTGGCGTAACTTTCTCTAAAACGCATCTTATTCCGGCAGCTCTCAGATGTGACCAAAGAGCCTGGCCCGGCCCGTAAGGCGCTGCTGTCCCGCTGCATCCTGCTGCAGGGTGAGGAGGGGAGAGCGGGCGATTCCCCGCCGTGCTGTGGCGGCTCTCTCCCCTGGCCTTGGCGCTCGGGGGCAGCCGCCTGCTAACGCAGCGTGCGCTTTCTTCCCCGCAGCACGAGTCCGCCCCGAGGAGACAGTCGAGTTCCTGCAGTCCCAGCTGAGCAGCGGGAGCCAGGCCGGTCGTGTGGCAGCCCTGGGGCTGCTGGGGGTGCTGGCCCGCGCTGACGGTCAGTGCTGCCAACCAGGGACACGGGGCAGGGGCTGGGGCCGCTGGGCTGAGAGCGGGAGCGGGCTGACAGTGGTGCACCCGCAGCCAGGCCCCGCGCTTCTGTCTCCTTGGCGTGCAAAAAGCTTGGAAGTTTGAAGGGATCCCTTCTGCCGTCAGCACTCTGCCTGAACGCGCACCTCTGTCTCTCTTCCAGCGCCTGCGATGAGAGAGAAGCTGCCCCAGGTGGTGGAGGCCGTGCGGTCGGTGTGCGGCGACGCCAGTGCCCAGGTGAGCTGGTTTGGGAAGGGATGCTGGTGCTCAGGGGAGGCAGAGATGCCCTTTCTCTCCGGGCAGAGCTGAGGTGCCTGGGGAAGTGCCGGCGTGTTGCCCAGGCGGAGGAGGATGGCTCCTCCCCAGGGAGAGCTGCTGGAGCGGAGCGGGGAGGTCGCTGTGCTCTGTGGGGCAAACGCCCGTCCAGCCTGGTGCTAAAGCCCAGCCCTGACACCGGGAGTGAAAGCTTTTGCCGTGCTCTCGTCGTCTCTCCGCCAGCCACAGCAAAGGCGACTTCCCTTTGGGTTCTGACCAGGAGGATGGTAACCACGCTCTCCCCTGGCAGGTGCGCAGGGCCGTTCTGGAGTTCATCAGGGAGCTGCTCAGCTCGGACTTCCAGAGCTGCTGGGCGTGGGATGTGGTGGAGCACATCTTCACAGAGTTCAGCCGGACCTCGGGCAGACCGGTAAGGGCAGAGCAGGACCCCCAGGGCTTTGACCCGACGCCGGTGGCTGATGTGGGTTTACACCGGGGTGTGCCACCCGGGATGGCACGGCTGCAGGAGCACCCCACGGGCTGAGCTGTGCCCGCGGGCCCCTTCAGCAAAGGCGCCTGGTGAAGGGAGGGGCTTGCAGGGACAGGACCCCCTCGGTCCTGCAGTGCTGGGGGACAAACAGCAGCACACAGCCCGGGCAGGCAGGTGGGGCTGTCTGGAGCTTCCCATGGCCGCCTTGTGCTGCGGCCCTCCAAAGCACACCCTGCCCGTCCCGTCGCAGCCTGGGGGCCTGCGTCCCTCCTGGAGAGGGAGCAGGCCGTTTGGCCGTGCCTTCCCTGAGCGTTTCCAGCTGGATACCCAGGGGGCCAATGCTGGGGACGGCTGAGCCTCCCGCTGACATGGCGAGGATCTTCCCTCTGGCCGGAGCTTCCCTCCGGCTGGGAGATCCGTGTGCGTGGCTTTGGGGCTCAGGAGGCTCTGCTTTGGGAGCAGGGCAAAGGAAAGGGCTTCTGGGCGTGGATCCTCCGCATCCCCCGGGCCGGCCGTGCTGCCTTCAGGGCTGGCGCCGAGCACAGCCCTGCCGAAGGGCCTGTTTCTCACCTCGCTTTTGTGGAGGACAGCAGCGTTTGGGCCCCAGGGGACCGTGCAGACAAGCAGCGGTGCTCTCTGCTCCCAGGCTTCCCAGTCCTTCCCCAGGGTCTGGGACCTGGTCCTCAAGCCGGGTCCAGCTGTCCTTGTCCTCCTGCGGGAGGTCAGTGCTGGCGGGAGGCAGGCACAGCCGCGCTGTGGGTCGTGCCTGAGCCTCGCAGGTTGGGGGCTGAGAGTAACAGGGGTTGGGCCACCTCTCTCTTCCAGGTCGCAGGAGGGCTCTTCTCCTGGGAGGCAGAGGAGGACAAAGCAATCCGAACCCTGTGCATGGACATCCTGGGCTCGCTGGATGTCTCCCTGAGAGGGATGACCAAAGTGAGTAGCCTTCCGCCCTGCTGCTGTCACCACTGCTTGCCTTCAGGACATTTTTCCTAGCGCTCCCCCAGGCCCTGAACCTCTCCCCTCCCGTGCCCTGAATCACACAAGGCTTGGGGGAACACGGATCGACCCTTCGGTCCTCAAGCTGAGTGGAAATGCCAAGGTGGCGAATTGCCCGGTTCTTCTCTGCAGCTCCTGTGGCCGAGGCTGCTGCAGTACGTGATGCCAGCCCAGTACAGCGGCATGCTGGTCCCGCTCTCCCGCTGCCTCCGAGCCGTGGCTGAGAGACGGGAGAGAGCGGGCTGCGAGCAAGAAGAGGAGGAGCCTGATGCCATGGACGCCCAGGAGCGAGGTAGGAGCGCCAGAGAGTGCTGCTGGGTTTGGCCAAAGGCTGGGGCGGTGCGTGTCTCCCTGCGCCCCACCGGCCCTCAGCAGGAGCCTGGGAAATCCAAAGCTTGGAGCCAGGCTCTGCTGCTGGGCGCGAGGGGCTCTGGCCTGCGTTGCCCCTTGCCCGCTGCAAGGCCAGGCTCTCCTGCTCGCGGTGCCCTCTCCTGGGGAGCCAGGACTCATCCTGGCCGTGCTGGAGCTGGGCAGCCCTGGGCGCTCCCCAGAGCCAGCGGTGGGGCAGCGCGGCTGCTCTAAGCTCTCAGCCCTGGGCGGGGGCGTCGGAGGGGCGAGGGTCAGGGCCCGGCGGGGGCTCATCAGCTCACGCAGCCTTTCTCCCTCCCCGCAGCCTTGCTGCCGGCTCCCCAGGCCCTCTTGGTTCGACTGCTGGTGAGTAGTGGGGCCCTGGGGAAAGGGCTTTGCTGGCCTGGGCTGGTGGGAGAGCCTGGGGCAGAGATGCTGTGGAGGCCGGTGCCAGGCGCCCTCGAGGAGGAGGCAGCGTGCCCGAGTCACCCCGAGCCCCTTGGGGGTCGCACTCCTTTCTCGGAGCTGCCAGCGACCGCCCTGCCACGGCCTGCCCGCTGCTGGAGCGGCGCCGAGCTCCTTCCCTCCCTCCCTCCCTCGGGGAGAAGCCGTGGCTCCGGCGCCCGGAGCGACTCTTCTCTCCTGCTCTCCCTTAGGTGGTGGCGGCGGATTACCATGCAAGCGGCCAACGCGCAGCCGCTGCCTTGCAGCTGCTGCAGGCGCTGCGCAGCAGGATCCACAGAGCCCTGGGGGCGATGTGGGCGACCGAGATCCCCCTCCTGCTCCAGTGCCTGGAAGGTGAAGTGCGGGCGGGGAGGGAGAGGCTGCAGGGGAGGCCAGCGGGGTAGGAAAATGCAGCTTCCCAGCGTGAGGGAGAAGAATTGTCCCCAGTTCCCCACCGCTTGCTCTGCTGCCTTTCCCCTTCCAGGGATCCAGCGCTGAGGTTTGGGGCAGCTGTCCCCTGGCGTCCGTTTGGCCGGGGGATGGACGGGACCACTGATGTCCCCTTGGGCGGCAGGTCTTGGTGGCACGCCCACGTCCTGCCTGGGACAGAGTTTTGGGGAGGGGCAGGACTGGTGCTCCTGGAGGGGGTGCAGCCCCGGACTTAGGAGGACCCCGTCCCCAGGTCAGGCCGGCTTTGCAGCTGCCGTCCTTGGCAATGGCCTGGCAGAAGGGCTGCAAATGGGCAGAGAGCCGTGGGTCACCAAGCAAAAGATGCGTGTTGCTGGTGCGTGCTGTGACTCGGGGGTCAGAGCTGTTCTGGGAGCTGCAGTCACGCAGCAGGGCTCGGCTGCAGTCAGCGTGCCCTTCCCCAGCTGGAATCAGTGGCTCTGGCAAACGCCCCTGGGATCCCTCCCGTGCGTTGGGCTTAGCAAGGCCTTTGCTGTAGCGAGAGCTTTTGCTCCCTCTTGCTTTCCAGGAAAAACCGAGAGCTGCCTGGGCTCTGCAGAGTGGGAGCACCGCGTGCTTAAGGTAGAGCATCCTTGGGGGGCGTCACAAACGAGGGGGAGAAGAGGGAGCGGACAAAGTTGTCGGGGCTGCCTGTGGAGGCAGCAGGAGGTGGGGGCACCTCCTGAGCCCCCTGCGCCTTTCGAAGCAGCGGGTGCCTGCCCGCCGAGAGGAGCGGAGCTGCTGGCTGCACGCGTGCCACGGCTGATGGCTAACGCCCTCCAACGCTGTGGCACGCGCCTTAGCGCTGCCTCCTCCTCCACATCCAGCGTGCCGGGGGTCTCACAGGGGGCGTTAGGGGAAGAGCGGGGTGGGTGCTAAGAAGGTTGGGAACGCTCGCTTCCTCTCCTCTTCATTCCAGTTCCTGCGAGCGTCGCTGGAGCGCATCGAGGAGAAGGGCTGGACCGTGGGCCTGAGCCAGGAGCTGAGCCGGCAGCTGAGCAGCTCTGCCCCCGGCTCCTGGGAGAAGGTGCGTGTCCTGCCCTGCGCCAGGCCTGGGCTGGCACCAGGGCTCTGCCCGCACGGGCGGTTTTCGCCGCTTCCCCTTCCCTCCGACCAAAAAGGCCCTTCCCCCTGGGCAGCCCCAGCGGCTGGCTCCAGCCTGGCACTGCGGCCGCCTCGCCTGCTCCCGGGGTCGGTCGGGTCCGTCTGGGGACAGCCCTTTCCTGACAGGCAGGGCCGTGACCGCATCTCGGGCTGGGCCTCTTCTCTTCCAGCTCTTCCTGCACAAGGCTCTTGGGACAGCACTGGCAGCTTGTCGGGACGTCAGGCACGTCCAAGGGCAGGTGCTGCGGTTCCTTGAGGAGGCAAACTGTGCGGAGCTGTCTGAGCCCCAGGTGAGGTGATGCGCATGGCCAGAGCATCTCCTACCTCTTCCTGGGGGAGAGGGAGGGCTGCTCCAGATCTCCTTGGTGTCCCTGCTGTTGCTGTTTCCCCAGTGCTGCACGGTGCTGCCTGGCCCTTGTCGCTGGCCGCAGCTGAGTGCCTGGGCTGGAACCGACTCCCCGTTTCTCTGTGGCTGCAGGGAATGGTTTATGTTGTGTCCCACGCTGCTGAGAGCCACTTCGAGATGGTGCTGGACACAGTGAGTATGGCCCACGCTACTTTCAGCAGAGACTGGACTTATCTGACTTTAAAGAGCTGGAAGGTAAGGATCCGTGGTGTTGCTGGGTGGCTTTTCTTTTTTGGCCTTACTTCCGCTTTCTGCACCTGCAGCAGCCAGGTGGTGGCAGCTGCCTTTAGGTCAGCCCTCTCGTAAGAGCTACCTGAGAGCTGTGTTTCAGAGGGGACGCGCTGGCGTTAGAGCCCCTGAGGTGTCTCTGGCAGGGACGGGGTTTGATAGCTCGTGGATGCGAGCCACTCAGCTGGGGCAGCTGCAGCAGTTGTTTGCTTGCAGCCGCGTTGCTCAGCGTCAGCAGGAGCTGGCGCCAGGAGGCACGGTGCAGCACTCTGGCCCTTCCTCAAAGCTGAGGGCTGGGAGCAGAAGCCTCCTGAGGTCTTGTTTGCTCTGCTCCCCCGCGGGAGGCTGTGGGAAAGAATTTCTGGGCAGGGCAGGGCCCCGCAGAGAGCGTGGCGCAGCCCGTTCTGGGGCGCTGAGCAGACTGGCCTCCCCTGCGCTGCTGGCCTGCACAGGCTGCATGTCTGTGAGCAGGACCGTGACAGGCTATGGCAGATACCTTGCCAAAGAAAGCTTCCAGAGAGCTCCCTGACCTCTCAAAGCAGGAGCCCGCGGGAGGCCCGGGTGTCTCAGGGCACGTCTCTTGACACAGGTATGCAAGAAGATGATGGAGAAAGCCCAGGGCACCTGTGCCGCTTTCATGCGCACCCTCAGCGGCATCGCGCTGCATGCCCCCAAGGAGCAGCTGCTGAGCCACGTGGATGAAGAAATCGTGGGCAACATCCTGCGGCTCTCCAGAGCCAAAGAGAAGGTAGCAGCAGAGGGCGCGCGGGGCAGGGCTGTACTGAGATGGTCGGTCTCCTTCTAAAGATCTCCCGAGGAAGGGTTTGTCCTCAACATCCGGATCAGATTCCCCTGGGGCTTCCCCTGCCCGTGCTCCTCTCCACCTCTCAGCCCTCCAAAGGGCTCAAGGGGTGCTTTGCTCTCTCTGGCCTCAGGAGTGTCAGCTCAAGCTTGCCCTGGTGGAAAGCATCACCGAGGTCAGCTGTGCCATCCAGGCTGTGGGCGACTGCGGCAGCTTTGAGCTCTCCTCAAAGCGGGAGGCGATGTGGACCTTGCTGGTGAGTGCCTGTAGCTGGGGCAGTCCCACGGGGCGGTTTTGGGCTGCGCCGTCGCGCTGGTTTGCCCGGAAGCACCGCGGTGTCTGGGCTTCACGCGAGCCCCTGGAGCTGTGTCCCGAGCTGGCGGGGCCCTTGGGTGCTGGTGCTGGGTGGCTGCTGCTGAGGAGAAGGGTCCCTCTCGCGGGGCCTTTGGGGATCCGTGGAGGTGCCGAGGCAGCTTCTGCCCAGGCCTGGCAGCAGAGCCTGTCCCCAGGGCAGGCAGAGAAGTGTCCCGTGTCCCTGATGGCTGCCAGCTCTGCACGTGTCTCTCTGGGCCTTGCAGGGCTGGATAAAGGAGGAGCCCCGCGACGCCCTGGTGTACGGAGTGTTCCAGGCCCTGGAGCAGTTGAGGTGAGGTCTGTTCCACGGGCGCGGGGGACCCCCGTGTGCCCCAGCCCAGCTGGCTGGCGTAGCCCCAGCGGCCTTGAGCGTGGGGCCGGCAGCTGCTGGGGCTGTGGAGCGGGAGGGCTTTCCCCATTTTGGATGTCTCCCAAGGGAAGGGAGCCCCGGGGGTTCCCTCAGCTGGGGGTGGGGTTTGCTCGCTGCCTGGCAGGAGGCAGGAATTGCTGGAGCTGAAGGCAGCGCTCGCTGGCATGGGCTGCGCGTGTTGGATTTGTGGCCCTCGATGAGGAGGAACCCAGTGGTGGTTTGAGCTGTGCTGGAGAGGGCTGGTAAATCCCCTTTCTGTTTTCTCCTCCTTTTCCTCGGGCCAGCAAGCTGAGGCCTCCTCTGAGCAGGAAGGAAAATCAAGAAGTGCTGACAGTGTGCTGCCAGTGCCTCTTGTCTGGTCCTTCCAAGGAGAAGATGAAGAGGAGGAGGAGGACAGTGAGGGCAGCTGTGAACACGCAGGTACCCACCGGCCAGTGCCTGCCCACGTCTGGATCAGGAGCCCACCTCAGCCCCCCCGGCAACCCCCGTGATGCAGAACCTCCCCTGTCTTTCCTGCTTTCAGGTCCTGCAGAGGAGAGGCTTGGAAGATCTGGGCCACCTCATAGAAACCCTTCTGGAGGCAGAGGCCTGCTTTGACGACGTGGTCGATGTGAGTAGCCACGGGGCACCAGGGAAAGCGTTGCAGGGGCAGAGAATCGAGGCCTTAGCGGCTGACAGGAGGTGGGCGCCTTTCCCAGGGGAACGTGGGGCTTCGGCTCCTTGCTCTGAGGCTGTGCGTCTGGCCGGGGCCGGGGGCCGAGCTGGGGGCTGGAAGCACCCGACATCTGCCGCTGCCGGCCAGGCAGAGAACGGGGCGCTGCTGGAGGGAAGGGCAAGAGCAGCCCTGAGCTGGGCCAGAGCAGCCGGGGGGAAGGCTGGAGCGGGGAGATGCAGGCAGGGAAGAAACACCCGACGCAGGGCAGAGGCGGCTGGAGGGAGCGAGGCAGCAGAGGCTGCAGGGCCAGTGCTCGGTGGGGTCCAGCGCCACGCTGGGAAGGGGCCGGAGAGGAGGGAGAGGGATCTCGGGGAGAGAAAGAGGCCTGTTGCGAGAGAGATGCACCCTGCCCCAGGTCCTGATGTTCTGGCTCACCTCAGACAAAGAAGGGGAGCGGGAGAGAGCCCTGCAGGTCTGCGCCCATGTGCTGGGAGCCTGCCAGGAGCGATTTGGGCTCGTGGTGAGTAGAGTGCCCCCTGCGTCCCCGGGTGCCCCCTCCTCACCATTCTTGGCCCCAGATGGGAGCCTTGCCCGGCTGGGGGCTGCGTTTCGGGGCTCCTGGGAGCGTGGGGCAGCCCTTCTGCCTGCCTCTGCCCCGTGCCTGCTCAGGGAGCCGGCTGGGCCGTAGAAGCGAGCGGGTGCCGGGGCTGCCTGCTACCCTCTTCCCGCTGCTCTCCCCTGCAGAGAAGAGATCCTTGCAAGGAGTTTGGCTTCCTGGTGGGACTGCTGGGGACTCTGACCAGCGACTGCCTGGCCACGTCCCGCCAGGCAGCATGCGTCTGCCTGGGCTACCTTCTCCAAATGCAAGGTGAGGAGAGCGGGTGCTTCGCGGTCTCGCTCAGGCTGCTCCTCCCTCCCCTCCTGGCCTGGCACCAGCGGGGTCCTGCGGGGCCAGGCCCCGTCCCCAGGAGCGAAGGGGGAGGCACCGTGCTCGGCTGGCTTTGTGCCCCCACCCTGTGACCCTCTGCCTCCCCAGGCAGCTCAGGAAGGGGCCCTGGAGAGGGTCGCTGAGCGCCACCTCCCTGGGGCGCGTGTGCGGCTGGGTGCTCAGGGCCATCCCTCGCTGCTGCCCGAGAGCAGGACGTTGTCCCCAGTGCTGGGGCCTGTCCCCCTCCGCGCCTGTCCCTCCCCACGTTCCAGGAGAGACAGAAGAAGTCAGTGGAGGTTTCCCGCCTCCCAGAAACGATGGTGGCCTGCGCAGAAACAGGGGTGCAGCTGCTGGGAGCAGAGGCTGCTGAAAGCCTGAGGCCCCAGCAAACGGTTCAGGAGGAAGAGGGCTCTTTCCAGCTCGGGGTGTGTCAGCCATCGATCAGGCTTGGGAAGTCCTGCCGCGCTGACTTCAGGAGGGGCCTGGGTTTCCCAGTGGCCTTCCCTGCCCCCACTTGCATTTTTGGTTATCAATATCTGGGGCCAGAGGGTGGTTTGCTGTAGGTGTGACTCCTCTTTTCTCCTGGTGTTTGTTCCAGCCACGGCCACGGAGGTGGTGCCCCAGGCAGAGGAGATCAGGCACCTGTGTGAGGAGCTGGAGGGCCCAGACAAGGAGACCCTGCTGGAGACCACTGCCAAAATAGCAGAGGTAACTGGCCCCAAACAGCGGGCTGGCGGCCCAGCTCCTGGGCTCCTGCGCGTCTCCCTGCTCCCCTCCAGCCTCTCGCTGTCTCCAGAGCGAGCGGTCCAGGACAGCTGTTGTTAGCAGGGAGCAGGAGGCTTTGGGACAGGGCTGTCCTTCCGGCACGCTGGAGCAGATACCACGCTGTGCGTGTCTGCGTGCGTGCGTGTGTGTGAGTGAGTGCTCTGATCAGAACACAGATTTGGTCCTTGAGCGAACGTGGGGGGAGACACTTCCAAATCGGTCAGCTGCATCAGATGCAAAGGGCGCTGCGTGCACAGCAGGAGGGTCAAGCGTTTGCCTCCTCCGCGACTGCCGCACTAACCGTCCCGTCAAGTTTCCTTTGCTCTGGGAATTTCTGGAGCAGAGCTGTGACACGGTCTCTCCTGTTCTGACCCCTCTCCAGGCTGTTTGCAAATGCATCCCTGCAGCACAGGCCACAGCCTTTCTGAGGGCCGTCCTGGGCAGCTTGCTGCACGCGCCGTACACGTCTGCAGCAGCAGTGCAGAGATGGGTGCTCGTCTTCCTGGCCCAACGCAGCGAGGAGATACTCCAGGAGGTAAAGGAGACCTTTTATTCCTTTTGTCTTTTCTCCTGTTGGCCGTTGCGCTACACCCTGTGCCGTTGGCACGGGCTCAAGCAATGCCGCCTGTGTGCGGAGCCGAGGGGCTACCGGTGGTCTGAGCTGCGCATCAGCACCTGCTGCTGGCATCTGCTCCGACGGTGACAGGGTGCGGGCGCTTCTTGCCCACAGTCTCCCGGGGGTCCAGGTCCTTCCCACGAGTGAGGCGCTGGGAGGCACCAACCTTGCCGTTCCTCCCCTTCCTGCAGGGTCACTGTCGGTCCGCCCTGCGCTGGGACCCGCTTCCCCCGCTCTTTCTTCGCTCGTCCCCACTTCCCTCTCCGCTGAGCTCGCGCTCTGCTCAGCTCCAGTGGGGCTCGAGGGCCACCAGCAGCGCGCGGGGCCCAGACTCACCCCGTGGCTGTCTGCCGCTGACAGGGGTCCGTCACAGCGACGGCAGCTGTGGCTGGCAGCCCTCAGGGTCGTGCCCGGCCGAGCTAAAGCTCACCCCGCTGTTGGGCGGCTGCTGTTACAGCCAGGGCAGGGCTGGGCCCGGGCACACGCAGTGACCGAGGCTGGGCGTGCGCGTGCGTGCATACGTGCGTGTGCGTGCGCACAACGGCCAAGAGCACACTGAGCTCCCGGGGTCAGGCAGGGTGGAAGGGCTGGAGTTTCGAGCTCGATCTGGACTCTGGAGGCAGCAGGCCTTGCTCCTGTGCTGAACGACTGCGTCGGGGCCCTGCGGGAGAGGGTAAAGGATGCAGCGAGCCCTTCTTTCTCCTCTTCGTCCATCCAGATTCCGGAAATCCTGGACTTACTTCACAGCTGCATGCAGCACAGCACCCACAGGCCTTTCCTGCTCTCTGCGGTATTTCTCCTTGCTCACTCTCACCAGGAGCCCGTGATCAGCAGTCTCCTCCAGAGAGGTCTGCCCAGGGGCAGGTACGCGCACTCCCCGCCTCCCCCCGCTGTAGTCCAGCAGAGCTCCCGCAGCTTGCCTGCGCTGGGAGAGCCTGCTTGAGAAGCAGGTCTCTTTTCCCTGCCGGGGCAGTCTGGAGCGTCGCAGGACTGCGTGCTCGCGTCTCTGCTGTGAGCGGGGCGTTGCGAGCCCTGCTGCAGATGCAGAGGTTTGAGGGCGCTGCAGGACTGCGAGGTTATGGGCTCAGGGGTGAACGTCTCTCCCCTCGCAGTGCCGTGGTGGAAGTGTGGAGGAGCCTCGGGAAAAGCTGCCTCGGGATTGAGATCCTGAGGTGCTTAGTGGAGAAACTAAACAGAGCAGGAGACAACGGCCTGGGGGCTGACAGCTCCGCGGGTGAGCGCCACAACCGTCGGACTGCTCTGGAGATCCTGACGGTACGTTCAAGTTCAGACACCTTTCTGCAGCTTGGCCTCTGCTTTCTAACTCCTCCTTGAAGGTGAGGGAGTCGGGTGCCCTTTGCAGATGGCCGTGGAGACTCCCAGGGCGCTGCGCTGGGCCCGCCTCAAGGCGCGTGGGGAGCCGGGGCAGTTTTGTGCTCCCGAGGCGCAAGGCTGTCGCAGAAGTGACAAGTGTGGACAGGAACACGCTGGCGCAGGCAGGCGGGGGAACCAGGCTGGTGGGAAAAGGTCTTGCCTGAACGGGTGGTTCTTGGTCACGTTTCTCTGCAGATCACCGAGGCCATCTGCGAGGTGGCGCTTGCCGTGAGGGACGAGGAGGAGCTCAGGGAGCTGCTTCCCCACCTCCTTCCCAGCCTCCTGAGGCGGGCCAGGGAAACGCTGGGCGAGGAGCGGCTGCCTCCCTCCATGAGCAGCTGGAGACAACTGTTCTTCGAGGGCCGAGTGCTTGAGCAGAAGCCGTGCAGGTGAGGAGCCAAAGGGGCAGGTGGAGGGGCTGGCTTCAGCTCCCCTCGCCCAGACTTTGTGGGGCTTGCGGGCCTTTGTGGGGCTGAGGGAGGGCTTCGCCTGCCCAGCTTCTTAGTCGCGCAAACTTTGCGGCTGCTTTACTTCTGCTCCTTCACGGCTCCTCCAGCTCCCGGGCAGGAAGGTCTCTGAAGCATCACTTCAGGGGCGTTTAGCTCTGCGAAAGAGAAGCCCTCCCCCGACCTGCTGTGACTGGAGGTTTCTCTGGGGTTGTGGCGACGGTGGTGGTTTGGTTTGGCTTGCGTTGTTTGCGTTTGATTAATGTGGGTTTTGTTTCTTCTGCCAGGATTTTCCTCTCGGCTATGGAGCTGGTGCTGGGCAAATGCGTGGCGCAGGAATGGATGTGGCTGCTCCTGAATCAGGCAGTGTGGGTTCGCCTGGAAAACCCCGTGGCTCACGCCGAGGGTCTGCGCCTCCTCAACAGGTAAGAGCCCCAGGGAGGCATCGGGCTGCCTCCTGCGGGGCTGAGCCCCGGGAAACGGCTGCCAGGACCCTTCCAGCGGGCCTGGGATGCTGTCCGGAGCCAAAGAACAGCGTCTGCATCGGGGCAAGTGAATTTTGGAGACTTGGCCTGGGGCCTTCCTGAGTGACTGTGTGTCCCTCGCTTGTGTCCCCTGCGCAGCGTCCTGCTCCAAGCTGGGGTCCGCCTGCCCGGGGCAGAGCCTCCTGCCAATTCCTGGTCGGTCAAGCTGCGGGTGAGAGCTGCGTTTTTCTTTGCTGATTCGAGGCAGGGGTGGGGAAGGAAGGGTTCAGAGGGGCTTTACTGAGATCCTGCTGCTTGGGATGCCTTTCTTGTGGGGGAAGATCCCTGCGGAACGAGTCCCTGGAGCGGGACAAGCAGGGGAGCTCCCGGCCGTCACCGGGTTCCCGTGACATTGGCTGTGTCGTTCCAGCTCTCTCGGACTGAGTGACGACAGGGACGCCGGAGGGAGGCAGGCGCTAGCAGAGGCCGTCCGTGATACCTGTCCCAGCCAGCACCAGCGAGTTAATTAAATAAAGGTCATCACAAGAGGCTTTAAGGAGAGCATTTTTTTTTATTATTTTCCCCGATGGCACCCTCGTGGTTGGCGAGATCACACGTGGGTGACACCGAGGCTGGGGGCTGTCAGCTGCGGGGCCCCTCTCAGACCTTCCCGGGCTGCGTGAGGGACAGAGTGTGGAAGAGGCTGACCCGTCAGAGGGCGACCCTTGGGGCAGCAGTGGGAACTGCCCTGACCCTGCTTGTGGGGCTGTCCCTGGGGCTAGGCTAAAAATCACGAATGTCGGACAATTGCTCCCACAGCAGAAGTGCCAGCAACTCAAACTCTTGCTGCTCCTCACCGGCCATTGACGGCGACTCTACAGCACCACAGACATTGGGGCTCCTGGCTTTCCCTGACAAGTAGCGCTTCGACATTTAACATCAACTGCACGGAAGCGCTCACTTCGGGACCAGACTACGCAGTCTCTCTCTCTCGCTCCCCCCACCCTCCGAGAGAATAGGAGGAGATGATATAAGAAATACGGCTCAAGGTTTGAGATAAGGACAGGGAGAAATCCTTAAAGTTATTGTCATGGGCAAAACAGACTCGACTTGGGGAAAACTATTCATTTATTTCTAAAATTAGGAGAATGAGACAGGGAACAAGATAACCTCCCCCCACCCCTCCCTCTTCCCGGGCTTAACGTTATTTCTACTACCTCCCCTCCCGAGCGGCACAGGGTGGGGGGGGTGGAAAAAGGGAATGGGGGTCGCGGTCAGTTCATCACGCGTTGTTAAATGCCGCTGTGTCATGGTCGGGGGAAGAACTCCTCGCATTCCTCCCCTGCTCCAGCGTGGGGTCCCTCCCACACGCCACAGTCCTTCGTGAAACTGCTCCGGCGTGGGTCATCTCTTCCACGGGGTGCAGTCCCTCCAGAATGGCTGCCGCAGCGGGCCTCCACAGGCCACAGCCTCCTTCAAGCTTCCACCTGCTCTGGCGTGGGGTCCTCCACGGGCTGCAGGGGGATCTCTGCCTCTCCATGGACTTCCATGGACGGCAGGGGGACAACCTGCTCCACCACGGTCTTCACCACGAGCTGCAGAGGAATCTTGGCCAGGAGCCGCATTACTCCTCCCCTCCTTCTGAACTGACCTTGGCGTCTGCAGCCGTTCCTCACAACAGGCTGGCAGACGCCTCTCAGGATCCTTTTTACATCTTCTTCACTTCAACTGCTCATCTCCTCTCCACTTCTTGCAGCCAGGCCGGGCCGAGTTGGACCCAGTCTGCTGCCCGGCAGGAGGCCAGAGGGTGAGGCCTGCAAGGCCCACAAGGCTCGCGCCTCCCCCTCTGCGCCTTTGCCCTCGCTCAGCTTCTTCACATCTTCTCTTCTCTTTTTTTTTTTTTCCCCCCTGTTTTCCCCTTCTTAAATATGTTATGGCAGAGGCGGTATCACGGAACATTCTGCTACCAATTGGCTCAGCGGGTCTGCCCTAGGCCTGGCCAAGTCCACTGAACAAAGGGGAAACTTCCAGCAGTTTCCTACAGAAGCTGCCACCTTAGGCCCCCCCTCACTAACAAAACCAGAACAAGCCCCCAGCATAAAAAAAGACATGGGCCAGTTGGAGAGGGCCCAGAGGAGGCCACGCAGATGATGGGAGGGCTGGAGCAGCTCTGCTGTGAGGCCAGGCTGAGAGAGCTGGAGCTGTTCAGCCTGGAGAAGAGGAGGCTCCGGGGAGACCTGAGAGCGGCTCCCAGTGCCCAAAGGGGGCTGCAGGAAAGATGGGGAGAGACTCTTCAGCAGGGCCTGGTGTGACAGGACGAGGGGTGATGGTTTTAAACTAAAGAAGGGGAGATTCAGACTGGATATAAGGAAGAAACTTTTTATGCTGAGGGTGGTGGAACCGTGGCCCAGGTTGCCCAGAGAGACGGTGGATGCCCCGTCCCTGGAAACATTCCGGGCCAAGTTGGACGGGGCTCTGAGCAACCTGATCTGGTTGGAGATGTCCCTGCTCCTGGCAGGGAGGTTGGGCTGCATGGGCTTTGAAGGTCTCTTCCCACCCAAACCATTCCATGATTCTATGACTCCGTGTCACAGCAGCCTGGGAGGTGCCACGCCCGCAGGCGCATCACAATGGCCGGGCTCTAGAGCTGCCTCCCCAGGGTGGTGCTGCCTCAGTTTCTCTTGGCTTTTGCTCGGAGAGAACCGTGTGTGCATCTGGGGATCGTGTTGCCACCAGGATGATGAGAGCGCTCAGAGGTGAGGGGCTGGTGGGAGGCTGGGGGCTGGTGGCTGCTGGAGGCAGGGTCCGTCCCAGCCGGGTGCTGGGGGCTGCGTCCCAGTGTCGCAGTTCAGCCCCGCTCAGGACCAAGCTGCGCCGTCTCTCTCTCGCTCCCCCCACCCTCCAGTGGGACAGAGAGGGGAACTGGTAAACAAAAGGCAGCAGAAACCATGAACCAAAAAATAAGTGTAAGAGAAGTAACAGGAGAAAACAAATCGAGTACAGTAGCTCACAGCAAACCCCCATGCCCAGTTTCCTCCCAGGGAGCAGGAGCCTCCCCTCAGCACCCTCCTCACTGATCTGCTGAGCATGGTGTCCCAGGGATGGGCCAGCCCTGGGGCTGATTGGGGTAAATGAACCCCAGCTGTTGGCTGGTGGGTAACCTGTCCCAGCTGGGTGCCCCAGGCATAGGGCCACCAGCTCCAGTTCTCCTCCCAGCTCAGGTGAAGGTTAACTCCATCCCAGCCAGACCAGGACACCCAGTCCCCTCTCATCCTGCTGCCAGGCACCTGTGAGAGGTCTCTGGCTCCATCCTCCCCCTGCCCTCCGTGGGGCCGCTGACTCAGACATGGCCTGGCCCGGCCGGCTCCGCTTGGGGCTGCACAGCGCTAGCCCTCCTGGCCTCTCCGGGCCAAGCCCCGTGTCCGTTCTGTGCCCAGCTCAGGGTACCCGCGCTGGGCTCGCTGCAGCGTGTTGCTGCCGTTCTGGCACTGGGGAGCCTGGAATGAGCCCAGTGCCCCACGCTGGCCCTCCCGCTGCTGCAGAGAGGGGAACGCTGCCTCCCCTCATCCCACCGCCTGCCCTCGTGCCAGCACAGGCCAGCACAGGCTGTCAGTGCTGGGGGGGCTGGGAAGACCCTCAGCCCTCCCTGCTGCGATGCCCTGCAGCCAGCAAAACCCATCCTTTCTTTTCTTCCAGCTCTCTGCCCGTGCCTGCGTTTCCAGCCCAGAGCTGTGCGTTCTGAGGACAGACGCAGGGCGACCGGGACTGTCCCTGCGGCCGTTGCTACCTTTGCGGCTGTCGGGACTTCTCTGCTCAAGCGGCTGCAAGACCATGAGGTGAGGCGGGGGGGAATTGAGGGCCTCCCCCCGTCCCCCTGCCATCCCTGGGGGTGGTGGCAGAGGGGCATCGGCCTGACAGCACCTCTGCCCTCCTGCACCGATCCTGCCCTCCTGCCATCCCCAGGCACCGATCCTGCCGCTCCAGGGGGACCAGTGGCACTGCTCCCCAGTCCTTTCCCCGGGAGCTCTCGGCGCTCTCCCGGGCACGGCAAAGCCTCTGGCATAAATGCCAGCGTCTCCCCAGCCCCTTTGCCCAGGTGCCCAAGGCCCCCCCTCAGCTCCGGTCTGGGAACTGTCCCGGCGCTGGGGCTCCTCCCTGAGCGAGGAGCGATGCTGTGCCCCAAAGTGCGGGGTGCTCCTGGCTTCCCCTGCGTGCAGCACGGTCTCGTTCCCACGCCTTCCTGTTTGGCATGCGCCATCTGGATCGTTCACGTTCACAGGACAGCCTGCTCTGGGATTTAAACTTTATTCCATGAGCTCCTGAGGAAATGGAACCAACACGAAAGACAGGGGCTCAGTCCCTGTCAGCCCAGACCAGTCTGTCACGTGAATTCACTTCTTCACCAGTCAAGCCATCAGGTTTCATCCCTCGCAACCCAGACCTCCTCATATTGTGCACCTATCAGCAAAAACAGGATCCGGTACCCAGCTGACGGTGAGAGCGCCGCCCTTCCTCCTCTGGCACGGCGTGAGCGTCCCCCGTACCAGACTGGGAAGCACGAAAGCCTCAGCGCTTCAGCGGCTGTTGGATCCACTTCAAAAGCTTTTTGACCAAGCGTCCGTCAGGCCTTAGCACGAGCTGGGTTAGGCACGATCTAGGCAGGAGTGGAGTGAGCAGCCAGAGCCTTCCTCGCCCGGCACCTTCCCTCTGCCCTCCAGCGTCCCCCGTCCTCAGGAGTGGCCTCCCTCTTGCCCTGACGGCATCCATCTCCCCGTCTGGCTCTCCGCTGGTGTCAGAGCACCGTGGGAGATCTTGCTGTTCCCCGTGGCTGTCCTGAGCGATGCTGCAGCTCGTCCCTCGTGCCCGTGTCGCACAGACGGCGGGGGGGCAGCAGGTCTCTCTGGTGGCTCCTGGGATCCAGGGCAAAGCGAGTCGCATCAGTCCCCGTTGTGGTCTGTCCCCAGGGTGACCGAGTGGAGACGTACCGGGAGCTGGAGAGCCTCTTGCAGGGCGATGACGGCTCTCTGCCGAGCGGCGTCGTGAACCGCCTGATAGCAGAGGCGTCCGGTGACCTGCGTGCAGCCCAGGTGAGCTTGTCTCTTCCACGGCCACCAAAGCAGCCTGGCTGCGCCCCTGGGTTTTGGGGAAACAGAGAGCGGTGCAGAGATGTTCCTCGGCTCTTCAGGGCCCGTGGCGGTGGGAAGGGAGAGGCTCTGGGGACTCGTCGGTACAGGGAATGTGGAGAGGGGTGGCAGAGAGCTGTGCGGAGAGGCGGCTCGGAGCTGTTTCTCACTGGGGAGAGCTGGGTTCAAGCTCAAGGTTATTTGAGGAAGAGCCGTGGGAACTCGCCAGCCGCAGGGAAAGGGCCCAGGGGGGCCTGGAGGCTGCAACGGTTTGCTCCTGGCATCTCCAGGAGAGGGAGAGGGGGCAGCGGCCCGGGGCTGTGCTGAGGAGAAGCCTCCCTGGTGTCGCCAGAGAGCTGCTGGCCTCTCCCAGGGTGGCAGAGGCGGCAGTGGCCGGGCCCTGAGCTCAGCTGTGCACAGGGTCTCATTCAGCCTGTCCGAGCGCCTCCGCCTTTTCCCTGGGAGCGTTTAACCCGGGCCGCTTTTGCAGGGTGTGACAGACGATGTGAAGACGGCCGCTGGCGATGTCCTGGTGGCTCTGGCCCGCTCGCACTTCCACTTTGTCATGTCTGAGCTCCAGAGCCACCTGAAGGCCGTGGGGAAGGTCCCTGACGAGACTGTGCTGCTCACCTTGGGCAAAATGGCCCGCAGCTATGGTACGGCACCCTTGGCCTCCTGGGGTGGGCAGGGGTCTGCGAGAACGGGTATGAGGGGTCCTCCCCGTCCCTTGACGCTCTGTGTTGAACTGGGGGCCTCTGAAGTTGCTGTTCCTCCTCGCTCCGTGCCCGGCCGCCTTGCCGCTCTGCCTTACCAGTCTGATCCCAGTCCCCGAAGGAGGGGAGCCCACCGGAGACGAACCGGCTGGGTCCCTGTCCCCCACTGTCCTTGCCACATGGCCAGAGGGCTTCCCTGTGCCGCCCTGGGGAAGGCAGCCCTCCCCGCAGCTCTGGCCTGTCCCACGTGGCCCAGCAGCTCGGCCCTGCCAGGGACGGACCCCAGCCTCCCGTGTCTCTCGCTGACCCTTTCTTTCGGTCCCTCTCTCGCTGCCTTCCCTGCAGCCCTGCGGTGCATCCCCTTTGTGGGAATGACGCTGCTCTCCCTGCGCGCCGTGCTGAGCCGGGTGGGGAGCGGCCGGATCCTGCGCGCCGTCTGCTGTGGTGAGTGTCGTCTCCTTGGCGGAGGTCCCAGGGCCGGGGCGCGGGGTGGGCTTTGCTGGCTCCGTGGGATCTGAGAGGGAACGTGGTGGGTGTCAGCCTGCAGCGGGGTCAGGCCCCGGCGATCCCGAGCTGCTGTGAGTGTGTAGAAGGAGCAGGAGAAGCCCGGGAGGTTTCTGCGGGGCTGCACGGAGGAACTCCTGGGTCCCTTCCCAGGCCTTGCGGTCCCCTGCTTTCCGCTGGGATTCAAATCCCTGCTGTGAAAGGACGAGTGTGAGGGCAGGGCAGGGAAAGGAAGGGACGGGGCTGCAGTGAGAAATGCTGGAGGGGAGCAGACCATCGAGGAGGAGGAAGGAAGCGTGGGCTGGTTGAATCCCGACATCTCAGGAGCACAGATTGCTCTCGTCTCCCGATGGGATCCTGGGCTGCACCCTGCCCAGCCTGGCACTGTCCTTAAAAGAGGCTCGGCTGAGGGTGCAAGGTGCTGTCCCTGCTGCGGACTCTCACCTGCTCCCTTTTCCTTTCTCCTGGAGCAGTTCTGGAGCAGTGGTTAAAAGGAGTCAGGACGTACCTCTGCGACTGGGAGCGATGCCCCTTCCCTCGCAGGGGGTGGCACACTTCTGTGAGGCCGTTTACCCGGTCTTCCAGTACGTAGTGGTACGCTGGCGCGACTGCGAGGAGGAAGAGGTGAGGAGTGCTGTTTTCAGCGGCTGGGGCCGGAGCAGGGATGTCCACGTCGGTGGGTCTGTCTGCGCCCGGTGGGAGGGGAGCAGCGGGGCGAGGGGAGGGGGTGGTCTGTGTGAGCGAGCACCCCCAGCCAGGAGCCTGCCGGCACCGTTCCTGAGGCCAGGGGCTCCCTGCCAGGAAGCAGCCGAGTCCTGGGGTCTTTCTGCAGGGAGGCAGGAGTGCCAGCGTGGGGAAATGCCCTCTGCGCTCTGGAGTGAGCTCTTCTGCTGCCGGGCAGAAGGGAAAGGGAAACCCCTCCCAGTTTGAAGGGCAGACTGGTGTGCAGGGGATGCTGAGCCCTGGGCAGACGTTCAGCCTTCCAAGCAGAGCCTCTCCCTTCCCTCTTCAGGACAGGCAGGCGGTGCTCGAGGCGGTGACTGCCATGCTGGAGCTGCTTCTGCGTGAGGAGCAGCACCGCGAGCACGCCTGGGAGCAGCTGCTCTGGGTCCTGCAGCAGTGCGCGGAGCTTCGGGACACCTCCCGCGTCACCAAGGTGAGGCATTGCGCCCGGCCCTGCGCGGCTGCTGGGCCGGGTCTGTGCGAGTGCCGCGAGGTGCTGGGGTGCTGAGGGGCGCCAGGAGAAGCGGAGTAGCCCTCAGAGAAGGTGCGTGGAGAGCAGAGGAGGCCGCAGGCTTTCTGAGCTCTTGGGGCAAGAAAAGAGCAATGCAGAGGGGCCAGGAGGGAGACGAGACAGGAGTCCCTGGGGCTGGTCTTCTCAGGAGGGGAGGTATTGCCACCTCCCTGGGGCTCTGTGTGTGGGAAGAGCTTTGGCCGAATGCCCAGCGCCATGTTCAGTCCCGTCCAGCGATGAGTGGGGTCTGAGGAGTGGGAGGTGCCGGGAAACGGAGTTGTCAACGCAGGGCCCTGTTCAGAGGAAAGAGACCCTCCTGACGCTGCTCTGAGGGGAAGGCAAAGAAGCAGCCCCGTGCGGGAGGGTTTGGGGTTTCCCCTGGGAGCTGGAGTGGGGGGCTGCCCTGATCCCGGCTGTGCTGGGTTTCTCCTTTCCCAAGCGCCTTTAGGTGGCTTGAGCCTCCTCTTCCTCCCCCGTTCTCTTGTAGAGCCTCAGCTGTGTCCTGGAGATGCTGGAGGGAGTGCAGACCCCAGTCTCCCAAGGCACGGCTCTCGCCATCAGCACCGCTGTGCACCGCCAGGTAAGGGCAGCCCGCGCCCCACCACCGGCCTGCAGCCCGCGCGCACGGTTGCCGTGGAGGGGAAGGACCTGCAGGCTGGCAGGGCAGGGCAGGGCAGGGCGTACCGCCTGGGCCAACTCGCAGGAGGGCTCTGGGGCGCCAGCACCCGAAGGACAGCCTTTCGACGCTGCTCGGCCTCAGCTCCTGGGCAGGCTGGGCTGCTGCAAACCTGTGTGCCTGTGGGGTGGGCTGGGTTTGGGCTGGGGGTCCTGTGCCCAGAGTGCCCAGGGAGGGGAGAGCGGAGAGCACCGTTTCTTTCCAGTCCCGCTCAACGCTGGCGTAACTTTCTCTAAAACGCATCTTATTCCGGCAGCTCTCAGATGTGACCAAAGAGCCTGGCCCGGCCCGTAAGGCGCTGCTGTCCCGCTGCATCCTGCTGCAGGGTGAGGAGGGGAGAGCGGGCGATTCCCCGCCGTGCTGTGGCGGCTCTCTCCCTGGCCTTGGCGCTCGGGGGCAGCCGCCTGCTAACGCAGCGTGCGCTTTCTTCCCCGCAGCACGAGTCCGCCCCGAGGAGACAGTCGAGTTCCTGCAGTCCCAGCTGAGCAGCGGGAGCCAGGCCGGTCGTGTGGCAGCCCTGGGGCTGCTGGGGGTGCTGGCCCGCGCTGACGGTCAGTGCTGCCAACCAGGGACACGGGGCAGGGGCTGGGGCCGCTGGGCTGAGAGCGGGAGCGGGCTGACAGTGGTGCACCCGCAGCCAGGCCCCGCGCTTCTGTCTCCTTGGCGTGCAAAAAGCTTGGAAGTTTGAAGGGATCCCTTCTGCCCTCGGGGCTCTGCCTGAACGCGCACCTCTGTCTCTCTTCCAGCGCCTGCGATGAGACAGAAGCTGCCCCAGGTGGTGGAGGCCGTGCGGTCGGTGTGCGGCGACGCCAGTGCCCAGGTGAGCTGGTTTGGGAAGGGATGCTGGTGCTCAGGGGAGGCAGAGATGCCCTTTCTCTCCGGGCAGAGCTGAGGTGCCTGGGGAAGTGCCGGCGTGTTGCCCAGGCGGAGGAGGATGGCTCCTCCCCAGGGAGAGCTGCTGGAGCGGAGCGGGGAGGTCGCTGTGCTCTGTGGGGCAAACGCCCGTCCAGCCTGGTGCTAAAGCCCAGCCCTGACACCGGGAGTGAAAGCTTTGCCGTGCTCTCGTCGTCTCTCCGCCAGCCACAGCAAAGGCGACTTCCCTTTGGGTTCTGACCAGGAGGATGGTAACCACGCTCTCCCCTGGCAGGTGCGCAGGGCCGTTCTGGAGTTCATCAGGGAGCTGCTCAGCTCGGACTTCCAGAGCTGCTGGGCGTGGGATGTGGTGGGGCACATCTTCACAGAGTTCAGCCGGACCTCGGGCAGACCGGTAAGGGCAGAGCAGGACCCCCAGGGCTTTGACCCGACGCCGGTGGCTGATGTGGGTTTACACCGGGGTGTGCCACCCGGGATGGCACGGCTGCAGGAGCACCCCACGGGCTGAGCTGTGCCCGCGGGCCCCTTCAGCAAAGGCGCCTGGTGAAGGGAGGGGCTTGCAGGGACAGGACCCCCTCGGTCCTGCAGTGCTGGGGGACAAACAGCAGCACACAGCCCGGGCAGGCAGGTGGGGCTGTCTGGAGCTTCCCATGGCCGCCTTGTGCTGCGGCCCTCCAAAGCACACCCTGCCCGTCCCGTCGCAGCCTGGGGGCCTGCGTCCCTCCTGGAGAGGGAGCAGGCCGTTTGGCCGTGCCTTCCCTGAGCGTTTCCAGCTGGATACCCAGGGGGCCAATGCTGGGGACGGCTGAGCCTCCCGCTGACATGGCGAGGATCTTCCCTCTGGCCGGAGCTTCCCTCCGGCTGGGAGATCCGTGTGCGTGGCTTTGGGGCTCAGGAGGCTCTGCTTTGGGAGCAGGGCAAAGGAAAGGGCTTCTGGGCGTGGATCCTCCGCATCCCCCGGGCCGGCCGTGCTGCCTTCAGGGCTGGCGCCGAGCACAGCCCTGCCGAAGGGCCTGTTTCTCACCTCGCTTTTGTGGAGGACAGCAGCGTTTGGGCCCCAGGGGACCGTGCAGACAAGCAGCGGTGCTCTCTGCTCCCAGGCTTCCCAGTCCTTCCCCAGGGTCTGGGACCTGGTCCTCAAGCCGGGTCCAGCTGTCCTTGTCCTCCTGCGGGAGGTCAGTGCTGGCGGGAGGCAGGCACAGCCGCGCTGTGGGTCGTGCCTGAGCCTCGCAGGTTGGGGGCTGAGAGTAACAGGGGTTGGGCCACCTCTCTCTTCCAGGTCGCAGGAGGGCTCTTCTCCTGGGAGGCAGAGGAGGACAAAGCAATCCGAACCCTGTGCATGGACATCCTGGGCTCGCTGGATGTCTCCCTGAGAGGGATGACCAAAGTGAGTAGCCTTCCGCCCTGCTGCTGTCACCACTGCTTGCCTTCAGGACATTTTTCCTAGCGCTCCCCCAGGCCCTGAACCTCTCCCCTCCCGTGCCCTGAATCGCACAAGGCTTGGGGGAACACGGATCGACCCTTCGGTCCTCAAGCTGAGTGGAAATGCCAAGGTGGCGAATTGCCCGGTTCTTCTCTTCAGCTCCTGTGGCCGAGGCTGCTGCAGTACGTGATGCCAGCCCAGTACAGCGGCATGCTGGTCCCGCTCTCCCGCTGCCTCCGAGCCGTGGCTGAGAGACGGGAGAGAGCGGGCTGCGAGCAAGAAGAGGAGGAGCCTGATGCCATGGACGCCCAGGAGCGAGGTAGGAGCCCCAGAGAGTGCTGCTGGGTTTGGCCAAAGGCTGGGGCGGTGCGTGTCTCCCTGCGCCCCACCGGCCCTCAGCAGGAGCCTGGGAAATCCAAAGCTTGGAGCCAGGCTCTGCTGCTGGGCGCGAGGGGCTCTGGCCTGCGTTGCCCCTTGCCCGCTGCAAGGCCAGGCTCTCCTGCTCGCGGTGCCCTCTCCTGGGGAGCCAGGACTCATCCTGGCCGTGCTGGAGCTGGGCAGCCCTGGGCGCTCCCCAGAGCCAGCGGTGGGGCAGCGCGGCTGCTCTAAGCTCTCAGCCCTGGGCGGGGGCGTCGGAGGGGCGAGGGTCAGGGCCCGGCGGGGGCTCATCAGCTCACGCAGCCTTTCTCCCTCCCCGCAGCCTTGCTGCCGGCTCCCCAGGCCCTCTTGGTTCGACTGCTGGTGAGTAGTGGGGCCCTGGGGAAAGGGCTTTGCTGGCCTGGGCTGGTGGGAGAGCCTGGGGCAGAGATGCTGTGGAGGCCGGTGCCAGGCGCCCTCGAGGAGGAGGCAGCGTGCCCGAGTCACCCCGAGCCCCTTGGGGGTCGCACTCCTTTCTCGGAGCTGCCAGCGACCGCCCTGCCACGGCCTGCCCGCTGCTGGAGCGGCGCCGAGCTCCTTCCCTCCCTCCCTCGGGGAGAAGCCGTGGCTCCGGCGCCCGGAGCGACTCTTCTCTCCTGCTCTCCCTTAGGTGGTGGCGGCGGATTACCATGCAAGCGGGCCAACGCGCAGCCGCTGCCTTGCAGCTGCTGCAGGCGCTGCGCAGCAGGATCCACAGAGCCCTGGGGGCGATGTGGGCGACCGAGATCCCCTCCTGCTCCAGTGCCTGGAAGGTGAAGTGCGGGCGGGGAGGGAGAGGCTGCAGGGGAGGCCAGCGGGGTAGGAAAATGCAGCTTCCCAGCGTGAGGGAGAAGAATTGTCCCCAGTTCCCCACCGCTTGCTCTGCTGCCTTTCGCCTTCCAGGGATCCAGCGCTGAGGTTTGGGGCAGCTGTCCCCTGGCGTCCGTTTGGCCGGGGGATGGACGGGACCACTGATGTCCCCTTGGGCGGCAGGTCTTGGTGGCACGCCCACGTCCTGCCTGGGACAGAGTTTTGGGGAGGGGCAGGACTGGTGCTCCTGGAGGGGGTGCAGCCCCGGACTTAGGAGGACCCCGTCCCCAGGTCAGGCCGGCTTTGCAGCTGCCGTCCTTGGCAATGGCCTGGCAGAAGGGCTGCAAATGGGCAGAGAGCCGTGGGTCACCAAGCAAAAGATGCGTGTTGCTGGTGCGTGCTGTGACTCGGGGGTCAGAGCTGTTCTGGGAGCTGCAGTCACGCAGCAGGGCTCGGCTGCAGTCAGCGTGCCCTTCCCCAGCTGGAATCAGTGGCTCTGGCAAACGCCCCTGGGATCCCTCCCGTGCGTTGGGCTTAGCAAGGCCTTTGCTGTAGCGAGAGCTTTTGCTCCCTCTTGCTTTCCAGGAAAAACCGAGAGCTGCCTGGGCTCTGCAGAGTGGGAGCACCGCGTGCTTAAGGTAGAGCATCCTTGGGGGGCGTCACAAACGAGGGGGAGAAGAGGGAGCGGACAAAGTTGTCGGGGCTGCCTGTGGAGGCAGCAGGAGGTGGGGGCACCTCCCTGAGCCCCCTGCGCCTTTCGAAGCAGCGGGTGCCTGCCCGCCGAGAGGAGCGGAGCTGCTGGCTGCACGCGTGCCACGGCTGATGGCTAACGCCCTCCAACGCTGTGGCACGCGCCTTAGCGCTGCCTCCTCCTCCACATCCAGCGTGCCGGGGGTCTCACAGGGGGCGTTAGGGGAAGAGCGGGGTGGGTGCTAAGAAGGTTGGGAACGCTCGCTTCCTCTCCTCTTCATTCCAGTTCCTGCGAGCGTCGCTGGAGCGCATCGAGGAGAAGGGCTGGACCGTGGGCCTGAGCCAGGAGCTGAGCCGGCAGCTGAGCAGCTCTGCCCCCGGCTCCTGGGAGAAGGTGCGTGTCCTGCCCTGCGCCAGGCCTGGGCTGGCACCAGGGCTCTGCCCGCACGGGCGGTTTTCGCCGCTTCCCCTTCCCTCCGACCAAAAAGGCCCTTCCCCCTGGGCAGCCCCAGCGGCTGGCTCCAGCCTGGCACTGCGGCCGCCTCGCCTGCTCCCGGGGTCGGTCGGGTCCGTCTGGGGACAGCCCTTTCCTGACAGGCAGGGCCGTGACCGCATCTCGGGCTGGGCCTCTTCTCTTCCAGCTCTTCCTGCACAAGGCTCTTGGGACAGCACTGGCAGCTTGTCGGGACGTCAGGCACGTCCAAGGGCAGGTGCTGCGGTTCCTTGAGGAGGCAAACTGTGCGGAGCTGTCTGAGCCCCAGGTGAGGTGATGCGCATGGCCAGAGCATCTCCTACCTCTTCCTGGGGGAGAGGGAGGGCTGCTCCAGATCTCCTTGGTGTCCCTGCTGTTGCTGTTTCCCCAGTGCTGCACGGTGCTGCCTGGCCCTTGTCGCTGGCCGCAGCTGAGTGCCTGGGCTGGAACCGACTCCCCGTTTCTCTGTGGCTGCAGGGAATGGTTTATGTTGTGTCCCACGCTGCTGAGAGCCACTTCGAGATGGTGCTGGACACAGTGAGTATGGCCCACGCTACTTTCAGCAGAGACTGGACTTATCTGACTTTAAAGAGCTGGAAGGTAAGGATCCGTGGTGTTGCTGGGTGGCTTTTCTTTTTTGGCCTTACTTCCGCTTCTGCACCTGCAGCAGCCAGGTGGTGGCAGCTGCCTTTAGGTCAGCCCTCTCGTAAGAGCTACCTGAGAGCTGTGTTTCAGAGGGGACGCGCTGGCGTTAGAGCCCCTGAGGTGTCTCTGGCAGGGACGGGGTTTGATAGCTCGTGGATGCGAGCCACCCAGCTGGGGCAGCTGCAGCAGTTGTTTGCTTGCAGCCGCGTTGCTCAGCGTCAGCAGGAGCTGGCGCCAGGAGGCACGGTGCAGCACTCTGGCCCTTCCTCAAAGCTGAGGGCTGGGAGCAGAAGCCTCCTGAGGTCTTGTTTGCTCTGCTCCCCCGCGGGAGGCTGTGGGAAAGAATTTCTGGGCAGGGCAGGGCAGGGCCCCGCAGAGAGCGTGGCGCAGCCCGTTCTGGGGCGCTGAGCAGACTGGCCTCCCCTGCGCTGCTGGCCTGCACAGGCTGCATGTCTGTGAGCAGGACCGTGACAGGCTATGGCAGATACCTTGCCAAAGAAAGCTTCCAGAGAGCTCCCTGACCTCTCAAAGCAGGAGCCCGCGGGAGGCCCGGGTGTCTCAGGGCACGTCTCTTGACACAGGTATGCAAGAAGATGATGGAGAAAGCCCAGGGGACCTGTGCCGCTTTCATGCGCACCCTCAGCGGCATCGCGCTGCATGCCCCCAAGGAGCAGCTGCTGAGCCACGTGGATGAAGAAATCGTGGGCAACATCCTGCGGCTCTCCAGAGCCAAAGAGAAGGTAGCAGCAGAGGGCGCGCGGGGCAGGGCTGTACTGAGATGGTCGGTCTCCTTCTAAAGATCTCCCGAGGAAGGGTTTGTCCTCAACATCCGGATCAGATTCCCCTGGGGCTTCCCCTGCCCGTGCTCCTCTCCACCTCTCAGCCCTCCAAAGGGCTCAAGGGGTGCTTTGCTCTCTCTGGCCTCAGGAGTGTCAGCTCAAGCTTGCCCTGGTGGAAAGCATCACCGAGGTCAGCTGTGCCATCCAGGCTGTGGGCGACTGCGGCAGCTTTGAGCTCTCCTCAAAGCGGAAGGCGATGTGGACCTTGCTGGTGAGTGCCTGTAGCTGGGGCAGTCCCACGGGGCGGTTTTGGGCTGCGCCGTCGCGCTGGTTTGCCCGGAAGCACCGCGGTGTCTGGGCTTCACGCGAGCCCCTGGAGCTGTGTCCCGAGCTGGCGGGGCCCTTGGGTGCTGGTGCTGGGTGGCTGCTGCTGAGGAGAAGGGTCCCTCTCGCGGGGCCTTTGGGGATCCGTGGAGGTGCCGAGGCAGCTTCTGCCCAGGCCTGGCAGCAGAGCCTGTCCCCAGGGCAGGCAGAGAAGTGTCCCGTGTCCCTGATGGCTGCCAGCTCTGCACGTGTCTCTCTGGGCCTTGCAGGGCTGGATAAAGGAGGAGCCCCGCGACGCCCTGGTGTACGGAGTGTTCCAGGCCCTGGAGCAGTTGAGGTGAGGTCTGTTCCACGGGCGCGGGGGACCCCCGTGTGCCCCAGCCCAGCTGGCTGGCGTAGCCCCAGCGGCCTTGAGCGTGGGGCCGGCAGCTGCTGGGGCTGTGGAGCGGGAGGGCTTTCCCCATTTTGGATGTCTCCCAAGGGAAGGGAGCCCCGGGGGTTCCCTCAGCTGGGGGTGGGGTTTGCTCGCTGCCTGGCAGGAGGCAGGAATTGCTGGAGCTGAAGGCAGCGCTCGCTGGCATGGGCTGCGCGTGTTGGATTTGTGGCCCTCGATGAGGAGGAACCCAGTGGTGGTTTGAGCTGTGCTGGAGAGGGCTGGTAAATCCCCTTTCTGTTTTCTCCTCCTTTTCCTCGGGCCAGCAAGCTGAGGCCTCCTCTGAGCAGGAAGGAAAATCAAGAAGTGCTGACAGTGTGCTGCCAGTGCCTCTTGTCCGGTCCTTCCAAGGAGAAGATGAAGAGGAGGAGGAGGACAGTGAGGGCAGCTGTGAACACGCAGGTACCCACCGGCCAGTGCCTGCCCACGTCTGGATCAGGAGCCCACCTCAGCCCCGGCAACCCCCGTGATGCAGAACCTCCCCTGTCTTTCCTGCTTTCAGGTCCTGCAGAGGAGAGGCTTGGAAGATCTGGGCCACCTCATAGAAACCCTTCTGGAGGCAGAGGCCTGCTTTGACGACGTGGTCGATGTGAGTAGCCACGGGGCACCAGGGAAAGCGTTGCAGGGGCAGAGAATCGAGGCCTTAGCGGCTGACAGGAGGTGGGCGCCTTTCCCAGGGGAACGTGGGGCTTTGGCTCCTTGCTCTGAGGCTGTGCGTCTGGCCGGGGCCGGGGGCCGACCTGGGGGCTGGAAGCACCCGGCATCTGCCGCTGCCGGCCAGGCAGAGAACGGGGCGCTGCTGGAGGGAAGGGCAAGAGCAGCCCTGAGCTGGGCCAGAGCAGCCGGGGGGAAGGCTGGAGCGGGGAGATGCAGGCAGGGAAGAAACACCCGACGCAGGGCAGAGGCGGCTGGAGGGAGGGAGGCAGCAGAGGCTGTAGGGCCAGTGCTCGGTGGGGTCCAGCGCCACGCTGGGAAGGGGCCGGAGAGGAGGGAGAGGGATCTCGGGGAGAGAAAGAGGCCTGTTGCGAGAGAGATGCACCCTGCCCCAGGTCCTGATGTTCTGGCTCACCTCAGACAAAGAAGGGGAGCGGGAGAGAGCCCTGCAGGTCTGCGCCCATGTGCTGGGAGCCTGCCAGGAGCGATTTGGGCTCGTGGTGAGTAGAGTGCCCCCTGCGTCCCCGGGTGCCCCCTCCTCACCATTCTTGGCCCCAGATGGGAGCCTTGCCCGGCTGGGGGCTGCGTTTCAAGGCTCCTGGGAGCGTGGGGCAGCCCTTCTGCCTGCCTCTGCCCCGTGCCTGCTCAGGGAGCCGGCTGGGCCGTAGAAGCGAGCGGGTGCCGGGGCTGCCTGCTACCCTCTTCCCGCTGCTCTCCCCTGCAGAGAAGAGATCCTTGCAAGGAGTTTGGCTTCCTGGTGGGACTGCTGGGGACTCTGACCAGCGACTGCCTGGCCACGTCCCGCCAGGCAGCATGCGTCTGCCTGGGCTACCTTCTCCAAATGCAAGGTGAGGAGAGCGGGTGCTTCGCGGTCTCGCTCAGGCTGCTCCTCCCTCCCCTCCTGGCCTGGCACCAGCGGGGTCCTGCGGGGCCAGGCCCCGTCCCCAGGAGCGAAGGGGAGGCACCGTGCTCGGCTGGCTTTGTGCCCCCACCCTGTGACCCTCTGCCTCCCCAGGCAGCTCAGGAAGGGGCCCTGGAGAGGGTCGCTGAGCGCCACCTCCCTGGGGCGCGTGTGCGGCTGGGTGCTCAGGGCCATCCCTCGCTGCTGCCCGAGAGCAGGACGTTGTCCCCAGTGCTGGGGCCTGTCCCCCTCCGCGCCTGTCCCTCCCCACGTTCCAGGAGAGACAGAAGAAGTCAGTGGAGGTTTCCCGCCTCCCAGAAACGATGGTGGCCTGCGCAGGAACAGGGGTGCAGCTGCTGGGAGCAGAGGCTGCTGAAAGCCTGAGGCCCCAGCAAACGGTTCAGGAGGAAGAGGGCTCTTTCCAGCTCGGGGTGTGTCAGCCATCGATCAGGCTTGGGAAGTCCTGCCGCGCTGACTTCAGGAGGGGCCTGGGTTTCCCAGTGGCCTTCCCTGCCCCCACTTGCATTTTTGGTTATCAATATCTGGGGCCAGAGGGTGGTTTGCTGTAGGTGTGACTCCTCTTTTCTCCTGGTGTTTGTTCCAGCCACGGCCACGGAGGTGATGCCCCAGGCAGAGGAGATCAGGCACCTGTGTGAGGAGCTGGAGGGCCCAGACAAGGAGACCCTGCTGGAGACCACTGCCAAAATAGCAGAGGTAACTGGCCCCAAACAGCGGGCTGGCGGCCCAGCTCCTGGGCTCCTGCGCGTCTCCCTGCTCCCCTCCAGCCTCTCGCTGTCTCCAGAGCGAGCGGTCCAGGACAGCTGTTGTTAGCAGGGAGCAGGAGGCTTTGGGACAGGGCTGTCCTTCCGGCACGCTGGAGCAGATACCACGCTGTGCGTGTCTGCATGCGTGTGTGTGTGTGAGTGAGTGCTCTGATCAGAACACAGATTTGGTCCTTGAGCGAACGTGGGGGGAGACACTTCCAAATCGGTCAGCTGCATCAGATGCAAAGGGCGCTGCGTGCACAGCAGGAGGGTCAAGCGTTTGCCTCCTCCGCGACTGCCGCACTAACCGTCCCGTCAAGTTTCCTTTGCTCTGGGAATTGCTGGAGCAGAGCTGTGACGCGGTCTCTCCTGTTCTGACCCCTCTCCAGGCTGTTTGCAAATGCATCCCTGCAGCACAGGCCACAGCCTTTCTGAGGGCCGTCCTGGGCAGCTTGCTGCACGCGCCGTACACGTCTGCAGCAGCAGTGCAGAGATGGGTGCTCGTCTTCCTGGCCCAATGCAGCGAGGAGATACTCCAGGAGGTAAAGGAGACCTTTTATTCCTTTTGTCTTTTCTCCTGTTGGCCGTTGCGCTTACACCCTGTGCCGTTGGCACGGGCTCAAGCAATGCCGCCTGTGTGCGGAGCCGAGGGGCTACCGGTGGTCTGAGCTGCGCATCAGCACCTGCTGCTGGCATCTGCTCCGACGGTGACAGGGTGCGGGCTCTTCTTGCCCACAGTCTCCCGGGGGTCCAGGTCCTTCCCACGAGTGAGGCGCTGGGAGGCACCAACCTTGCCGTTCCTCCCCTTCCTGCAGGGTCACTGTCGGTCCGCCCTGCGCTGGGACCCGCTTCCCCCGCTCTTTCTTCGCTCGTCCCCACTTCCCTCTCCGCTGAGCTCGCGCTCTGCTCAGCTCCAGTGGGGCTCGAGGGCCACCAGCAGCGCGCGGAGCCCAGACTCACCCCATGGCTGTCTGCCGCTGACAGGGGTCCGTCACAGCGACGGCAGCTGTGGCTGGCAGCCCTCGGGGTCGTGCCCGGCCGAGCTAAAGCTCACTCCGCTGTTGGGCGGCTGCTGTAACAGCCAGGGCAGGGCTGGGCCCGGGCACACGCAGTGACTGAGGCTGGGCATGCGCGTGCGTGCATACGTGCGTGTGCGTGCGCACAACGGCCAAGAGCACACTGAGCTCCCGGGGTCAGGCAGGGTGGAAGGGCTGGAGTTTCGAGCTCGATCTGGACTCTGGAGGCAGCAGGCCTTGCTCCTGTGCTGAACGACTGCGTCGGGGCCCTGCGGGAGAGGGTAAAGGATGCAGCGAGCCCTTCTTTCTCCTCTTCGTCCATCCAGATTCCGGAAATCCTGGACTTACTTTACAGCTGCACGCAGCACAGCACCCACAGGCCTTTCCTGCTCTCTGCGGTATTTCTCCTTGCTCACTCTCACCAGGAGCCCGTGATCAGCAGTCTCCTCCAGAGAGGTCTGCCCAGGGGCAGGTACACGCACTCCCCGCCTCCCCCCGCTGTAGTCCAGCAGAGCTCCCGCAGCTTGCCTGCGCTGGGAGAGCCTGCTTGAGAAGCAGGTCTCTTTTCCCTGCCGGGGCAGTCTGGAGCGTCGCAGGACTGCGTGCTCGCGTCTCTGCTGTGAGCGGGGCGTTGCGAGCCCTACTGCAGATGAAGAGGTTTGAGGGCGCTGCAGGACTGCGAGGTTATGGGCTCAGAGGTGAACGTCTCTCCCCTCGCAGTGCCGTGGTGGAAGTGTGGAGGAGCCTCGGGAAAAGCTGCCTTGGGATTGAGATCCTGAGGTGCTTAGTGGAGAAACTAAACAGAGCAGGAGACAACGGCCTGGGGGCTGACGGCTCCGCGGGTGAGCGCCACAACCGTCGGACTGCTCTGGAGATCCTGACGGTACGTTCAAGTTCAGACACCTTTCTGCAGCTTGGCCTCTGCTTTCTAACTCCTCCTTGAAGGTGAGGGAGTCGGGTGCCCTTTGCAGATGGCCGTGGAGACTCCCAGGGGCGCTGCGCTGGGCCCGCCTCAAGGCGCGTGGGGAGCCGGGGCAGTTTTGTGCTCCCGAGGCGCAAGGCTGTCGCAGAAGTGACAAGTGTGGACAGGAACGCGCTGGCGCAGGCAGGCGGGGGAACCAGGCTGGTGGGAAAAGGTCTTGCCTGAACGGGTGGTTCTTGGTCACGTTTCTCTGCAGATCACCGAGGCCATCTGCGAGGTGGCGCTTGCCGTGAGGGACGAGGAGGAGCTCAGGGAGCTGCTTCCCCACCTCCTTCCCAGCCTCCTGAGGCGGGCCAGGGAAACGCTGGGCGAGGAGCGGCTGCCTCCCTCCATGAGCAGCTGGAGACAACTGTTCTTCGAGGGCCGAGTGCTTGAGCAGAAGCCGTGCAGGTGAGGAGCCAAAGGGGCAGGTGGAGGGGCTGGCTTCAGCTCCCCTCGCCCAGACTTTGTGGGGCTTGCGGGCCTTTGTGGGGCTGAGGGAGGGCTTCGCCTGCCCAGCTTCTTAGTCGCGCAAACTTTGCGGCTGCTTTACTTCTGCTCCTTCACGGCTCCTCCAGCTCCCGGGCAGGAAGGTCTCTGAAGCATCACTTCAGGGGCGTTTAGCTCTGCGAAAGAGAAGCCCTCCCCCGACCTGCTGTGACTGGAGGTTTCTCTGGGGTTGTGGCGACGGTGGTGGTTTGGTTTGGCTTGCGTTGTTTGCGTTTGATTAATGTGGGTTTTGTTTCTTCTGCCAGGATTTTCCTCTCGGCTATGGAGCTGGTGCTGGGCAAATGCGTGGCGCAGGAATGGATGTGGCTGCTCCTGAATCAGGCAGTGTGGGTTCGCCTGGAAAACCCCGTGGCTCACGCCGAGGGTCTGCGCCTCCTCAACAGGTAAGAGCCCCAGGGAGGCATCGGGCTGCCTCCTGCGGGGCTGAGCCCCGGGAAACGGCTGCCAGGACCCTTCCAGCGGGCCTGGGATGCTGTCCGGAGCCAAAGAACAGCGTCTGCATCGGGGCAAGTGAATTTTGGAGACTTGGCCTGGGGCCTTCCTGAGTGACTGTGTGTCCCTCGCTTGTGTCCCCTGCGCAGCGTCCTGCTCCAAGCTGGGGTCCGCCTGCCCGGGGCAGAGCCTCCTGCCAATTCCTGGTCGGTCAAGCTGCGGGTGAGAGCTGCGTTTTTCTTTGCTGATTCGAGGCAGGGGGTGGGGAAGGAAGGGTTCAGAGGGGCTTTACTGAGATCCTGCTGCTTGGGATGCCTTTCTTGTGGGGGAAGATCCCTGCGGAACGAGTCCCTGGAGCGGGACAAGCCGGGAGCTCCCGGCTGTCACCAGGTTCCCGTGACATTGGCTGTGTCGATCCAGCTCTCTCGGACTGAGTGACGACAGGGACGCCGGAGGGAGGCAGGCGCTAGCAGAGGCCGTCCATGATACCTGTCCCAGCCAGCACCAGCGAGTTAATTAAATAAAGGTCATCACAAGAGGCTTTAAGGAGAGCATTTTTTTTTATTATTTTCCCCGATGGCACCCTCGTGGTTGGCGAGATCACACGTGGGTGACACCGAGGCTGGGGGCTGTCAGCTGCGGGGCCCCTCTCAGACCTTCCCGGGCTGCGTGAGGGACAGAGTGTGGAAGAGGCTGACCCGTCAGAGGGCGACCCTTGGGGCAGCAGCGGGAACTGCCCTGACCCTGCTTGTGGGGCTGTCCCTGGGGCTGAGCTAAAAATCACGAATGTCGGACGATTGCTCCCACAGCAGAAGTGCCAGCAACTCAAACTCTTGCTGCTCCTCACCGGCCGTTGACAGCGACTCTACAGCACCACAGACATTGGGGCTCCTGGCTTTCCCTGACGAGTAGCGCTTCGACATTTAACATCAACTGCACGGAAGCGCCCACTTCGGGGCCAGACTACGCAGTCTCTCTCTCTCGCTCCCCCCACCCTCCGAGAGAATAGGAGAAGATGATATAAGAAATACGGCTCAAGGTTTGAGATAAGGACAGGGAGAAATCCTTAAAGTTATTGTCATGGGCAAAACAGACTCGACTTGGGGAAAACTATTCATTTATAAAATTAGCAGGAGAATGAGACAGGGAACAAGATAACCTCCCCCCACCCCTCCCTCTTCCCGGGCTTAACATTATTTCTACTACCTCCCCTCCCGAGCGGCACGGGGTGGGGGGTGGAAAAAGGGAATGGGGGTCGCGGTCAGTTCATCACGCGTTGTTAAATGCCGCTGTGTCATGGTCGGGGGAAGAACTCCTCGCATTCCTCCCCTGCTCCAGCGTGGGGTCCCTCCCACGGGCCAGAGTCCTTCGTGAAACTGCTCCGGCGTGGGTCATCTCTTCCACGGGGTGCAGTCCCTCCAGAATGGCTGCCGCAGCGGGGCCTCCACAGGCCACAGCCTCCTTCAAGCCTCCACCTGCTCCGGCGTGGGGTCCTCCATGGGCTGCAGGGGGATCTCTGCCTCTCCATGGACTTCCATGGACGGCAGGGGGACAACCTGCTCCACCACGGTCTTCACCACGAGCTGCAGAGGAATCTTGGCCAGGAGCCGCATTACTCCTCCCCCTCCTTCTGAACTGACCTTGGCGTCTGCAGCCGTTCCTCACAACAGGCTGGCAGACGCCTCTCAGGATCCTTTTTACATCTTCTTCACTTCAACTGCTCATCTCCTCTCCACTTCTTGCAGCCAGGCCGGGCCGAGTTGGGCCCAGTCTGCTGCCCCGCGGGAGGCCAGAGGGTGAGGCCCGCAAGGCCCACAAGGCTCGCGCCTCCCCCTCTGCGCCTTTGCCCTCGCTCAGCTTCTTCACATCTTCTCTTCTCTTTTTTTTTTTTCCTCCCTGTTTTCCCCTTCTTAAATACATTATGGCAGAGGCGGTATCACGGAACATTCTGCTACCAATTGGCTCAGCCCTGGCCAGCAGCGGGTCCGCCCTAGGCCTGGCCAAGTCCACTGAACAAAGGGGAAACTTCCAGCAGTTTCCTACAGGAGCTGCCACCTTAGGCCTCCCCTCACTAACAAAACCAGAACAAGCCCCCAGCATAAAAAAAGACATGGACCAGTTGGAGAGAGCCCAGAGGAGGCCACGCAGATGATGGGAGGGCTGGAGCAGCTCTGCTGTGAGGCCAGGCTGAGAGAGCTGGGGCTGTTCAGCCTGGAGAAGAGGAGGCTCCGGGGAGACCTGAGAGCGGCTCCCAGTGCCCAAAGGGGGCTGCAGGAAAGATGGGGAGAGACTCTTCAGCAGGGCCTGGTGTGACAGGACGAGGGGTGATGGTTTTAAACTAAAGAAGGGGAGATTCAGACTGGATATAAGGAAGAAACTTTTTATGCTGCGGGTGGTGGAACCGTGGACCAGGTTGCCCAGAGAGGCGGTGGATGCCCCGTCCCTGGAAACATTCCGGGCCAGGTTGGCCGGGGCTCTGAGCAACCTGATCTGGTTGGAGATGTCCCTGCTCCTGGCAGGGGGGTTGGGCTGCATGGGCTTTGAAGGTCTCTTCCCACCCAAACCATTCCATGATTCTATGACTCCGTGTCACAGCAGCCTGGGAGGTGCCACGCCCGCAGGCGCATCACAATGGCCGGGCTCTAGAGCTGCCTCCCCAGGGTGGTGCTGCCTCAGTTTCTCTTGGCTTTTGCTCGGAGAGAACCGTGTGTGCATCTGGGGATCGTGTTGCCACCAGGATGATGAGAGCGCTCAGAGGTGAGGGGCTGGTGGGAGGCTGGGGGCTGGTGGCTGCTGGAGGCAGGGTCCGTCCCAGCCGGGTGCTGGGGGCTGCATCCCAGTGTCGCAGTTCAGCCCCGCTCAGGACCAAGCTGCGCCGTCTCTCTCTCGCTCCCCCACCCTCCAGTGGGACAGAGAGGAGAACTGGTAAACAAAAGGCAGCAGAAACCATGAACCAAAAAATAAGTGTAAGAGAAATAACAGGAGAAAACAAATCGAGTACAGTAGCTCACAGCAAACTCCCATGCCCAGTTTCCTCCCAGGGAGCAGGAGCCTCCCCTCAGCACCCTCCTCACTGATCTGCTGAGCATGGTGTCCCAGGGATGGGCCAGCCCTGGGGCTGATTGGGGTAAATGAACCCCAGCTGTTGGCTGGTGGGTAACCTGTCCCAGCTGGGTGCCCCAGGCATAGGGCCACCAGCTCCAGTTCTCCTCCCAGCTCAGGTGAAGGTTAACTCCATCCCAGCCAGACCAGGACACCCAGTCCCCTCTCATCCTGCTGCCAGGCACCTGCGAGCGGTCTCTGGCTCCATCCTCCCCCTGCCCTCCGTGGGGCCGCTGACTCAGACATGGCCTGGCCCGGCCGGCTCCGCTTGGGGCTGCACAGCGCTAGCCCTCCTGGCCTCTCCGGGCCAAGCCCCGTGTCCGTTCTGTGCCCAGCTCAGGGTACCCGCGCTGGGCTCGCTGCAGCGTGTTGCTGCCGTTCTGGCACTGGGGAGCCTGGAATGAGCCCAGTGCCCCACGCTGGCCCTCCCGCTGCTGCAGAGAGGGGAACGCTGCCTCCCCTCATCCCACCGCCTGCCCTCGTGCCAGCACAGGCCAGCACAGGCTGTCAGTGCTGGGGGCTGGGAAGACCCTCAGCCCTCCCTGCTGCGATGCCCTGCAGCCAGCAAAACCCATCCTTTCTTTTCTTCCAGCTCTCTGCCCGTGCCTGCGTTTCCAGCCCAGAGCTGTGCGTTCTGAGGACAGACGCAGGGCGACCGGGACTGTCCCTGCGGCCGTTGCTACCTTTGCGGCTGTCGGGACTTCTCTGCTCAAGCAGCTGCAAGACCATGAGGTGAGGCGGGGGGAATTGAGGGCCTCCCCGTCCCCCTGCCATCCCTGGGGGTGGTGGCAGAGGGGCATCTGGCCTGACAGCACCTCTGCCCTCCTGCAGGCGCTTCATCCCCAGGCGCCGATCCTGCCGCTCCAGGGGGACCAGCGGCACCGCTCCCCAGTCCTTTCCCCGGGAGCTCTCGGCGCTCTCCCGGGCACGGCAAAGCCTCTGGCATAAATGCCAGCGTCTCCCCAGCCCCTTTGCCCAGGTGCCCGAGGCCCCTCCTCAGCTCCGGTCTGGGAACTGTCCCGGCGCTGGAGCTCCTCCCTGAGCGAGGAGCGATGCTGTGCCCCAAAGTGCGGGGTGCTCCTGGCTTCCACTGCGTGGGGCACGGTCTCGTTCCCACGCCTTCCTGTTTGGCATGCGCCATCTGGATCGTTCACATTCACAGGACAGCCTGCTCTGGGATTTAAACTTTATTCCATGAGCTCCTGAGGAAATGGAACCAACACGAAAGACAGGGGCTCAGTCCCCGTCAGCCCAGACCAGTCTGTCACGTGAATTCACTTCTTCACCAGTCAAGCCATCAGGTTTCATCCCTCGCAACCCAGACCTCCTCATATTGTGCACCTATCAGCAAAAACAGGATCCGGTACCCAGCTGACGGTGAGAGCGCTCGCCCTTCCTCCTCTGGCACGGCGTGAGCGTCCCCCGTACCAGACTGGGAAGCACGAAAGCCTCAGCGCTTCAGCGGCTGTTGGATCCACTTCAAAAGCTTTTTGACCAAGCGTCCGTCAGGCCTTAGCACGAGCTGGGTTAGGCACGATCTAGGCAGGAGTGGAGTGAGCAGCCAGAGCCTTCCTCGCCCGGCACCTTCCCTCTGCCCTCCAGCGTCCCCCGTTCTCAGGAGAGGCCTCCCTCTTGCCCTGACGGCGTCCATCTCCCCGTCTGGCTCTCCGCTGGTGTCAGAGCACCGTGGGAGATCTTGCTGTTCCCCGTGGCGGTCCTGAGCGATGCTGCAGCTCGTCCCTCGTGCCCGTGTCGCACAGACGGCGGGGGGCAGCAGGTCTCTCTGGTGGCTCCTGGGATCCAGGGCAAAGCGAGTCGCATCAGTCCCCGTTGTGGTCTGTCCCCAGGGTGACCGAGTGGAGACGTACCGGGAGCTGGAGAGCCTCTTGCAGGGCGATGACGGCTCTCTGCCGAGCGGCGTCGTGAACCGCCTGATAGCAGAGGCGTCCGGTGACCTGCGTGCAGCCCAGGTGAGCTTGTCTCTTCCAAGGCCACCAAAGCAGCCTGGCTGCGCCCCTGGGTTTTGGGGAAACAGAGAGCGGTGCAGAGATGTTCCTCGGCTCTTCAGGGCCCGTGGCGGTGGGAAGGGAGAGGCTCTGGGGACTCGTCGGTACAGGGAATGTGGAGAGGGGTGGCAGAGAGCTGTGCGGAGAGGCGGCTCGGGGCTGTTTCTCACTGGGGAGAGCTGGGTTCAAGCTCAAGGTTATTTGAGGAAGAGCCGTGGGAACTCGCCAGCCGCAGGGAAAGGGCCCAGGGGGCCTGGAGGCTGCAACGGTTTGCTCCTGGCATCTCCAGGAGAGGGAGAGGGGGCAGCGGCCCGGGGCTGTGCTGAGGAGAAGCCTCCCTGGTGTCGCCAGAGAGCTGCTGGCCTCTCCCAGGGTGGCAGAGGCGGCAGTGGCCGGGCCCTGAGCTCAGCTGCGCACAGGGTCTCGCAGAGGAGACGCAGCCATTCAGCCTGTCCGAGCGCCTCCGCCTTTTCCCTGGGAGCGTTTAACCCGGGCCGCTTTTGCAGGGTGTGACAGACGATGTGAAGACGGCCGCTGGCGATGTCCTGGTGGCTCTGGCCCGCTCGCACTTCCACTTTGTCATGTCTGAGCTCCAGAGCCACCTGAAGGCCGTGGGGAAGGTCCCCGACGAGACTGTGCTGCTCACCTTGGGCAAAATGGCCCGCAGCTATGGTACGGCACCCTTGGCCTCCTGGGGTGGGCAGGGGTCTGCGAGAACGGGTATGAGGGGTCCTCCCCGTCCCTTGACGCTCTGTGTTGAACTGGGGGCCTCTGAAGTTGCTGTTCCTCCTCGCTCCGTGCCCGGCCGCCTTGCCGCTCTGCCTTACCAGTCTGATCCCAGTCCCCGAAGGAGGGGAGCCCACCGGAGACGAACCGGCTGGGTCCCTGTCCCCCACTGTCCTTGCCACATGGCCAGAGGGCTTCCCTGTGCCGCCCTGGGGAAGGCAGCCCTCCCCGCAGCTCTGGCCTGTCCCACGTGGCCCAGCAGCTCGGCCCTGCCAGGGACGGACCCCAGCCTCCCGTGTCTCTCGCTGACCCTTTCTTTCGGTCCCTCTCTCGCTGCCTTCCCTGCAGCCCTGCGGTGCATCCCCTTTGTGGGAATGACGCTGCTCTCCCTGCGCGCCGTGCTGAGCCGGGTGGGGAGCGGCCGGATCCTGCGCGCCGTCTGCTGTGGTGAGTGTCGTCTCCTTGGCGGAGGTCCCAGGGCCGGGGCGCGGGGTGGGCTTTGCTGGCTCCGTGGGATCTGAGAGGGAACGTGGTGGGTGTCAGCCTGCAGCGGGGTCAGGCCCCGGCGATCCCGAGCTGCTGTGAGTGTGTAGAAGGAGCAGGAGAAGCCCGGGAGGTTTCTGCGGGGCTGCACGGAGGAACTCCTGGGTCCCTTCCCAGGCCTTGCGGTCCCCTGCTTTCCGCTGGGATTCAAATCCCTGCTGTGAAAGGACGAGTGTGAGGGCAGGGCAGGGAAAGGAAGGGACGGGGCTGCAGTGAGAAATGCTGGAGGGGAGCAGACCATCGAGGAGGAGGAAGGAAGCGTGGGCTGGTTGAATCCCGACATCTCAGGAGCACAGATTGCTCTCGTCTCCCGATGGGATCCTGGGCTGCACCCTGCCCAGCCTGGCACTGTCCTTAAAAGAGGCTCGGCTGAGGGTGCAAGGTGCTGTCCCTGCTGCGGACTCTCACCTGCTCCCTTTTCCTTTCTCCTGGAGCAGTTCTGGAGCAGTGGTTAAAAGGAGTCAGGACGTACCTCTGCGACTGGGAGCGATGCCCCTTCCCTCGCAGGGGGGTGGCACACTTCTGTGAGGCCGTTTACCCGGTCTTCCAGTACGTAGTGGTACGCTGGCGCGACTGCGAGGAGGAAGAGGTGAGGAGTGCTGTTTTCAGCGGCTGGGGCCGGAGCAGGGATGTCCACGTCGGTGGGTCTGTCTGCGCCCGGTGGGAGGGGAGCAGCGGGGCGAGGGGAGGGGGTGGTCTGTGTGAGCGAGCACCCCCAGCCAGGAGCCTGCCGGCACCGTTCCTGAGGCCAGGGGCTCCCTGCCAGGAAGCAGCCGAGTCCTGGGGTCTTTCTGCAGGGAGGCAGGAGTGCCAGCGTGGGGAAATGCCCTCTGCGCTCTGGAGTGAGCTCTTCTGCTGCCGGGCAGAAGGGAAAGGGAAACCCCTCCCAGTTTGAAGGGCAGACTGGTGTGCAGGGGATGCTGAGCCCTGGGCAGACGTTCAGCCTTCCAAGCAAAGCCTCTCCCTTCCCTCTTCAGGACAGGCAGGCGGTGCTCGAGGCGGTGACTGCCATGCTGGAGCTGCTTCTGCGTGAGGAGCAGCACCGCGAGCACGCCTGGGAGCAGCTGCTCTGGGTCCTGCAGCAGTGCGCGGAGCTTCGGGACACCTCCCGCGTCACCAAGGTGAGGCATTGCGCCCGGCCCTGCGCGGCTGCTGGGCCGGGTCTGTGCGAGTGCCGCGAGGTGCTGGGGTGCTGAGGGGCGCCAGGAGAAGCGGAGTAGCCCTCAGAGAAGGTGCGTGGAGAGCAGAGGAGGCCGCAGGCTTTCTGAGCTCTTGGGGCAAGAAAAGAGCAATGCAGAGGGGCCAGGAGGGAGACGAGACAGGAGTCCCTGGGGCTGGTCTTCTCAGGAGGGGAGGTATTGCCACCTCCCTGGGGCTCTGTGTGTGGGAAGAGCTTTGGCCGAATGCCCAGCGCCATGTTCAGTCCCGTCCAGCGATGAGTGGGGTCTGAGGAGTGGGAGGTGCCGGGAAACGGAGTTGTCAACGCAGGGCCCTGTTCAGAGGAAAGAGACCCTCCTGACGCTGCTCTGAGGGGAAGGCAAAGAAGCAGCCCCGTGCGGGAGGGTTTGGGGTTTCCCCTGGGAGCTGGAGTGGGGGGCTGCCCTGATCCCGGCTGTGCTGGGTTTCTCCTTTCCCAAGCGCCTTTAGGTGGCTTGAGCCTCCTCTTCCTCCCCCGTTCTCTTGTAGAGCCTCAGCTGTGTCCTGGAGATGCTGGAGGGAGTGCAGACCCCAGTCTCCCAAGGCACGGCTCTCGCCATCAGCACCGCTGTGCACCGCCAGGTAAGGGCAGCCCGCGCCCCACCACCGGCCTGCAGCCCGCGCGCACGGTTGCCGTGGAGGGGAAGGACCTGCAGGCTGGCAGGGCAGGGCAGGGCGTACCGCCTGGGCCAACTCGCAGGAGGGCTCCGGGGCGCCAGCACCCGAAGGACAGCCTTTCGACGCTGCTCGGCCTCAGCTCCTGGGCAGGCTGGGCTGCTGCAAACCTGTGTGCCTGTGGGGTGGGCTGGGTTTGGGCTGGGGGTCCTGTGCCCAGAGTGCCCAGGGAGGGGAGAGCGGAGAGCACCGTTTCTTTCCAGTCCCGCTCAACGCTGGCGTAACTTTCTCTAAAACGCATCTTATTCCGGCAGCTCTCAGATGTGACCAAAGAGCCTGGCCCGGCCCGTAAGGCGCTGCTGTCCCGCTGCATCCTGCTGCAGGGTGAGGAGGGGAGAGCGGGCGATTCCCCGCCGTGCTGTGGCGGCTCTCTCCCTGGCCTTGGCGCTCGGGGGCAGCCGCCTGCTAACGCAGCGTGCGCTTTCTTCCCCGCAGCACGAGTCCGCCCCGAGGAGACAGTCGAGTTCCTGCAGTCCCAGCTGAGCAGCGGGAGCCAGGCCGGTCGTGTGGCAGCCCTGGGGCTGCTGGGGGTGCTGGCCCGCGCTGACGGTCAGTGCTGCCAACCAGGGACACGGGGCAGGGGCTGGGGCCGCTGGGCTGAGAGCGGGAGCGGGCTGACAGTGGTGCACCCGCAGCCAGGCCCCGCGCTTCTGTCTCCTTGGCGTGCAAAAAGCTTGGAAGTTTGAAGGGATCCCTTCTGCCCTCGGGGCTCTGCCTGAACGCGCACCTCTGTCTCTCTTCCAGCGCCTGCGATGAGACAGAAGCTGCCCCAGGTGGTGGAGGCCGTGCGGTCGGTGTGCGGCGACGCCAGTGCCCAGGTGAGCTGGTTTGGGAAGGGATGCTGGTGCTCAGGGGAGGCAGAGATGCCCTTTCTCTCCGGGCAGAGCTGAGGTGCCTGGGGAAGTGCCGGCGTGTTGCCCAGGCGGAGGAGGATGGCTCCTCCCCAGGGAGAGCTGCTGGAGCGGAGCGGGGAGGTCGCTGTGCTCTGTGGGGCAAACGCCCGTCCAGCCTGGTGCTAAAGCCCAGCCCTGACACCGGGAGTGAAAGCTTTTGCCGTGCTCTCGTCGTCTCTCCGCCAGCCACAGCAAAGGCGACTTCCCTTTGGGTTCTGACCAGGAGGATGGTAACCACGCTCTCCCCTGGCAGGTGCGCAGGGCCGTTCTGGAGTTCATCAGGGAGCTGCTCAGCTCGGACTTCCAGAGCTGCTGGGCGTGGGATGTGGTGGGGCACATCTTCACAGAGTTCAGCCGGACCTCGGGCAGACCGGTAAGGGCAGAGCAGGACCCCCAGGGCTTTGACCCGACGCCGGTGGCTGATGTGGGTTTACACCGGGGTGTGCCACCCGGGATGGCACGGCTGCAGGAGCACCCCACGGGCTGAGCTGTGCCCGCGGGCCCCTTCAGCAAAGGCGCCTGGTGAAGGGAGGGGCTTGCAGGGACAGGACCCCCTCGGTCCTGCAGTGCTGGGGGACAAACAGCAGCACACAGCCCGGGCAGGCAGGTGGGGCTGTCTGGAGCTTCCCATGGCCGCCTTGTGCTGCGGCCCTCCAAAGCACACCCTGCCCGTCCCGTCGCAGCCTGGGGGCCTGCGTCCCTCCTGGAGAGGGAGCAGGCCGTTTGGCCGTGCCTTCCCTGAGCGTTTCCAGCTGGATACCCAGGGGGCCAATGCTGGGGACGGCTGAGCCTCCCGCTGACATGGCGAGGATCTTCCCTCTGGCCGGAGCTTCCCTCCGGCTGGGAGATCCGTGTGCGTGGCTTTGGGGCTCAGGAGGCTCTGCTTTGGGAGCAGGGCAAAGGAAAGGGCTTCTGGGCGTGGATCCTCCGCATCCCCCGGGCCGGCCGTGCTGCCTTCAGGGCTGGCGCCGAGCACAGCCCTGCCGAAGGGCCTGTTTCTCACCTCGCTTTTGTGGAGGACAGCAGCGTTTGGGCCCCAGGGGACCGTGCAGACAAGCAGCGGTGCTCTCTGCTCCCAGGCTTCCCAGTCCTTCCCCAGGGTCTGGGACCTGGTCCTCAAGCCGGGTCCAGCTGTCCTTGTCCTCCTGCGGGAGGTCAGTGCTGGCGGGAGGCAGGCACAGCCGCGCTGTGGGTCGTGCCTGAGCCTCGCAGGTTGGGGGCTGAGAGTAACAGGGGTTGGGCCACCTCTCTCTTCCAGGTCGCAGGAGGGCTCTTCTCCTGGGAGGCAGAGGAGGACAAAGCAATCCGAACCCTGTGCATGGACATCCTGGGCTCGCTGGATGTCTCCCTGAGAGGGATGACCAAAGTGAGTAGCCTTCCGCCCTGCTGCTGTCACCACTGCTTGCCTTCAGGACATTTTTCCTAGCGCTCCCCCAGGCCCTGAACCTCTCCCCTCCCGTGCCCTGAATCGCACAAGGCTTGGGGGAACACGGATCGACCCTTCGGTCCTCAAGCTGAGTGGAAATGCCAAGGTGGCGAATTGCCCGGTTCTTCTCTGCAGCTCCTGTGGCCGAGGCTGCTGCAGTACATGATGCCAGCCCAGTACAGCGGCATGCTGGTCCCGCTCTCCCGCTGCCTCCGAGCCGTGGCTGAGAGACGGGAGAGAGCGGGCTGCGAGCAAGAAGAGGAGGAGCCTGATGCCATGGACGCCCAGGAGCGAGGTAGGAGCGCCAGAGAGTGCTGCTGGGTTTGGCCAAAGGCTGGGGCGGTGCGTGTCTCCCTGCGCCCCACCGGCCCTCAGCAGGAGCCTGGGAAATCCAAAGCTTGGAGCCAGGCTCTGCTGCTGGGCACGAGGGGCTCTGGCCTGCGTTGCCCCTTGCCCGCTGCAAGGCCAGGCTCTCCTGCTCGCGGTGCCCTCTCCTGGGGAGCCAGGACTCATCCTGGCCGTGCTGGAGCTGGGCAGCCCTGGGCGCTCCCCAGAGCCAGCGGTGGGGCAGCGCGGCTGCTCTAAGCTCTCAGCCCTGGGCGGGGGCGTCGGAGGGGCGAGGGTCAGGGCCCGGCGGGGGCTCATCAGCTCACGCAGCCTTTCTCCCTCCCCGCAGCCTTGCTGCCGGCTCCCCAGGCCCCTCTTGGTTCGACTGCTGGTGAGTAGTGGGGCCCTGGGGAAAGGGCTTTGCTGGCCTGGGCTGGTGGGAGAGCCTGGGGCAGAGATGCTGTGGAGGCCGGTGCCAGGCGCCCTCGAGGAGGAGGCAGCGTGCCCGAGTCACCCCGAGCCCCTTGGGGGTCGCACTCCTTTCTCGGAGCTGCCAGCGACCGCCCTGCCACGGCCTGCCCGCTGCTGGAGCGGCGCCGAGCTCCTTCCCTCCCTCCCTCCCTCGGGGAGAAGCCGTGGCTCCGGCGCCCGGAGCGACTCTTCTCTCCTGCTCTCCCTTAGGTGGTGGCGGCGGATTACCATGCAAGCGGCCAACGCGCAGCCGCTGCCTTGCAGCTGCTGCAGGCGCTGCGCAGCAGGATCCACAGAGCCCTGGGGGCGATGTGGGCGACCGAGATCCCCCTCCTGCTCCAGTGCCTGGAAGGTGAAGTGCGGGCGGGGAGGGAGAGGCTGCAGGGGAGGCCAGCGGGGTAGGAAAATGCAGCTTCCCAGCGTGAGGGAGAAGAATTGTCCCCAGTTCCCCACCGCTTGCTCTGCTGCCTTTCCCCTTCCAGGGATCCAGCGCTGAGGTTTGGGGCAGCTGTCCCCTGGCGTCCGTTTGGCCGGGGGATGGACGGGACCACTGATGTCCCCTTGGGCGGCAGGTCTTGGTGGCACGCCCACGTCCTGCCTGGGACAGAGTTTTGGGGAGGGGCAGGACTGGTGCTCCTGGAGGGGGTGCAGCCCCGGACTTAGGAGGACCCCGTCCCCAGGTCAGGCCGGCTTTGCAGCTGCCGTCCTTGGCAATGGCCTGGCAGAAGGGCTGCAAATGGGCAGAGAGCCGTGGGTCACCAAGCAAAAGATGCGTGTTGCTGGTGCGTGCTGTGACTCGGGGGTCAGAGCTGTTCTGGGAGCTGCAGTCACGCAGCAGGGCTCGGCTGCAGTCAGCGTGCCCTTCCCCAGCTGGAATCAGTGGCTCTGGCAAACGCCCCTGGGATCCCTCCCGTGCGTTGGGCTTAGCAAGGCCTTTGCTGTAGCGAGAGCTTTTGCTCCCTCTTGCTTTCCAGGAAAAACCGAGAGCTGCCTGGGCTCTGCAGAGTGGGAGCACCGCGTGCTTAAGGTAGAGCATCCTTGGGGGGCGTCACAAACGAGGGGGAGAAGAGGGAGCGGACAAAGTTGTCGGGGCTGCCTGTGGAGGCAGCAGGAGGTGGGGGCACCTCCTGAGCCCCCTGCGCCTTTCGAAGCAGCGGGTGCCTGCCCGCCGAGAGGAGCGGAGCTGCTGGCTGCACGCGTGCCACGGCTGATGGCTAACGCCCTCCAACGCTGTGGCACGCGCCTTAGCGCTGCCTCCTCCTCCACATCCAGCGTGCCGGGGGTCTCACAGGGGGCGTTAGGGGAAGAGCGGGGTGGGTGCTAAGAAGGTTGGGAACGCTCGCTTCCTCTCCTCTTCATTCCAGTTCCTGCGAGCGTCGCTGGAGCGCATCGAGGAGAAGGGCTGGACCGTGGGCCTGAGCCAGGAGCTGAGCCGGCAGCTGAGCAGCTCTGCCCCCGGCTCCTGGGAGAAGGTGCGTGTCCTGCCCTGCGCCAGGCCTGGGCTGGCACCAGGGCTCTGCCCGCACGGGCGGTTTTCGCCGCTTCCCCTTCCCTCCGACCAAAAAGGCCCTTCCCCCTGGGCAGCCCCAGCGGCTGGCTCCAGCCTGGCACTGCGGCCGCCTCGCCTGCTCCCGGGGTCGGTCGGGTCCGTCTGGGGACAGCCCTTTCCTGACAGGCAGGGCCGTGACCGCATCTCGGGCTGGGCCTCTTCTCTTCCAGCTCTTCCTGCACAAGGCTCTTGGGACAGCACTGGCAGCTTGTCGGGACGTCAGGCACGTCCAAGGGCAGGTGCTGCGGTTCCTTGAGGAGGCAAACTGTGCGGAGCTGTCTGAGCCCCAGGTGAGGTGATGCGCATGGCCAGAGCATCTCCTACCTCTTCCTGGGGGAGAGGGAGGGCTGCTCCAGATCTCCTTGGTGTCCCTGCTGTTGCTGTTTCCCCAGTGCTGCACGGTGCTGCCTGGCCCTTGTCGCTGGCCGCAGCTGAGTGCCTGGGCTGGAACCGACTCCCCGTTTCTCTGTGGCTGCAGGGAATGGTTTATGTTGTGTCCCACGCTGCTGAGAGCCACTTCGAGATGGTGCTGGACACAGTGAGTATGGCCCACGCTACTTTCAGCAGAGACTGGACTTATCTGACTTTAAAGAGCTGGAAGGTAAGGATCCGTGGTGTTGCTGGGTGGCTTTTCTTTTTTGGCCTTACTTCCGCTTCTGCACCTGCAGCAGCCAGGTGGTGGCAGCTGCCTTTAGGTCAGCCCTCTCGTAAGAGCTACCTGAGAGCTGTGTTTCAGAGGGGACGCGCTGGCGTTAGAGCCCCTGAGGTGTCTCTGGCAGGGACGGGGTTTGATAGCTCGTGGATGCGAGCCACCCAGCTGGGGCAGCTGCAGCAGTTGTTTGCTTGCAGCCGCGTTGCTCAGCGTCAGCAGGAGCTGGCGCCAGGAGGCACGGTGCAGCACTCTGGCCCTTCCTCAAAGCTGAGGGCTGGGAGCAGAAGCCTCCTGAGGTCTTGTTTGCTCTGCTCCCCTGCGGGAGGCTGTGGGAAAGAATTTCTGGGCAGGGCAGGGCAGGGCCCCGCAGAGAGCGTGGCGCAGCCCGTTCTGGGGCGCTGAGCAGACTGGCCTCCCCTGCGCTGCTGGCCTGCACAGGCTGCATGTCTGTGAGCAGGACCGTGACAGGCTATGGCAGATACCTTGCCAAAGAAAGCTTCCAGAGAGCTCCCTGACCTCTCAAAGCAGGAGCCCGCGGGAGGCCCGGGTGTCTCAGGGCACGTCTCTTGACACAGGTATGCAAGAAGATGATGGAGAAAGCCCAGGGCACCTGTGCCGCTTTCATGCGCACCCTCAGCGGCATCGCGCTGCATGCCCCCAAGGAGCAGCTGCTGAGCCACGTGGATGAAGAAATCGTGGGCAACATCCTGCGGCTCTCCAGAGCCAAAGAGAAGGTAGCAGCAGAGGGCGCGCGGGGCAGGGCTGTACTGAGATGGTCGGTCTCCTTCTAAAGATCTCCCGAGGAAGGGTTTGTCCTCAACATCCGGATCAGATTCCCCTGGGGCTTCCCCTGCCCGTGCTCCTCTCCACCTCTCAGCCCTCCAAAGGGCTCAAGGGGTGCTTTGCTCTCTCTGGCCTCAGGAGTGTCAGCTCAAGCTTGCCCTGGTGGAAAGCATCACCGAGGTCAGCTGTGCCATCCAGGCTGTGGGCGACTGCGGCAGCTTTGAGCTCTCCTCAAAGCGGGAGGCGATGTGGACCTTGCTGGTGAGTGCCTGTAGCTGGGGCAGTCCCACGGGGCGGTTTTGGGCTGCGCCGTCGCGCTGGTTTGCCCGGAAGCACCGCGGTGTCTGGGCTTCACGCGAGCCCCTGGAGCTGTGTCCCGAGCTGGCGGGGCCCTTGGGTGCTGGTGCTGGGTGGCTGCTGCTGAGGAGAAGGGTCCCTCTCGCGGGGCCTTTGGGGATCCGTGGAGGTGCCGAGGCAGCTTCTGCCCAGGCCTGGCAGCAGAGCCTGTCCCCAGGGCAGGCAGAGAAGTGTCCCGTGTCCCTGATGGCTGCCAGCTCTGCACGTGTCTCTCTGGGCCTTGCAGGGCTGGATAAAGGAGGAGCCCCGCGACGCCCTGGTGTACGGAGTGTTCCAGGCCCTGGAGCAGTTGAGGTGAGGTCTGTTCCACGGGCGCGGGGGACCCCCGTGTGCCCCAGCCCAGCTGGCTGGCGTAGCCCCAGCGGCCTTGAGCGTGGGGCCGGCAGCTGCTGGGGCTGTGGAGCGGGAGGGCTTTCCCCATTTTGGATGTCTCCCAAGGGAAGGGAGCCCCGGGGGTTCCCTCAGCTGGGGGTGGGGTTTGCTCGCTGCCTGGCAGGAGGCAGGAATTGCTGGAGCTGAAGGCAGCGCTCGCTGGCATGGGCTGCGCGTGTTGGATTTGTGGCCCTCGATGAGGAGGAACCCAGTGGTGGTTTGAGCTGTGCTGGAGAGGGCTGGTAAATCCCCTTTCTGTTTTCTCCTCCTTTTCCTCGGGCCAGCAAGCTGAGGCCTCCTCTGAGCAGGAAGGAAAATCAAGAAGTGCTGACAGTGTGCTGCCAGTGCCTCTTGTCTGGTCCTTCCAAGGAGAAGATGAAGAGGAGGAGGAGGACAGTGAGGGCAGCTGTGAACACGCAGGTACCCACCGGCCAGTGCCTGCCCACGTCTGGATCAGGAGCCCACCTCAGCCCCCCGGCAACCCCCGTGATGCAGAACCTCCCCTGTCTTTCCTGCTTTCAGGTCCTGCAGAGGAGAGGCTTGGAAGATCTGGGCCACCTCATAGAAACCCTTCTGGAGGCAGAGGCCTGCTTTGACGACGTGGTCGATGTGAGTAGCCACGGGGCACCAGGGAAAGCGTTGCAGGGGCAGAGAATCGAGGCCTTAGCGGCTGACAGGAGGTGGGCGCCTTTCCCAGGGGAACGTGGGGCTTCGGCTCCTTGCTCTGAGGCTGTGCGTCTGGCCGGGGCCGGGGGCCGAGCTGGGGGCTGGAAGCACCCGACATCTGCCGCTGCCGGCCAGGCAGAGAACGGGGCGCTGCTGGAGGGAAGGGCAAGAGCAGCCCTGAGCTGGGCCAGAGCAGCCGGGGGGAAGGCTGGAGCGGGGAGATGCAGGCAGGGAAGAAACACCCGACGCAGGGCAGAGGCGGCTGGAGGGAGCGAGGCAGCAGAGGCTGCAGGGCCAGTGCTCGGTGGGGTCCAGCGCCACGCTGGGAAGGGGCCGGAGAGGAGGGAGAGGGATCTCGGGGAGAGAAAGAGGCCTGTTGCGAGAGAGATGCACCCTGCCCCAGGTCCTGATGTTCTGGCTCACCTCAGACAAAGAAGGGGAGCGGGAGAGAGCCCTGCAGGTCTGCGCCCATGTGCTGGGAGCCTGCCAGGAGCGATTTGGGCTCGTGGTGAGTAGAGTGCCCCCTGCGTCCCCGGGTGCCCCCTCCTCACCATTCTTGGCCCCAGATGGGAGCCTTGCCCGGCTGGGGGCTGCGTTTCGGGGCTCCTGGGAGCGTGGGGCAGCCCTTCTGCCTGCCTCTGCCCCGTGCCTGCTCAGGGAGCCGGCTGGGCCGTAGAAGCGAGCGGGTGCCGGGGCTGCCTGCTACCCTCTTCCCGCTGCTCTCCCCTGCAGAGAAGAGATCCTTGCAAGGAGTTTGGCTTCCTGGTGGGACTGCTGGGGACTCTGACCAGCGACTGCCTGGCCACGTCCCGCCAGGCAGCATGCGTCTGCCTGGGCTACCTTCTCCAAATGCAAGGTGAGGAGAGCGGGTGCTTCGCGGTCTCGCTCAGGCTGCTCCTCCCTCCCCTCCTGGCCTGGCACCAGCGGGGTCCTGCGGGGCCAGGCCCCGTCCCCAGGAGCGAAGGGGGAGGCACCGTGCTCGGCTGGCTTTGTGCCCCCACCCTGTGACCCTCTGCCTCCCCAGGCAGCTCAGGAAGGGGCCCTGGAGAGGGTCGCTGAGCGCCACCTCCCTGGGGCGCGTGTGCGGCTGGGTGCTCAGGGCCATCCCTCGCTGCTGCCCGAGAGCAGGACGTTGTCCCCAGTGCTGGGGCCTGTCCCCCTCCGCGCCTGTCCCTCCCCACGTTCCAGGAGAGACAGAAGAAGTCAGTGGAGGTTTCCCGCCTCCCAGAAACGATGGTGGCCTGCGCAGGAACAGGGGTGCAGCTGCTGGGAGCAGAGGCTGCTGAAAGCCTGAGGCCCCAGCAAACGGTTCAGGAGGAAGAGGGCTCTTTCCAGCTCGGGGTGTGTCAGCCATCGATCAGGCTTGGGAAGTCCTGCCGCGCTGACTTCAGGAGGGGCCTGGGTTTCCCAGTGGCCTTCCCTGCCCCCACTTGCATTTTTGGTTATCAATATCTGGGGCCAGAGGGTGGTTTGCTGTAGGTGTGACTCCTCTTTTCTCCTGGTGTTTGTTCCAGCCACGGCCACGGAGGTGGTGCCCCAGGCAGAGGAGATCAGGCACCTGTGTGAGGAGCTGGAGGGCCCAGACAAGGAGACCCTGCTGGAGACCACTGCCAAAATAGCAGAGGTAACTGGCCCCAAACAGCGGGCTGGCGGCCCAGCTCCTGGGCTCCTGCGCGTCTCCCTGCTCCCCTCCAGCCTCTCGCTGTCTCCAGAGCGAGCGGTCCAGGACAGCTGTTGTTAGCAGGGAGCAGGAGGCTTTGGGACAGGGCTGTCCTTCCGGCACGCTGGAGCAGATACCACGCTGTGCGTGTCTGCGTGCGTGCGTGTGTGTGAGTGAGTGAGTGCTCTGATCAGAACACAGATTTGGTCCTTGAGCGAACGTGGGGAGACACTTCCAAATCGGTCAGCTGCATCAGATGCAAAGGGCGCTGCGTGCACAGCAGGAGGGTCAAGCGTTTGCCTCCTCCGCGACTGCCGCACTAACCGTCCCGTCAAGTTTCCTTTGCTCTGGGAATTTCTGGAGCAGAGCTGTGACACGGTCTCTCCTGTTCTGACCCCTCTCCAGGCTGTTTGCAAATGCATCCCTGCAGCACAGGCCACAGCCTTTCTGAGGGCCGTCCTGGGCAGCTTGCTGCACGCGCCGTACACGTCTGCAGCAGCAGTGCAGAGATGGGTGCTCGTCTTCCTGGCCCAACGCAGCGAGGAGATACTCCAGGAGGTAAAGGAGACCTTTTATTCCTTTTGTCTTTTCTCCTGTTGGCCGTTGCGCTACACCCTGTGCCGTTGGCACGGGCTCAAGCAATGCCGCCTGTGTGCGGAGCCGAGGGGCTACCGGTGGTCTGAGCTGCGCATCAGCACCTGCTGCTGGCATCTGCTCCGACGGTGACAGGGTGCGGGCGCTTCTTGCCCACAGTCTCCCGGGGGTCCAGGTCCTTCCCACGAGTGAGGCGCTGGGAGGCACCAACCTTGCCGTTCCTCCCCTTCCTGCAGGGTCACTGTCGGTCCGCCCTGCGCTGGGACCCGCTTCCCCCGCTCTTTCTTCGCTCGTCCCCACTTCCCTCTCCGCTGAGCTCGCGCTCTGCTCAGCTCCAGTGGGGCTCGAGGGCCACCAGCAGCGCGCGGAGCCCAGACTCACCCCGTGGCTGTCTGCCGCTGACAGGGGTCCGTCACAGCGACGGCAGCTGTGGCTGGCAGCCCTCGGGGTCGTGCCCGGCCGAGCTAAAGCTCACTCCGCTGTTGGGCGGCTGCTGTAACAGCCAGGGCAGGGCTGGGCCCGGGCACACGCAGTGACTGAGGCTGGGCGTGCGCGTGCGTGCATACGTGCGTGTGCGTGCGCACAACGGCCAAGAGCACACTGAGCTCCCGGGGTCAGGCAGGGTGGAAGGGCTGGAGTTTCGAGCTCGATCTGGACTCTGGAGGCAGCAGGCCTTGCTCCTGTGCTGAACGACTGCGTCGGGGCCCTGCGGGAGAGGGTAAAGGATGCAGCGAGCCCTTCTTTCTCCTCTTCGTCCATCCAGATTCCGGAAATCCTGGACTTACTTCACAGCTGCACGCAGCACAGCACCCACAGGCCTTTCCTGCTCTCTGCGGTATTTCTCCTTGCTCACTCTCACCAGGAGCCCGTGATCAGCAGTCTCCTCCAGAGAGGTCTGCCCAGGGGCAGGTACGCGCACTCCCCGCCTCCCCCCGCTGTAGTCCAGCAGAGCTCCCGCAGCTTGCCTGCGCTGGGAGAGCCTGCTTGAGAAGCAGGTCTTTTTTCCCTGCCGGGGCAGTCTGGAGCGTCGCAGGACTGCGTGCTCACGTCTCTGCTGTGAGCGGGGCGTTGCGAGCCCTGCTGCAGATGCAGAGGTTTGAGGGCGCTGCAGGACTGCGAGGTTATGGGCTCAGAGGTGAACGTCTCTCCCCTCGCAGTGCCGTGGTGGAAGTGTGGAGGAGCCTGGGGAAAAGCTGCCTTGGGATTGAGATCCTGAGGTGCTTAGTGGAGAAACTAAACAGAGCAGGAGACAACGGCCTGGGGGCTGACGGCTCCGTGGGTGAGCGCCACAACCGTCGGACTGCTCTGGAGATCCTGACGGTACGTTCAAGTTCAGACACCTTTCTGCAGCTTGGCCTCTGCTTTCTAACTCCTCCTTGAAGGTGAGGGAGTCGGGTGCCCTTTGCAGATGGCCGTGGAGACTCCCAGGGCGCTGCGCTGGGCCCGCCTCAAGGCGCGTGGGGAGCCGGGGCAGTTTTGTGCTCCCGAGGCGCAAGGCTGTCGCAGAAGTGACAAGTGTGGACAGGAACGCGCTGGCGCAGGCAGGCGGGGGAACCAGGCTGGTGGGAAAAGGTCTTGCCTGAACGGGTGGTTCTTGGTCACGTTTCTCTGCAGATCACCGAGGCCATCTGCGAGGTGGCGCTTGCCGTGAGGGACGAGGAGGAGCTCAGGGAGCTGCTTCCCCACCTCCTTCCCAGCCTCCTGAGGCGGGCCAGGGAAACGCTGGGCGAGGAGCGGCTGCCTCCCTCCATGAGCAGCTGGAGACAACTGTTCTTCGAGGACCGAGTGCTTGAGCAGAAGCCGTGCAGGTGAGGAGCCAAAGGGGCAGGTGGAGGGGCTGGCTTCAGCTCCCCTCGCCCAGACTTTGTGGGGCTTGCGGGCCTTTGTGGGGCTGAGGGAGGGCTTCGCCTGCCCAGCTTCTTAGTCGCGCAAACTTTGCGGCTGCTTTACTTCTGCTCCTTCACGGCTCCTCCAGCTCCCGGGCAGGAAGGTCTCTGAAGCATCACTTCAGGGGCGTTTAGCTCTGCGAAAGAGAAGCCCTCCCCCGACCTGCTGTGACTGGAGGTTTCTCTGGGGTTGTGGCGACGGTGGTGGTTTGGTTTGGCTTGCGTTGTTTGCGTTTGATTAATGTGGGTTTTGTTTCTTCTGCCAGGATTTTCCTCTCGGCTATGGAGCTGGTGCTGGGCAAATGCGTGGCGCAGGAATGGATGTGGCTGCTCCTGAATCAGGCAGTGTGGGTTCGCCTGGAAAACCCCGTGGCTCACGCCGAGGGTCTGCGCCTCCTCAACAGGTAAGAGCCCCAGGGAGGCATCGGGCTGCCTCCTGCGGGGCTGAGCCCCGGGAAACGGCTGCCAGGACCCTTCCAGCGGGCCTGGGATGCTGTCCGGAGCCAAAGAACAGCGTCTGCATCGGGGCAAGTGAATTTTGGAGACTTGGCCTGGGGCCTTCCTGAGTGACTGTGTGTCCCTCGCTTGTGTCCCCTGCGCAGCGTCCTGCTCCAAGCTGGGGTCCGCCTGCCCGGGGCAGAGCCTCCTGCCAATTCCTGGTCGGTCAAGCTGCGGGTGAGAGCTGCGTTTTTCTTTGCTGATTCGAGGCAGGGGTGGGGAAGGAAGGGTTCAGAGGGGCTTTACTGAGATCCTGCTGCTTGGGATGCCTTTCTTGTGGGGGAAGATCCCTGCGGAACGAGTCTCTGGAGCGGGACAAGCAGGGGAGCTCCCGGCCGTCACCAGGTTCCCGTGACGTTGGCTGTGTCGTTCCAGCTCTCTCGGACTGAGTGACGACAGGGACGCCGGAGGGAGGCAGGCGCTAGCAGAGGCCGTCCGTGATACCTGTCCCAGCCAGCACCAGCGAGTTAATTAAATAAAAGGTCATCACAAGAGGCTTTAAGGAGAGCATTTTTTTTTATTATTTTCCCCGATGGCACCCTCGTGGTTGGCGAGATCACACGTGGGTGACACCGAGGCTGGGGGCTGTCAGCTGCGGGGCCCCTCTCAGACCTTCCCGGGCTGCGTGAGGGACAGAGTGTGGAAGAGGCTGACCCGTCAGAGGGCGACCCGTCAGAGGGCTCAGCCCTGGCCAGCAGCGGGTCCGCCCTAGGCCTGGCCAAGTCCACTGAAAAAAGTGGACGCCGCATCTACAGCACCACAGACATTGGGGCTCCGGGCTTTCCCTGACGAACAGCGCTTTGATATTTCCCATCAACTGCATGGAAGCGCCTACTGAAGAAATACCTGAAAAATCACGAACGTCGGACGATTGCTCCCACACCAAAAGTGCCAGCCACTCAAGCTCTTGCTGCTCCTCAGCGAGCCATTGGCAGCGCATCTACAGCAGCACAGACATTGGGGCTCCGGGCTTTCCCTGAGGAGCAGGGCTCCGACGTTTGGCACCATGTCCTGGTTTTGGCTAGGACAGAGTTAATATTTACCTGAGCTGGGTGGAGAACTGAAGCTGGTAGCCCCTATGGCTCGGATAGTTAACTAATTAGCTAACAGCTGGGGTTAATTTACCCAAATTAGCCAAAGGGCTATTCCATCCCATCTGACATCATGCTCAGTATATAAGTGAGGAGGGTGCTGAAGGGAGTCTCCCTGCTGCTTGGAAGAGACTGGGGGTGAAGATCTGTTGTGAGCTATTGTACTGTATTTGTGTTCCATCACTGTTTTGTTTTCTTCTGTCATTACTGTTAAATTTACCTTTTGTTTAATCTCAACCCACGTGTTTGGTTTTTTTTCCTTCTGGTTTTCTTTTGTTTGCCAAATCTCCTCCTATTCTCTTGGAGAGTGGGGGGAGTGAGAGAGAGACCGCATAGTCTGGTCCCCGTCGGGGGTGAACTACGACACACCACCTCAACCGGCCGCACTGGCGAGGAGCAGCAAGAGCTTTCAGAGCTGGCACTTCTTGACACTAGATGTCCTTGTTGCACTGCTTTTCCCGATTATTTCTGCAGCGCTCATATCAGAAGCTCTTTGCCGGGCCAGCTCCCACGCTGGATACACACCGGTTGATGGCTCTGTCTCCCCACATCGCTGACGCTTTGCACTTTTTCTGAGGTTTTCCAGCTCTTTCCTGTGCCTGCACTCTGAGGACCGCCCCACGCCGCTCTGCATGAGAAATTTTCCTCGTACGATGACGATTCCAGCAGCTGGCAGGAGAATTACTTCATTCTTTTCTGAGATTTTACCCTGCAGCGGTTTTCCTTGCACAGAGAATCCTTCCACAAATACATTCTTTTTCCTTTAAATTTCAGCCAGGTTTTCTGTGTAACTCAGATAATTCTGTGGCGCGGGGATGGTTGGAAAAGGGGACAGCTGAGGTTCAACGCCTCGGAGCATGATGGAGGAGGAGAACGCAGGAGCCAGCTTCCGTGCCCAGTCAAGACACCAAAAAACCACCCAAGAACCTTTTTTACATGTAGGCAGAGCCACAAAACTTGGTGGTGTCACGCAGGCTCGGCGCTTCTGAGATCCCAGATCCCTCCTCTTCCTTGTTTCTCCGCGTCCTCTCCCACAGCAGCCGGCACAGTTTTCCTTGGCCGGCGGGAACACAAAAGCTTTCAACCCAAGTGGCACGGAACCAGAAGTGGCTGCCAGTGACCGAAACACGTTTTGGATGCTTTTCCCCGTCCAGCTCTCCAGTTTCGCAGCCCTCTGGCTCTTCCTGAGCGCTGCCGACTGTCGAAGAGTTCATCTCTGGTTGCGAACGCTTGTAAATTACCGTTGGTTGGGGTTTTTTTTTAAATTGTGGACAGAACGGTTTAAAACTTAAAAAATTACTGGAACTGGGATCTTCCCAGTCTGCTGCAGACACCAGTTAAAAAGGAAGCGAGGCTTCGCTAATTTGCTCTCAGGACAAACGCTCATTGCCCTTGGTGGCGCTGCGCCGAAAGTCCTCTTTGTGGCTTCTTCCTCTCTCCTTCCTCCCCGAGGTGGCAGCCCCTTCGCCGAACTGCCGGCAGAGTTCCTGTTTTTCCTCTACCATCCCAGGGAATGAGGAGGACCCAGGGGAGTTACAGGCTGGTCAACCTCACCTCTGTGCCTGGCAAGGTCATGGAGCAGGTTCTGGAAACCATGCGAAGGCACATGGAGAGCAAGGAGGTGGTTGGTGATGGCCAGCGTGGCTTCACCAAGGGCAGATCCTGCCTAACATCCTTCTCAAAACTAGAGAGACATGGCTTTGATGGATGGACCACTTGGTGGATGAAGAGTTGGCTGGATGGCCGCACTCAGAGAGTGGTGGTCAACAGCTCAATGTCCAAGTGGAGACCGGTCACCAGTGGCGTCCCTCAGGGGTCCGTGTTGGGCCCGGCCCTGTTCAACATCTTTGTTGGCGACATGGACAGTGGGATAGAGTGCACCCTCAGCAAGTTCGCTGATGACACCAAGCTGTGTGGTGCCGTTGACACACTGGAGGGGAGGGATGCCATCCAGAGGGACCTGGACAGGCTGGAGAGGTGGGCCCATGTCAACCTCATGAAGTTCAACCAGGCTAAGTGCAAGGTCCTGCACCTGGGTCGGGGCAATCCCAGGCACAAATACAGGCTGGGCGGAGAATGGATTGAGAGCAGCCCTGAGGAGAAGGACTTGGGAGTGCTGGTAGACGAGAGGCTCAACATGAGCGGGCAATGCCCCCATTGCGGCCCAGAAGGCCAACCGCATCCTGGGCTGCATCAAGAGGAGCGTGGCCAGCAGGTCGAGGGAGGTGATTCTGCCCCTCTACTCTGCCCTGGTGAGACCCCACCTGGAGTACTGCATCCAGTTCTGGAGCCCCCAACACAAGAAGGACATGGACCAGTTGGAGAGGGCCCAGAGGAGGCCACGCAGATGATGGGAGGGCTGGAGGAGCTCTGCTGTGAGGCCAGGCTGAGAGAGCTGGGGCTGTTCAGCCTGGAGAAGAGGAGGCTCCGGGGAGACCTGAGAGCGGCTCCCAGTGCCCAAAGTGGGCTGCAGGAAAGATGGGGAGAGACTCTTCAGCAGGGCCTGGTGTGACAGGACGAGGGGTGATGGTTTTAAACTAAAGAAGGAGGCAGATTCAGACTGGATATTAGGAAGAAACTTTTTATGCTGAGGGTGGTGGAACCGTGGCCCAGGTTGCCCAGAGAGGCGGTGGATGCCCCGTCCCTGGAAACATTCCGGGCCAGGTTGGCCGGGGCTCTGAGCAACCTGATCTGGTTGGAGATGTCCCTGCTCCGTGCGGGGGGTGGGGCTGGGTGGGCTTCGAAGGTCCCTTCCCACCCAAACCAGTCTGTGATTGTTCCTGGAGGCCTGGCGCTTTTACAGGCAAGAGCGAGGCCGCTCTGGGGCAGGGGATCTTCTCCCGGGGCCGGAACCCGAGGTCAGTAAAGCGTTTTTGGGACCAGAGCGTTTCCAGCCCAGGTTGTTGCTGGGAGGTGGTTTCAGCTGCTCCTTTTGGGTGTTAGATCCTTGGAAATGGGATTTGCTGTCGGGCTGAACATTATCTCTACCACCTTCCCCTGCCCAAGCGGCACAGGGGGGAAGAAGGAATGGGGGTCGCGGTCAGTCCAACACTCGTTGTTTTACGCCGCTGCTTCATCGTCGGGGGAAGAACTCCTCACGTTCCTCCCCTGCTCCAGCGTGGGGTCCCTCCCGCCAGCAGCGGGTCCCCCCTCGGCCCAGCCGAGCCCCCCGGGCAAAGGGGGACAACTTCCAGCAGCTTCTGGCAGCAGCGGCTCAGACAAGCGCGTTTTAGTTCAGCCGGAAAAAGCGACTCCGGCCCTCGGTGCGGCCTTCCCCTCTCCCAGCGTCCTGGCGCTCAGGAGCCGGCTCCCTGCAAAAAAGAGCTTTTCATTCCGGCTACGGCCGCGCGCGCGCTGCCAAACCGCAGTGCTCTCCTCGGCGGCGTCCCGAAAATCCTCCTCCCAACGGACAGAATTCCTGTTCTGTTCCACGCCGGCGTGGGTGTGACCATCCCACAGCTGTTTCCCAGAACATTTCCCTTTAATTTTATTTTATTCCCATTTTTTGGTGTCGATTCCCGCTGTAGCGAGTCCCGGGGCAGTGTTTTGGAGGCGACGGGCGCTCCGCCACGGGCTCCTCTGGGATCCGAGGGCGCTGCCGTAGGCCCTGGTCTTGCTCTGCCCAATTTTTGGGGAGCCTTACCCAATTTTCCCCAGTTCTTCCCATCCCAGCTCGTTGGTAACACAAACACTGCCGCTGCGCCGCTCTCCCCTGCCCGAGCAGGAGCTGCCGCGATGCGAGGGCTCGGTGTTCGCCGACTTCAGCAGCAGCGTTAACGCGGAAAATATTGACGAAGAAACAATCCGGGCTGTCGGGAAAGGTGAGGGGGCAGCGTTCCCCGGGGAACACCGGGCTGGAATTTCCCCGTCAAAATCCTTACAGTCGCCAAGACGTGACAGCAGAGATTTTTTTATTATTTTTAAATTTTTGGGACTTTTTTTTTTTTAAGCTGTTAAACAGCGATTTCCATGTTTGTACATTCAAGTTTCTTCCCAGATGTTGCCCCTGCTCCATTCCGGAATCCCAAGGCTGAGCTATTTTTTCCCTGCCGCTTTTCTTTCCCTCCCCCTCGTTGGCTGGAAGCTCTCAACCTCCCGCCGGCCAAAGCCGGAGGGGAAAAAATTCATCTCGTTTTACAGGCGTGATGTCACGGGAGGGCCGCGCGCTCGCCGCCGCCTTCTCCAGGAAGCTTCCCTGGGACCGGGGAGTCGCAGGGAGGAACGGCCGCGGCCCGCGGCGACAAGGATACGGCACGGATTTCCGATGGTTTTCCAGTGGCCGAGCCTGAAAATAGGCTGAGCTGGGCCCGTGGGGGTCACTTGGAAGTGAAATTTTGAGAGATTTTTTTACTTGAAAATTTCCCTTGAAAGTAGAATTTGGAGGGTGAAATTCAAAATTTGAAAGTCAAATGTTGAAGCTAAAAGGCACTTGAACTTCTGAAGTGCTTGGAAGTACAATTTTGAAAGCAAAAATACTTGGAAGTGGGAAATTTTGGAGGTAAAAATACTTGAAAGTGGAAGTCTAGAGGTAAATTGACTTGAAATTTTGAAGGTGAAATACTTGAAAGTACGATTTTGAAAGCAAAAACATTTGAAAATGGGAAATTTTGAAAGTAAAAACTTTTGAAATAATTGTGTAGGTAAAAATAGTTGACGTTTTGACGGTAAAATACTTGACTGTGACATTTTGAAGGTAAAAATACTTGGAAGAAGTAGAATTTTGGAGGTAAATTTGCAATTTTGAAGGTGAAATACTTGAAAGGAGGATTTTTGAAAGTAGAAACACATGAAAGTGTGGAATTTTGAAGGTAAAAACATTTGAAAGGGGAAATTTGGAGGCAGAAACACGCGGCAGTGCCAGATTTGGGAGGTTGTGCCCCCCCCCCCCCCGGGTGCGAACACACCCCCTCCCCCCCCCCCCGGGGCGGGCAGGGGGCAGCGGGGCCGGGAGCTCCGGGCGTGGGGGGCTGGAGAAGGGGTCCCAGAGGAGCCTGGGGGGGGGGGGCGCAGGAGGGGAGGGTTTGGGAGAGGGGGAGGGGGCAGGGAGGAGAAGGGGGGAGGAAGGCGGGGAGGGGGGAAGGGGGACAGGAGGGAGGGGGGAAGGGGAGAATGGGGGGGTCCGGGGTCGAGGAGGAGCTGGAGGCGGGGGGGCGGGGGGAATGCGGGGGTCCGGGGTCGAGGGGGAGCTGGAGGCGGGGGGCGGGGGGGAATGGGGGGGTCCGGGGTCGAGGGGGAGCTGGAGGCGGGGGGGGCGGGGGGAATGCGGGGGTCCGGGGTCGAGGGGGAGCTGGAGGCGGGGGGGGCGGGGGGAATGCGGGGGTCCGGGGTCGAGGGGGAGCTGGAGGCGGGGGGGGGGGGGGAATGCGGGGGTCCGGGGTCGAGGGGGAGCTGGAGGCGGGGGGGCGGGGGGAATGCGGGGGTCCGGGGTCGAGGGGGAGCTGGAGGCGGGGGGGCGGGGGGAATGCGGGGGTCCGGGGTCGAGGGGGAGCTGGAGGCGGGGGGGAAGGGGCGGAGCTGGAGGCGGGGGGGGGGAAGGGGCGTGGCCACCGCGCTCGGCTGCCGACTCCGAGGGGTCCGGCCACCCAGGGCCGGCGAGAGGGGGCGTGGCCGGCGGGAGGGGGCGTGGCCGGCGGGAGGGGGCGTGGCCGGCGGGCGGCCCAGGATGGCGGCGGGGCTGCCGTGGCCGCTGCTGCTGCTGGCGCTGGCGGCGGGGCCGGGGCCGGCGGGCGGGTATTTCCCCGAGGAGCGCTGGAGCCCGGAATCTCCCCTGCTGCCCCCACGCGTGACCGTGGCGCTGCTGGCGCGGAACGCGGCCCACGCGCTGCCCGCCACGCTGGGGGCGCTGGAGCGGCTGCGGCACCCCAAGGACCGGATGGCGCTCTGGTGGGTGGGGGGGGCGGGGGGACACGGACACGCGTGGGGTGGGACACGCGTAGGGTGGGGGAACACGCGTGGGGCGGAGGGACGCGAGGCTGGGGGAAAGGGAGGGGGGAGTGGGGAGATACCTCCCCCCCGCCCCCGGGTGTGACGGGGGGGGTCCGCGTGTCCGGTCCCCACGCAGGGTGGCGGTGGATCACAGCGTGGACAACACGACGGCGCTGCTGCGGGAGTGGCTGGTGCGCGTGCAGGGGCTCTACCACCGCGTGGAGTGGCGGCCCATGGAGGAGCCGCGGTGAGCGGGGCGGGGGGGTGGGGGGGCATCACCCGTGGGATGGGGGCTGCCGGGCGTCCCCAGGCCGAAGGGGGTCTCCGTTGGTTGGGGGGTGCCCGGGTTTGGGGGTCCCTGTGGCCTGGGGGTGCCCAAATTTGGGGCGGGTGGTCCATGGGCTGGGGGTGTTCGGGTTTGGGGGGATCCCCGTGGGCTGTGGGTCCCCCATTTTCGGGGGGGGGTCCCCCCGTGGGTGCTTATGTTTGGGGGGGTTCCCATGGGCTGTGGGTGCACAAACCTGGGGGTCCCTGTGGGCTGTGAGTGCCCAAATTTAGGGGAGCCCCTGTGGGTGCCCAGGTTTGGGGGGTCCCTGTGGGTGTCCAAATTTGGGTGGGGGATCCATGGGTGCCCAGGTTTGGGGGGTCCTCATGGCCTGTGGGAGCCCGAATCTGGGAGGGAGTCCCTGTGGGCTGAGGGTCCCCAGATTTGGGGGAGGGGGTCCATGGGCTGTGATGCCCAGGTTTGGGGGTCCCTGTGGGTGCCCAAATTTAGGGGAGGACCCTGTGGGTGCCCAGGATTGGGGGGGGGGCCCTGGGCTGGGGGGTGCCCATGTTTGGGAGGGGGGTGCCCTAGGCTGGGGGTGCCCATGTTTGGGGAGGGGGGCACCCTGGGCTGGGGGTGCCCACGTTTGGGAGGGGGGTCCATGGGCGAGGGGTGCCAAGGTTTGGGGCGGAGCCCCCAGCCTTCAAGGGGTCCCGTGGAGCAGTTGGGGGGCAGCAGGGCAGCGTGCCCCCCACCCCCCCGGGCCCCCCCAGCTCGTACCCCGACGAGGAGGGCCCCAAGCACTGGTCCCCGTCCCGCTACGAGCACGTGATGCGGCTGCGTCAGGCGGCGCTGGAGGCCGCCCGCGCCAGCTGGGCTGACTACCTGCTGGTAAGGGGGTCCCGGCGCGGGGCGGGGGGCCGGCCCCCGGCCCGGCGGCTGATGGGGGACCTCTGGGTGCTGGGGCGCAGTTCCTGGACGCCGACAACATCCTGATTAACCCCGACACCCTGGGGCTGCTGATGGCCGAGAACAAGACGGTGGTGGCGCCCATGCTGGACTCGCGTGCCGCCTACTCCAACTTCTGGTGCGGGATGACCGCGCAGGTGGGGGCCGGGCGGGCGCCACAGCCCCTGGGTGCCGGGTCCCCCGATCCCCCAGTCCCCTGGGTGCCCTGTCCCCTGGGTGCCGGGTCCCCCGATCCCCCAGTCTCCTGGGTGCCCAGTCCCCTGATCCCCTGGGTGCCAGGTCCACCGATCCCCCAGTCCCCTGGGTGCCCAATTCCCTGCGTGCCCAATCCCCTGGGCACCAGATCCCCTGATCACTTGCGTGCTGCGTTCTCTGGGTCCCCTGGGTGCTGGGTTTCCCAGTCTTGTCGGTGCCGGGACCCCCGGGCGCCGTGTCCCGGATCCCCTTGGGTGCCTGGTCCTCTGGTTCTCCTGGTGCCATGTCCCCTGGGTACCGCATCCTCTGGTCCCCTGGGTGCCAGGTCCCCTGGGCGCTGTGTTCTCCGGGCGCCCAATCCCCTGGGTGCTGTGTCCCCTGATCCCCTGGGTGCCACATCCCCTGGGTGCCCTGGTCCCCTGGGTGCCACATCCCCTGGGTGCCCTGGTCCCCTGGGTGCTCTGTTCTCTGAGTTCTCCGGGTGCCGCGTCCTCTGGTCCCCTGGGTGCTGGATCCTTTGGGTGCCAGGACCTCCGGGTCCTCTGGGTACCGTGTCCCTTGGGTGCTGGGTCCTCTGGGTTCTCTGGGTCCCCTGGGTGCTGGGTCCCTTGGGCATTGGGTCCTCCGGGTGCTGCATCCTCCCAGACTGGGTCCCCTGGGTTCTCCGGGACCTCTGGGTGCTGGGTCCCTTGGGTGCCAGGTTCTCCGAGTTCCCTGGGTGCTGTGTCCCTCAGGCACTGGGTCCCCTGGGTGCCGCGTCCCATGGGTGCCAGATTCTCTGAGTTCCCTGGGTGCCGTGTCCCATGGGTGCCGGGATCTCTGGTCACCAGGGTGCCACGTCCCTCGGGCACTGGGTCCCCTGGGTGCTGTGTCCCATGGGTGCTGGGTTCTCTGGTCCCCTGGGTGCTGGGTCCCATGGGTGCCAGGTTCTCCAAGTTCCCTGGGTGCTGGGTCCCATGGGTGCCGTGTTCTCTGGTCCCCAGGGTGCCACATCCCTCGGGCACTGGGTCCCCTGGGTGCCGGGTTCTCTGGTCCCCCAGGTGCTGCGTCCCTCGGGCACTGCGTTCCCTGGGTGCCATGTCCCATGGGTGCTGGGTTCTCTGAGTTCCCTGGGTGCCGCGTCCCATGGGTGCCGTGTTCTCTGGTCCCCAGGGTGCCACGTCTCTCGGGCACTGGGTCCCCTGGGTGCCGCGTCCCATGGGTGCCGTGTTCTCTGGTCCCCCGGGCACTGGGTCCCCTGGGTGCCGGGTTCTCTAGTCCCCAGGGTGCCACGTCTCTCGGGCACTGGGTCCCCTGGGTGCTGTGTCCCATGGGTGCCGGGTTCTCTGGTCCCCTGGGTGCTGCGTCCCATGGGTGCCAGGTTCTCCAAGTTCCCTGGGTGCCGTGTCCCATGGGTGCTGGGTTCTCTGAGTTCCCTGGGTGCCGCATCCCATGGGTGCCGGGATCTCTGGTCCCCTGGGTGCTGCGTCCCATGGGCGTGGGTTCTCTGGTCCCCCGGGTGCTGCGTCCCTCGGGCACTGGGTCCCCTGGGTGCTGGGTTCTCTAGTCCCCAGGGTGCCACATCCCTCGGGCACTGGGTCCCCTGGGTGCTGGGTTCTCTAGTCCCCAGGGTGCCACATCCCTCGGGCACTGGGTTCCATGGGTGCCGGGATCTCTGGTCCCCTGGGTGCTGCGTCCCATGGGTGCCAGGTTCTCTGGTCCCCCGGGTGCTGCGTCCCTTGGGCACTGGGTCCCTGGGTGCTGGGTTCTCCGAGTTCTCTGGGTGCCGGGTTCTCTGGTCCCCTGGGTGCTGCGTCCCCTGGGTGCTGCGTCCCCTGGGTGCCAGGTTCTCTGGTCCCCCGGGTGCTGCGTCCCTCGGGCACTGGGTCCCTGGGTGCTGGGTTCTCTGGTCCCCAGGGTGCTGCGTCCCTCGGGCACTGGGTCCCCTGGGTGCTGGGTTCTCCGAGTTCTCTGGGTGCCGGGTTCTCTGGTCCCCTGGGTGCTGCGTCCCCTGGGTGCTGCGTCCCATGGGTGCCGGCTTCTCTGGGTCCCCCGGGCGCTCCCGTCCCGCCGCTGGGGCGACGCGGGCACCCACGCGGTCGCTGCCGGTGGCAGGGTTACTACCGGCGGACGCCGGCGTACCTGCCGCTGCGGAAGCGGGAGCGGCGCGGGTGCTTCGCCGTGCCCATGGTGCACTCCACCTTCCTGCTGGACCTGCGCAAGGAGGCCTCGCGGCGCCTGGCCTTCTACCCGCCGCACCCCGACTACGCCTGGGCCTTCGACGACATCATCGTCTTCGCCTTCTCCTGCCGGCAGGCGGGTGAGGGCCGCGGCCGCGCCAGCTCGGCGCTCGGTTCGGTTCGGCCCGCCTCGGCTTGAGCCTGGCTTAACTTCAGCCCGGCTTAACTGCCGCTTAAGCACAGCTTAACTGTAATTTTGGCCCGGTATTAAGTTCAGTTCTGCTTAACTTTAGCTTCAGCCCAGCTTAACTTCGATTTCAGCCTGGCCTTAATTTCAGCCCAGCTTAACTTTTAATTTCAGCCTGCCCTTAAATTTAGCTTCAGCCTGGCTTAACTTTGATTTCAGCCCAGCATTAAGTTCAGCCCCTCTTAACTTCAGGCTGGCTTAACTTCAGCCTTTTACCCTTGCTTAACCTCAGCCTGGCGTTTAACTTTTTCAGCTGTGCTTAACTTTTCACTTCCACTTCAGCCCAGTTTAACTTTAATTTCGGCTCAGTGTTAAGTTCAGTTCCACTTCAGCTTCAGCTTCAGGCTGGTTTAACTTCAACTTTAACCTTGCTTAACTTCAGCTTCAGCCTGGCATTAACTTTAGCTGTGCTTAACTTTTCACTTCCACTTTCAGCCTGGCTTAACTTTAATTTCAGCCTGGCATTAAGTTTGGTTCCACTTAACTTCAGCTTCAGCCTGGCCTTAAGTTTAACTTCAGCCCATCTTAACTTTTAATTTCAGCCTGGCCTAAACTTCAGCCCATCTTAACTTCAGCTTCAGCCTGGTGTTAACTTCTGCCTGGCTTAATTTCGACTTGGGCTGGGCGTTTGGTTCAGCGCTGCTTGGCTTCGGCCTGGCTTCCCTTTACCCTGGCATTAACCCCGGCCCAGATTAACCCTAGCCCGGATTAACCCCGGCCCGATTAACCCCAGCCCAGCCTAACCTCGGCCCGGATTAATCCCAGCCCGGCCTAACCCCAGCCCGGATTAACCCCAGCCCAGCCTAACCCCGACCCAGATTAACCCTAGCCCGGATTAACCCCAACCCAGCCTAACCTCGGCCCGGATTTACCCCAACCCAGCCTAACCTCGGCCCAGATTAACCCCAGCCCAGCCTAAGCCCGGCCCAGATTAACCCCAGCCCGGATTAACCCCAGCCCAGCCTAACCTCGGCCCGGATTAACCCCGGCCCAGATTAACCCCAGCCCGGATTAATCCCAGCCCAGATTAACCCCAGCCCGGATTAACCCCAGCCCAGCCTAACCTCAGCCCAGATTAACCCCAGCCCAGCCTAACCTCGGCCCAGATTAATCCCAGCCCAGCCTAACCCCAGCCCGGATTAACCCCAGCCCAGCCTAACCCCGACCCAGATTAACCCTAGCCTGGATTAACCCCAGCCCAGCCTAACCTCGGCCCGGATTAACCCCAGCCCAGCCTAACCTCGGCCCAGCCTAACCCCAGCCCAGCCTAACCTCGGCCCGGATTAACCCCAGCCCAGCCTAACCTCGGCCCAGCCTAACCCCAGCCCAGCCTAACCTCGGCCCGGATTAACCCCAGCCCAGCCTAACTCGGCCCGGATTAACCCGAGCCCAGATTAACCCCAGCCCGGATTAACCCCAGCCCAGCCTAACCTCGGCCCGGATTAACCCCAGCCCAGCCTAACCCCAGCCCCGATTAACCCCAGCCCAGCCTAACCTCGGCCCGGATTAACCCCAGCCCAGCCTAACCTCGGCCTGGATTTACCCCAGCCCAGCCTAACCCCAGCCCAGCCTAACCTTGTCCCAGATTAACCCCAGCCCAGCCTAAGCCCGGCCCAGATTAACCCCAGCCCCGATTAACCCCAGCCCAGCCTAACCCCAGTCCGGATTAACCCCAGCCCAGCCTAACCCTGGCCCGGATTAACCCCAGCCCAGCCTAACCCCGGCCCAGATTAACCCCAGCCCAGCCTAACCGCGGCCCAGCCTAAGCCCGGTTTCACTCCAGGCGTGCAGATGTTCGTCTGTAACCGGGAGGCGTTCGGGTTCCTGCCGGTGCCGCTGCGCTCGCACAGCTCCCTGCGGGACGAGGCCGAGAGCTTCCTGCACGTCCAGCTGGAGATCATGGGTGAGCGCGGCGGTGTCACCCCCCGGCCCCCCCCGCGCCCCCCGCGCCCCCGTCCGACCCCCGCGTCCCCCCCCCCCGCAGTGAGGAACCCGCCGGCGGAGCCGTCCCCCACGTCTGGGTGCCCCCCAAGGTCCCCGACAAGATGGGCTTTGACGAGGTGAGCGGGGGGCTTGGGGGGGTGTCGTGTGTGTCTCCCCCCTTTTTTTGGATTTTTGGGGGGGGTTTCTCTGTCTTCAGGGTTTGGGGGCTCCCCCTCGCTTCTGGAGCCCCCTCCCTGTTCAGCCCCTCCCCCATTTTGGAGGGTTGTCCCCCTGCCCCATGTGCTGGATCCGGGGGGGAGGGGGGCGGGTTTCCCTTCTCTGATGAATTTGGGGGTGATGTTCCCCTTCCCCCCCTGGATTTGGGGGGGGATGGCGGGTGTCCCATTCTCTGATGATTTTGGGGTGGTTTTTCCTTTCCCTACTGGATTTTGGGGTGGTTTTTCCCTTCTCTTCTGAATTTTGGGGTTGTTTTTATTTTTCCTCTTCTGTGCTGGATTTTGGTTTTTTTTCCACTTCCCTTCTCAATTTCCGGGCAATTTTCCCTTCTCTGCTGGATTTTGGGATGTTTTTCCCCATCTCTGCTGGATTTTGGGGCAACTTTCCCCTTCCCTGATGGATTTGGGGATTTTTTTTCCCTTACCCTTCTCGATTTTGGGGTATTTTTTCCCTTTCCCTGATGGATTTTGGGGTGGTTTTTCCTTCATTTCTGGATTTTGGGTGTTTTTTTCCTTTCTCTGCTGTATTTTGGCGTATTTTTCCCCTTCCTTTCTGGATTTTGGTTTTTTTTTTCTTTCTCTGCTGGATTTTGGTGTATTTTTCCCCTTCCCTTCCCAACTTTGGGGTGTTTTTCCCATTCCCTTCTGGATTTGGGGGTGATTTATCCCTTCATTTCTGGATTTTGGGGTTTTTTTTCCTTTCTCTGCTGGGTTTTGGCCTATTTTTCCCCTTCCCTTCTCAACTTTGGGGTATTTTTTCCCCCTTCCCTTCTCAATTTTGGGGTATTTTCCCCATTCCCTTCGGGATTTTGGGGTGATTTATCCCTTCATTTCTGGATTTTGGGTTGTTTTGGGGTTTTTTTTTTCCCTTCCTTTATGACTTCTTCCCCCCTTTCCCGGCAGGTTTTCCTCATCAACCTGAAGCGGCGGGTGGAGCGGCGGCAGCGGATGCTGCGGACGCTGCACGAGCAGGAGATCGCCTGCAAGCTGGTGGAGGCGGTGGACGGGAAGTGAGGCCGGGGGGACGCCGGGGGGGTGCGGGGAGGGGCCGGGGGGCGCGCGGAGGGGCCGGCCGCGCCCCGGGCCGGGGCTGCTCCGGTGGGAAGGGTGGCAGGGCGGCGGCTGCGTTGCAGGGCGCTGAGCAGCAGCGAGGTGGAGGCGCTGGGCGTGCGGATGCTGCCCGGGTACAAGGACCCCTACCACGGGCGCCCGCTCACCAAGGGGGAGCTGGGCTGCTTCCTCAGCCACTACCGCGTCTGGCAGGAGGTGAGCGCCGCCGCCGCGCGGGGGGCGATCCCGGGGGGAAGGGGGGGATTAGGGGATTAGGAAGGGGACAAAACCCTCGTCCCGAGGGGAAGGGAGGGGATTAGGAAGAGGACAAGACCCTAATCCCGCGGGGAAGGGAGGGGATTAGGAAGGGGACAAGACCCCAATCCCAAGAGGAAGGGAGGGGATTAGGGGATTAGGAAGGGGACAAGACCCTAATCCCGAGGGGAAGGGAGGGGATTAGGAAGGGGACAAGACCCTAATCCCGAGGGGAAGGGAGGGGATTAGGAAGAGGACAAGACCCTAATCCCGAGGGGAAGGGAGGGGATTAGGAAGGCGACAAGACCCTAATCCCGCGGGGAAGGGAGGGGATTAGGAAGAGGACAAGACCCTAATCCCGAGGGGAAGGGAGGGGATCAGGGGATTAGGAAGGGGACAAGACCCTAATCCCGAGGGGAAGGGGGGGGATTAGGAAGGGGACAAGACCCTAATCCCGCGGGGAAGGGAGGGGATTTGGAAGGGGACAAGACCCCAATCCCGAGGGGAAGGGAGGGGATCAGGGGATTAGGAAGGGGACAAGTCCCTAATCCCGAGGGGAAGGGAGGGGATCAGGGGATTAGGAAGGGGACAAGACCCTAATCCCAAGGAGAAAGGGGGGGATTAGGAAGGGGACAAGACCCTAATCCAGAGGGGAAGGGAGGGGATTAGGGGATTAGGAAGGGGACAAGTCCCTAATCCCGAGGGGAAGGGAGGGGGTCAGGGGATTAGGAAGGGGACAAGACCCTAATCGTGACGGGAGGGAAGGGGACAAGATCCTAATCCCAAGGGAAGGACAGGGCCGAGTCCCTAATCCCGCAGCGGGGCCCCGCATGCCGTCAGGCAGCAGCAGACGTCGTCTCCCCGGGAGAAGCGGCAGAATTCCCGTTTTTTCCCCCCCTAATCCCGGCCTTTCCTGTTGTCCCAGATCGCGGCCAGGGGCCTGGCCAGGTCGGTGGTGTTCGAGGACGACCTGCGCTTCGAGATCTTCTTCAAGCGCCGCCTGATGACGCTGATGCGCGAGCTGGAGGCCGAGGGGCCGCCCTGGGACCTGATGTGAGCCCCCGGCCCGCGCGCCACCGCCCCCCGCACCCCCCGCAGCGCCGCTGACCGGCCCGCGCTGTGTCCCCCCGGCCCCGCAGTTACATCGGGAGGAAGCGGATGCAGGTGGAGCGGCCGGAGAAGGCGGTGCCGCGCGTGCGGAACCTGGTGGAGGCCGATTATTCCTACTGGACGCTGGGCTACGTCCTGTCGCTGCGCGGCGCCCGCAAGCTGCTGGCGGCCCGGCCGCTGGGGAAGATGCTGCCGGTGGACGAGTTCCTGCCCGTCATGTTCGACAAGCACCCGCTGTGAGCCGGGGCGGGCGCTGGGGGCGATGCCGGCGGGGGGGGTGGCGGCGGGGTGCTGCCGGCCTCGCCGCCGTGAGGATTCCGCTCGGAGACGGAGCCGCAGCGCTCGGGAGGGGTTTCTGTGGCTCCGTTTCCAGTTGGAGCCAGAGCGTCGTCCCGCGGGAGCCGGTTCTCTCATCCCTGCGGGTGCATTTCCCCTCGGAGCTGGATCCTCGTCCCTCGGGAGATGTTCCTTCGGATCCGGTTCCCCGTCCCTCTGGATCCGTTTCTGTGGAGCCATTTCCCTCGGAGCCGGTTCCCCTGTCCCTCTGGATCCGTTTCTGTGGAGCCATTTCCCCTCGGAGCCGGTTCCCCGTCCCTCTGGATCCGTTTCTGTGGATCCATCTCCCCTCGGAGCCGGTTCCCTGTCCCTCTGGATCCGTTTCTGTGGATCCATCTCCCCTCGGAGCCGGTTCCCTGTCCCTCTGGATCCGTTTCTGTGGATCCGTTTCCCTCGGAGCTGGTTCCCTGTCCCCCTGGCCGGTTCCCTGTCCCCCTCAGTGCCGGCTCCTTGTCCCTTCGGATCCAGTTCTCATCCCTGTGGATCCATTTCCCCTCGGAGCTGGTTCCCCGTCCCTCTGGATCCATTTCTGTGGATCCATTCCCCTTGGAGCCGGTTCCCTGTCCCTCTGGATCCGTGTCTGTGGATCCATTTCCCCCCGGAGCCGGTTCCCTGTCCCTCTGGATCCGTTTCTGTGGATCCGTTCCCCTCAGAGCCGGTTCCCCGTCCCTCTGGATCCGTTTCTGTGGATCCCTTCCCCTCGGAGCCGGTTCCCCATCCCTCTGGATCCATTTCTGTGGATCCGTTCCCCTCGGAGCCAGTTCCCCGTCCCTCTGGATCCGTTTCTGTGGATCCCTTCCCCTCGGAGCCGGTTCCCTGTCCCCCTGGCCGGTTCCCTGTCCCCCTCAGTGCCGGCTCCTTGTCCCTTCGGATCCAGTTCTCATCCCTGTGGATCCATTCCCCTTGGAGCCGGTTCCCTGTCCCTCTGGATCCGTTTCTCTTGGATCCATTTCTTCGGATCCATTCTCCCTCAAAGCCGGTTTCTTATCCCTCAGGAGCCGGTTCTCTCATCGCTGTGGATGCATTTCCCTTTGGAGCCGGTTCCTTGTCCCCCTGGAGATGTTCTTCATTCCTTTGCATCCCGTTCTCATCCCTTGGGAGCCCATTTCCCAGTCCTCTCGCAGATGGTTCCCCTCGGAGCCGGTTCCCTGTCCCTCTGGATCCGTGTCTGTGGATCCATTTCCCCTCGGAGCCATTTCTCTCTTCCCTGTGGACACATTTCCCTTCGGAGCCAGTTCCCTGTCCCCTGGCAGATGGATTTTTCCTGTCCCTTTGGCTCCGTTTCCCCTCAAAGCCGGTTCCTCATCCCTCAGGAGCCGGTTCTCTCATCCCTGTGGATGCATTTCCCCTCAGAGCCGGTTCCCCGTCCCTCTGGATCAGTTTCTGTGGATCCATTTCCCTCGGAGCCGGTTCCCCGTCCCTCTGGATCCGTTTCTGTGGATCCATTTCCCTTGGAGCCGGTTCCTCAGGAGCCGTTTCTCTCATCCCCATGGACGCGTTTCCCTCTGGAGATGTTCCTTGTCCCTTCGGATCCAGTTCTCATCCCTCAGGAGCCGTTTCTCTTGGCCCCATGGATGCGTTTCCCTTTGGGTCCAGATCCTCAGCCCTCTGGATCTGTTTCTTTGGCTGCATTTCCCCTGGGAGCCGGTTTCCTTATCCCTTGGGCTCTGCTTCCCTCAGCACCATCCCATCCCCTCTCCATCGCATCCCGTCCCCGTCCTGTCCTGTCCCATCCCATCCCCTCTCCATCCCATCCCATCCCGTCCTGTCCCATCCCATCCCCCTCCCCATCCCATCCCCAATCCCAATCCCATCCCATCCCCTCGCGCTCCATCCCAATCCTAATCCCCATCCCCAATCCCACCGCACCCCACCCCATCCCATCCCCATCCTCTCCCCACCCCATCCCATCGCGCTCCATCCCAATCCCCATCCCATCCCCAATCCCATTCCCATCCCATCCCATCCCGTCCCCGGGCGCCGCGCCCTCGCTCCCCACGCCCCCGGTTTTTTTTTTGGCCGGCGATTCCCCCCACCCCCCACCCCCCGGCGTTCCGGCAGGAAAAGCATTTTTTTTTTCCCCGGGATTTTTCCCGCCTCGCTCACCGCCCCCTCCCCCGGCAGCGCCGAGTACTCCCGGCACTTCTCCCCGCGGGACCTGCGGGCGTTCTCGGCGGAGCCGCTGCTGGTGTTCCCCACGCACTACACGGGCGACGCCGGCTACGTCAGCGACACCGAGGCCTCGGTGCCCTGGGACGGCGACACCAGTGCCACCAGTGCCGCCAGTGCCACCAGCGACGCCAGCGACACCAGCGACGCCAGCGACACCAGTGACACCAGTGACAGCGGTAACACCAGTGCCACCAGTGCCACCAGCGACGCCAGTGCCAGCGGTGACACCAGTGCCACCAGTGACGCCAGCGACACCAGCGACGCCAGCGACAGCGGTGACACCAGTGCCACCAGTGACAGCGGTGACACCAGTGCCACCAGTAGCACCAGTGCTGCCCATGACAGCAGCGACGTCAGTGCCACCCGTGCCGCCGGTGACACCAGCGGTGCCCACGACACCAGTGCCACCAGTGCCGCCAGCGCCACCCGCGCCGCCCGCGCGCTGTCCCCGAAGGCACAGGAGCAGCAGCGGGGGGCGCAGGACGCCGCCGTGGCGCGGGACGAGCTGTGAGGGGGGGGAGGGGGGGTGGGGAAATGGTAAAATTCTATTTTTATTTTTATTTTTAATTTTTTTTTTTTTTTTTTTTGGCTGGTTTGGGACCGGGGGGACAGGGGCGACGACCATCTTGGGGGTGGGGGGGGGGGGGGCCAGGAGAACTGGTCGATGGCGCCGTGTCCCTGTCCCCCCCCCCAAATGTGTGTGTGTCCCCACGGGGGGGGGAACTGAGGCGGGGACCCTGCTGGCCCCACCCCCCAGGATTTGTCCCCACGAGGGACTCGTGACACCCCCCCCCAACCCCCCCCACGAGGGGAAGGGGCACAGCCAGGACACCATGGGGGGGAGGGGTGTGTGTGAGTCCTCGTGAGGGGGTCCTTGTGCAAGGGGAGTTGTTGTGCAAGGAGGGGTCATCCTCGTGCAAGGAGGTGCCCCCTCGTGCGAGGGAGGGGTGCTCGTGTGAGGCAGGGGTGTCCCCTTGCGTGGAGGTGGGGGATCCTCGTGCGAGAGAGAGAGAGAGGAGGGTCTCCCCTTGTGGGGGGGGGGGGGGAGACCCTTGTGTGAGGACGTGTCCCCTCGTGCAAGGGAGGGGGTCCTTGTGTGAAGGGGGGGGGGGGGGGGAATCTCCTTATGTGAGGGAGGTGGGGGGGGGGTCCTTGCACGGGGTGGGGGTGGGGGGATGCCTTGTGCGAGGGAAGCAGGCCCTCGTGCGACGAGGTGTCTCCTCGTGTGAGGCAGGGGAGTCCCTCGTTCTGGGGGGGGGGGGGGGGGCGGGGGCGCGTCGTCTCAGGGGAGGTGGTGGCTGGTCCGGGGGGGGGGCGGGGGGGCGTCCCCTCGCACGAGGGATGGGATCCTCGCGTGGGGCCAGGTTCCTCATCTGAAGGATGGATTCCTCGTGCGAGGGGCGGGTTCCTCGTGCGAAGGGCAGGATCCTCGTGCGAGGAACAGGATCCTTGTCCGAGGAATGGATTCCTCGTGCGAGGGATGGGATCCTCAGCGAGGGATGGGATCCTCAGCGAGGGACGGGATCCTCAGCGAGGGACGGGATCCTCAGCGAGGCAGCCGCGGCGCTCACAGCTCGTCGTGCGGCTCCTCGTGCTCGTCGTGCGGGGGGGGCGCGCGGCAGGCGGCGGGGGTCACCAGCTCCAGGCGGTACTCGCAGCGGCTGGGCTCGCTGGCGCCCGTCAGCGCCGTCTCCGTCCCGCACGTCAGCGTCACCTGCGGGCGTGCGGGGGGGGTCGGTGAGGGGGGGCCGCACCCCACGGGGGGGCGTGGACACGCGGGGGGGGGGGGGGGCTGACCGTGGTGGCGCGGCTGGGGCCCTGCCAGCAGCCGGTGCCGTGCTCGTACTTCATGGCGGCGAAGCGATCGTGCTCGGGGCCGGCCCACGCGCCCCACGTCCTGCGGGGGGGGGAACACGCGTGGGGTCACGTGGGAGGGGTCCGTGGGTGCCCCCCCCCCCCCGCACCCCCCACCCCCTCACCCCAGGTTGGTCTCGGCGCCGCCGTGTTTGGGTTTCTGGGAGACGCGGTGGAAGGGGCACAGGCGGTAGATGTACCTGGGGGGAGGGGCAGTCACGGGGGGGCACGGACACGGGGGCGGAGCCTAGCTGCCCCCCGGTGCCCCCGCCCCTCCCCCAGCCCCCGTACCCCCCCAAAGCCCTCCGTTCCCCTCACTCTGCCCCCTCCCCCGCCCCCCTGTTGCCCCCCCGTCTCAATCACGACCCCGCAACCCCCCAGACCCCTCCCCCTCCAACAACCCCTCCAGCCCCATGGCTGCCCCCCCCCCCCCCACAACCCACGACCCCCTCAGTGCCCCCCCCACCACCCCCCACTGCCTCCCTCATGACCCCCCCCAGCCCGCTCTTAGCCCCGCCCACCCCCACTCACGACCCCCTCAGGCACCCCCCCCCCCCCACTCACCCCTCCCCCCGGACCCCCCCCAGCCCCCCCGCACTGCCGCCCCCCGGCCCCCCCTCACTCGCTGGTGCCCAGCTCGTAGCACTGGCTGTACAGGTAGGAGAACTCCCCCTCCGGCCCGAAATCCAGCGCCAGCTCCTGCTCCAGCGCCCTGCCGGGACGGGGGGGGTCACGGGGGTCCCCGCACTCCCCTCCCAACCCCCCCCCAACCCCCCACACCCCCCAAAACCCCTCAGCCCAGGGGGCACGCGGTGTTCAGGGTGCCCCCACCCCCCCCCCCCCGAGGGTTTTTGGCCCCCCCCCCTGCACGGGGAAGGGGCAGGGGGGGTGAGGGTGCCCCCCCACCCCACAGGGGGTCTGGGGGAGGGTCGCAGCCCCCGCCCCCCCCCAACCTGATGTTCTCCTCCGTGTCCTTCAGCGCCCGCTCGGCCTCCGCCAGCTCCTCGCGCGCCCGCTGCGCGGCTGGGGGGCAGGCGGTGAGCGGGGGCACCGGGGGGGCACGGGGGCCGGACCACCCCCCAGCCCCCCCCAAACCCCCAGGCCCCCCCCATACCATCGATCAGGGCCTGCGTGGCGGCGTCGAAGGGGGGCGGCGGGGGGTGTCCTCGGGCGCCTTCTCCTCGGGGGGGGCACCTGGGGGGGTGGGGGGTGTCAGGAGGGGGATCCCAAAACGCTCCCTCCCAGAGCGGGGGAGGGGGTGGGGAGGCCCCCTTTGCACCCACCGCCCCCTCCCTCCCCCCCAAACCTTCAGCTCCTCCTCGGGGCCTTCGCCCTCCTCCTCCTCCTCGTCCTCCTCCGCGGCCCCGGGCTCTTCCTCCTCCTCCTCCTCCTCCTCCTCCTCGGGGGGCGCGTCTCCTCCAGGGGGGCTCGGGGGGGGGCGGGGAGGGGTCCGCTTGGCCCTGGGGGGGGGGGGCGGGGTGGTCAGCGTGCCCCCTGGCCTCAGTTTCCCCCAAAACTGACGGATGGGGCACGCAGGGGGGCAGATGCTTCCTGCCGCCCCCCCCCCCCAGACCCGGGCCCCCCTAAAAGCTCGGGACCCCCCCCGGGACCCCCGGACCCACCGGGGCGCGGTACCGCTCCTTGACGGCGTCCCACAGGCGCTCGCGGAAAGCGGCGGCGTCCACGGGGCCCGAATCCCCCAGCAACGCCTGTGGGGGGAGGGAGGCACGAGTGGGGGGGGTCACCTGGGCCCCCCCCCAGGGTTTGGGGGGGGTCCTGGAGTGGGGGGGGGGGCAGGGGGTCCCACCTGGGCCTCATCCTCCGACACGGCGCCGTCGCCGTCGGGGTCCAGCTCGGGGTGGGCGCGCAGCTCGGCCGCCGTCACCCTGCGGGGGAGGGGGGGGGGGCGTGGGGTGAGGTGGGGGGGTCGTGGGTGCCCCCCCCCACCCCCAAAACGCCCCGCTCACCGCCCGTCCCCGTCGGCGTCCAGCTGGGCGAAGGCCTCGGCCGCCCGCGCCCCGTCCTGCGCTGCCGCCGCCGCCGCGCGCTGCTCTGCGGGGGGGGGGGCGGCTGCGGACCCTCCCGCGGGGCCCCCCACGCGTGGGACCCCAGTGCCCCCCCGGGACCCCAGTGGCTGGGATCTCCTCCCCCACCCCCCCTTCCCAAAGGGCCCCAGGTGCCCTCCCCCTCCCCTCCCCACCCACTCGTGGGACCTGTGCCCCCCCCCCACGCGTCCCAGTGCCCCCCACCCGTGGGACCCGAGTGTGCCCCCTCCCACGGGGACCCCAGTGCCCCTCACCCCCCCACCTCTGGGACCCATGTTCCCACCCCCGTGGGTGCCCCCCCCCCCCCCATAGGTGACCCCACCCGTGGGACTCATCCCCCCTCCCCGTCCCCTCGTGGGTGGCTCCCCCCCGTGTCCCCGCCCCCCCCGCGGGCGACCCCACCCGTGGCACCCGGGTTCCTCCCCCCTCCCACCCGTGTCCGCGCCCCCCGCGCCCCCCGCGCCCCCGTGGCCGCACCCCGCCAGCGCCGCTCATGCTCGTCCCGCGCCGCGCGCTCGGGCCCCTCGGCCGCCTCCCGCGCCGCCCGCAGCTCCCCCAGCCGCTGCTCCAGCCCCCGCCGCGCCTCCCGCAGCCCCCCAGCCGCTCCTGGGGGCGGCGCCGTGGGACCCCCCAAAGAGCCCCACGGCGCCCCCCCAACGGGAGCCCTGCGTGCCCCGTGGGACCCCCTGTGCCCCCCCCCAGGACCCCCAACAGCCCCCCCCAAACTCCCCAGGCACCCTGCCCCCCCTCCCCCACGGGACCCCCCAGGACCCCCGTGTGCCCCTCGGTCCCGCCCCACACCCCCTTGGCCCCCCACACCACCACAGGACCCCCCCCGTGTGCCCCTTGGGCCCCCCCTCACCCCCTTGAGCCCCCCACACCCCCACAGGACCCCCCCCGTGTGCCCCTTGGGCCCCCCTCACCCCCTTGAGCCCCCCACACCCCCACAGGACCCCCCCGTGTGCCCCTTGGGCCCCCCCACACCCCTCAGGACCCCTACCCATGCCGCCCCCCAATGGAACCGCCCCAAGACCCCCCGTGTGCCCTCCCCCACCCCCATGGGACCCCCCAGGAGCCCCTTGTATGTCCAACGGGACCCCCGCCCCCCATGGCACACCCCGTGAGCCCCTTGGGCCCCCCGCCCCCCGGGACCCCCCGCCCCCACCTGTTTGTGGGCGCGCGCGGCCGCCGCGTCGCGGGCCAGGCGCTGCCGCAGGGCGCAGCCCTCGCGCGCCACCTCCGCCCGCCGCTGCCGCGCCTCGCGCTCGCGCCGGCCCAGCTCCCTGGGGGCGGCGGGGGGGCACGGGGTGGGTGGGGGGTGGGACGCCCCCGGCCCCCCCGGCCCCCCAAGCCCCCCGCCCCCCACCTGCAGGTGTTCTCGCAGGCCGTCCCGCTGGCGTACTCGTCGGTGCCGTCGCAGCAGTCTGGGGGGTGCGAGGGGGGGGGCGTTTGGCACCCTGGGGACCTCCCCGGGACCCCCCCCACGCCCTGGGACCCCCACAACCCCCCCCCCCCCCAGGGCCCTTCCTGCCCCCTACTCCCGCCCCCACCCCCGAGAGCTTTGGGGGGGAGTCAGTTCTCCTCCAGGGGCACCTTGACCCCCCAGGGACCCCCCCAACCTTCTGGGACCCCACCCATCCCCTGGGACCCCCCACACCCCCGGGACCCTCCCCCTCCCCTGGGACCCCCACCCTCTGGGACCCCCTGAAACCCCCAGGGACCCCTCCACACCCCCCAGGGCCCTTCCTGTCCCCCCATCCGAGAGGTTTGGGGGGCCCCCAGTTCCCCTCCAGACCCCCCCTGAGCCCCCAAGGGGCACCCTGACACCCCCAAACCCCCCATGACCCCCCAGGAGCACCCTGACCCCCCAAGGCCCCCCCGGGCGCCCCCCACCCCAGACGCCGTCGTTGACGCGTGCCGCGGGGACGCTGCGGGGCAGCCCCCTGGCCCCTCAGGGGCACCCTGACCCCCGCAAGCCCCCATTACCCCCCAAACCCCCCGGGCCCCCCAAACCCCCTCCGGGGCCCCCCCGCACCGCAGACGCCGTCGTTGACGTGTGCCGCGGGACGCTGCGCGGGCGGAAGCCGGCGTTGACGCACGGGTGGAAGCGGCCGTTGGGGCAGGCGGCGGTGCCTGGGGGGGGGGTTGGGGGCACGGTGAGGCGCGGGGGGGGCCCGGGGGTCCCGGCGGTGGTGGGGGGGTCGGGGGGACTCGGGGGGCGCACCCGGCTCGTCGGAGCCGTCGCGGCAGTCGCAGTAGTCGTCGTTGACCCAGGCGAAGGCGATGGTGGCCGAGCCGTCCAGGCAGGCGAAGGGCTGCCCCGGCGCGTAGAAGTGCAGGTCTGGGGGGGGCGGGGGGGGGGTTTGGGGGGAGGGGTCCTGCCCCCCCCGTGCCCCCCAGGCTCCCCCGCGCCCCCCACTCACTGGACAGGGCGACGCCGCGGGGCCGCGTCAGCTCCAGGGCTCCCGGCGCCGCCGGCAGCGGCAGCAGCAGCAGCAGCAGCAGCATGGCGGGGGGCTGCGGGGGGCCAGCGCCTATGGCTCCCCTGTCGAGGCTCGCAGACCCCCGACCCCCCGACCCCCCCAGCACCCCCTATCACCCCCAGGAACCCCCAAAGCCCCCCCAGGACCCCCTATTGCCCCCCCCAGGACCCCCTATCGCCCCCCCCGGGACCCCCTATCCCCCCCAGCATCCCCTATAGCCCCCCAGGACCCCTATCTCCCCCAGGACCCCCTATTGCCCCCCCTAGGACCCCCTATCGCCCCCCCAGCACCCCCTATCGCCCCCCCTAGGACCCCCTATTGCCCCCCCCAGGACCCCCTATCGCCCCCCCAGGACCCCCTATCGCCCCCCCCAGCACCCCTTATCCCCCCAGCACCCCCTATCCCCCCCCAGCACCCCCTATCGCCCCCCAGCACCCCCTATCCCCCCCAGCACCCCTTATCCCCCCAGCACCCCCTATCGCCCCCAGCACCCCCTATAGCCCCCCAGGACCCCCTATCCCCCCCCAACACCCCCTATCGCCCCCCCGTACGTCCCACATGCGTCTATACCCCCCATAGACACCCCTGCAGCCCCAGCCCCCCCAGCCCCTACACGCCCCTCCAGTTTCCTACGGGCCCCCCAGGCCCCTCTGTACCCCCCACCCTCCCCTATAGACCCCCAGGTCCCCTATAGGTCCCCACAGACCCCCCCAGGTCCCTCTGTGCCCCCGCCCCCTATATGCACCCCCAGGACCCCCTACGCACCCCCCATGTCCCTCCAGACCCCCCCAAAGCCCCCTTCCAGACCCCCCAAAATCCCCAACAGCCCCCCCCGCCCCCCTATAGACCCCCAGGACCCCTAGAGCCCCCCAGGACCCCCAGACTCCCCCAAAACCCCCTTTGCACCCCCCAACGCCCCCCATGGCCCCCCTCGCCCCCCATAGACCCCCAGGACCCCCTAGAGCCCCCCCATGTCCCTCCAGACCCCCCAAAGCCCCCTTTAGACCCCCCAACACCCCCATAGCCCCCCCCGCCCCCCATAGACCCCCAGGACCCCCCGGAGCCCCCCGGAGCCCCCCAACATCCCCTTTAGCCCCCCCCCCCCGAGGCCCCTCCGGTACCGCGGAGCCGTGCGCGCGCGGCCGGGTCGAGGTGCACAGGGTGGAAGCGGAAGTCGGGGGCGGGACTTCCGGTCGCTGCCGCCATCTTGAGTGTGGCTCCCCCCTTCCCCTTCCACCGGGCGCCGCCATCTTGGGCGCGGCGGAGGCGGCGCAGCCAATGGGAGCCCGAGCGTCCGGTTGCCATAGCGACGGTGGGTGGGGCGGGGCGAGAGGCGGTGAGCTGGGGGCGGCAGGCACGTGCGAGAGGGGGCCGGGGGGGGGGAGTGCGCGGTTTGGGGGTCCCGGGGGGGGAAGGGGGGGAGGAGCCCCCTCTCTGACCCCCCTCCCTCTCCACACCCCCCCCAAGGGAGGGGCGGCGGCGCGGGACCCTCCCCCACCATGGCGGCACCGCGGGGGCCGGGCCGCGAGACAGGTACGGGGGGGGGGGGCGGGGGGAGGGGCGGTGTTGGGGGAGGGGCGGGGGGGAGGGGCGGTGTTGGGGGAGGGGCAGGGGGGAGGGGCGGTGTTGGGGGAGGGGCAGGGGGGAGGGGCGGTGTTGGGGGAGGGGCAGGGGAGAGAGGGGGGCGTTGGGGGGAGGGGCAGGGGGGAGAGGGGCGCGTTGGGGGAGGGGCGCTGACCCCTTGCCCGCTCCCCTCCCCCACCCAGCGCCCAGGGCCCAGCAACGGCGGCTGCAGCCGGACCCGGCGGTGAGGGGGAGGGTGGGGGGACCCTGTGACCGCGCCATGACCCCCCGTGACCCTGCCGTGACCCCTGTGACCCCTGTGTGACCCCGTGATCCCTCCACGACTCTGTTCCCGTATGACCCCTGTGACCCCACCCCTGCGTGACCCCCGTGACCCCATGGCCCCTCCATGCTCCCATGACCCCATAGTGCCCCCACCCCCCAAGGTGACCCCCATGACCCCTCAGTGACCCCATGACCTCCAGTGACCCCATGACCTCCTGTGACCCCATGACCTTCCCATGACCCCACGCCCCAGTGCTCCCCAGCCCTTCTCCCTCCCGTGACCCCTCCCCCGTGCCCTGGCGACCCCTGACCTCCCATATTACCCCATGACCCTTGACCCCCTGACCCTGTGACCCCTCCATGACCCCTGACCCCTGACCCCAGAGCGTGGCGCTGGCCCAGCTGCGGCTCCGGGGGGAGGAGGCCCAGCTGCTGGCCGGGCTGTACGGGCGCCTGGGGGCCCACCTGCGGGTAGGGGGGGCGGGTCACCGGTGGGGGGGTCCCACGGGTGGGGGGCATGGGTGGGGGAGTCCCACGGGTGGGGAGGGGGTCACGGATGGGGTGGTCACGGGGGGGGGTCACAGATTGGGGGGAGTCCCACGGGTGGGAGGGTGGTCCCAAGGATGGGGGGGGTCCCACGGGTGGGAGGGGGGTCCCAAGGATGGGGGGTCACGGATGGGGGTGTCCCACGGGTGGGAGGGGGGTCCCAAGGATGGGGGGGTCACGGATGGGGGGGTGTCCCACGGGTGGGAGGGGGATCCCAAGGATGGGGGGGGGGTCACGGGTGGGGATCATGGGTGAGGCGGTCCCACGGGTGGGGGTCCCACGGCCGCCGCTATCCTGAGTGGGGGGGATCCTATGACCCCCGCGTGCAGCAGTGTCCCAGGTGGGTGTCCCACATGTGGGGGGGGTCCCACGGATGGGGGGGTCCCCAGGCGGGGGCGTCCCGTGGGTCCCACGGGTGTCGGAGTCCTCGGGTGGGCTCCCGCGGGTCTCACACGCGAGGGTCCCGCCTGCGGCGGTGTCGCGAGTGGGGTCCCACGGGTGACAGCGTCCCCACCCGGGGGTCCCCCGGGGGGGGGGTGTCCCGGGTGGGTGCCCACGCGCGGAGTGTCCCGCAGGAGGAGGCGGGGGCGGCGCGGGGCCGCCTGGCGCTGCTGGAGGCGGAGCTGGGCCGGCGGCGGCGGCGGCTGCGGGAGCTGCGGGGGAGAGCGGGGGGCGCGGGGGGCGCGGGGCCGCCCGCGGGCGCGGGTACGCGGGGGGGGGGGGGCGGGGGGGAGGAGGGAGGGGGGCGTGGGGACGGCTGGGCCCCCGCGGGACCGGGGGGCTGTGCGGGGGCGGGGCGGGACCCCGTGGGGCAGCGTGGCGGGGGGGGGGCTGGTCTCCGTGGGGCAGGGGTGGGATCCCGTGGGGTGGGTGGGGGTCCGTGGGGTGGGCTGGGGGAGATGCACGGGTCTCCGTGGGGCAGGGGTGGGTCCCGTGGGGTGGGTGGGGGTCCGTGGGGTGGGCTGGGGGAGATGCCGGGTCTCCGTGGGGCAGGGGTGGGTCCCGTGGGGTGGGTGGGGGTCCGTGGGGTGGGCTGGGGGAGATGCCGGGTCTCCGTGGGGCAGGGTGGGACCGCGTGGGGTGGGTGGGTCCCGTGGGGCAGGGTGGGTCCCGTGGGGTGGGTGGGGGTCCGTGGGGTGGGCTGGGGGAGATGCCAGGTCTCCGTGGGGCAGGGTGGGACCGCGTGGGGTGGGTGGGTCCCGTGGGGCAGGGTGGGTCCCGTGGGTCTGAGTGGGTCCCGTGGGGCAGCGTGGGGGGAGGGGCCGGTCTCCGTGGGGCAGGGCGGGTGTCCGTGGGGCAGCATGGGACCCCGTGGGGCTGAGTGGGTTCCCGTGGGGCAGACGGGGTCCCCGCGCCCCCAGCCCCCGTGGGGGCCCCGCGGCAGGTGGGGGCTCGGCCGCGGCCGCGGGAGGAACCGGACCCGGAGCCGCGGGGCTCGGTAAGGGGGGGGGCGGGGGGGACATGTGGGGCGTGGGGGTCCACTTGTGGGCCCCAACCGCTCCCCCCCCGCCCCCAGCCCGCCCCCCCGCGGGTCCCCGCCGGCGGAGGAGGGAACCGGAGGAGGCGCCCCCCACGCCCCCACGCGAGGCCCCCCCGCGCCCCCCCGCCCCCTCCCCGCCCCGTGTCCCACCCCACGCGTGTCCCGCAGCGGGCGGCCCGCGCGGCCGTGGGGCAGGCACTGGCGGCGCTGGCCCGCGGGAACGCGCGCGCCGTGGGGCGGCTGCGGGAGGAGGCGGCGGCGCTGCGGGACCGGCTGCGGCGGCTGCGGGGCGGCGGGGAGCGGCGCGAGGGGTCAGTGCGGGCCGGGGGGCGTGGGGAGGGGCGGGGGTCCCCGTGGGGTGCTGACCGCAGGGGCAGGGCGCGGCGGGGGGGCGTCCGTGGGTCCGTGGGTCCCGTGGGTCCTGCGGGTCCGTGACAGCGGGGGGTCCGTGGGTCCCGTGGGTCCGTCATGGTGGGGGGCAGGGGCAGGGTGTGGGTCCCGCGGGTCCGTGCGTGTCTGTGGGTCCGTGGATCCCTGACGGTGCTGGGTCCGTGGGTCCCGTGGGTCCCTCACGGTTGGGGGAGGGGCAGGGTGTGGGTCCCGCGGGCCCGTGGGTCCCTGATAGCGGGGAGTGGGTGGGTCCGTGGGTCCCGTGGGTGCTGACAGCGGGGGTCCGTGGGTCCCGTGGGTCCGTGGCTGAGGGCGGGGGTGGGTTGGTTCCGTGGGTCCCTCATGGTGGGGGGAGGGGCAGGGTGTGGGTCCCGCGGGTCCCTGTGGGTCCGTGGGTCCGTGGCTGACGCGGGGGGGGGGGGGGGGGGTCGGGTCCCCGCGGGCGCAGGAGCTGCGGGGCCGCCTGGGCCGGGAGCGGGGGCTGCGCGCGGGGGCGCGCCGGGACCTGGCGGCGGTGCGGGGGGCTGCGCGCTGCCGCCACCGCCCTGCACCAGCTGGGGGCGCGCCTGCGCCTGGTGAGCGGGGGGCGGGGGTCCCCGTGGGGCGGGGGGCGTGGGTCCCCGTGGGGCGGGGGGCGTGGGGCAGGGGGGCGTGGGTCCCCGTGGGGCGGGGTCTGTGGGTCCCCGTGGGGCGGGGGGCATGGGGCAGGGGGCGTGGGTCCCCGTGGGACGGGGTCTGTGGGTCCCCGTGGGGCAGGGGCTGTGGGTCCCTGTGGGGCGGGGTCTGTGGGTCCCCGTGGGGCGGGGTCCGTGGGGCGGGGTCTGTGGGTCCCCGTGGGGCGGGGGTCATGGGGCAGGGGGCGTGGGTCCCCTTGGGGCGGGGTCTGTGGGTCCCCGTGGGGCGGGGGGCGGGGGTCCCCGGGGGGCGGGGTCTGTGGGTCCCCGTGGGGCGGGGTCCGTGGGGCGGGGGGCGTGGGTCCCCGTGGGGCGGGGTCTGTGGGTCCCCGTGGGGCGGGGGGCATGGGGCAGGGGGCGTGGGTCCCCGTGGGGCGGGGTCTGTGGGTCCCCGTGGGGCAGGGGGCGTGGGTCCCCGTGGGGCGGGGTCTGTGGGTCCCCGTGGGGCGGGGGGCATGGGGCAGGGGGGCGTGGGTCCCCGTGGGACGGGGTCTGTGGGTCCCCGTGGGGCAGGGGCTGTGGGTCCCCTTGGGGCGGGGTCTGTGGGTCCCCGTGGGGCGGGGGCGGGGGTCCCCGGGGGCGGAGTCTGTGGGTCCCCGCGGGGCGGGGTCCGTGGGGCGGGGGCGTGGGTCCCCGTGGGGCGGGGTCTGTGGGTCCCCGTGGGGCGGGGTCCGTGGGGCAGGTGCGGCCATGTCCCCCCCCGCAGGAGGACGCGGAGGGGCCCCCCGCCGCCCCCCGCGGCGCTGCCGCAGCTGCTGGCGCAGACCCGGGCCGGGCTGGCGGCCCTGCAGGGGGCGCTGCGGGCCCCCCCCGCGCCTCGCGCCCGCCCCACAGCGCCCCACGGCAGGTGGGGGGGCCTGACCCCGGCGGGGGGGCGGGGGGGTTTGGGCCGGGTCGGGGGGCTGGGGGAGTTGGGGGGCCGGGTTGGGGCGTGGGGGGAGTTGGGGGGGCTGAGGAAGGGGGGGGGTGGCGGGGCCCTGACTCCGTCTGGGGGGTGGGGGCGGGAGTTGGGGGGCTGGGGGGAGTTGGGGGGTGGGGTGGGGGAGGTTGGGGGGCGCTGGGGGGCCCTGACCCGTTTCGGGGTGCCCCCCTCCCCCCACAGCAGCTGCCGGCCGTGCTGCCGCGGGGGCCTGAGAGCGAGAGCCCCACGGCTGCGCCCCACAGCTCTGACGGTGAGGGGGGGCCGGGGTGGCTATGGCGGGTCTGGGGGCCGTGGGGCAGGTGTGGGGCAGTGTGGGGCGGGTGTGGGGCGGTGTGGGGCAGATGCGGGGCAGATGCGGGGCGGTGTGGGGCGGTGTGGGGCGGTGCGGGGCAGATGCGGGGTGGTGTGGGGTGGTGTGGGGCAGATGCGGGGCAGATGCGGGGCGGTGTGGGGCGGTGGGGGCAGATGCGGGGCGGTGTGGGGTGGTGTGGGGCAGATGCGGGGCAGATGCGGGGCGGTGTGGGGCGGTGCGGGGCAGATGCGGGGCGGGGTGTGGGGTGGTGTGGGGCGGTGCGGGGCAGATGCGGGGTGGTGTGGGGCGGTGCGGGGCAGATGCGGGGCGGTGTGGGGCAGGTGTGGGGCGGTGTGGGGCAGATGCAGGGCGGTGTGGGGCGGTGCGGGGCGGTGCGGGGCAGATGCGGGGCGGTGTGGGGCAGGTGTGGGGCGGTGTGGGGCAGATGCAGGGCGGTGTGGGGCGGTGCGGGGCAGATGCGGGGCGGTGTGGGGCAGATGCGGGGCGGTGTGGGGCGGTGTGGGGAGGTGCAGGGAGGTGTGGGGCGGTGCAGGGCAGATGCGGGGCGGTGTGGGGCAGATGCGGGGCGGTGTGGGGCGGTGCGGGGCGGTGTGGGGCAGATGCGGGGCGGTGTGGGGCAGGTGTGGGTCTGACCGCGGGTCCCCGCAGAGGAAGGCGCCGCCCCCCCGTCTCGCGCCGCCATCAAGCGCCAATCGCGGCTGCTGCTGGAGGGGCGCCGGGGGGCGGGGGGCGCGGGGGCCGCCCACGTGACCCCCCCGCCCCCCGTGCCCCCCGGTTCCCCCCCCAGCGCCCCCCCCAGCGCCTCATTAAAGCCTCCCCTCCCCCCTCGCCTCCGCCTGCTCTCTGGGGGTCGCGCGTGGGGGGGTGGGGAGGGGGGCCGTCCCTCCCCCCCATCCCATAAACACCCCGCCCCCCCGCCCCTCCCCCCCCCGCCCCCCGCCCCTTATCTCCCCCCGCAGCCCCGCGGGGCCGGCGCGGAGCCAGGGCCCCGCCCGGGGGGGGGGGGAGGGGCGGGCCGGGCGTTATCGGGGTGCGGGAGGGGGGAGGGGCATCGGCACCCCGCGCGGCGCGCGCCCACCCGCCATGCGCGGCCCCGCGGCGCTGCTGGCGCTGGGGGGGTCCTGGCCTGCGCGTGGGGGTGGGGGGACGCGGACACGACCCCTCCCCCACTCGAGGACTTCGAGGTGGAAGGTACGGGGGGGGGGGCGCGCTCGGGCGGGGGGCGGGGGGGGGCGCGTGGCGGCGGTGACGTCGGTGCTGTGGGGTGGGGGGAGGGGCGGGGGGGAACTGGGGGGGCCCGGGGTTTCGGGCAAAGCGCTTGTGCAAAAGCCTCGTGCAAAGCGGGCACCCCCCCCGTGCAACCCCCGTGTGACAGCTCCCTCGTGCAAACCCCCGTGCAAACCCCCGTGCAAATCCCCTCGTGCACCCCCCGTGTAAACCCCCTCGTGCAAACCCCTTGTGCAACCCCCCTGCAACATCCTCCTCGTGCAAACTTTCTTCCCCGCGCAAACCCCTCGTGCAAATCCCGTGCGAAACCATTGTGCAACACCCCCACGCACCATTTGCCTCGTGCGAGCCCCTTGTGCAAACCCTGTGACCCTACGCAACATCCCCCCATCCCCCATGCGAAGCCCTCGTGCGACATCGCCTTTGTGCAAAAACCCCTCGTGCAAACCCCTTGTGCGAGCGCCTGCTGCACAACATCCGCCTCGTACAAAAACCTTCTGCAAATCCCCTCGTGCAAACCCCGTGTGAACCCTTGTGCAAAACTCTTGTGCAACCCCCCGTGCAAACCCTCGTGCAAACCCCTCACGCAAACCCCTCATGCGAATCCCCTGTGCGACCCCTCATGCAAACCCCCATGTGAACCCCTCGTGCAAACCCCTCGTGCAAACCCCTCATGTGACCCCTCGTGCAAACCCCCATGTGAACCCCTCGTGCAAACCCCTTGTGTGACTCCCTGTGCGACCCTTTGTGCAACCCCTTGTGCACACCCCCGTGCAAACCCCTCATGCGACCACTCGTGCAAACCCCCATGTGACCCCCTCGTGCAAACCCCCATGTGAACCCCTTGTGCAAACCCCTCATGCGACCACTCGTGCAAACCCCCATGTGAACCCCTCGTGCAAACCCCTCGTGCGAACCCCTCATGCGACCCCTCGTGCAAACCCCCATGTGAACCCCTCGTGCAAACCCCTCGTGCAAACCCCTCATGTGACCCCTCGTGCAAACCCCCATGTGAACCCCTCGTGCAAACCCCTCGTGCAAACCCCTCATGCGACCCCTCGTGCAAACCCCCATGTGAACCCCTCGTGCAAACCCCTCGTGCAAACCCCTCATGTGACCCCTCGTGCAAACCCCCATGTGAACCCCTCGTGCAAACCACTTGTGCGAACCCCTCATGTGACCCCCTTGTGCAAACCCCCATGTGAACCCCTCGTGCAAACCCCTCGTGCGAACCCCTCATGCGACCCCTCGTGCAAACCCCCATGTGAACCCCTCGTGCAAACCCCTCGTGCAAACCCCTCATGTGACCCCTCGTGCAAACCCCCATGTGAACCCCTCGTGCAAACCACTTGTGCGAACCCCTCATGTGACCCCCTTGTGCAAACCCCCATGTGAACCCCCGTGCAAACCCCTCGTGCGAACCCCTCATGCGACCCCTCGTGCAAACCCCCATGTGAACCCCTCGTGCGAGCCCCTCTTGCAAACCCCCCATGCAAACCATTGTGCAACCCCTCGTGCACACCCTTGTGCGAAGCCCTCATGCAATCCCCCCGTGCAAACCCCTCGTGCGACCCTTTGTGCGAACCCTTGTGCAAACGCTCGTGCAAACCCCTCGCGTGACCCCCTCGTTCACACCCCCGTGCAACCCCTCGCGTGACCCCTTGCGCGCACCGTTGTGCGAACCCCTCGCGCAATCCCCCCGTGCAAAACCGTCGTGCAACCCGTCGTGCAAACCCCACGTGCACACCCTCGTGCAAACCTCCATGTAAACCCCTCGTGCGAACCCCTGCGCGACCCCCGTGCGACCCCCTCGTGCAAACCCCTGCGCGACCCCCTGTGCACACGCTCATGCGACCCCCCATGCGAAGCCCTCGTGCGACCCCCTCGTGCAAATCCCCTCGTGCACCCCCCGTGCGACCGCCGTGACGCCCGTGCCCCCGTGCAGCGGGGGTGCTGCTGGCGGAGGAGCCGCAGGACCCCAAGTGTTTCTCGCGGCGCCTGCACGACCTCACCTGCTTCTGGGACAGCGCGGCCCCCCCGAACCCCCGGGCCTTCCGCCTGCAGTTCCGCCTGGAGTGCGTGAGCCCCGCCCCTGTGACCCCTGACCCCGCCCCGGTGACCCCTGACCCCGCCCCCTGTGACCCCAGGCAGGGCTGTGACCCCTGTGACCCGTGTGAACCCTGGCAGGGCTGTGACCCCTGTGACCCCTGACCCCAGGCAGGACCCCTGGCAGGGCTGTGACCCCTGTGACCTGTGTGACCCCTGACCCCCGACCCCAGGCAGGACCCCTGGCAGGGCTGTGACCCCTGTGACCCCTGACCCCCGACCCCAGGCAGGACCCCTGGCAGGGCTGTGACCCCCTGACCCCTGACCCCCGACCCCAGGCAGGGACCCCTGGCAGGGCTGTGACCCCTGTGACCCCTGACCCCCGACCCCAGGCAGGACCCCTGGCAGGGCTGTGACCCCTGACCCCTGACCCCAGGCAGGACCCCTGGGGGGTGGGGTGGGGAGGCTGGGGGGCGCTGGGGGGCCCTGACCCGCTTCGGGGTGCCCCCCTCCCCCCACAGCAGCTGCCGGCCCTGACCCCTGACCCCAGGCAGGACCCCTGGCAGGGCTGTGACCCCTGACCCCTGACCCCCGACCCCAGGCAGGACCCCTGGCAGGGCTGTGACCCCTGTGACCCCTGTGACCCCTGACCCCCAACCCCAGGCAGGACCCCTGGCAGGGCTGTGACCCCTGTGACCCCTGTGACCCCTGACCCCAGGCAGGACCCCTGGCAGGGCTCTGACCCCTGACCCCTGACCCCCGACCCCAGGCAGGACCCCTGGCAGGGCTGTGACCCCTGTGACCCCTGACCCCTGACCCCCGACCCCAGGCAGGACCCCTGGCAGGGCTGTGACCCTTGTGACCCCTGACCCCTGACCCCAGGCAGGACCCCTGGCAGGGCTGTGACCCCTGTGACCCCTGACCCCCGACCCCAGGCAGGACCCCTGGCAGGGCTGTGACCCCTGACCCCTGACCCCCGACCCCAGGCAGGACCCCTGGCAGGGCTGTGACCCCTGTGACCCCTGTGACCCCTGACCCCCGACCCCAGGCAGGACCCCTGGCAGGGCTGTGACCCCCTGTGACCCCTGTGACCCCTGACCCCTGACCCCAGGCAGGACCCCTGGCAGGGCTCTGACCCCTGACCCCTGACCCCAGGCAGGACCCCTGGCAGGGCTGTGACCCCTGTGACCCCTGACCCCTGACCCCCGACCCCAGGCAGGACCCCTGGCAGGGCTGTGACCCCTGTGACCCCTGACCCCTGACCCCCGACCCCAGGCAGGACCCCTGGCAGGGCTGTGACCCCTGTGACCCCTGACCCCTGACCCCCGACCCCCGACCCCAGGCAGGACCCCTGGCAGGGCTGTGACCCCTGTGACCCTGACCCCCGACCCCAGGCAGGACCCCTGGCAGGGCTGTGACCCCTGACCCCTGACCCCCGACCCCAGGCAGGACCCCTGGCAGGGCTGTGACCCCTGTGACCCCTGTGACCCCTGACCCCCGACCCCAGGCAGGACCCCTGGCAGGGCTGTGACCCCTGTGACCCCTGACCCCCGACCCCAGGCAGGACCCCTGGCAGGGCTGTGACCCCTGACCCCCGACCCCAGGCAGGACCCCTGGCAGGGCTGTGACCCCTGTGACCCCTGACCCCCGACCCCAGGCAGGACCCCTGGCAGGGCTGTGACCCCTGACCCCTGACCCCAGGCAGGACCCCTGGCAGGGCTGTGACCCCTGTGACCCCTGTGACCCCTGACCCTGACCCCAGGCAGGACCCCTGGCAGGGCTCTGACCCCTGACCCCTGACCCCAGGCAGGACCCCTGGCAGGGCTGTGACCCCTGTGACCCCTGACCCCTGACCCCCGACCCCAGGCAGGACCCCTGGCAGGGCTGTGACCCCTGTGACCCCTGACCCCTGACCCCCGACCCCAGGCAGGGCTGTGACCCCTGTGACCTGTGTGACCCCTGACCCTCGACCCCAGGCAGGACCCCTGGCAGGGCTGTGACCCCTGTGACCCCTGACCCCCGACCCCAGGCAGGACCCCTGGCAGGGCTCTGACCCCTGACCCCTGACCCCCGACCCCAGGCAGGGCTGTGACCCCTGTGACCTGTGTGACCCCTGACCCTCGACCCCAGGCAGGACCCCTGGCAGGGCTGTGACCCCTGTGACCCCTGACCCCCGACCCCAGGCAGGACCCCTGGCAGGGCTGTGACCCCTGACCCCTGACCCCCGACCCCAGGCAGGGCTGTGACCCCTGTGACCTGTGTGACCCCTGACCCTCGACCCCAGGCAGGACCCCTGGCAGGGCTGTGACCCCTGTGACCCCTGACCCCCGACCCCAGGCAGGACCCCTGGCAGGGCTGTGACCCCTGACCCCTGACCCCCGACCCCAGGCAGGACCCCTGGCAGGGCTGTGACCCCTGACCCCTGACCCCCGACCCCAGGCAGGGCTGTGACCCCTGTGACCTGTGTGACCCCTGACCCTCGACCCCAGGCAGGACCCCTGGCAGGGCTGTGACCCCTGTGACCCCTGACCCCCGACCCCAGGCAGGACCCCTGGCAGGGCTGTGACCCCTGACCCCTGACCCCCGACCCCAGGCAGGACCCCTGGCAGGGCTGTGACCCCTGTGACCCCTGTGACCCCTGACCCCCGACCCCAGGCAGGACCCCTGGCAGGGCTGTGACCCCTGTGACCCCTGTGACCCCTGACCCCTGACCCCAGGCAGGACCCCTGGCAGGGCTCTGACCCCTGACCCCTGACCCCAGGCAGGACCCCTGGCATGGATGTGACCCCTGTGACCCCTGACCCCTGACCCCCGACCCCAGGCAGGACCCCTGGCAGGGCTGTGACCCCTGTGACCCCTGACCCCTGACCCCCGACCCCAGGCAGGACCCCTGGCAGGGCTGTGACCCCTGTGACCCCTGACCCCTGACCCCCGACCCCAGGCAGGACCCCTGGCAGGGCTGTGACCCCTGTGACCCCTGACCCCCGACCCCAGGCAGGACCCCTGGCAGGGCTGTGACCCCTGACCCCTGACCCCCGACCCCAGGCAGGACCCCTGGCAGGGCTGTGACCCCTGTGACCCCTGTGACCCCTGACCCCCGACCCCAGGCAGGACCCCTGGCAGGGCTGTGACCCCTGTGACCCCTGACCCCCGACCCCAGGCAGGACCCCTGGCAGGGCTGTGACCCCTGACCCCCGACCCCAGGCAGGACCCCTGGCAGGGCTGTGACCCCTGTGACCCCTGACCCCCGACCCCAGGCAGGACCCCTGGCAGGGCTGTGACCCCTGACCCCTGACCCCAGGCAGGACCCCTGGCAGGGCTGTGACCCCTGTGACCCCTGTGACCCCTGACCCCTGACCCCAGGCAGGACCCCTGGCAGGGCTCTGACCCCTGACCCCTGACCCCAGGCAGGACCCCTGGCAGGGCTGTGACCCCTGTGACCCCTGACCCCTGACCCCCGACCCCAGGCAGGACCCCTGGCAGGGCTGTGACCCCTGTGACCCCTGACCCCTGACCCCCGACCCCAGGCAGGGCTGTGACCCCTGTGACCTGTGTGACCCCTGACCCTCGACCCCAGGCAGGACCCCTGGCAGGGCTGTGACCCCTGTGACCCCTGACCCCCGACCCCAGGCAGGACCCCTGGCAGGGCTGTGACCCCTGACCCCCGACCCCAGGCAGGGCTGTGACCCCTGTGACCTGTGTGACCCCTGACCCTCGACCCCAGGCAGGACCCCTGGCAGGGCTGTGACCCCTGTGACCCCTGACCCCCGACCCCAGGCAGGACCCCTGGCAGGGCTGTGACCCCTGACCCCTGACCCCCGACCCCAGGCAGGGCTGTGACCCCTGTGACCTGTGTGACCCCTGACCCTCGACCCCAGGCAGGACCCCTGGCAGGGCTGTGACCCCTGTGACCCCTGACCCCCGACCCCAGGCAGGACCCCTGGCAGGGCTGTGACCCCTGACCCCTGACCCCCGACCCCAGGCAGGACCCCTGGCAGGGCTGTGACCCCTGACCCCTGACCCCCGACCCCAGGCAGGGCTGTGACCCCTGTGACCTGTGTGACCCCTGGACCCTCGACCCCAGGCAGGACCCCTGGCAGGGCTGTGACCCCTGTGACCCCTGACCCCCGACCCCAGGCAGGACCCCTGGCAGGGCTGTGACCCCTGACCCCTGACCCCCGACCCCAGGCAGGACCCCTGGCAGGGCTGTGACCCCTGACCCCTGACCCCTGACCCCCGACCCCAGGCAGGACCCCTGGCAGGGCTGTGCGCTGGCCGCCGCGGCGCTGGCCCCCAACCGCTCGCGGTTCTGGTGCGCGCTGCCCCCGCCGCCGCCGTGGCCTTCGTGCCGCTGGAGCTGCGCGTGCTGCCGCCCCCCGCGCCCCCTGCACCAGCGCACGCTCTACATCGACCAAGTCGGTACGGGGGGGCTGGGGGGGCTGGGGGCGGGGGGGGACACGGGGGGCTCAGGGGAGCAGATGGGGGCGGGGGGGGGGCTGGGGGCACTGGGGGGCACTGGGGGAGGCAGGGGGATTAGGGGGCACTGGGGGGGGACACTGGGGGGCTGGGGGGCACTGGGGGAGGCAGGGGGATTAGGGGGCACTGGGGGGGACACTGGGGGGGCTGGGGGGCACTGGGGGAGGCAGGGGGATTAGGGGGCACTGGGGGGGACACTGGGGGGGCTGGGGGGCACTGGGGGAGGCAGGGGGATTAGGGGGCACCGGGGGGACACTGGGGGGGCTCAGGGGGGCAGAGGGCGGCGCTGGGGGGCAGATTGGGGGAGTGGGGGGGATCGCGGAGATTGGGGGGGACCTGGAGGGGCAAACTGGGGGGACTGGGGGGGATGGGGGGACACAGGAGGAACTGGGGGGCCTAGGGGATTGGGGGGGAACCTGGGGGGGGCAGATTGGGGGGACTGGGGGGGAACTGGGGGGTTCAGGGAGGAGCTGGGACCCCCCAGGGGACTGGGGTGGGACTGGGGGGACACAGGAGGAACTGGGGGGGCCTAGGGGATTGGGGGGAGACCTGGGGGGGCAGATTGGGGGCACTGGGGGGCACTGGGGGGTCGGGGGACACCGGTGGGCCCGGTGCCCCCCTGACCCCCGTGCCCCCCCAGTGCTGCTGGGCCCCCCCAGAACGTGTCGGCGGGGCCGGGGGGGCGCGGGGGCAGCTGTGCGTGCGCTGGCAGCCCCCCAGCCCCTACCTGGAGTCCAGCCTGGCCTACGAACTGGGGCTGCGCGCCCCGGGGGGCCCCCGCGCACGGTCAGCCGGGGGGGCGCGGGGGGGCTCAGGGGGATGGGGGGGTCCCGGGGGGGTTGGGGAGGTCCTGGGGGGCTCGGGAGGGGCCTGCGGGGGTCTCAGGGGAATTAGGAGGGGCCCCAGGGGGCCGGGGGGGGTGCAGGGGGGCCTGGGGGAGGGGCCGGGGGGGCATGGGGGGGTCCTGGGGCGTCTCGGGGGGATTGAGGAGGTCCTGGGGGATCCGGGGGGGTCCTGGGTGTCCCGGGGGGCCCTGGGGGGAGGTCTCAGGGGGATTGGGGGGGGTCGCAGGGGGGCCGTGGGGGGGGATCCGGGGGTCCCGGGATGGTCCTGGGGGGTCCTGAGGTCCCAGGGGAATTGGGGGGGAGGGGTCCCGGGGGGGATGGGGGAACTGGAAGGGGGGCTGGGGGGGATCGAGTGGGTCCTGGAGGGGGTCCCGGGGGATTTGGGGGGTCCCTGTCCCGGTCCCGGGGGGTTCGGGGGGTCCCGGTGCCGGTGGGGGCGGGGTTCGGGGGGGGTCCCGGGGCCGGTGGGGGCGGGGTTCGGGGGGGTCCCGGTCCCGGAGGGGTTCGGGGGGTCCCGGTGCCGGTGGGGGCGGGGTTCGGGGGGGTCCCTGTCCCGGGGGGTTCGGGGGGTCCCGGTGCCGGTGGGGGCGGGGTTCGGGGGGTCCCTGTCCCGGTCCCGGGGGGTTCGGGGGTCCCTGTCCCGGTGGGGGCGGGGTTCGGGGGGGGTCCCTGTCCCGGGGGGTTCGGGGGGTCCCTGTCCCGGTGGGGGCGGGGTTCGGGGGGTCCCGGGGCCGGTGGGGGCGGGGTTCGGGGGTCCCGGTGGGTGCGGGTTCGGGGGGTCCCGGGGCCGGGGCCTGACCCCCCCGGTGCCGCGCGCAGGTGCGGGTGGCGGCGGGGCGGCGCGAGCAGCGCGTGGGGGCTGCGGGGCAGCACCGCGTACCGCGTGCGGGTGCGGGCCCGGCCCGACGGGCTGAGCTACGGCGGCTTCTGGAGCCCCTGGTCCGCGCCCGCCGCCGCCAGCACCGCGCCCGGTACGGGGGGGACACGGGGGGGCGGGGACATGAGGAGGGGGGACATGAGGAGGGGGGGATGGGGGGAGGAAGAGGGGGACATGGGGTGGGGGGATGGGGGAGGGGACATAGGGGACACGGGGAGGGGTTGTGGGGGGGGTGGAAGAGGGGGACTGGGGGGCGGGGGGACACGGGGGGGACATGGGGGAGGGGGCACGCAGGGATCGGGGGTACACGGGGGCCGGGAGGGGCTGGGGGGCGCGGGGGGGCACGGGGGGCCTGGGGGGCCACGGGGGTACACGGGGGGCTGGGATGGGCTGGGGGCGCGGGGGGGCACGGGGGCTGGGGGGGGCGGGGGGTACACGGGGGGTACACGGGGGGGCTGGGAGGGGCTGGGGGGCGCAGGGGGGTGGGGGGCACGGGGGGCACACGGGGGGGCTGGGAGGGGGGCTGGGGGGCACACGGGGGGCTGCGGCGCGGCGGCCCCGCTGCTGACCCCCCCCGCAGACGCGGACCCGGTGACGCTGGGGCTGTCCTGCCTGCTGGCCCTGCTGCTGCTGGCGCTGGCGCTGCTGGCGCTGCTGGGCCACCGCCGGTGCGCGGGGGGGCGGGGGGGCACGGGTGGGGCAGAGGATCATGAGTGGGGGGTGGGGGGCACGAGCGGGAGGTGTGCGGGGTTGCATGAGTGGGGGGGGGGGAGGTCCCAGGCGGGGTGTGGGGGGTCAGGAGTGGGGTCTGGGGGGGGTCACACGAGTGGGGGGTGGGGGGTGTGAGGGGGGTGTGTGGGGTCACATGAGGGGGGGGGAGGTCCCAGGTGGGGTGTGGGGGGGTCAGGAGTGGGGTGTGGGGGGGTCACACGAGTGGGGTGTGGGGGCGCGAGTGGGGGGTGGGGGGCTCGAGTGGGGAGGTTCACGAGTGGGGGGTGGGGGTCACGAGCGGGGTGTTGTGGGGTCACGAGCGGGGTGGGGGGTACAAATGGGGTGTGGGGCGGTCACGCGTGGGGGGTGTCACGAGTGGGGGCGGGAGGGCTGACCCCCCCGCCCCCAGGCTGCTGCGGGAGAAGCTGTGGCCGCCGGTGCCGGGCCCCGAGCGCGAGTTCGAGGGGCTCTTCAGCGCCTACGGGGGCAACCTGCAGGTGGGGGCGACCCCGCGGGGGGGCCTACCGCAGCAGGAGGGGGGTGCGGGGCATTTGGGGGGGGGGGATTGGGGGGGTCCTACTCCAGTGGGAGGGGGATTTGGGGGGGGGTCCTACCCCCGTGGGAGAGGGGTTTGGGGGGGATTTGGGGTGAGAGGGGATTGGGGGGGGGTCCTACCCCAGTGGGAGGGGGACCGGGGGGGATTTGGCATAGGGGGGTTGGGGGGGTCCCAGTGGGAGGGGGATTTGAGGGGGGTTACCCCACTGGGGGGAGAGAGTTTGGCGTGGGGGGAGGATTTGGGGGGGGGTCTTATCCCCATGGGAGAGGGGTTGGGGGGAGGGTTACCCCACTGGGGGGGGTCAGAAGGGTATTTGGGGGGGGTTACCCCACTTGGGGATGTTGGGGGGCTTGGGGGGGTGTTTGGGGGGTTCAGGGGTGTCCCCCCCCGGGGTGTTTAGGGGGATCGGGGGATGTTTTGGGGGGTTCAGGGGGTGTCCCCCCCCCAGGGGTGTTTAGGGGGATCGGGGAGTGTTTTGGGGGGGGTTCAGGGGGTGTCCCCCCCCGGGGGATGTTTGGGGGAGCCTGACCCCCCGCCCCCCCAGCTGTGGCTGTGCCAGGGGGTGGGGGTCCCTGGGCCCCCCCGAGGCCGAGGAGCTGCCCAGCGCCGTGGAGGAGGTGGGCCCCCCGGAGCAAAGGCCCCCCCCGCTGGAGGAGCCCCCACCGACAGCCCTGCCCCCCCGCCGGCCCCTCCCCCGCCCCCAGTTTCGAGTACACGCTCTTCGACCCCGGCTCCGCCCTGCTGTGCCCCCGCGCCCCCCGCGCCCCCCCCCGCCCCCTACGCCAACCTGGCCTCCCCCAAACGGGGCCGCCCCGCCCCCGACCCCCAGCCCCCCCCCTACGTCCTCTGCTCCTGATGCGGGGGCGGGGGCGACGCGCGGCGATGTCACACGGAGAAACCGTGACGTCACGACGGAGGGGGCGCGGCCTGGTGATGTCACGTGGCGAAACCGTGCCGGCACAACAGAGGGGGTGCGGCGCGGTGATGTCACAGGGGAACGCTGTGACACTGCGACGGAGGGGGCGCGTCACAGGGACGCGCCGTGACGTCACCGTAGAGGGGCCGTGTGGTGCTGACGCCACCTGGAGACGTTGTGACGTCACAGCGGAGGAGAGGCGTCACGGTGATGTCACACGGGTGCCTCACGGGAGGGACGGACGCGTCGCGCGGACGTTCTGTGACATCACACCGGAAGGGCCGTGTCGCACAGAGAGGCCGAGTCGCTCTGCCGTGACATCACGCCTAGCCGCGGTGACGTCACATGCAGCCACAGTGACATCACATGCAGCCACAGTGACATCACGCCGGAAGGGCCGTCTCGCACAGCCGCAGTGACATCACACACAGCCGCAATGACATCACGCCGGAAGGGCCGTCTCGTGCAGCCACGGTGACATCACGCACAGCTGTGGTGACATCACGCCGGAAGGGCCGTGTCACACAGAGAGGCCGCGTCGCTCCGCTGTCACGCCCAGCCGCAGTGACATCGCATACAGCCGTGGTGACATCATGCCCAGCCACAGTGACATCATGCGCAGCCGCAATGACATCACGCTCAGCTGGAATGACATCATGCCGGAAGGGCCGTGTCGCACAGAGAGGCCGCGTCGCTCTGCCGTCATGTGCAGCCACAATGACATCACGCTCAGTCACAGTGACATCACGCGCAGCCGCGGTGACATCACGCCCAGCCACAGTGACATCACGCTGGAAGGGCCGTGTCGCACAGAGAGGGCACGTCGCTCCGCCATCACGTGCAGCTGCAATGACATCACGCCGGAGGGGCAGCCGAGGTGCTGTCACGCCCAGCCGCAATGACACCACGCCCAGCCGCAGTGACATCACGCCGGAGGGGCGGCCGCGGCCGGGGCGGGGGGGGGACTCGGGGGCCGCGTGGCGGTCTCTCCGCTCCAGGCTGTTTTTGCGTTTTCCGTCCCGATTTTATTGACAATAAAGCGGCGCTGGGCTCCGGCGGCGGGCGTGGGCGTGGCCTGGGCGTGGTGGGCGCTGCGGCGCGATAACGGCTCTATCGGCCCCCGCCAGGCACGGGCGTCGCCCGGGAGCTCATGGGGTGGCGGCGGGGGCCCGGCTCACCCCAAATCATCCTCCTCCTCCTCCTCCTCCTCCTCCTCCCGGTGGGCGGGGCAGAGGCGCGGGCGGGCGGGGCCGGGGGCGCAGGCGCCACTGGCGGGGGAAGTAGCGGCGCAGCGCGGGGAGGACGCGGGGGCCGGGCGGCGGCAGGCGCAGGGCGGCCAGCAGGCGGGCGGGGGCGCGGGGGCGCGCGGGCGGCCTGCAGCAGGAGGGCGGCCAGGCGGGCGGGGGGACGTCCCGCGCTGCAGGTACCGCTCCAGCCCGTCCAGCAGCAGCAGCCCGGGGGGCCGGGCCCCCAGCGCCCCCAGCTCGCGGCCCAGCGCCGCTGCCGAAGGGGGGTAGCGCAGCTCCAGGCGCTGCGGGGGGCGGAGAAAGGGGCTCAGGGCCCCGCCCCCGCTGGCCCGGGCCCCGCCCCCAATCGCACCTCCCTAGGGATCAACACGCCCCCCCCCCCCGGCTCCCTACCTGCCACCCACGCCCCGCCCCCTCGGTACAAGCCCCGCCCAACATCCCCACTTGCTCGCATCGAGCCCCGCCCACCCACCCAGAACGCCCCGCCCATCCGTGAGCCCCGCCCACTGCAGCCGCGCTCGTCGCCCCGCTCACACGCAAGCCCCGCCCACCACCACCCCCACGCGGCAAGCCCCGCCCACTGACCGCGCAGTCACGGCAAAGCCCCGCCCGCCGCCGTCGCGCTCGTAGCAAGCCACGCCCCCTCGCAAACCCACGCCGACTCGCAAGCCACGCCCACCGCCGCCGCGCTCGAAGCGCGTTAGGCGCGCCTGCAATCCCCGCCCGCACGCTGCAGGCCCCGCCCCCTCCGCCAAGCCCCGCCCCTCCCCCTCACCTGCAGGGCCCGCGGGTCGCTGCCGCCGCCATCGCCGCCCGGCAGCCGCGGCAGCGCGCTGGGCGCCAGGAAGAGCGCGCGGGGCCCGTCGGGGCCGCCCGCCAGCGCCACCCGCAGCAGCAGCGACGTCCGGCCCGAGCCCGCCGGGCCCAGCACCAGCACCGGCTGCGCCTCCCCCGCCGCCGAGCCCAGCGCCCGCTCCAGCGCCGCCGCCATGGCGGCTCCGGCCCCGACCGCCGAGCCCGCCGCTGCGGCTGGCGGCCAATCGGGGCGGCCGGCGGCCGCGGCCCGGCCAATCAGAGGGGAGAATCCCTTCGCGCCGCTCCCGGCGGCGCCTCAGCCAATCAGAGTGGGGAGTCCCTCCGCGACGGGGCAAGCAACCCCTTTAGCCAATCAGAGGGGACATTCCCCCTGCGCCGTTCCCGCCCGCGCGCCTCAGCCAATCAGAAGCGCAGGGCACCTCCCCGCGGCCCCGCCCTCCCCGGCTTTTATTGGCCGCTCAGGCCGCCTATCCGTCCCCTAATGAGCCTGCACCACGCACCGCCTCCTCCACGCGCCCTTTAGCCAATGGGGAGGCGGCGACCTCCCGGAGGGGAGGGCGGGGCCACCATGTCAGTCACCGCGGCGTTGCCCGGCAACGCGTTGCCAGGCGACGGCGGGCGGTTGCCGGGCGACGAGCGGGGAGGGGGGCGAGGCGGGAGCAGCACGCGTGTGCAAACCCCTCCCCCCCCCACCCGTCCACACTCACACGCGCCAGCGTGCACGGCCTCGTGCACAAGGGGGGGGGGGGGGGGTGTGGCACGAGGGTCACATGGGTGCACGAGGGTCGCACGAGGGGGTGTGAGGGTTGCAGGAGGGTCACATGGATGCGCGAGGGTCGCACGAGGATCCGGTGTGGATGCACGAGGATGCGGTGCGGACGTGCGAGGGTCACACGAGGATGCACGAGGGGGTATGAGGGTTGCATGAGGGTAACGTGAGGGTGGCACGAGGGCCCCCCCCAAGTTGCACAAGGGTACACGAGGATCACATGAGGTTGCACAAGGGTGTATGAGGGTTGCACGAGGATCACGTGGATGCACGAGAGTGCACAAGGCTCCCATGCGGGCGCACGAGGGTCACATGAGGCCTCCCCAGGTCGCACGAGGGTGGCGTGAGGGTCACACGAGAGTCACACGAGGTTGCACGAGGGCTCACGAGGATCCCATGAGGATGCACGAGGGTCATGCGAGGGTCGCACAAGGCATCCCCGGGGCGCACGAGGGTCACATGAGGATGCACGAGGGTCATGCGAGGGTCGCACAAGGCATCCCTGGGGTGCACAAGGGTCACATGAGGATGCACGAGGGTGCGCAGGGGTCGCACGAGGCCTCCTCGGGTCTCACAAGGGCACGAGAGGGGTCATGCAGAGGTGCGCGAGGGTTGCACGAGGGTGCGCGGGGGTGCATGAGGGTCGCGGGGGTGCACGAGGGTCGCACGAGGCCTCCCCAGGACGCACAAGGGTGCACGAGGGGTCGCGTGAAGATGCATGGAGGTCGCACGAGGGTCCGCGGAGGTCACGCGGAAGCGCATGAGGGTCGCACGTGGGTGCGCAGGGTCGCATGAGGATGCACAAGGGTCACGCAGAGGTGCACGAGGGGGTCGCAGGAGGATGCATGGGGGTCACACGAGGGTGCGCGGGGGTCATGTGGAGGTGCACGAGGGAGTCGTGTGAGGACGCACGAGGGTCGCACGAGGGTGCGGCGTGGGGGTCGCGTGAGGGTCGCACGAGGGAGCACGAGGGGTTGCGTGAGGCTGCGCGGGGGTCACGCGGAGGCGCACGAGGGTCGCACGAGGGGTGGCGCGGGGCGGCGGGGCCGGGCGGCGTGGGGGGCTCCCGAGGGCGCACGGGGGCCGGGGCGTCCCCTCGGCGACGCGTATTCTCCAGCAATAACAGCGCGTCCGTGTTATCGGCCCGAGAATACCCGCCCCCGCGGGGCGCGGGGCCCCGCCCCTCCCGCAGCACCCCCGAGGGGGCTACAGGGGCCGGGGGGCTATGGGGGGCTATAGGGGCTGGGGGGGCTATAGGGGGCTATGGGGGGCTACAGGGGCTGGGGGGCTATGGGGGGCTATAGGGGCTGGGGGGGCTATAGGGGGCTATAGGGGGCTATAGGGGGCTGGGGGGGGGCTATAGGGGCTGGGGGGGGGCTATAGGGGCTGGGGGGCTATGGGGGGGGCTATGGGGGGCTACAGGGGCTGGGGGGCTATAGGGGGCTATGGGGGACTACAGGGGCTGGGGGGCTATGGGGGGCTATAGGGGCTGGGGGGGCTATAGGGGGCTATAGGGGGCTATAGGGGGCTGGGGGGGGGCTATAGGGGCTGGGGGGGCTATGGGGGGCTATGGGGGGCTATAGGGGGCTGGGGGAGCTATAGGGGGCTATAGGGGGCTATAGGGGGCTGGGGGAGCTATAGGGGGCTATAGGGGGCTGGGGGGGCTATAGGGGCTGGAGGGGGGCTAGAGGGGCTGGGGGCTATAGGGGCTGGAGGGGCTGGAGGGGGGCTATAGGGGGCTATAGGGGCTGGGGGGCTGGAGGGGCTGGGGGGCTATAGGGGCTGGAGGGCCTGGAGGGGGGCTATAGGGGGCTATAGGGGCTGGGGTGGCTATAGGGGCTGGGGGGGCTATAGGGGCTGGGGGGCTATAGGGGGCTATAGGGGGCTATAGGGGCTGGGGTGGCTATAGGGGCTATGGGGGGCTATAGGGGCTGGGGGGCTATAGGGGGCATAGGGGGCTATAGGGGCTGGGGGGCTATAGGGGGCTATAGGGGCTGGAGGGGCTGGAGGGGGCTATAGGGGCTGGAGGGGCTGCAGGGGGGCTATAGGGGCTGGGGGGGCTATAGGGGCTGGAGGGGCTGCAGGGGGGCTATAGGGGCTGGGGGGGGCTATAGGGGCTGGGGGGGACTATAGGGGCTGGGAGGGCTATAGGGGCTGGGGGGGACTATAGGAGGCTATAGGGGCTGGAGGGGGCTATAGGGGGCTATAGGGCCTGGAGGGGGCTATAGGGGCTGGGGGGGGCTATAGGGGCTGGAGGGGGGCTATGGGGCTGGGGGGCTATAGGGGGATATAGGGGCTGGGGGAGCTATAGGGGGCTACAGGGGCTGTGTGGGCCTTACAAGAGATCCATAGGGCTATATAGGTTCTGTGGGGTCTATAGGGGCTCTATGGGATCTATAGGGGCTCTACATGGGCTTATGTGGTCTACAGGCACTATAGGGGCTCCGTGGGGCTCCATAGGGGCTCTGTGTGGGCTCTATGGGCCTTAAGGGGTCTATGGGGTCTATAGGGCTCTATGGGAGCTCTATAGGGGCTCTACTCCCTATGGTGTCTATAGGGAATCTATAGGGGCCCTATGGGGTGTATAGGGAGTCTATAGGGGCTCTGTGGGCTGTACAGGGCATCTATAGGGCTCTGGGGTCTATGGGGCTCTATGGGGTCTATAGTGGATGTATAGGGGCTCTGTGTGGCTCTATGGGGGCTCTATAGATGCTGTAGGGGCTCTTCAGGGCTCTGTGGGGGCTCTACGGGCCTTATAGGGGTCTATAGAGCTCTGCAGGGCCCTATGGTGGCTGTGTAGGGGCCCTATGGGGCTCTATAGGGTCGCTATAGGGTCTATAGGGGATCTATAGAGCTCTGTGGGCTGTATAGGGGCTCTATGGGGGCTCTCTGGGGTCTATAGGGGCTCTATGGGCTCTATAGGGGCTCTCTGGGTTCTATAGGGGCTCTATGGGGGCTCTCTGGGGTCTATAGGAGCTCTGTGGGGCCTATAGCAGCTCTCTGGGGTCTACAAGGGCTCTATAGGGGCTCTGTGGGGTTTATAGGGGCTCTCTGGGCTCTACACGGGCTCTATAGGGGCTGTCTGGGCTCTATAGGGGCTCTCCAGGCTCTATAGGGGCTCTGTGGGGTCTATAGGGGCTCCATAGGGTCTATAGGGGCTCTGTGGGCTCTAAAGGGCTCTATAGGGGCTCTATGGGCTCTATAGGGGCTCCATGGGGTCTATAGGGGCTCTATAGGGGATCTCTGGGCTCTATAGGGGCTCTGTGGGGGCTATACGGGCTCTATGGGGGCTCTATTGGGCCTATAGGAGCTCTATAGGGGCTCTGCAGGGGCTCCATAGGGGATCTCTGGGCTCTATAGGGGCTCTGTGGGGGCTGTGGGGGCTCTAGGGGCTCTGTGGGGGCTGTGGGGGCTCTGTGGGGGCTGTGGGGGCTCTGTGGGGGCTGTGGGGGCTATAGGGGCTCTGTGGGGGCTCTGTGGGGGCTCTGTGGGGGCTCTGTGGGGGCTCTATAGAGGCTCTGTGGGGGCTGTGGGGGCTCTGTGGAGGCTCTGGGGGGGCTATGGGGGCTCTGGGGGGCTCTGTGGGGGCTGTGGGGGCTCTGGGGGGCTGTGGGGGCTGTGGGGGGGCTCTGTGGGGGCTATAGGGGCTCTGGGGGGCTCTGTGGGGGCTCTGTGGGGGCTGTGGGGGCTCTGGGGGGGCTATAGGGGCTCTGTGGGGGCTCTGGGGGGGCTCTGTGGGGGCTCTGGGGGCTCTGTGGGGGCTATAGGGGCTCTGGGGGGGGCTCTGGGGGGCTCTGTGGGGGCTGTGGGGGCTCTGTGGGGGCTATGGGGGCTCTGTGGGGGCTCTAGGGGCTCTGTGGGGGCTCTGTGGGGGCTCTGTGGGGGCTCTGTGGGGGCTATGGGGGCTGTGGGGGCTCTCTGGGGGCTGTGGGGGCTCTTTGGGGTCTACGGGGCCCCGCAGGGGTGCCCGGGCCCGGGGGCTGTGCTCCAGGGTGGGCGCCCCCCGCACAGCCCCCTACAGGGCCCAGCCCCCCCATCCCCGCCCCCCCCCGCACTCACCGCCGCTGCCGGAGCCGCCGCCCGCCCCGCCGCAGTCCGAGGGGGCGGGGCCACTCCAGACCACGCCCCCGCCCGGCCTCGGGCCCGCCCCCTCCGCCTGGCCACGCCCCCCGGCTCCCCCATAGGCGGCCGGTGGGCACCCGGGCTGCGGCCACGCCCACGGGTGACGCCCCCCACCCCACACCACCCCCGCCCCCCAGACACCCCCACAGCCCCCCGCCACACAGACCCCCCCAGCCCCCCCACAGCCCCCCCGCCACACAGACCCCCCGACACCCCCACAGCCCCCCCCACAGCCCCCCCCCGCCACACAGACCCCCCCCCAGCCCCCACAGCCCCCCCCGCCACACAGACCCCCCCAGACACCCCCACAGCCCCCCCACAGCCCCCCCCGCCACACAGACCCCCCAGCCCCCCCACAGCCCCCCCGCCACACAGACCCCCCCAGACACCCCCACAGCCCCCCAACAGCCCCCCCCCGCCACCCCCCAGCCCCCCACAGCCCCCCCCGCCACACAGACCCCCAGACACCCCCACAGCCCCCCAACAGCCCCCCCGCCACACAGACCCCCCCAGACACCCCCCAGCCCCCCCACAGCCCCCCCGCCACACCGACCCCCCCAGACACCCCCCAGCCCCCCCGCCCCACAGCCCCCCCGCCACACAGACCCCCCCCGACACCCCCACAGCCCCCCACAGCCCCCCCGCCACACCGACCCCCCCAGACACCCCCCAGCCCCCCCACAGCCCCCCCCCGCCACACCGACCCCCCCAGACACCCCCCAGCCCCCCCCCCCCAGCCCCCCCCGCCACACAGACCCCCCCAGACACCCCCACAGCCCCCCCACCCCACAGCCCCCCCCAGCCCCCCCACCCCACAGCCCCCCCAGCCCCCTCCCCAGACACCCCACGCCACGTCCCACGCCGCCGTTTTCCATTTTATTCCCCTGCGGGACGCGCCCCCCCTCCCCAACGTCCCGGCATGTGCCCGCCCCCCCGCGTGCCCCCCTCCCACGCGTGCCCCCCCCACGCGTGCCCGTGACGTCGGTGCGGGGGGTGACAGCCACACGCCCCCCCCGGGTGGGGGTCGCTCAGGTGACGGCAGGGAACTCGGCACGGCGTGTCTGTGGGGGGAGGGGGGATTGACGGGACCCCCCAGAATATCGGGGTGCCCCCCCGACCCCCCACAGTGTCCCCCCCCCAGCTCAGGATCCCCCCCGTGCTCCCCCCTTGGGGGTCAGGATGCCCCCCAGTGCCCCCCCGGGGCTGGGGTCCCCTCACCCCCATGGGTTGGGGTCCCCCCAGTGCCCCTCCAGACCCCCCCACGGGGCTCAGGACCCCCCCAGTGCCCCCCCCAACAGCTGAGGACACTCCCAGTGCCCCCCCATGGGGTTGGGGTCCCCCCCAGACCCCCCAGTGCCCCCCCATGGGGTTGGGGTCCCCCCCAGACCCCCCCAGTGTCCCCCTATAGGGTTGGGGTCCCCTCCCCCCCCAGACCCCCCAATGCCCCCCACGGGGTTGGGGGCCCCCTCCAGACCCCCCCATGGGGTTGGGGTCCCCCCCACCCCCCCCCCATTTTTGGGCTGCCCCCCCCGCTCACCTGGGTGACGCTGATCTCCTCGAGGGGAGGGGGCTGGGGGGCGGGCAGCTCCGGGGGGCTCTGGGAGCCCCCCCCACCCCCCCCTCCCCGCCCCCTGTGCTCTGGAAGTTCCCCACCACGCAGGTCACCTGGGGGGGGCACGATTTGGGGGGTCCTGGGGGGCTGGGGGAGGTGGGGACCCGTGGGGGGAGGGTTGGGGGTCCCGGGGGGGGTTGGGGAACCCCTGGGGGGGGGGAGGGGGGGTCCAGGCAGAGGTTTGGGGGTCGCAGGGAGTTTTGGGGACCCTTGGGGCATTTGGGGGGGTCCCAGGTGGGTTTGGGGGGTCCCGGGGGGTTTTGGGGTCCTGCGGGGGGGGTTGGGGCCCACGGGGGGGGGGTTTGGGACCCTTGCTGGGTTTTTGGGGTCCCAGGTGGATTTTTGGGCCCCCCAGGGTGGATTTTTGGGGTCCAAGAGGTTTCTGGGGGTCCCAGGTGGATTTTGGGGCCCGGGGGGGTTTTGGGGGTCCCAGGTGGATTTCGGGGGTCCCAGACAGATTTGGAGCCCAGGGGGGTTTTGGGGGTCCCAGGTGGATTTTGGGGTCCGGGGGGATTTTTGGGGCCCCCAGGGTGGATTTTGGGGTCTCAGGTGGATTTTTGGGGTCCCAGGTGGATTTTGGGGCCCGGGGGAGGTTTTTGGGGGTCCCAGGTGGATTTTGGGATCCCACGTGGATTCGGGGGCCCGGGGTGGTTTTGGGGGTCCCAGGGTGGATTTTGGGGGTCCCAGGGTGGATTCGGGGTACGGGGGGGTTGTGGGCGTCCCAGGCGGATTTTGGAGCCCCCAGGGTGGATTTTGGGGGTCCCAGGCGGATTCGGGGTGCAAGGGGGTTTTTGGGGGTCCCAGGTGGATTTTTGGGGTCCCAAGCGGATTTTGGGGCCCGGGGGAGGTTTTGGGGGTCCCAGGCAGTTTCGGGGCACGGGGGGGTTTGGGGGGTCCCAGGTGGATTTTTGGGGTCCCAGGTGGATTGGGGGCACGGGGAGGGGTTTGGAGGGTCCCAGGCGGATTCGGGGCACGGGGGGATTGTGGGGGGTCCCAGGAGGATTTGGGGGCCCGGGGGAGGTTTTTGGGGGTCCCAGGCGGATTCGGGGTGCAAGGGGGTTTTTGGGAGTCCCAGGTGGATTTTTGGGGTCCCAGGGCGGATTTTGGGGCCCGGGGGAGGTTTTGGGGGTCCCAGGCAGATTCGGGGGCACGGGGGGGTTTGGGGGGTCCCAGGTGGATTTTTGGGGTCCCAGGTGGATTGGGGGCACGGGGAGGGGTTTGGAGGGTCCCAGGCGGATTCGGGGCACGGGGGGGTTGTGGGGGGTCCCAGGAGGATTTGGGGGCCCGGGGGAGGTTTTTGGGGGTCCCAGGTGGATTTTGGGGGTCCCAGGCGGATTTTGGGGGCGCGGGGGTGGGGGGCTCACCAGGAAGGCGGCGATGGCGGTGCCGGTGAGGAACCCGGCCAGGACGTCCCCCCAGCGGTTGCGGTGCTCGGCCACGCGCAGGGCCCCCAGCAGGAACGGGGGGGCCGCCAGCCCCAGCACGGCCGCGGGCCGCGCCAGCCGGGACCCCCCCCCCCGCCCCCGCCACGCCAGTGTCACGTACAGCTGGGGGGGCGAGCGGGGGGCAGGGTCACGCCGGGGGGCACCGGCACCCCAAAACACCCCTGGGACCCCCAAAGACCCCCGGGACCACTCCCGACCCCCAAAACACCCCTGGGACCCCCCCAACCTCCCCAGGGACCCCCCCCAACCCCCCAAAACACCTCCGGGACCCCCCAACCTCCCCAGGGACGCCCAAACCCCCCAAACACCCCCAGGAGCCCCAAACACCCCCGGGACCCCTAGGGACCCCCAAAATAGCCCAGGGACCCCCCCACCCTCCCCAGGGACCCCCAACCCCCCAAAACAGCCCCGGGAGCCCCAAAACCTCCCCAGTGACCCCTTACCACCCCCGGGACCCCCAAACATCCCAGGGACCCCCCCCCAACCCCGCAAAACACCCCCCAGGACCCCCAAATGACCCAACCCCCCCCAGCCCCCCATAACCCCCCCCCTAATTTGCCCATTTCCCCCCAATTTCTCCCTGTTTTCCCCCCACATTCCCCCTTAACCACTCCCAGTTTGCCCAATTCCCCCCAGTTTGACCCCAATCCCCCCAGCCCCCCGGGACCCCCAAATGACCCATTAACCTCCCCATAACCCCCCAATTTGCCCATTTCCCCCCAATTTCTCCCCATTCCAGCCCCCCAACCCCCCCAGTTTGCCCAATTCCCCCCAGTTTCACCCCAATCCCCCCCCAGACCCCCCGGGACCCCCACCCCGGCGTAGGCCCCCGCGTAGGCCCCGAGCGCCGCCTCCTTGCAGGGGAAGGCGCGGCGGGCGGCGGCGACCAGGGGGGGGGTCCCCGGCGCAGGGGGCCCCCCCCCGGGGGGACGAAGCGGGGGGGGGCGGCGGCGGGGGTGGGGGCGCAGCCCAGGGCGCTGTAGTTGGGGCGACAGACGGCCAAAAAATGGGGGCGGGGGCCCCCGTCACCACCTGGCCCGTGTTGGCGAAGATGGCGGTGGCCAGCAGCCCGAAGGAGAAGACCCCTGGGGGGGGGGCAAAATTGGGGGGTAAGGGGGGATATGGGGGGTGGGGGGGAATTGGGGGGTGGAGGGGGGAAATTGGGGGATTCGGGGAGGTAGGGGGGTGAATTGGGGGGTAAAAAGGGGGGAAACGGGGGGCAGGGGACAAATGGGGGGCAAAATGGGGGGTAAGGGGGGAATGGGGGTGGGGGGAATTGGGGGGTGGAGGGGGGAATTGGGGGATTCGGAGAGGTAGGGGGACAAATTGGGGGGTGGGGGGATAAAAAGGGGGGGAAACGGGGGGACGGGGCAAAATGGGGGTAAGGGGGGAAATGGGGGTGGGGGGAATTGGGGGAGTGGAGGGGGCCGGGGGGAAAAGGGGGGAAACAAGGGGGCAGGGGGCTAATGGGGGGCGGGGGGGAATTGGGGGGTTAGGGTGCAAATTGGGGGGTCCAAGGGAAAAGGGGGTGCAGGGGGCAAATTGGGGGGGTTCGGGGGATTGAAGGGGGGCAGGAGGGGAAATTGGGGGGGTATTGGGGGTTGGGGGGCAGGACACAGGGCCCTCCCCCCATTGCCCCCCCATGTGCCCCTTCCCCCACCCCGAGCACCCCTGTCTGCCCCCCACATTCACCCCCCCCCCCAAATTCCCTCCCCCCAGCCCTCACATCTGCCCACCCCACCCCCTCGCAGCCCCTCATTTACCCCCTGGGCCCCCCAGAGCCCCCCTCCATCCCCCCATTACCCCCAGGCCCCCCATTACCCCCAATTCCCCCCCAGCCCCTATTTCCCCCTCATCTCCCCCCAATTCCCCCCAGCCCCCCCATTTCCCCCCATTTCCCCCCAATTCCCCCCAGCCTCCCCATTTCCCCCCATTTCCACCTCATCTCCCCCCAATTCCCCCCCCCAGCCCGCCATTTCCCCCCACCCCCCCCCAGACCCCCCACTTTCCCCCAGTTCCCACCCAATTCCCACCCAGCCCCCCCATTTCCCCCTCATCTCCCCCCAATTCCCCCTCAGCCCCCCCATTTCCCCCCACCCCCACCCAGACCCCCCACTTTCCCCCACCCCCCCCAATTCCCCCCCCCAGCCCCCCCATTTCCCCCCCACCCCCCCCCAGCCCCCCATGCCCCCCCGGCCCCCCCTCACCCAGGAAGCGCAGCAGCCGGCGCAGGGGGCTCCCGGGCAGCAGCGCTCTCCCCAGGGGGGGTGGGCTCACGGCCCCCGGGCCCCCCCAGCCGCCCCAGCAGCTCCCCCACCACGATCTGCGCACCCCCCTGTCACGGCCGGGACCCCGAGACCCCCAGGGACCCCCCAAACCACCCAGGGACACCCAAGGACCTCCCCAAACCACCTAGGGACCCCCCAAACCACCCAGGGACCCCCAGGGACCCCCAACCCACCTAGGGACCCCGCCAAACCCCCGGGACCCCCAGGAGCCCCCAAACCACCTAGGGAACCCCCCAAACCCTCCTGGGACCAGCAGGGAGCCCCCCAAACCCTCCTGAGACCCCCAAGGACCCCCCCAAACCACCCAAACCCCCCTGGAACCCCCCAACCCCCCCAGGACCCCGGGGACCCCCCAAGCCCCCTGAGACCCCCAGGGACCCCCCAAACCACCCAACCCCCCTGGAACTCCCCCAAACCACCCAGGGACAGCCAGGGACCCCCCAAACCCTCCTGAGACCCCCAAGGACCCCCCAAACCATCCAAACCCCCTGGACCCCCCCAAACCCCCTAAGACCCCCAGGGACCCCCTCAAACCACCCAGGGACCGCCCCAAACCCTCCTGAGACCCCCAGGGACACCCCCAAACCTCCCTGAGACCCCCAGGGACCCCTTCAACCCCCCGGGACCCCCAGACCCCTTGGGACCCCCCCACCGAACCCCTTGGGACGCTCCCCCAGACCCCTCGGGACCTCCCCCAGCGCCCCCAGGCCCCCCCCGTGCCCCCCACTCACGGTGAGGACGGGGACGGCGGTGACCAGGGCGTAGACGAGGGCGGGGGGCGCGCGGCTGGCGGCGGGGGGGCCGGGGTAGGGGCGCCCGAATTCGGGGTCCCGGCAGAAGAAGCCCCCGTCGTGCACGGGGAAGGCGTCGGTGAACTCCAGCTGGTAGGCGAGGGCGGCCGTGCCCCCCAGGATCCCCAGCTGGGGGGGAGGGGGCACTGCTGGGACCCCCCCGAACCCCAATTTGGGGGGGGGCTCCGTGGGACCCCCGAAATCCCAGGCGTAGGGACCCAGGTGGCTGCGACCCCCCCCAAACCCCGGCACCCCGGAGGCCGAGCCCCTGAGGATCCCCTGGCTGGGACCCCCCCCAAACCCCAATTCGAGGGGGGGGCACTGCTGGGACCCCCTGAACCCCAATTTGGGGGGAGCTCAGTGGGACCCCCCAAAATCCCAGGCGTAGGGACCCAGGTGGCTGGGACCCCCCATCCCAGCACCCAGAAGATCGAGTCCCCCAGGATCCCCAGTTTGGGGAGGGGCACGGCTGGGACCCCCCAAACCCCAATTTGGGGGGGGCTCGGTGGGACCCCCAAAATCCCACGCACAGGGACCCAGGTGGCTGGGACCCCCCCCCAAATCCTGGTACCCTGGAGGCTGAGCCCCCGAGGATCCCCGGGCTGGGACCCCCCGAACCCCAATTTGGGAGGGGGGCGGTGGGACCCCCCACAATCCCAGGCGTAGGGACCCGGGTGGCTGGGACCCCCCCCAAATCCTGGTACCCTGGAGGCTGAGCCCCCGAGGATCCCCGGGCTGGGACCCCCCCGAACCCCAATCTGGGGGAGGGGCTCGGTGGGACCCCCCACAATCCCAGGCGTAGGGACCCAGGTGGCTGGGACCCCCCCCCCAAAGCCCAGCACCCACGAGCCCCCCAGGATCCCCAATTTTGGGGGGGCACAGCTGGGACCCCCCAAATGGCAGACAGGGAGACGGGGGGGGCACCCCAATGTTTTGGGGGGGACTCAGTGATGGGAGGGGGAGGAACTGATGTTGGGGGGTCACGATATTTTGGGGGGGGTCCCAGCATTTTGGGAAGGGGTGTGGGGGGTTCCCGGTATTTTGGGGGGGTACTCGAATAGGGGGTATCCGGGGGGGGGCACGTGATATTTGGGGGGGACAGCGGTGTTCCGGGGGGGTAAGGGGTATTTGGGGTGGGGGCTTCCCGGGACTTGCAGTTCCCGGGGTTGGGGAGCGAGGGGGGGGCGCATCCGGTATTTGGGGGGGGCACTGGTATTTGGGGGGAGGGAGTTATTGGTATTTGGGGGGGGGGTCGCGAGGTGGGGGGAGGTACCAGTGTTTGGGGGGGGCCCCGGTATTCGGGGGGTGGGGGGTATCGCTATTGGGGGGAGGTTTCCATTATTGGGGGGGGTCCCGGGATGGGGGGCACCCGGGGGGGTACCGGTATTTGGGGGGAGGAGTTATTGATATTGGGGGGGTCGCGGGGTGGGGTGAAGGTACCAGTATTTGGGGGGGGGGTCCCGGTATTCGGGGGGGGGTCCCGGTCCTCGGGGGGGTCCCGATATTCGGGTGGGGGGGGGTATCGCTATTGGGGAGAGGTTTCCGTTGTTCGGGGTGGGGGTTCCCGGGGTGCGGGGTTCCGGGGGGGTCCCGGTATTTTGGGGACCCCCCCGTACCTCCACGAAGAGGACGCAGGGGGCGATGGCGCCGCTGCGCTCCAGCTCCGGCCGCGGGGCCGCCATGGCGGGGGGGCGGGGGGGCCGGTACACGCGCTGGGGGCGGAGGGGGGGTCAGTGCCACACCCCCCACCTCCCCAATTAGGGGGCCCCCAAACCGCCCCCCCGGCCCTCACCGCCTCCTTCACGTCGCCGCCGTGCCCGTGGGGGGGGGGGGGCGCTATCGCGACAGAGACATCGCGATACTGCGGGGGGGGTGGCGGCGGCAGCCGCTGATTGGCTGCCGGCAGGACCGGGCGTGCCCCTCCCACCCCTCCGCGCCCCCTCCCCCATTGCGGCAACGGTGGGGGGGGGTGCGCCCAGGCGTCCGGACCCCCCCCCAAAATGGGACCCAGGCGGCCGAGCCGCCCGCGCATGCGCGGAGGGCGGGGGCGCAGCAGGTGCGTGAGGGGCGGGGCTCCGGCAGGTGGCGGCTCCGCCCCCTCGCCTTAATCCCCGCCCCCTTGGCTCCCAAGCTCCGCCCCCGCTCCCTAAGCCCCGCCCCCTCTCACCGCCCGCCAGGTGTGGGCGGGGCCGGGTCGCACAGGTGCGGGGCGTGGCCGGGGTCACGTGGGCGGGGCGGGGGCGGGGCGGGGCGGACGGGAGCGGCCGGAGCCGACGGGAGCGGAGCGGGGCGGTGAGCGGGCCCCTCCCCCACCCCCCCCAATCGCCAGGGTCCCCCCCGGGGGGAGGGGGCCGGGGGTCACCCGTCCCCCCCCCAGCGCGGACCTTGACCCCGGCCCGGCCGCCTGGGTCCCTCCGGGGGGGAGGGGCGGGGGGCGGAGGGTGGGGCCCCAGGGGTATTTGGGGGGCAGGGGGGTTTGGGGGGGCCCTGGGGTATTTGGGGGGCAGTTCAGGGGGGTTTGGGGGGTGCTGGGGAGTTTGGGGGGGTTCCAGGGGAGTTCGGGGGCGGTTGGGGGTATTTGGGGGGAGTTCAGGGGGGTTTTGGGGGGGTCTAGGGGTGTTTGGGGGGGCCCTGGCGTGTTTGGGGGGGTCCCAGGGGAGTTTGGGGGGACCCGGGGGTTTTGGGGGGGTCCGGTGGTATCTGGGGGGAGTTAGGGGGCCCTGGGGTATTTGGGGGGGCCCTGGGGTATTTGGGGAGGGGCCCTGGCGTGTTTGGGGGGTCCCAGGGGAGCTTGGAGGGGGTCCAGGGGTTTTGGGGGGTCCTAGGGGTATTGGGGGGAGTTCGGGGGGTCCCATGGGGATTTGGAGGGGGGTCCCAGGGGGATTTGGGGAGGGTTCAGGGGGTCCCGGGGAGGTTTGGGGGGGCAGGGATATTTGAGGGAGGGGGTCCCAGGGGAGTTCGAGGGGAGGTGAGAGGGTCCCGGGGTGGGGGGCAGGGGTATTTTGGGGGGGTTCAGGAGGTCCGGGGGCTTGTGGGGGGGGGTCTCAGGGGTATTTGGGGGGGTCCCAGGGATTTCTGGAGGGTCCCCGGGTGGGGCAGGGGTAATTTTTTTGGGGGATCGCTGACCCTGCCCGTGTCCCCACAGGCGCAGGAGCCCCCGCCCCCCCCGCCGACGCCCCCCATGGCCGCTGCCCCCGGCCTGGCCCTGGCCCTGGCCCTGGCCCTGGCCCACAGTAGGTGTGGGGGCTCCGTGGGGCTGGGGTCCCTCCTGGGAGGGCTCCGTGGGGCCGGGGTCCCTGCTGGGGGGGCTCCGTGGGGCTGGGGTCCCTGCTGGGGGGGGTCACGCGTGGGGCCGGGGTCCCTCCTGGGGGGGCTCCGTGGGGCTGGGGTCCCTCCTGGGGGGGCTCCGTGGGGCCGGGGTCCCTGCTGGGGGGAGCTCTGTGGGGCCGGGGTCCCTGCTGGGGGGCTCCGTGGGGCTGGGGTCCCTGCTGGGGGGTCACGCGTGGGGCCGGGGTCCCTCCTGGGGGGCTCCGTGGGGCTGGGGTCCCTCCTGGGGGGGCTCCGTGGGGCCGGGGTCCCTGCTGGGGGGAGCTCTGTGGGGCCGGGGTCCCTGCTGGGGGCTCACCGTGGGGCTGGGGTCCCTGCTGGGGTTCACGCGTGGGGCCGGGGTCTCTGCTTGGGGGGGCTCCGTGGGGCTGGGGTCCCTGCTGGGGGTTATGCGTGGGGCCGGGGTCCCTCCTGGGGGCTCCGTGGGGCCGGGGTCCCTGCTGGGGGTTATGCGTGGGGCCGGGGTCCCTCCTGGGGGGCTCCGTGGGGCCGGGGTCCCTGCTGGGGGAGCTCCGTGGGGCCGGGGTCCCTGCTGGGGGGGCTCCGTGGGGCCGGGGTCCCTGCTGGGCGGTTATGCGTGGGGCCGGGGTCCCTCCTGGGGGGCTCCGTGGGGCCGGGGTCCCTGCTGGGGGAGCTCCGTGGGGCCGGGGTCCCTGCTGGGGGGGCTCCGTGGGGCCGGGGTCCCTCCTGGGAGGGCTCCGTGGGGGCCGGGGTCCCTGCTGGGGGGTCACGCGTGGGGCCGGGGTCCCTCCTGGGAGGGCTCCGTGGGGCCGGGGTCCCTGCTGGGGGGCTCCGTGGGGTCGGGGTCCCTGCTGGGGGGTCACGCGTGGGGCCGGGGTCCCTGCTGGGGGCTCCGTGGGGTGGGCCCCCCCGCGGTGCGGGGCCGGTTTCGGTGCCGGGCGGGGCCGTGAGTCAGCGCGGGGCGGGGCTGGGGGCGGGGCTGGGGGCGGGGCTGGGGGCGGGGCTGGGGGCGGGGCTGGGGGCGGGGCTGGGGGCGGGGCTGGGGGCGGGTGGGTGCCCAGGTTCCCTCTGTGCCCCCCCCCCCATTTCGTTCCCAGCCTCTCCCAGTCTGACCGGTAACAGCACCGGTAACGGCACCGCCCCCGGAGGGGGGGCGGGCTCTCGGTGAGTGGGGGGCGGGGGGTCCTGGGGGGGGGGGGCAGGGGTGGTTGGGGGGACACGGGGGGGTCCTGGGGGGCCCTTGGGAGGTTTGGGGTCCCCAGGCCATCTGGGGGGGTCTTGGGGGTCCTCAGCGGGTTGGGGGCGTCTCTGTCCTGGGGGGTCCCAGGGGTTTTTGGGGAGTCATAGGGGGGTCCAAGGAGGGGGTCCCGGGGTGTCCTGGGGGGTCCCCGGGGGGTTCTTAGCGGGGTCCCAAGGTGTCCTAGGCGGGGGGGTCTTGTGTCCGGGGGGTCTGGGGGGGTCTAAGGGGCTTTGGGGGGTCCCAGGGTGTCCTGGGGGGTCTGGGGGGGTCTAAGGGGCTTTGGGGGTCCCAGGGTGTCCTGGGGGGGTTGGGGGGTCTAAGGGGCTTTGGGGGGTCCCAGGGTGTCCTGGGGGGGTTGGGGGGTCTAAGGGGCTTTGGGGGGTCCCAGGGTGTCCTGGGGGCTTTTTTGGGGGGCAAGGTGTCCTGGAGGGGGTTCCTGAAGGTTTTGGGGGGGGTCATGGGTGAGTCTGGGGGGTCCCGGCGGGGGGGGGGTCCCTGTGTCCTGGGGAGGGGGAGGGGAGGTGCGAGAGCCTTGGGGCCTCCACAGATTTGGGAGGGTCACGGGGGGGGGTTCTCCCCGCGCCCCCTGACGCCCCCACCCCCCCCAGGTGGCGGGGCAGGTGGCGCTGTCCGTGGTGCTGGGGGGGCTGGGGGCGCTGGGCCTGGGGGGGCTGCTCCTCTTCCTCGCCCTGCGCCTGCGCGAGAAGCGGCGCACCGAGGGCTCGTACCGGCCCAGCCGCGAGGAGCAGGCGGGGGCGCGCGCCCCGCCCCCCCCCGGCCCCCTGCGCCTGCCCCCCGAGGAGCGCCTCATCTGAGCGCGGCCTGCGCGCGAGGGGGGGCCTTGCACGAGGGGGGGCCTCGCACGAGGGGGGGCCTCGCACGAGGGGGGGCCGCGCGGCGGCGGGAGCGTCTCGTGCGGGGCATGGCGGCGTTTGCGCCCCTCCCGCCCCCCCCCCGCCGGCGCTGCCTCGCACCAGGGCCTCGCACCGGGGCCTCGCACCAGGGCCTCGCACCAGGGCCTCGCACGAGGGCCTCGCACGGGGGCCTCGCACAAGGACCTTGAATGAGGGCCTCGCACGAGGGCCTTGCACGCGAGGATTCGCACGAGGGCCTTGCACGAGGGCCTTGCACGAGAGGACTCGCACGGTGCCGGCCCCGCGTGGGGGGAGGGGAGGGGCAGAATTTGTATCACAGTCTATTTTTGAGATTAAAAAAAAAAAAAATTTAAAAACCCCAAAAAAAAGGGGGGGGTTGGGGGGTGGTGCCCCTCCCCCACCTCCCCTCCCCACCTCCCCTCCCCCCACGTCTCCAGGGGGAGGGGGAGGGGCTGGGGATGCCTGGGGTCACTTGTGGGGGCGGGGGGGGTGGGGGAGGGGGCGGGCCGCGCCCGAACGCACGAGCTGCCGCGTGCGGGCCTCGTGCACTCGCCCTCGTGCGACACCTCGCCCCTCCCCCGCGTGCAAACGCCCTCGTGAACGCCTTGCACGCTGCTGTCGTGCACACCCCACCCCCCCCCCAACGTGCACACCCCCTCTCGTGAAAACACCTTTAATAATCGCACGACTGAAAGCCCCACCCGGGGGGGGGGGAGGGGCACAAAAGGCCCCCCCCGAGGTGGGGGAGGGGGGGCGGAGCGGGTGAATGTGCTGCTGGGAGCCGGGGGGGGGCTGGGGGTGCAACACCCCCCCCCCAATCCTCGTGCGAGGGCTTCGCACGACTACGCAAACGTCTGCTGGCGGGAGAGCTGCGGGCAGAGCGCGGGGTCGTGGGGGGGTGGACCCCTCCCCACTCCCCCCCCCCCGGGGGGTCCAGGCATCAGCGGGGGGATGGGGTGGGGCTCACCCGCGTGTTACTGGTGCCACTGGTGCCACTGGTGAACTCGGAGTAGCGCTTGGTGCCGGGGCACAGGCAGGCACGGTAGGCCTCACGCACCTGTGCACGGGGACGGCCTCGCACGAGGATCCTCCCTTGCACGAGGCCCCTCTTCGCACGAGGCTTGCCCCTCGCACCAGGGACTCCTTGCACTAGTACCCACCCCCTCTCGAGGGGCCCCCCCTTGCACGAGGATCCTCCTTGCACAAGGACCCCCTCGCATGAGGATCCCCTTGCACGAGGATCCTCTTTGCACGAGCCCCTTCCCTTGCACGAGGATTGCCCCTCACACCAGGGACCCCTTGCACTAGTACCCCCCGAGGGGCTCCCCTTTCAAAAGGATCCTCCCTCGCACGAGGGGCCCCTTGCACGAGGACGGCCTGACAAGCCCGCCCTGGGGGAGAGGAGGGGGATTTTGGGGGGGGTGGGGATGGGGGAGGGGGGCGCTGAGAGGGGGGTGGGGGTCCCGGGGGGGAGTTGGGGGTCTCTGGTGGGTTGGGGGGGCTTGGGGGAGGGTGGGATCCTGGGGGGCTTGGGGAGGGGGGGGTGTCTCGATGGGGGGTCTCGAGGTGGGGGTTGCGTGGGTGCCGGGGGTCTGGCGGGGGGGCTGGGAGGGGTCCCTGGGGGGGGATTTGGGGGGTCCTGGGGAGGAGTTTGGGGGGGCCGGGGGTCCCGAGGGGGTTGTGGGGGGGCCGGGGGGATTGTGAGGGGGTCTCTGGGGATTTGGGGGGTCCCGGGGGGAGTTCGGGAGTCCCAGGGAGTTTGGGGGGCCGGGGTCCCGGGGGGGGCTGTGGGGGCGGGGGGCCGGGGGTCCCGGGAGGGCTGTGGGGGGCGGGGGGCCCGGGGGCCCGGGGGGGTTGTGGGGGGGCGGGGGGTCCCGGGGGCCCGGGGGGGGTTGTGGGGGCGGGGGGGTCCCGGGGGCCCGGGGGGGTTGTGGGGGCCGGGGGGTCCCGGGGGCCCGGGGGGGTTGTGGGGGGCGGGGGGTCCCGGGGGCCCGGGGGGTTGTGGGGGGCCGGGGGGTCCCGGGGGCCCGGGGGTTGTGGGGGGCCGGGGGGTCCCGGGGGCCCGGGGGGTTGTGGGGGCGGGGGGTCCCGGGGGGGTTGTGGGGGCCGGGGGTCCCGGGGGGCCCGGGGGGTTGTGGGGGCCGGGGGGTCCCGGGGGGTTGTGGGGGGCGGGGGTCCCGGGGGCCCGGGGGGTTGTGGGGGCCGGGGGTCCCGGGGGGGGAGTTCGGGAGTCCCAGGGAGTTTGGGGGCCCGGGGATCCCGGGGGGTTGTGGGGGGCGGGGGGTCCTGGGGGGGTTGTGGGGGGCCGGGGGGTCCCGGGGTCCCGGGGGGTTGTGGGGGCCGGGGGGTCCCGGGGGTTGTGGGGGCGGGGGGTCCCGGGGGGCTGACCTGCGGGTGGGCCAGGCAGTGGCACAGGAGGATGCCGAGCCCCTGCGCCGCGTTCAGCGCGCAGAACAGGAGGGGGAGGGGCGAGGGCGCCCCCCGCGCGGGGCAGCCCCCCAGCCCCAGCGCCCAGCCCGTCCCCAGCACGAAGAGCTGCCCCACGCCCGTGGCCGCCAGCACCCTGCGGGACACCACGCCTCGCACCACGCCTCGCACCACGGCCTCGCACCAGGGCCTCGCACCAGGGCCTCGCACGACGGCCTCGCACCAGGGCCTCGCACAAGCACCCTTGCACCCAGCAGCCAGAGCTGCCCCGCGCCCGCGGCCGCCAGCAGCCTGCGGGACCCCGCACCGCGCCTTGCACCACGGCCCTTGCACGACAGCTTTGCACAAGCACCCTCGCACCAGCGCCCTTGTCCCAGGGCCTCACACGACAGCCTTCGCACAAGCACCCTTGCACCAACACTCTCGCACCACGACCTTTGCACGAGCCCCTTGCACCGGCGTCCTTGCACGACAGCCTTTGCACAAGCACCCTCGCACCAGCACCCGCCCAACCCCCGCCTGGGCGGGGCCAGCCCTGCGCACGGGGGAGGGGGCGCCCCTTGCACGAGGACAGCACTCGTGCACAAGAGGTCTCCCGCTGCACAAGGGGAGGAGCCGTCGCACGAGGGGGCCTCTCCTTGCACGAGGGCTGCTGTCGCACAAGGGCTGTTGTCGCACGAGGAGCCTCCTTGTGCAAAAGTTCCTCCCCCCCACACACAAGGCTTTTGCACAAGAGCCCCTCACCCTTGCACAAGGAGAGACCCCCCCCGCTCCCCTCGGGTCCCCCCCGTGCCCCTCGTGTCCCCGTGCCCCCGTGCCCCCCGTGCCCCACCTCATCTTGCGCAGGTGCCCCACGTCAGGGTTGACGTCGTTGAATTTTTGCACGAGTGTCCAGATGGTGATCACCAGGATCACGGCGTTCAGCTGGGGGGGCACGGCGGTCATGGGGGGAGACACGGGGGGACGGGGGGACACAGGGGGCATGGGGGGTATGGGGGACATGGGGGGCACGGGGGCACGGGGGGGACACGGGGGGGACATGAGGAGCACGGGGGGGACACGGGGGGCACAGGGGGCATGGGGAGGGGACATGGGGGGCACAGGGACATGGGGTGCAGGGGGGTGACACGGGGGGGACGCGGGGGGATGCGGGGGGGGGCGCGGGGGGGACGCGGGGGGGGTGACACGGGGTGGGGACGCGGGGGGGTGACACGGGGGGGCGCGGGGGGGTGACACGGGGTGGGGACGCGGGGGGGGTGACACGGGGGGCGCGGGGGGGCCGCGGGGGGGGGGCCGCGGGGGGGGTGACACGGGGGGGGCGCGGGGGGGGGGGCCGCGGGGGGGGGACACGGGGGGGCCGCGGGGGGGGTGACACGGGGGGGGCGCGGGGGGGCCGCGGGGGGCCGCGGGGTCTCACCGCGATGACGAGGCAGACGGGCGCCTGGAAGCTCCAGCGGAAACCTCGCTCCAGGGAGAGCCAGCAGCTGGGGGGGAAACTGGGAGCACTGGGAGGGACTGGGAGCACTGGGAGGGGAACTGGGAGGGGAACTGGGAGCACTGGGAGGAGAACTCGGAGCACTGGGAGGGGAACTGGGAGCACTGGGAGCACTGGGAGGAGAACTCGGAGCACTGGGAGGGGAACTGGGAGGGGAACTGGGAGCACTGGGAGGGACTGGGAGGGAAACTTGGGAGCACTGGGGGGGAACTGGCCCACGCTGGGCGGAAGGGGGCAGCACACGGGCCGCACGGGGGCTCTCGCACAGGGGACACCCCCCAGGGACACCCCCCAACCCCCCTCGCACCAGCGACGCTCCGCACCACGACTCCCCCCCCAGCGCTGACAGCCCCTTCGCACGAGGGCCTCGTGCGACGGCCTCGTGCGAGGCCCCCAGCGCACTCACTAGCGGGGGGTGCCGTAGCCCCCGGGGAAGGCGGCGGCGGAGACGGCGACCAGGAGGGCGGGCAGCCCGTAGCCCAGCAGCAGGAGGTGTCGCACGCGCAGCCACGAGGGCACGAACACTCGCACGAGGAGCACGTAGAGGTGCAGCCCCTCCAGGCACATCCAGCAGAAGGCCGCCAGGAAGGAGAAGTGCAACAGCCCCGCCACCACCGCGCACGCCGTCTGCACGGGGGCGCGCACCGGGGCCTCGCACGAGGGCCTCGCACCGGGGGGGTGTGCAGGGCCTCACACGATTGACCCCCCCCCCCAACCTCCGTGCACGACCGGTCGCGCTCGCCGCTCGTAACGCCCAGCGCCCACCTCCCTGCTCGTGCTCGTGCAAGGAGCTGCCGGCCCTCGCACGCCCTCGCACGAGCGCACCCGCCGCCCTCCCGCTCACCGCCAGTTCCGTGCGAGCCCCTCCCTGGCCCTCCCCACCCCCTCCCCTTCTCCCTCCCACCCCATAGGGCACCCACTGCCCCTCGCATGCCCTTGCACAAGAGCACCCACCACCCTTCCGCTCGCTGCCAGCCCCGTGCAAGCCCCCCCCCAATCCCTCCCCAGTGCCCCCTGCTTTTGGACCCCCTCGCACAAGCGCACCCCCACCCTCCTACTCACCACCAGTCCCGTGCAAAGCCCCCGGTCCCTCCACCACCCCATAGGGCACCCACTGCCCCTCGCACACCCTTGCACAAGTGCCCCCCCACTCTCCCACTCGCCGCCAGTTCCGTGCAAGCCCCACCCCGGCCCTCCCCACCCCCTCCCCTTCTCCCTTGGGCCCCATAGGGCACCCACTGCCCCTTGCACGCCCTTGCACAAGAGCACCCACCACCCTCCCGCCGCCGCCAGTTCCGTGCAAGCCCCACCCCGGGCCCTCCCCACCCCCTCCCCTTCTCCCTCCCACCCCATAGGGCACCCACTGCCCCTCACACGCCCTTGCACAAGAGCACCCACCACCCTTCCACTCGCTGCCAGCCCCGTGCAAGCCCCCCCAATCCCTCCCCAGTGCCCCCTGCTTTTGGACCCCCTCGCACAAGCGCACCCCCAGCCTCCTACTCACCACCAGTCCCGTGCAAAGCCCCCGGTCCCTCCACCACCCCATAGGGCACCCACTGGCCCTTGCACACCCTTGCACAAGTGCCCCCCACTCTCCCACTCGCCGCCAGTTCCGTGCAAGCCCCACCCCGGCCCTCCCCACCCCCTCCCCACCCCACGGGGCACCCACCGCCCCTCGCACACCTCACACGAGCGCTCCCCCGCCCTCCCGCTCGCCGCCAGTTCCGTGCAAGCCCCCCCGGGGCCTCCCCAGCGCCCCGCCGCGCCCCCCCTCACCGGGTGCTGGGTGCGCTCGATGCCCAGCAGGAAGGTGCCGTGCGCCAGCAGCAGGCTGAGGCTGAGGTGCAGGTGCAGCGTCGTGCGAAGCCCCCGCAGCGCCCGGCACAGGACGAAGGTGGCGACCGCCACCCCCAGCGAGGCCACCGACACCCCCAGCCCCACCCGCGTCACCACGTCCAGCACCCAGTCGTCCTGGGGGGGGCACATCAGACACACCCCCCCCCTCCCCCGGTGAGCGCACGAGGGGGGGGCGCACCCCCAGCCCACCCGTGCCTCGGTTTCCCCGCGGGGATGGGGGGGGGCTATGGGGTGGGGGGGGGTCGTAAGGGGTCCTGGGGGGGGATTTGGGGTCCTGGGGGGTGGAATCGGGCCTCTGAGGGGGGCACGGGGGGGTCTCGGGGGGTTTGAGGTGGCCTCGGGGGGGGTGGGGGGGGCCTGGGGTGGGTCTGGGGGGCACTGGGGGGGGGGGATTAGGGGTCCCGGGGGGTCTGGGGGTGCACGGAGGCGTTTGGGGTGGCCTCAGGGGTGGAGGGGGGTCCTGGGGTGGGTGTGGGGGTCCCGGAGGCGTCCTGGGGGCACTGGGAGGCACTGGGGGGCACTGGGGGGGGGGGTAGTGGTCCCGGGGGGGTTTGGGGGTGCAAGGGGGTGGCCCAAGGGAAAGGGGGGCCTTGGGGGGGTCCTGGGGTGGGTGTGGGGGTCCCGGAGGCGTCCTGGGGGGCACTGGGGGCACTGGGTGTCCCGGGGCCGTTGTGGGGGCGCAAGGGGGGTTGGGTGATCTCAGGGGTGGGGGGTCCTGGCGTGGGGCGGGGGGTCCCAGGGGGAATTTGGGGGCCCAGGAAGGGCCCAGGTGGGGCTGGGGGTCCCAGCAGGGGCTGGGGGTCTCCAAAACTTCCGGGGGGGTTGGGGAGGGGTGGGGGCAGATGGTTTGGGGGCCCCTGGAACAGTTTGGGGGTGCATGGGGGGGGGCGGTCCTGGAAGGGTCCCGGGAGGGGTTGGGGGTCCATGGAGGGGTTTGGGGGGGGGCACCCAGGGGTGGGGTTTGGGGCACCCAGGGGTGTTTGGGGTCCTGGAGGGGGAGGTTGGGGGGTCGGGGGTCCCTGGGGGTGTTCAGGCGTCCCGGGAGGGGTTGGGGTCCCCGGGGGGTTTGAGGGGGGTCCCTGGTGTGTTTGGGGTCCCGGGGGTGGGAGTCTGGGGGGTGTTTGGGGGGGTCCCTGAGGGGGTTGGGGTACCTGCAGAGGGGTTTGGGGGTCTCTGAGGGGTTGCGGATCCTGGGGGGGTCGGGGGTCCCCGGGAGGTTTGGGGGGTCTCTGGGGGGTGGGGGAGTCCCAGGGGGTTCGGGGGTCCTGGGAGGGGTTGGGGAGGTCCTGGGGGGGTCGGGGGGGTCCCGGGGGATTTGGGGGCCCCTGGGGAGTGGGGGAATCCCAGCGGGTTCAGGGATTCCTGGGGGGTTCGAGGGTCCTGGGAGGGGTTCTGGGGTCCCGGGAGGGGTCGGGGAGGTGCTGGGGGGTCGGGGGTCCCAGGGTGGGGGGTCCCACCTCCAGCTCGCGGAAGGCCAGCAGCACGGCGAAGCTGGTGAGGTGGGTGCAGGCGCAGGTGGTGCGGGAGGGGTCCGGGGGTCCCGGCGGGGGGGGGGCACAAGGCGACACCCCCCGTGGCCCACAGCCCCTCCTGGGGGTCCCAGAAGGCGCAGAGCACCCTGCCCCCCAGCCGGGGGTCCTGGGGGGGGTGTCAGGGCTCCCCAATGTCCTGGGGGGGACACCCCCCCCCAAACATCGGGGTGGGGGCACCCAGCACCTGGGGGTCCCACTGCCTTTTGGGGTCCGCAACCCCCCCATGTCCCTCTTGGGGTCCCCGTCCCCATTCTGGGGTCCCCCACCCCCTTTTTGGGGTCCTCAGTGCCCCCTCCGTGTGCTCACCCCTTTGGGGGTCCCCAACCCCCCCATGTCCCTTTTGGGTGTCCCCGTCCCCCTTCGGGGTCTCCACCCCACTTTTGGGGTCCCCAACCCCCCCAAGCATCTTTGGGGGTCCCCCTTCCCCCTTTTTGGGGGTCTCCAACCCCCATGTCCCTTTTGGGGTCCCGCTCCCCATTTTGGGGTCCCCCTCCCACTTTTGGGGTCCCCAACCCCCCCAAGCCTCTTTGGGGGTCCCCCTCCCCCCTTTTTGGGGTCTCCAACCCCCCCGTGTCCCTTTTGGAGTCCCGCTCCCCATTTTGGGGTCCCCCTCCCTCCCACTTTTGGGGTCCCCCACCCCCTTTTGGGGTGCCCCGCCGCGCGCTCACCGGGGGGGGTGCTGGAAGCGCAGGGTGACCTCGGGGGTCCCGGGGGGAGGGGCCGGGTGACGAAGGCGGTGGCCACGGGGGACAGGAGGCGATAGGAGGGGCGGCCCCCGGGAGGGGGCAGCTCCCCCACCCCCCCCACTGCACGGGGGGCCCCTCCAGCACCCGGCCCAGCCCCCGCTGGGACAGCAGGCCCACCAGCGCCAGCCCTGGGGGGACACGGGGGGCACACGCTGGCACCCAGACCCCGCACCCTGCCCCCCCCCCCCCCGCGACCCCCAACGCCCCCCCAGCCCCCCGTGACCCCGCAGGACCCCCCCCTCCCCAAACCCCATGGGACACTCAGGACCCCCCAGCCCCCACGGGACACCCCCCAGTATGACCCCAGTCCCACCCAGTGATGTCCAAGACCCCCCCCCCAAAACCCATGGGACCCCCAGGACCTCACCCCCCCCCACGGCCCCCATGGGACCCCCCGGGGACCCCCAGGACCTCCCGAGCCTCCCCAATACCCCCCCCCAGTGACTCCCAGTGACTCCCAGGCCCCCTCCAGTGACCCCCCCGTACCGGAGGGGGGTCCCAGGACCCCCCAGCCCCCCCATATCGGAGGGGTGTCCCGGGCCCCCCCATCCCCCCCGTACCGGAGGGGGGTCCCAGGCCCCTCGGGGGGCACGCGCAGCTCCAGGCCGGGGACCTGCAGGCGCACGGGGGCGGGGGGGGCCCCGCTGCACGGCCACGCGCAGCTCTGGGGGGGGCAGGGACACGTCACCCCCCCGCGGGGACACCCCGGGACGGGGACACCCCCCGCCCCCCGCGCGCCGGGACGGGGACACCCGTGGGGCAGGGACAGAGCCCCCTGGGGGGGGGTGGGGGGAGTGACACGGGGGGCGACGCGGGGGGGCTGGGACACGTGGGGGGTGGGACACGCGGGGGGGTGACGCGGGGGGGTTGGGGGGTGACACGGGGGGTGACGCGGGGGGTGACGCGGCGGTTTGGGGGGTGGGACACACGGGGGGGTGATATGGGGGGGTTGGGGGGGTGACGGGGGGGGTGACGCGGGGGGGTGATGCAGCGGTTTGGGGGGGTGGGACACGCGGGGGGTGATATGGGGGGGTACCTGTGTGGGCGGAGGCGAGGGCCGTGAGGTTGGGGGGGGCAGCCGCGCCCCCGCCGCCCGCACCACCTCCTCGGCGGCCGCCAGCACGGCGCTGGCCCAGTCCTGGCCCCCGGGGGGGGCCGCCCCCCGCCCCCGCCCCCGGCCCCTCCCCCCCGAACGCCGCGTCCAGCACCGCCAGCAGCTCCTGGGGGAGGGGGCGGGGGGGTCACTGCCTGCACCCCGCCGCCCCCCAAACCCCCAGGGACCCCCCAACCTCCCTGGGACCCCCTAATGCCCGCCCAAGCCCCCCCCAGATTTTGGGGACACCTCCCCTCCAGCTCCCCAGTGGTCTGGGACCCCCCCCAATCTCCCAACCCCCCCCAAAGCCCCCAGGACCCCCACAATCTCCCAATCCCCCCCAAAGCCCCTCAGGACCCCCCCCCCAATCTCCCAACCCCCCCCAAAGCCCCTCAGGACCCCCCCCCCAATCTCCCACCCCCCCCAAAGCCCCCCAGGACCCCCTCCCCAATCTCTGGGACCTCCCAAAACCTCCCTCCCCCGCCTAAATGCCCCCCCCCCATAGACCCCCCCAGATTTTGGGGACACCTCCCCTCCAGCCCCCCAATGCTCCAGGACCTCCTTGCCCCCCAAAACCCCCCAGGGCTCCCCCAAACCTCCCAGGCCCCCCTGAAAGCCCCCCCCGCCCGCCCCGTACCCGCAGGATGAGGCGGGGGTCGCCCCCCCCGCAGCAGCTGGTGCAGGCGGGGGAGGGTCTGCGCCGGCCCGCACTCGCTCTGGGGGGGCACCGGGATGGGACCGGCCCCTCCCCAACGGCCTGGGGACCCCCGGGGGGCATGTGTCCCCCCACGTCCCCAGTGGCCCCCCCAGGATTTGGGGACCCCCCGGGATTTGGGGACCCCCAGTGACCCCACAGCCCCCACGTCCCCAGTGACCCCCCGGGATTTGGGGACCCCCAGTGACACCACACCCCCCCCCACGTCCCCAGTGACCCCCCCGGGATTTGGGGACCCCCAGTGACACCACACCCCCCACGTCCCCAGTGACCCCCCCGGGATTTGGGGACCCCCAGTGACACCACACCCCCCCACGTCCCCAGTGACCCCCCCCCGGGATTTGGGGACCCCCAGTGACACCACACCCCCCACACGTCCCCAGTGACCCCCCGGGATTGGGGACCCCCAGTGACCCCACACCCCCCCCACGTCCCCAGTGACCCCCCGGGGATTTGGGGACCCCCAGTGACCCCACACCCCCCCACGTCCCCAGTGACCCCGGGGATTTGGGGACCCCCAGTGACCCCCCCAGGATTTGGGGACCCCCAGTCGCCCCACCCCCCACGTCCCCAGTGACCCCCTGGGATTTGGGGACCCCCAGTGACCCCCCCCAGGATTTGGGGACCCCCAGTGACACCACACCCCCCCACATCCCCAGTGACCCCCGGGATTTGGGGACCCCCAGTGACCCCACCCCCCTCCAGGATTTGGGGAACGCCCCCGGGATTTGGGGCCGCCTCACCTGGTTATGGGAGCAGAGCAGGGGGGCTCGGTCACGGCCGGGGTGGGGGCTGGGGGGGCAGGAAGCAGGGTCAGCCCCCCTCCCCCACGCCGTGCACGGCCCTTGCACACGCGAGTGCACGGGGACGGGGGGGGCGGGGGGGCAGCCGCAGGCGCAGGAAAGGGGCGGGGCTGCCACTTCCCCCCCCAACTTCCTCCTGCCATGGGGGGGGCATCCCCCAAATTATGGGGCCGGAGACGGGGGGTCCCTGGGGGTGGGGGGGCCTAGGGGGATTTTTGGGGGTTCTGGGGGGGCCAGGAGGGGTTTTGGGGTGCGGGGGGGGGGTTTGGGGGTCAGTTGGGGGGTTTTGGGGGTCCTGGGGGTAATTTGGGGGTCGCTCGGGGGGGGGTTGGGGTGTGGGGGGGTTTGGGGAGCCCCTCGGGAGGGGCTTGGGGGTCCCAGGGGGGTGGGGGTGCCCCAAGGGCGTTTTGGGGGTTGCTCGGGGGGTTGGGGTGTAAGGGGGTTTGGGGAGCCCCTCAGAAGGGATTTGGGGGTCCCGGGGGGTCACTCAGGCGGTTTTGGGGGTCATCTGGGGGAGGAGTTTGGGGTACGGGGGAGCTTTGGGGGTCACTCGGGGGCTTTTGGGGGTTCTGGGGCGATTTGGGGGTCCCAGGGGGGTTTGGGGTGTGGGGGGGGTTGGGGAGCCCCTCGGGGGGTTTTGGGGGTCCCAGGAGGGGTTTGGGGAGCCCCTTGGGGGGGGTTTGGTGGTCCCAGCAGGAGGTGGGGGTGCCCCAAGGACGTTTTGGGGGTCACTCGGGGGGGGGTTGGGGTGGGGGGGGCTTGGGGGGTTTGGGGTGTGGGGGGTGTTTTGGGGGGGTCGGGGGTTGTTTTCCGGGGGTGTTTTTGGGGTGCGGGGGGTCGGCAGGAGGTTTGGGGGGTGTTTTTGGGGGGGTCAGGGATGTTTTGGGTGGGTGTTTTGGGGTGTTTTTGGGGTGTGGGGGTTTGGGGGGCTTGGGGAGGTCGGGGGTGTTTTTGGGGTGTGGGGGGTCGGGGGGTGTTTTGGGGGGGTCGGGGGGTGTTTTTGGGGTGTGGGGAGTGTTTTTGGGGGGTCAGGGATTGTTTTTGGGGTGCAAGGGGGTCGGGGGGTGCTTTGGGGGGTCGGGGGATGTTTTTGGGGTGCGGGGGTTTTGGGGGGGTCGGGGGTGTTTTTGGTGTGTGGGGGGGTTTGGGGGGTTCGGGGGTGTTTTTGGGGGGCGGGGGGTCAGGGGGTGTTTTGCGGGGTCGGGGGTGTTTTTGGGGCGCAGGGGGGTTTGGGGGGCCGGGGGTCCCTCACCGACGCAGCCGCGGGGGTGCGCTGGTGGCCGGGGCCGCAGTGGCACTCGAAGCTGCCGGGGGTGTTGAAGCAGACGGAGCCCCCTCCCCGCAGCGCTGCGGGTCCTCCGCGCACTCGTCCACGTCTGGGGAGGGGGAGCACGGTCAGGGGGGACCCCCACCCACCCCACGGGGACCCCCCCCCCCCACCCCACGGGGACGGGGAGCCCCCACCCCGCGGGACTGCCCCCCCCCCCCACCCCACGGGGACCCAGGCTTCCAGGGACCCCCCACATCCCCCGGAGGGGGGCCATCAGGGTCACCGGGGAGGGGGTGTTGGCGTTTTGGGGGGAGGCGGGATCCCCAGGAGGGGTTTGGGGGTCCCTCACCCACACAACTGGGAGAGGGGGGCCGTGAGGGTCCCCGGAGGGGTTTGGGGGGGTCCTGAGGGGGAGTCACTAGGTGTAGGGGGTCCCGGGGGGGTTTTGCAGGGTCCTGGGGGTGGAGTCAGGGTTTTGGGGGGACCTGGGGGGGTTGGGGGCTCCTGGGGGGGTCAGGGGGTCCCGGGGGGTCAGGGGGTCCCTGGAGAGGTTGTGGGGGTGCAAGGATGAGGGGTGTTCGGGGGTTTTGGGGGGCCTTACCCACGCAGAGGCCCGGGGGGGCGCTGGCGGGGGCCGTGCCGGGCGGGGGCGCGGGGGGGCGCGGGGCGGTACCCGGCGCTGCAGGAGCAGTGGAACGACCCCGCCGTGTTGCGGCACGTCTGGCCCGGGCCGCAGGCGCGGGGCTGCTCCAGGCACTCGTTGATGTCTGCGCCACGGGGGCGGGGGGGTCACGCGTGGGACCCCCCCCAGATCCTGCCACACACGCAAGCCCCCTCCCCCACTCCCCTCTGGGCGCCGTCGTCCTGCTCCCCCCAACCCCGCTGCCCCTGAGCGCCCCCCCCATCCTCCCCTCAGCCCCTCCCCACCCCCTGCTGTCCCCCCGTGGGCCCCCCACGTCCCCCTCAAGACCCTCAGCCCCCCAGTTCCCCCCCCCAGCACCCCCCAGCCCCCTCTGCCCCCCAGCCACCTCCTGTCCTCCCCCAGCCCCCCATGTGTCCCCCCCACAACCCCCCGTTCCCTTCAGCGCCCCCCACCCCCCATGTCCCCCCTCCCCCCACGTCCCCCGTTCCCCTCACCCCCCCCAGCCCCCCATGCCCCCCCTCCCCTCATGTCCCTCAGCCCCCCGCCCCCCCCCCGCCCCCCACCGTCGCAGGTCTCCAGGGGGCGGTGCCGCGCGGCCAGGGGGGGGGCCGGTGCCCGGGGGGCAGGCGCAGTGGGTGCTGTTCAGGCACCGGGCCAGGGCCGTCAGGCAGTCGGGGCAGGGCGGGGGGCTGGGGGGCACGGCCGGGGCTGACCGCGGCCCCCCAACCCCCACAGACCCCCAGGACCCTCCCAAACCCGCACAGACCCCCAGGACCCCCAAATCCCCCCAGAACACCCCATAACCCTCCCACCCCCCCAAACCCCCACAGACCCCACAAACCCCCGCAGACCCCCCCAAAATCGGCCCGCTGCCCCCTCCGAGCCCCCCAATCCCCCTCAGCCCCCCAACAGCCCCCCAATTCCCCCCAGCCCCCAAGCATCCCCCAGAGCCTCAACTCCCGCCGCTCAGAGCCCCCCAAATCCTCCCTGAGCCCCCCAATACCCCCCAGAGCCCCCTAAATCCCCTCAGAGCCCCCCAAATACGCCCCAGTTCCCCAAACACCCCCGAGCTCCCCCAACCCCCCCAATCCTTCTCGAGACCCCCAAACACCCCCCGCGCCCCCCCAAATCCCCCAAACACCCCCAGAACCCCCCAACACCCCCAAATCCCCTCAGAGACCCTCGAACACCCCCCAAACACCCCCTCGAGCCCCCAAAGACGCCCAGAGCCCCCCAAACAGCCCCAGCCCCCCAAACACCCCCCGACCCCCCAAAGACCCCCCAGAGTCCCCCAAATGTCCTCGAGACCCCCAAATACCCCCCAGAGACTGCAGAGCCCCCCAAATCTCCTCAGAGCCCCCAAATTCCCCCCCGCGAGGCCCCCGAGCCCCCAAATGCCCCCCCAGACCCCAAATCCCCCCCCCCCCCGGAGCCCCCCACCCACTCGTCCGGGCCGGGCGGGGCAGGGCGCCGAGCAGCAGGCAGAGCCCTGCGGCGAGGGGGGGTTAAATGTTTTCTGGGGGGGGGGAATGGGGACCCCCTCAGCCCAAACTGGGACGCACTGGGGGAAGCGGGACCCTGGCTCCCCGAAGCGGGTGGCAGTGCCCCCCCCGGCCCCCCCCGGCCCCCCGGGTGTTTTCACAACACGGGACGTCGCCAGGCACCCACGGGTGACCCCCCGGACCCGCTTCCGCCCCCACCCACGCGGGACGAGGGCACGCGGGGGTGGGGGCCCCCCCAGGCATCCGGCCACCCCAAATCCCCTCCCCTCCTCGGGGGGTGCGCGCTCCCCCTCCCCGAGTTACACCGCCCCCCCCCCAGTAACCCACGGGCACTGGGAGCGCGGGAGCTACTGGGTGTGGCCGCCCCACCCCCCGCCTCGCGGCTTCCTGCGCCCCTCCCCCTTTTAGGGACCCCCCCCCACTTCCCCTTCCAGCCCTGGGAAACGGACCCGGGCGGCCGGGTTCCCACGCCCCCCCCCCACTCAGGACACGCGTGGGGGGACCCAAGCGCCCGGGCGCCGCTCACCCCCCCTCCCCCCCAGAAAAGGGCCCGGGGGTGGGGGGGGGACCCAGGCGTCCGCGTGCCCCCCCCCCCCCAAAAGTGCGGCGGGGAAACTGAGGCACGGGGGGAGCCGGCGGACGCCGTTATGGGGGGAGGGGGTCGCGGGGGGGCCAGGCCCCCGGGGGGGTGAGGGGGTGGGGGTCGCGGGGGGGGTCCCGGGTCTCACCGAGGCGCCCAACCGGTCCCATCGCGGTGCCTGGGGCGGGGGCGGGGCCGCGGGGGGCCTCGGGACCTCGGGGCGGGGGGCGGGGCCTGCGGGGAGGGGGCGGGGCTTGCGGCACCTGGGAACGCCCGGGGGCGTGGTCAGAGGGGGAGGGGGCGTGGCGAGAGCGTGAGGGGTGCGGGACGCGGTCCCCCCGCCCCATCTCCGCCCCCCGGGACCCCCCGGGACCCCCCAGGTCCCTGCCCCCCCATGTCCCCCCGGTCCCCGTGTGCCCCCCCCCAGGTCCCTGCCCCCCCCGGTCCCCTTGTGCCCCCCCAGGTCCCTGCCCCCCCATGTCCCCCCCCGGTCCCTGTGTGCCCCCCCCAGGTCCCTGCCCCCCCGGTCCCCTTGTGCCCCCCAGGTCCCTGCCCCCCATGTCCCCCCGGTCCCCGTGTGCCCCCCCCAGGTCCCTGCCCCCCCCCGGTCCCCTTGTGCCCCCCAGGTCCCTGCCCCCCCATGTCCCCCCGGTCCCCGTGTGCCCCCCCCCATGTCCCTGCCCCCCCCATGTCCCCCCCGGTCCCCGTGTGCCCCCCCCCATGTCCCTGCCCCCCCCATGTCCCCCCCCCCCGGTCCCCGTGTGCCCCCCAGGTCCCTGCCCCCCCAGGTCCCTGCCCCCCCCATGTCCCCCCCGGTCCCCGTGTGCCCCCCCAGGTCCCTGCCCCCCCATGTCCCCCCCCCGGTCCCCGTGCCCCCCCAGGTCCCTGTGTCCCCCCAGGACCCCCGTGCCCCCCGGTCCCCGTGCCCCCCACAGGCGCCGGCTCTGAGAACTGGTGTCACCTTTATTGGTTCCCCTCCGCGACCGGCCCCGCGCTGGCCACCATCGGCCCCGCGGTGGCCACCATCGCCATTGTCCCCGCGGTGGCCCCGGCCAGGCCCGGGGGGGCCCCGGCCACGCTCGGGGGGGCCCCGTCCGTCCTCTGGTCCCTTCGGGGGCCCCGCCACCGGCCTCGGCCACCTCCGCGGTGGCTCCGGTGGCCCCGGCAGCGGCCATCGCCACGGGGGCCGGCGCCGCGGTGGCCCCGCTTGTCCTCACGGCCGCTTTGGTGGCCCCGGCCACCTCCGCGGTGACCTCGGTGGCCCTGGCTGTCCCTCTGGTGGCCATGGCCGTCCTCACGGTGGCTTTGGTGGCCCCGGCTCTTCCCGCAGTGGCCTTGGTGGCCCTGGCTGCCATCTGGCTCTTCCTGTGGTGGCCCTGGCCACCTCCATGGTGGCCGCGGTGGCCCCGGCCGTGCCCGCGGTGACCCCAGTGCCCCGGCCGTGCCCGCGGTGGCCGCGGTGGCCGTGGTGGCCGCGGTGGCCTGGTGGCCCGGTGGCCCGGCCGTGCGGCGGCGGCCGCTCCGGTTTCGTTGGTTTGCGCACTCGACCCAAAGTTGGTTTGGCAGAATTGGGGGGGGGGGGGGGAAGGGGGGAAGGGGCCCCCAAACCCGCGGGGGGACCCCAAAATCCAAGGGGGGAGGGGGGGAATTCCCCTCCCCCTCCTCCAAAAACGTGGGGGTCCCCAAGCGGCCGGGAGGTTGTGGGGGTGCCTCCCCGGGGGGAGGGGTAAAGGGGGAGGGAGGGGCACCCCAAAACCTGGTGGGGGGGGGGCTGGACCCCCATGTGCCCCCCCTCAGCCCAACTGGGAGCTTGGGGGGCGTCCCCAAAACCTGGGGGTTCCCCAAATCTGGGGGATCCCCAAAACTTGGGGACCCTGAAAATATGGGGGGTCTAAATATTGGGGGGCCCCAAATTCTGGGGGGTGTCCCCAAGTCCTGGGGGGTCCCCAAAATGTGGGGGGGGCCCTTAAATACTGAGGGGGGTCCCAAATTCTGGGGAGGGGGTCCCCAGACTCTGGAGGGGGGGCCCCAAAATTCAGGGGGTTCCCCAGACATCGGGGGGTCCCCAAGGCTGGGGGGGGGTCCTCACCCTTTCGCCCCCCTTCCCCAATTTTTTTTTGGGGGGCGATTCCCGGGGGTCCCCCCGTCCCTATGTACAGCGCGGCGGGGCCCCCCCCAAGCTGGGGGAGGGGGGCGCTTGTGCTTGCGGGGGGGCCCCGCCGGGATGGGGGGTTCGGGGGGGGTGCGGGGTTTGGGGGGCCCCCCCGTGCCTCAGTTTCCCGGGGGCGGCTCCATTTACAGCTATATTACAAGGAACGGCTGGGTTTTTTTGGGGGGGGGAGATTTTTGGCAACAAAAGTGTCGGCCGGGGGGGCAGGGGTCCCCATTTTGGGGGGGGCCCCTCAGTTTGGGGGGGGGGAGCTCCCCTCCCCTGCCTTCACCCCGGCGCGCTGCTGCCACGCCCGCGGGGGCCCCCCGATGGCTTTAGGTGGGCCCCCCCCCCAAATCCCCCCCATGTCCAGGGCGGGGGGCGCGAGGACCCCCCCCCATGTCCGGTGTTGGGGGGGCGCGAGGAGCCTCGTGTCGACACGGGGTGGGGGGGGCCACGAGGGGCTCGTGTCCAGCTTGGGGGAGGGGCGGGGAGGTGCCCTCGTGCGAGGCTGCGTCCTCGTGCAAAGCGGGGTCCTCGTGCAAGGCTGGGGTGGCGTGGGAGGGCGGGTCCTCGCGCGACGCCGGGTCCCCGTGCAAAGCTGGGTCTCTGGGTGAGGCTGAGCCCCCGTGCGAGGCCGGCTCCTCGTGCAAAGCTCGGTCTCCAGCTGAGGCTGGGCGCTTGTGCGAAGCCCGCTCCCCGTGCGAGGTGAGAACGACGTGTGAGGCTGAGTCCCCGTGCAAAGTGAGGCCCCCGTGCGAGACCGGCCCCCAGTCCAAAGCCAAGCCCTCGTGCAAGGCCGGATCCTCGTGCGAAGCCCGATCCTTGCGTGAGTCTGGATCCTTGTGCAAGGCCGGGTCCCCGTGCGAGGCCGGGTCATTGCTCGAGGCCGGGTCCCCGTGCGAGGCCAGATCCTCGTGTGAGGCTGGGATTTTGCTTGAGGCTGGATCCTCGTGCGAAGCCGGATCCTCGTGCGAGGCCGGGTGGTTTCTTGAGGCCGGACCCCCGTGCAAAGCCGGGTCTTCGTGCAAGGCCGCTCCCCCCCGCGAGGCCGGATCCTCGTGCGAGGCCGGGTCCCCGTGCGAGGCCGGGTCCCCGTGCGAGGTCGGATCCCCGTGCGAGGCCGCTCCCCCCCGCGAGGCCGGATCCTCGTGCGAGGCCGGGTCCCCGTGCGAGGCCGGGTCCCCGTGCGAGGCCGGCTCAGAGGCTGGTGACCAGCTGCATCTGCCCGTCGGGCTCGGCCCCCCCCAGCGGCCCCTCGCCCCCCCCCCCAAAAGCCTCGGGGCTGTGGCGGCGGGGGGGGGCGGCGGCGGAGGGGGGGGCTCCTCCCCGGGGGGCGCCCCCCCCCAGGTAAGGGGGGCGGCGGCGGCGGGGGGGGGGGGGGGCAGGGGCGCCTCCTCGGGATAAAGCGCGTCCCGGGGTGGGGGGGGGGTGGGGCGGGGGGGGGCCCAGCCCCCCTGGGCGCGCGCCAGCTCTTGGTAGAGGAGTCCCAGGTCGGGGGGCGCGGGGGGCGCGCGGGGGGGCGCGCAGGTTGCTGTGCACCAGCTCCGAAATGATCAGCTTCTCCAGGGCGGCGGCGGCGGCGGGGGGGCCCGCGCGGGGCGGCGGGGGGCGGCGGCGGCGGCGGCGGGGGCGCGGGGGGCGGCCCCCTCCCCCGGCGCCCCCCCCGCAGGCCGTAGCTGTTGCTGAAGTTGCCGTTGAGGGGGAGGGGCTCCGGCGGGGCGCGGGGCCGCCCGGGGGGGCCTCTGCGGGGGAGGGGGGCTCAGTGAGTCTGGGGGACACGGGGGGGTGGGGAATGCGGGTGGGGGGGCGTGGGGGGCGTTGTGAGGGGCTTTGGGGGCACGGGGGGGCGTGGGGGGGCACGAGAGTGAGGGGGGCGTGGGGGGCACAAGGGGGCTGGGGGTCGTGGGGGCACAAGGGGATGGGGGGTGTCAGGTGTGGGGGGGCGTGGGGGGCAGGAGAGGTTTGGGGGGCACAAGCGGGGGGGCACGAGGGGATGGGGGGTGGGGGGTGTGGGGATGAGGGGCCTGGGGGGGACATGGGGGGGCACAAAAACGGGGGGGCACACAGATGTGGGGTGCCAGGCGTGGGGGGTGAGGGTGGGGGGCACGGGGGGCGAGGGGGCGGGGGGCACTCACTGGTGTCGCGGAAGCTCCCTGGGGACAGAGGCAGCGGTTAGGGGGGTCCCTGCCCCCCCAGCCCCCCAGCCCCCCCCGCACCCGTGGGGGCCAGGACCCCCCACCCCAACCCAGCGAGGCGAAGGCGGGGGGCGAGGGGGGCCCAGGGGTTTGGGGGGTTGGGGGTCCCGCACCCACCTGGGGGGCGAGGGGGGGCCCAGGGGTTTGGGGGGTGGGGGTCCTGCACCCACCTGGGGGGCGAGGGGGGGCCCAGGGGTTTGGGGGGTTTTGGGGGGGTTGGGGGTCCCACAGCCACCTGGGGGCTGAGGGGGGGTCCCAGGGTTTGGGGGGTTTGGGGGGGTTGGGGGTCCTGCACCCACTTGGGGCGGTGAAGGTGGGGGGCGAGGGGGGGTCCCAGGGGTTTGGGGGAGGTTTGGGGGGGTTTGGGGGGTTTGGGGGTCCCGCACACACCTGGGGTGTGAGGGGGGTCCCAGGGTTTGGGGGTTTGGGGGGGTTGGGGGTTGGGGGTCCCGCACCCACCTGGGGCGGCGAAGGGGGGGCGAGAGGGGGTCCCAGGGTTTGGGGGAGGTTTGGGGGGGTTGGGGGTTGGGGGTCCCGCACACACCTGGGGGGCGAGGGGGGGCCCAGGGGTTTGGGGGAGGTTTGGGGGGTTGGGGGTTGGGGGTCCCGCACCCACCTGGGGCGGCGAAGGCGGGGGGCGAGGGGGGGCGAAGCCCACCGAGTCGGCGCCCAGGGTGTTGTAGGGGCTGGAGCCCCCCGCGCCTGCAGCACCGGGGTGGGCAGCAGGTGGGTCCCCATCGGCCCTGCGGAAACGGGGGGCGGGGGGGTCGGGGGGTCTGGGGGTCCGAGGGGGTCCCCGGGGGGGTCCGAGGGGGTCTGGGGGCGGCCTGGGGGGCTCAGGGGGGACTGAAGGGGGTCTAGGGGCTCAGGGGGGGTCCTGGGGGAGTCTGGGGGGGGTCTGAGGGGGTTGGGGGGGGGGTCTCACCTCGCGGCAAGGGGGGGGTGTTGTTCAGGCCCCGGGGGACTCGGGGGTCCCGGGGGGTCTCACCTCGCGGCGGGGGGGTTGCTGTTTGGGTCCCAGGGGGTCAGGGGAGTTGGGGGCTCCCAGGGGGGTCGGGGGGGTCTCACCTCTCGCCGGGGGGTGCTGTTCGGGTCCTGGGGGGGGTCGGGAGGGGTCCCGGGGGTCTCACCACGCGGCGGGGGGGGTGTTGTTCAGGTCCCGGGGGGCCGGGGGTGCGGGGGGTCCCGGGGGTCTCACCTCGCGGCAGGGGGGTGCTGTTTGGGTCCTGGGGGGCGGGGGGGCCCGGGGGGGTCCCAGGGGTCTCACCTCGCGGCAGGGGGGGTGCTGTTCGGGTCCTGGGGGGCGGGGGGGGCCGGGGGGGTCCCGGGGGTCTCACCTCGCGGCAGGGGGGTGCTGTTCGGGTCCTGGGGGGCGGGGGGAGTCCCGGGGTCTCACCTCGCGGCAGGGGGGGGTGCTGTTCGGGTCCCCCCCATGAAGCTGGACTCCGTCTGCTTGCGCACGGTGTCGTTCCACATCCGCCGGATCCGGCTCTGGGGGGCGCAGCTGGGACCCCCGGGCACCCACCCCCCCGGGACCCCCCAGGACCTCCCCGACCCCCCCGGGACACCCAACCCCCCCCGGAGATCCAACCCCCAGGAACCCCCCGTCCCGCCCCGGGCACCCTGCTGGGGGTGAACCCATTTTGGGGGGGTCCCGGCGCCCCAGGACCCCCACCCTTAGGTGGCCCCCCCCCCATCCCAAAGCCCCCCCACGTCTGTCACCCCCACCCCAGTGTCACTGATGGGGGTCAGGGGGGCACGGGGGGTGTCAGGGGGGATCGGGGGTGCTGTGGGGGGGTCAGGGGTGCGGGGGGGGGTCAGGCGGGATCAGGGGGGATCTGGGGTGCTGTGGGGGGATCTGGGGTGCGGGGGGGGTCAGGCGGGATCAGGGGGGATCTGGGGTGCTGTGGGGGGATCTGGGGTGCTGTGGGGGGTCAGGGGGTGCGGGGGGTCCGGCGGGATCAGGGGGGATCTGGGGTGCTGTGGGGGGGTCAGGGGTGCGGGGGGGGTCAGGGGTGCCGCGGGGGGCCCACCTGGGTGCCGCTGTAGTAGCGGGCGCCGGCGCGGCCGGGGGGTCTTGGCGGCGCCCAGGGCGGGGGGGGGCGGCGCAGGCAGCAGGCCGCGTGCCGCAGGCACTTGCTCAGCTCCCGGTGCACCTGGGGGGCGGGGGGTCAGCACCCCGGGGACCCCCCCACGGGGGCACCCCGCCCCAGGGACCCCCCGTGCGCCCCTCGCTCCCGGGGGAGCCGCCTAAGGGTCACCCCCCCCCCAGAGCCCCCCGTCCCCCACCCCTGGGTGCCCCCCACCCATGGGTGCCCCCCGCCTTCCTCTGCAGCACACAGCGTAGGAGGAAGAGGAAGGCACCTCCAGCCCCCCACCCATGGGTGCTCCCCCAAACCTCAGGGCGCCCCCGCAGACCCCAGGGTGCCTCCCCCATCCCCAGCCCCCACCCATGGGTGCTCCCCCAAACCCCAGGGTGCCCCCCATCCCCCATCCCCCACCCATGGGTGCCCCCCCACCCCAGGGTGCCCCCCCACCCCAGGGCGCCCCCACCTTCCTCTGCAGCACGCAGTGCAGGAGGAAAACGAAGGTGCCCCCAGCCTCACCCGTGGGTGCCCCTACTCCTGGGTGCCCCCACCCATGGGTGTCCCCAACCCCCACCCATGGGTGCCCCCCCACCCCAGGGCAGTCCCCACCTTCCTCTGCAGCGCGCAGTGCAGGAGGAAGACGAAGGTGCCCCCAGCCCCCCCCACCCATGGGTGCTCCCCACCCCAGGGTGCCCCCCACCCCAGGGCGCCCCCACCTTCCTCTGCAGCGCGCAGTGCAGGAGGAAGAGGAAGGCGCCCTGCAGCGCGTTGCAGGCGGTGAAGAGCGAGGCCGTCAGCACCGACTCGCGCGTGACGAAGAGGAGGCCGAAGGCCCAGGTCAGCCCCAGCAGCAGCAGCAGCGCGATGGCCCCCAGCGCCCACCACCTGGGGGGGCACGGCGGGGTCAGGGACCCCCAGCACCCCAGCACCCACGGCTTGGGGGGGGCACGGGGGGTCAGGGACCCCCAGCACCCCAGCACCCACGGCTTGGGGGGGACACAGGGGGGGTCGGGGACCCAGCACCCACGGGGTTGGGGGGCACGGGGGGGTCAGGGACCCCCAGCACCCATGGGTTGGGGGGCACAGGGACCCCCAGCACCCACGGGTTGGGGGGGCACGGGGGGGTCAGGGACCCCCAACACCCACCCACTGGAGGCGGGACTGTCAGGGGCCTCAGGGCAGGGCGGGGGTCTCAGTTTCGGGGCCCTTTCCCCCCGGGGGGGTCCTGCCCCAGACCTGGGGGTCCCACCCCACGCTCGGGGGTCCCGGCCCACGCTCGGGGGTCCCGCCCCACGCTCGGGGGTCGCGCCCGGGGGTCTCACTTGATGCTGTCGAGGCGGCTGGCGTCGGGCTTGAGCGCGGCCGAGCTGCGCACCATCTTGTGCAGCGTCACCAGCAGCAGCACCAGCGTCACCTGGGGGGCGGCCCTCAGCCCCACGGCGGGACCCCCGCCCCACGGCGAGACCCCCAGACCCCGCGGCGGGACCCCCGCCCCATAGCGAGACCCCCCCCCGCCCCCACCAGCCCCCTCCACGGGGCACCTCTGCTCCCCCAGCACCCCTGCCCCATAGCGACACCCCCTGCCCCATGGCGGGACCCCTGCCCCACGGCCGCACCCCCAGCCCCACGGCAGGACCCCCAGACCCCACCCACCCCCTCCTGCTCCCCCAGCACCCCTGCCCCACAGTGGGACCCCTGCCCCATAGCGGGACCCCCTGCCCCACGGCCGCACCCCCAGCGCCATGGTGGGACCCCCAGCCCCACGGTCACACCCCCAGCCCCACGGCAGGACCCCAGCCCCCACCCACCCCCTCCTGCTCCCCCCAGCACCCCTGCCCCACAGCGGGACCCCTGCCCCATAGTGGGACCCCCAGCCCCACGGCCGCACCCCCAGCCCCCACCCACCCCCTCCTGCTCCCCCCAGCACCCCTGCCCCACAGCGGGACCCCTGCCCCATAGCAGGACCCCTGCCCCACAGCGGGACCCCTGCCCCATAGTGGGACCCCCAGCCCCACGGCCGCACCCCCAGCCCCCACCCACCCCCTCCTGCTCCCCCCAGCACCCCTGCCCCACAGCGGGACCCCTGCCCCATAGCAGGACCCCCTGCCCCACAGCGGGACCCCTGCCCCATAGTGGGACCCCCAGCCCCACGGCCGCACCCCCAGCCCCCACCCACCCCCTCCTGCTCCCCCCAGCACCCCTGCCCCACAGCGGGACCCCTGCCCCATAGTGGGACCCCCAGCCCCACGGCCGCACCCCCAGCCCCACGGCAGGACCCCCAGCCCCCACCCACCCCCTCCTGCTCCCCCCAGCACCCCCGCCCCACAGCGGCCCCCCGCGCCCCGGCGCCCCCTGACCAGGATGACGAAGGCCACGGGGCCGATGAAGCTCCAGATGAAGTAATTGTCCACGCGCAGCCAGCACCTGGGGGGCGGGGCGTCAGGGAGCCACGCCCCCTCCGAGCGAGGCCACGCCCCCTCCCAGCTCCACCCCCGGGGCTTGGATTAAACTGCAGCCCTGCCCCCAGGGAAGGCCCCGCCTCCTGGCAGGGTTCAGGCTCCACCCCCAAGGGGACGCCACCCCTCAAGGTTAGGCCCCACCCCCAAAGGATTAAGCCCCGCCCCAAAAGTGTCAAAGTGCCATGGAGGGCAGTGGGGAAACCCCGCCCACAGGACTCAGGCCCCGCCCCCGCAGCCCCCACTCACATGGACACCCTGGCAGTGGGAAAAGCCCCTCCCCCATGGCCTAGGCTCCGCCCCCAGACCCAGGCTCCGCCCTCTGGCACCAAGCTCTTCCCCCAGCATGCAAGCCCCGCCCCCCAGTGCCCAAGCCCCACCCCTGGGGCCCAAGCTCCACCCCAGGTCCCAGGCCCCACCCTCAGGTCTGAGGCCCCGCCCCCAGGACACAAGCCCCACCCCCAGGACACAAGCCCCACCCCCAGTGCAAAGCTCCACCCCCTGGGCCCACTCCCAGGTACAAGGCCCCGCCCCCAGCACGCAAGCCCCAGCTCCATGGCCCAAGCCCCGCCCCCAGCAGCCCAGCCCCACCCCTAGTGTCAAAGCTCCGCCTCCAGGCCCAAGCTCCACCCCTGGATCCCAAGCCCCGCCCCCAGGTCCGAGGCCCAGCCCTTCAGCACATGGGCCCTGTTCCTCAGGGTCTAAGCCCCACCCCCAGCCCCCAAGCCCCGCCCCCCAGGCCCAAGCCCCGCCCCCAGGACACAAGTGTGGCTCCTGGAGCCCAAGCCCCGCCCCCAGCCCCAAAACTCCACCACCAGTGCCCAAGCCTCGCCCCCAGCCCCAAAGCCCCGCCCCCAGCCCCAAAGCCCCGCCCCCGGGCCCAAAGCCCCGCCCCCAGCCCCAAAGCCCCGCCTCCAGCCCCAAAGCCCCGCCCCCGGGCCCAAAGCTACCCCCTGGGCCCAAGCCCCGCCCCCAGCCCCAAAGCCCCGCCCCCAGCCCCAAAGCCCCGCCCCTCAGACCCAAAGCCCCGCCCCTGGGCCCAAGCCTCGCCCCCAGCCCCAAAGCCCCGCCCCCAGCCCCAAAGCCCCGCCCCCAGGTCCCAAGCCCCGCCCTGAGCCCAAAAGTCCCGCCCCTCAGACCCAAAGCCCCGCCCCCGGGCCCAAAGCCCCGCCCCCAGCCCCCGGCCCCGCCCCCGGGCGCACTGACGCCTGCTCGGTGCCGTAGCCGCGGTGGTCCACGGCGGCCGCCACGGCCACCACGAGCGCGGGCGCGGCGTAGCCGGCGGCGTAGTACGCGCGGCGGGGCGCGGGGCGCGCGTCGGCGGGCGCGGGCAGCAGGCGGCACAGGTGCAGGCTGTCCAGCGCCAGCCAGCAGAACGCCGCCAGCGAGAAGTAGTGCAGCAGCCCCGCCACGATGGGGCACGCCACCTGCGGGGCGGGGGGGGCAGGGGGGTCAGGGGGGCACAGGGACCCTGCCACGATGGGGCACGCCACCTGCGGGGGCGGGGGGGTCACGGGGGGCACGGGGGGCACAGACCCCGCCACGATGGGGCACGCCACCTGCGGGGCGGGGGGGTCACGGGGGGTCACGGGGGGCACAGACCCCGCCACGATGGGGCACGCCACCTGCGGGGGGCGGGGGGGGGTCACGGGGGGTCACGGGGGCACAGGGACCCCGCCACGATGGGGCACGCCACCTGCGGGGCGGGGGGGTCAGGGGGGCACGGGGGCTCACAGGGGGCACAGACCCCGCCACGATGGGGCACGCCACCTGCAGGGGCGGGGGGGTCAGGGGGGGCACGGGGGGCTCACAGGGGGCACAGGGACCCCGCCACGATGGGGCACGCCACCTGCGGGGCGGGGGGGGTCAGGGGGGCACGGGGGTCACGGGGGGCACAGACCCCGCCACGATGGGGCACGCCACCGCGGGGCGGGGGGGGGTCAGGGGGGGCACGGGGGGGCACAGACCCCGCCACGATGGGGCACGCCACCTGCGGGGCGGGGGGGTCAGGGGGGCACGGGGGGCTCACAGGGGGCAGGGACCCCGCCACGATGGGGCACGCCACCTGCAGGGGCGGGGGGGGTCACGGGGGCACGGGGGGCACAGACCCCGCCACGATGGGGCACGCCACCTGCGGGGCGGGGGGGATCAGGGGGGGTCACGGGGAGCACAGACCCCGCCACGATGGGGCACGCCACCTGCGGGGCGGGGGGGTCACGGGGGGGCACGGGGGGCACAGACCCCGCCACGATGGGGCACGCCACCTGCGGGGCGGGGGGGGGTCACGGGGGGGTCACGGGGGGCACAGACCCCGCCACGATGGGGCACGCCACCTGCGGGGCGGGGGGGCAGGGGGGCACGGGGGGGTCACGGGGGGCACAGACCCCGCCATGATCGGTCAGGGGGGCACAGACCCCGCCACGATGGGGCACGCCACCTGCGGGGGGGGCGGGGGGGGTCACGGGGGGGTCACGGGGGGGCACAGACCCCGCCACGATGGGGCACGCCACCTGCGGGGGCGGGGGGGGTCACGGGGGGGTCACGGGGGGCACAGACCCCGCCACGATGGGGCACGCCACCTGCGGGGGGCGGGGGGGGGTCAGGGGGGCACAGGGACCCTGCCACGATGGGGCACGCCACCTGCGGGGCGGGGGGGGCAGGGGGGTCACGGGGGGCACGGGGGGCCACAGACCCCGCCACGATGGGGCACGCCACCTGGGGGGCACAGGGGGTCCCAGGGTACCATGGGGGTCCCAGGGGCACGCCACCTGGGGGGCCCTGGGGTGCTGTGGGGGTGCCAGGGGTGTCATGGGGGGTCCGGGGGGGTCCCAGGGGGTGCCAGGGGTGCTGTGTGGGGGTCCCAGGGGGCCCTGGGGTGCTGTGGGGGTGCCAGGGGTGTCATGGGGCGTCCGGGGGGTCCCGGGGGGTCCCAGGGGGTCCCAGAAGGCCCTAGGGTGCTGTGTGGGGGTCCCAGGGGTGCCATGGGGTGCCACGGGGGGTGCTAGGGGGTCCCGGGGTGCGGCAGGGGGGTCCCAGGGGTGCTGTGGGCTGTCCCAGGGGGCCCTGGGGTGCCGTGGGGGGTTCCAGGGGTGCCATGGGCTGCTGTGTGGGGGTCTCAGGGGGTACCAGGGTGTAGCGTGGGGGGTCCCAGGGAGGTCCCAGGGGTGCTGTGGGGGTACCAGGGGGTCCCAGGGCGCAGCGGGGGGGTCCCAGGGGGCCCTGGAGTGCCATGGGGGTCCCAGGGGTCCCGGAGTGCTGTGGGGGTGCCAGGGGGTGCCGGGGCGCAGCGGGGGGTCCCAGGGGGTCCCGGAGTGCCATGGGGGTCCCAGGGGTCGCGGAGCGCTGTGGGGGTTCCCAGGGGGTGCCGGGGAGCAGCGGGGGGTCCCAGGGGGCCCAGGGGTGCCAGGGGTGCCGGGGCACAGCACGGGGGTCCCAGGGGGTCCCGGAGTGCTGTGGGGGTGCCAGGGGGCCCTGGGGCACAGTGGGGGGGTCCCAGGGGGTCCCGGAGTGCCATGGGGGTCCCAGGGGGTCCCAGAGTGCTGTGGGGGTGCCAGGGGGCCCTGGGGCACAGTGGGGGTCCCAGGGGTGCCAGGGGGTGCCAGGGCGCAGCGGGGGGTCCCAGGGTGCCATGTGGGGTTCCCAGGGGGTCTCGGAGTGCCATGGGGGTCCCAGGGGGTCCCGGAGCGCTGTGGGGGTGCCAGGGGGTGCCGGGGCGCAGCGGGGGGGTCCCGGGGGGGGGTCCCGCACCTGGTAGTGGGTCTTGTCGATGCCGACGAGGAAGAGCAGCTCGGCGAGGAAGAGGCTGACGCAGAGGTGCTTGTGCAGCGCGGTGCGCTCGGGGGGCAGCCCCCGCAGGCAGCACAGCGCCGAGATGCAGACCCCCAGGCAGAGCAGCGCCACCGCGATGCCCACCCACGAGATGGCGGCCAGCAGCGCCTGCAGCCCCCCGGCGCCCGCCTGCGCCCGCGACACCAGCAGCACCAGCAGCACCAGTTCCAGCGCCGGGGAAGCAGCGGAGAAGGAAAAAAAAAGGTGAAAAGGCAGTGAGGGACCAGGGCAGGACAAAAACGGCCTCGGAAAAATCCCAGAAAACGAGGGGAAAAGGATTTAAACGAGAAAAAGTGACGGGAAAGGATTTAGATGGTGAAAAGTAATGAAGAAAAAATGAAAAAAATAAAAAGTGGAAGTGAAAAGGAACCGGGAACCCCAAAGTAAGAGCGAAAAATAATTTAAAAATAAAACAATGATAAAGAAAATAATGAAAAATCTCAGAATAATAAAGAAAAAGAATTGAAAAGTAAAAATAAGAAGAAAAAGATAATTAAAAATAATAATGAGAAAAAATTTAAAAAGGAAAACTAATAACGGAGAAACGACGGAAAAGTAAAAAGCAGCACAAAGAAACCAAAGGTACGACGGGAGAGCAACGGGAAAGGCGCGGGAGGACGGGGAACGACCGGGAAAGGCGCGGGAGGACGGGGAACGACCGGGAAAGGCGCGGGAGGACGGGGAACGACCAAAGCCCCGAGGACAACACAGCGCGGCTGCACACGGGAAGGGACAACGCGGAGCAGCTGGCAGCGAAACCCACGGCGGGGAATCACAGGACGGCACGGCTGGGTGGGACCCGCGGGATCATCCAGCGCAGCCGTCTCCCACCCCCGCTGCTGCCCAGCCGCTACACCACGTCTTGTCGCTCCTCATGGAGCCGCCTCTGGAACGCAGCCAGGGCGGCGACTCCACCACCTCCCTGGGCAGGCCGTTCCAGCGCCTGGCCACTCTTTGGGAGAAAAAGTTCTTCCTCACGTCCCACCTAAACCTCCTCTGGTCCAACTTGTGGCCATTTCCTCGGGCCCTGCTTGTTGCCTGGAAGAAGAGGCCAAACCCCCGCTCATCACAACCTGCCTTCAGGAAGCTATAGAGTGCAATGAGGTCTGCCCTGAGCCTCCTCTTCTCCAGACTAAACAATCCCAACTCTCTCAGCCGCTCCTCATAAGACTTGTGCTCCAGACCCCTCACCAGCTTTGTTGCCCTTCTCTGGACACGTTCCAGGGCTTCAATGTCTTTCTTGTAGTGAGGGGCCCAAAACTGAACACAATACTCGAGGTGCGGCCTCACCAGCGCCGAATACAGGGGGATGATTACCTCCCTGCTCCTGCTGGCCACACTATTTCTAATGCAGGCCAGGATGCCGTTGGCCCTCTTGGCCACCCGGGCACACTGTCGGCTCATGTTCAGCTGAGCACCAACCAACACCCCCGGGTCCCTTTCCCCTTCGCAGTCCTGCAGCCGCTCCGCTCCGAGCCTACAGCGCTGCACGGGGTTGTTGTGGCCGAAGCGCAGGCCCCGACGCTTGGCCTTGCCGAACCTCGTCCCGTTCGGCTGGGCCCAGCGATCCGGCCTGTCCGGATCCCTCTGCGGGGCCTCGCTGCCCCGGGCAGGTCAGCGCCGCCGCCCAGCTCGGCGTCCCCTGCAGACTTGCCGGGGGCGCGCCCGACCCCTCGTCCAGGCCGTCGACGGAGACACGGAGCAAGGCGGGCCCGGCACCGACCCGCGGGCACCGCTCGGAGCAGGCCCGCGGGGCCCGGCACCGCTAACCGCCTCCCGCCGGAGTCACGCCAGCGGAGACCGGGAACGGGAACGAGAAATAACGAACAGCAGCCCAGCGAAAATAACAACGGGGAGTCACCGATGGAGTGACGGAGCGGGGGGAAGGGATCCCCGAAACAAAACGTCACTTGGAAAATAAAAATAATATTAGAAATAATTTGGAAAATGAAAATAGTAACGGCAAAGCGATGAGGAAATGGAAATAAGAACAAAAGAGTAAAAAGTTGTAAAGCTAACGGTGAAAAACAATTCAATATAAAAGTGCTAACGGAAATAATAAAAAGAGAGAAGAAAAACGATTAAAAAATTAAAATGACGGGAAAAAGCTTTAAAGATGAAAATAAGAATGGAATAGTAATTAAAAAATAAAAATAATGAGGAAAATAAGAAAAAATATAAACTCGGTAATGGAAAATAATTAAAAAAATAAAAATAATAACGGAAAATAAGGAAAAATACAAACCTGATAGTGGAGAATAATTAAAAAATAAAAACGACAGAAAATAAGGAAAACTATAAACCTGAGAGCGGAAAATAATTAGGAAATAAAAATAATAACAGAAAATAAGGAAAAACATAAACTTGAGAGTGGGAAATAGTTAAGAAATAAAAATAATAAGGAAAAATAAGAAAAAATACAAGGTTGATAGTGGAAAATAATTTAAAAATAATGAGGAAAAACAAGGAAAAATATAAATCTGATAGCGGAAAACAATTAAAAAATAAAAGTAATAAGGAAAAATAAGAAAAAATACAGACTTGGTAATGGAAAACACTTAAAAAATAAAAATAATAACGGAAAATAAGGAAAAATACAAACCCGATAGTGAAAAATAATTTAAAATAATAAGGAAAAATAAGGAAAAATACAAATCTGATAGCGGAAAATAAGGGAAAAATAAAAATGACGACGGAACAGAGGAGTAACGGCGCAGACGCGCTCAAGACGCGGCCGCGGGGCGGCGGGGGGGCGGGGGGGCGGGGGGCGGGGGGCACTCACGCGGCGCGGGCGCGCCATGAGCACGGCGAAGTTGGAGAGGTGGCTGCAGGCGCAGGACGAGTGCGTGGCGTTGGCGCGCAGCAGCCGGCAGCCCTGCCCCGACCAGTGCCCCGCCATGGAGCGCTCTGAGTAGTTCCAGAACGAGCAGCTGGCGTTCAGCGGCTCCTGCGCCTGGGGGGCACGGGGGTCAGGGGGTCCCTGGGGGGGCACAGGGGGCACAGGGGGTCCCGGGGGTCCCAGCCCTGCCCCGCCATGGAGCGCTCCGAGTAGTTCCAGAACGAGCAGCTGGCGTTCAGCGGCTCCTGCGCCTGGGGGGCACGGGGGGTCAGGGGGTCCCTGGGGGCACAGGGGGGTCCCAGGGGGCCCCGGGGGTGGGGTGAGGGTCCTGGGGGTCCCAGGGGTCCCCGGGGCTCAGTGAGGGGTCCTGAGCATGGGGGGGGGGGACTCCCAGTGGGGGTTCTGGGGCTGCGGGGAGATCCCTGGGGCTGGGGGGGGTCCCAGTGATGGAGTGGGGGTCCCAGTAGGGTCCCTGGGGCTGGGGGGGGTCCCTGTGATGGAGTGGGGGTCCCAGTAGGGTCCCTGGGGCTGGGGGGGTCCCAGTGATGGAGTGGGGGTCCCAGTAGGGTCCCTGGGGCTGGGGGGTCCCAGTGATGGAGTGGGGGTCCCAGTAGGGTCCCTGGGGCTGGGGGTCCCAGTGATGGAGTGGGGGTCCCAGTAGGGTCCCTGGGGCTGGGGGGGTCCCAGTGATGGAGTGGGGGTCCCAGTAGGGGTCCCTGGGGCTGGGGGTCCCAGTGATGGTGTGGGGGTCCCAGTAGGGTCCCTGGGGCTGGGGGGGTCCCAGTGATGGTGTGGGGGTCCCAGTAGGGTCCCTGGGGCTGGCCCTGAAAGGGTCCCAGTGATGGAGTGGGGGTCCCAGTAGGGTCCCTGGGGCTGGGTGGGGGTCTCAGTGACGGGGTGGGGGTCCCAGTAGGGTCCCTGGGGCTGGGTGAGGGGTCCTGGGGGTCCCAAAACTTGAGGGGAGGGGGCTCTGGAGCTGGGTGGGGATCCTGGGGCTGGGCGGGGGTCCCAGAGCTGGGGCGGGGTCGGGGTGTCCCAGGGGAGTCTGGGCGTCCCAGGGGCTGGGTGGGGGTCCCAGGGCGTCCCCAAAGTTGGGTAGGGGTCCTGAGAATCACTGGGAGGCCCTGAAAGGCTCTCAGGCCGGGGTGGGGTCCCTGGGGGTGGGTGGGGGGTCCCAGAGCTGGGGTGGGGGTCACGGGGTCCCAGGGGAGTCTGGGTGAGGGGTCCCAGGGGGTCCCAAAACTTGAGGGTAGGGGTCTCTGGAGCATGGGTGGGGGTCCCAGCAGGGTCCCAGTGCTGGGGCGGGGTCGGGGGGTCCCAGGGGTGGGTGGGCGTCCCAAGGACAGGGTGGGGGTCCCAGCGGGTTTCTGGGGCTGGGCAGGGGCCAGGGTGTCCTGGGGGTGGGTGGGGGTCCCAGCAGGGTCCCAGTGCTGGGGTGGGGGTCCCAGGGGTGGGGTGGGGGTCCCAGGGTCCCAGGGGATGGGCATCCCAGGTGTCCCCAAAGTTGGGTAGGGGTCCTGAGCATGGGCTGGGGGTCCCAGCAGGCTCCCAGTGCTGGGGTGGGGGTCCCAGTGGGTTTCTGGGGCTGGGCGGGGGTCCCAACGCTGGGGCGGGGGCCAGGGAGTCCCACGGGTGGGTGGGGGCCCCAAGGATGGGGTGGGGGTCCCAGGGGTCCCCAAAGTTGGGTAGGGGTCCTGAGGATGGGGTGGGGGTCCCAGGGGTCCCCAAAGTTGGGTAGGGGTCCTGCGCATGGGTGGGGGTCCCAGCAGGCTCCCAGCGCTGGGTGGGGGCCGGGGGGCCCCGGGGGGTCGCGGGGTGCGGGGTCCCACCTGGAGGTGGGGCAGGGTGAAGACCACCGGGTCCACGAGGAAGACGCGGCTGGACTCCTTGTTGACGGAGGCGGCCACCACGCGCGAGTTGACGACCAGGGGGCGCGCGGCCCCCCGCCTCGCCCCCCGCGCCCCCCCGCAGCGTGGCGTTCTCCGTGGGCAGGAAGGCCCCCAGGTTGTTGTACAGGATGAAGACCACCTTCACCACCCCTGCGGGACACCCCCCGTCACACCCCCCGCCCCGGGACCCCCCAATGCCCCCTGGGAGCCCCCACCCCTCCCATCCCCCCGGGACCCCCCCAATGCCCCCCGGGAGCCCCCCACCCCTCCTATCCCCCGGGACCCCCCCAATGCCCCCCGGGACCCCCAATGCCCCCGGGAGCCCCCCACCCCTCCCATCCCCCCGGGACCCCCCAATGCCCCCCGGGAGCCCCCCACCCCTCCTATCCCCCCGGGACCCCCCCAATGCCCCCCGGGACCCCCCAATGCCCCCCGGGAGCCCCCACCCCTCCCATCCCCCCGGGACCCCCCCCAATGCCCCCCGGGAGCCCCCCAATGCCCCCCGGGACCCCCCACCCCTCCCATCCCCCCGGGACCCCCAGTACCCCCCGGGACCCCCCAATGCCCCCCGGGACCCCCCACCCCTCCCATCCCCCCGGGACCCCCCTCAAATCCCCCCAGACCTCGCCGGGACCCCTGAGGTTTCCTGGGACCCCGACTCTCCTTATGACCCCCCAGAACCCCCTCCGGACCCCCCCCCAGGACCCTCACAGCCCCCCCGGCTGCCCCCTGACCCCCAAGACCCCGCCAGCACCCCTCAAGGGGCCCCCCCGGACCCTCAAACCCCGTCCCGGTTCCCTGAGACCCCCCAGGACCCTCAAACACCTCCTCCCTGGTGCCCCCCAAGACCCCTCCCAGCACCCTCAAGCCCCCTCCGAGTGCCCCCCGGGACACCCCTCCCAGCACCCTTGAACCCCCCCCGGCCCCCCCAGGACCCCAAACCCCCCCAGCCCCCCGAGACCCCTCCCAGCACCCTTGAACCCCCCTGCCCCCCCAGGACCCCCCCAAGACCCCTCCCAGGACCCTCAACCCGCCCCCCAAGTGCCCCCCTGGGACCCCTCCCGGCACCCTTGAACCCCCCCCCCCCCCAGCACCCTCAACCCCCTTTGGGTGCCCCCATGGCCCCCCCAGGACTCCAAACCCTGCCCAGCCCCCCGAGACCCCTCCCAGCACCCTTGAGCCCCCCCCCCCCCAAGCCCCTCACACCCCTCCCAGGCCCCCCCGCCCCCCCAGGACCCTCAACCCCCCCGAGTGCCCCCCCGAGACCCCTCCCAGCACCCTTGAACCCCCCCGGCCCCCACAAGACCCCCCCCAGGACCCTCACCCCCCCGAGTGCCCCCCCGAGACCCCTCCCAGCACCCTTGACCCCCCCCCCCCCAGGACCCCCACAAAACCCCCCCCCAGGACCCTCAACCCGCCCCCCAAGTGCCCCCCTGGGACCCCTCCCAGCACCCTTGAACCCCCCCCAAGCCCCTCACACCCCTCCCAGGCCCCCCGCCCCCCCCCAGGACCCTCAACCCCCCCAGTGCCCCCCGAGACCCCTCCCAGCACCCTTGAACCCCCCCCCCCCAGGACCCCCACAAGACCCCCCCAGGACCCTCACGCCCCCCGAGTGCCCCCCCGGGACCCCTCCCAGCACCCTTGAACCCCCGCCAAGCCCCTCACACCCCTCCCAGGCCCCCCCGGACCCCCCCAGGACCCCAAACCGCCCCCAGCCCCCCGAGACCCTTTCCAGCACCCTTGAACCCCCCGGTCCCCACAAGATCCCCCAGGACCCTCACCCCCCCGAGTGCCCCCCCGAGACCCCTCCCAGCACCCTTGAGCCCCCCCAAGCCCCTCACACCCCTTTGGGTGCCCCCATGGCCCCCCAGGACCCTCAACCCGCCCCCCAAGTGCCCCCCTGGGACCCCTCCCAGCACCCTTGAACCCCCCACCGGCCCCCCCAGACCCCCCCCAGGACCCTCAACCCACCCCCGAGTGCCCCCCTGGGACCCCTCCCAGCACCCTTGAACCCCCCCGGCCCCCCCAGGACCCTCAACCCCTCCCAGGCCCCCCAAGACCCCTCCCAGCACCCTTGCAACCCCCCCGGTCCCCCCAAGACCCCCCCAGGACCCTCAACACCCCCCGAGTGCCCCCCGGGACCCCTCCCAGCACCCTTGAACCCCCCCCCAGCACCCTCAACCCCCTTTGGGTGCCCCCATGGCCCCCCCAGGACTCCAAACCCTGCCCAGCCCCCGAGACCCCTCCCAGCACCCTTGAGCCCCCCCCCAAGCCCCTCACACCCCTCCCTGGCCCCCCGGCCCCCCAGGACCAGCAACCCCCCCCAGTCCCCCAAGATCCCTCCCAGCACCTTTGAACCCCCCCCCGGTCCCCACAAGACCCCCCCAGGACCCTCAACCCCCCCGAGTGCCCCCTGGGACCCCTCCCAGCACCCTTGAGCCCCCCCACAAGCCCCCACAGGACCCCCCCGGCCCCCCAGGACCCTCAACCCGCCCCCCGAGCCCGCCTGGGACCCCTCCCAGCACCCTTGAACCCCCCCCCCCCCCCAGCCCCCACAAGATCCCCCCCAGGACCCTCAACCCACCCCCGAGTGCCCCCCTGGGACCCCTCCCAGCACCCTTGAGCCCCCCACAAGCCCCTCACACCCCTCCCAGGCCCCCCCGGCCCCCCCAAGACCAGCAACCCCCCCCGGTCCCCACAAGACCCCCCCAGGACCCCTCAACCCCCCGAGTGCCCCCCTGAGACCCCTCCCAGCACCCTTGAACCCCCCCCCCCCGGCCCCCACAAGACCCCCCCCCCCAGGACCCTCACCCCCCCCGAGTGCCCCCCTGGGACCCCTCCCAGCACCCTTGAGCCCCCCACAAGCCCCTCACACCCCTCCCAGGCCCCCCGGCCCCCCCAGGACCCTCAACCCCCCCGAGTGCCCCCCTGAGACCCCTCCCAGCACCCTTGAACCCCCCGCCAAGCCCCCTCACACCCCTCCCAGGCCCCCCCCGCCCCCCCAGGACCCTCACCGCCCCCCGAGTGCCCCCCTGGGACCCCTCCCAGCACCCTTGAGCCCCCCAAGCCCCTCACACCCCCCCGGCCCCCCCGGCCCCCCCGCGCCCGCCCACCGTTGCGGCTGTTCTGCTTGAGGGTGTTGGCCGAGAGCTGGATGAGGCCCTCGCCCCCCAGCTCCTGCGGGAACGCCAGCTCCTGCACCTGCCCCTCCGTGTTCAGCACCGCCACCTCCAGCGCTGCGCGGGGACAGCACGCCACACGCGTGTGGGCAAACGCGCCCGCGCCTACGCGGGGTCACCGCCCGTGTCCTCGCGCGCGCGCGGCTGGAACACGCGTGTTCTCGCGTCTGCGCGGGGTGAACGTGCGCGTTCTCCTGCCTAGCAGGGCGCACGCGCACGTTCTCGTGCTGACGCAGGGGGAACGAGTCTGTCACCGCGCCTAGCGCAGCGCACACGCGTGTCCTCGTGCCTACACGTGACAAACAGACGTGTCCTTGCGCCTATGTGGGGCGAACACGTGTGTTCTCACGTGTACGTTCAGTGGACATGTGTATCCTCGCGCCTACGTGGGGTGCACACGTGTCCTCGCGCCTATAGGGGGTGCACACGCGTGTCCCTGTGCCTACATGGGGCGCACACGTGTGTCCCTGTGCCTACATGGAGCGCACATGTGCGTACACGCGGTGAACACGTGTGTCCTTGTGCCTATGCAGGCTGCACATGCGTATTCTCACACCCACACAGGCTGTACATGCATGTCCTCACGCCTTTGTGGGGTGCACACGTGTGTCCCCGTGCCTCCATGGGGCACATGTACCTATGCAGGGTGAACACGCGTGTCCTTGTGCCTATGGGGGTTGTACACACGTGCCCTCACACCCACACAGGATGTACATGCGTGCCCTCGCACCCACACAGGCTGTACACGTGTGTTCTCACACCTACGTAGGGTGCACACGTGCCTACGCAGGGTGAACATGCGTGTCCTTGCACCTGTGTGGGCTGTACATGTGTGTTCTCACACCCATGCAGGCTGTACACGTGTGTCCTCGCACCCATGCAGGCTGTACACGCGTGTGCTCACACCCCTGCAGGCTGTACACGCGTGTCCTCGCACCCATGCAGGCTGTACATGTGTGTCCTCGCACCCACGCAGGCTGTACACGCGTGTCCTCACGCCCACCCACGCAGGATGTACACGCGTGTCCTCTCACCCCCGCAGGCTGTACACGCGTGTCCTCGCAGCCCCGCAGGCTGTACATGCATGTCCTCACGCCCACCCCCGCAGGCTGTACACGTGTGTCCTCGCACCCACGCAGGCTGTACACACGTGTCCTCGCACCCACCCCTGCAGGCTGTACACGCGTGTCCTCGCACCCACACAGGATGTACACGCGTGTCCTGACACCCACCCCCGCAGGCTGTACACGCGTGTCCTCGCACCCACCCACGCAGGCTGTACACGCGTGTCCTCGCACCCACCCCCGCAGGCTGTACACGCGTGTCGCCGCACCCACCCCCGCAGGCTGTAGACGCGCGCGGGCGCGGCGTGGCGGGGCTCACCCAGGTTGGGGCGCGCGGCCAGGAAGCGCGCGGGCTCGCGCACGTTGTCGGCCAGCAGGAAGGCGCCCTCCTCCAGCAGGTCCAGCAGCATGGTGGCCGTGTGCGCCTGCTCGCCCCCGCTCATGTCGCGCCACGACTCCAGCGCCTCGGCGCGCAGCAGGTTGTCCACCGCCTCCACCACCGCCTGCGCCCGCGGCCCTCAGACGCGCCCGCCCCGCCGCGCCGCGCCCCGGCCACGCCCGCCCCGCCCACGCCCGCGCAAGCCCCGCCCTCTTGACCACGCCCCCACTAAACCCCGCCCCCTTTGGTCCCGCCCCCGGATTAAACCCCCGCCCGCTTTGGCCACGACCCCAGTAAACTCCGTCCGCTCTGGCCACGCCCCCCCCGCGGGTTAAACCCCGCCCCCTTTGGTCCCGCCCCCACTAAACCCCGCCCCCTTTGGACACGCCTCCGCAGAGTAATCCCCGTACTGGCCACGCCCCCGTTAAACCCCGCCCCCTTTGACCACACCCCATTAAACCCCGCCCCCTTTGGCCACGCCCCAGATTAAACCCCGTCTCCTTTGGCCACGCCCCCATTAAACTCTGCACCCTTTGGCCACGCCCCATCAAACCACGCCCACTTCGCCCACACCCCCATTAAACCCCACCTGCTTTGGCCACGCCCCCATGGGTTAAACTCCGCCTGCTTTGGCCACGCCCCCCGCGGGTATAACCCCACCCACTTTGGCCACACCTGCCACTTGGACAAGCCCTGCCCATCACAGGCCCCGCCCACCACCACAGCGCCGGAAAAGCCACGCCCATGCAGAAGCCCCGCCCCTCGGACACACCGCTCACCCCTCCAGGCCCCGCCCCCGCCATCACCACACCTCACAGCCAGCACCCACTGCGCCAAGCCACGCCCACTTGCAGACCACGCCCCCGTGCCCCGCCCACTGCCCAGGCCCCGCCCACTCACCTTGATGTAATCCTTACAGGTGCGCTCCCGCTTGTGCATCTGGGGGGGGAGGGGGCACATCAGGGCGGGGACCCACACGTGTGGGGCAGGGACCCCCACGGCTGCAGCCGCAGGACCCCAATACGTGGGGCAGGACCCCAACATGTGGGGCAGGAGCACCCCGAGACGTGGGGCAGGAGGACCCCAATATGTGGGGCAGGAGCTCCCTAATCTCTAGGGCAGGAGCACCCCGATATGTGGGGCAGGAGCTCCCTAATCTCTAGGGCAGGAGGACCCCGATATGTGGGGCAGGAGGACCCCAATATGTGGGGCAGGAGGTCTCTGATCTCTAGGGCAGGAGGACCCTGATATGTGGGGCAGGAGGACCCCGATATGTGGGGCAGGAGGTCTCCGATCTGTAGGGCAGGAGGACCCCAACATGTGGGGCAGGAGGACCCCGATATGTGGGGCAGCAGGTCTCTGATCTCTAGGGCAGGAGGACCCCAACATGTGGGGCAGGAGGACCCCGATATGTGGGGCAGCAAGTCTCTGATCTCTAGGGCAGGAGAACCCCAACATGTGTGGTACAAGCTCTCTAATCTCTAGGGCAGGAGGACCTGATATGTGGGGCAGAACCCCAGTATGTGGGGCAGGAGGACTCCAATATGTGGGGCAGAACCCCAATATGTGGGGCAGGAGGACTCCAATATGTGGGGCAGAACCCCAGTATGTGGGGCAGGAGGACTCCAATATGTGGGGTAAGAGATCTCCGATCTCTAGGGCAGGAGGACCCCGCTATGTGGGGCAGAACCCCAACGTGTGGGGCGGGAAGCCCCTGATGCCCACGGCACAAAACCCCCCAAACTGGGGGCACAAACCCCCCCACCTCCTCGATGCAAGACAACCCCCACGTCTAGGTCAGCCCCCCAACATAGGGGGCAGCCCCCCCCGAACCTGTGGGGCGCGGCAGACCCCTCGCGTCGGGTGGGGGTGGGGGGGGGGGGCTGCGCGGGAGCCGGCGTTTCGCGCCGGCGGGGCGCTGGGCGAGGGCGCGGGGGATGGGGGCGGCGCGGGGCGGGGCGGGGGTGACTTGGGGGGCTGCCCCACACCTTGTTGTAGTTCTTGCCGGCGGACTCGCGCTCCACGGGCCGCAGCGCCTGCAGCTGCGCGTCCAGGATGTCCAGCAGCTGCTCCAGCAGCCGCACGGCCGAGCTGACGTCGCCGGCGTAGACGGGGCCGCGCGTGTGGCGCGCCAGCTCCCCCGCGATGCTGGCCGCGTTCTCCCCGCTCTTGATCTGGGGGGGACAAATCGGGGGGGGGCAGGGGAGGGTCAGGAGGGCACCCCGGTATCCCCCCCCCCCACCTCTGAGACCCCCCGGGGCGGGGGGGAACGGGGAACACCCTGGGCGGGGGTGCGGCCCCCTGCGGGGTGGGGGTGTCGCGCTGGTGCTGTGGGGAGGGGGTTTTGGGGGGGGTCTGGGTGGAGGGGGTGGGGTGCGGGGGGTCCCCAAGGTGTTGGGTGGGGGTCCCAGGGGTGGGGGGGGGGAACGGGGAACACCCTGGGCGGGGGTGCGGCCCCCTGGGGGGTGGGGGTGTCGCGCTGGTGCTGTGGGGAGGGGTCTTTGAGGGACACGGGGTTTTAGGGGGCGTCTGGGTGGAGGGGGAGGGGGAGGGTCAGGGGGGTGCCCCGGTATCCCCCCACCGGGGGTCCCAGGGGGGGGGAACAGGGAACACCCTGGGCGAGGGGGCGGCCCCCTGTGGGGTGGGGGTGTTGCGCTGGTGCTGTGGGGAGGGGCTGCGGGGGGGTTTGGGGGTCCCACCTTCTGTGCCACCTGGCTGACCCAGGGGCTGTGGGGGGTGTGGGGGCTGGGGGCTGTGGGGGGTTGGGGGCTGTGGGGGGTTTGGGGGGGCTGTGGGGGGGGTTGGGGGCTGTGGGGCGGTTTGGGGGGCTGCGGGGGGGTCCCACCTTCTGCGCCACCTGGCTGACCCAGGGGCTGTGGGGGGCTGTGGGGGGGCTGGGGGCTGTGGGGGGGTTTGGGGGGCTGTGGGGGCTGGGGGCTGTGGGGGTTGGGGGGCTGCGGGGGGTCCCACCTTCTGCGCCACCTGGCTGACCCAGGGGCTGTGGGGGGCTGTGGGGGGTTTGGGGGGGCTGTGGGGGCTGGGGGCTGTGGGGGGTTTGGGGGGCTGCGGGGGTCCCACCTTCTGCGCCACCTGGCTGACCCAGGGGCTGTGGGGGGCTGCGGGGGGGTTGGGGGGCTGTGGGGGGGGTTGGGGGCTGTGGGGGGTTTGGGGGGCTGGGGGGGGGTTGGGGGCTGTGGGGGGTTTGGGTGGGCTGTGGGGGGTCCCACCTTCTGCGCCACCTGGCTGACCCAGGGGCTGTGGGGGGGTTGGGGGCTGTGGGGGGTTGGGGGCTGTGGGGGGGTTTGGGGGGCTGTGGGGGCTGGGGGCTGTGGGGGGGGTTGGGGGGCTGTGGGGGGTCCCACCTTCTGCGCCACCTGGCTGACCCAGGGGCTGTGGGGGGTGTGGGGGGCTGGAGGCTGTGGGGGGTTTGGGGGGCTGTGGGGGGGTTGGGGGCTGTGGGGGGGCTGGGGGCTGTGGGGGGCTGGGGGCTGTGGGGGGGTTGGGGGGGCTGCGGGGGGTCCCACCTTCTGCGCCACCTGGCTGACCCAGGGGCTGTGGGGGGGCTGTGGGGGCTGGGGGCTGTGGGGGGGTTGGGGGGCTGGGGGGCTGGGGGCTGTGGGGGTTTGGGGGGCTGCGGGGGGCTGGGGGCTGTGGGGGGGTTTGGGGGGGCTGGGGGTTGGGGGCTGTGGGGGGGTTGGGGGGCTGCGGGGGGGTCCCACCTTCTGCGCCACCTGGCTGACCCAGGGGCTGTGGGGGGGTTGGGGGCTGTGGGGGGGTTTGGGGGGCTGGGGGGGGGTTGGGGGCTGTGGGGGGTTGGGGGGCTGCGGGGGGTCCCACCTTCTGCGCCACCTGGCTGACCCAGGGGCTGTGGGGGGGTTGGGGGCTGTGGGGGGTTTGGGGGGCTGGGGGGTTGGGGGCTGTGGGGGTTGGGGGCTGCGGGGGGGTCCCACCTTCTGCGCCACCTGGCTGACCCAGGGGCTGGTGCAGTTGCTGAGGTCGGGCCCCCGCGGGTTCCACACCCCCAGCCCCAGCAGGCACTGGAACGAGGCGATGCCTGCGGCACGGGGGTCAGGGCCACAGCCCCCGCCCACAGCCCCCAAAGCCCCCAGCCCCCCAACCCCACAGCCCACAGCCCCCAACCCCACAGCCCACAGCCCCACAGCCACCCAACCCCCCACAGCCCCCCACAGCCCCCCAGCCCCCACAGCCCCCCGCCCACAGCCCACAGCCCCCACAGCCCCCACAGCCCCCCAGCCCCACAGTCCCCAGCCCCCAGCACCCCCCACAGCCCACAGCCCCCCCATGGCCCCCCACAGCCCCCACAGCCCCCCAACCCCGACAGCCCCCAGGACCCCCCAGACCCTCATAGCCCCCCCCAGAACCCCCCAAACCCCCCCAGCACCCCATAACCCTTCCCATAGCCCCCCAGGATGCCTCCCAGCCCCCCCCCCCGGCCCCCATAAACCCCCTCAGAACCCCCTAAACCCCCCCGGCCCCTCCATAGCCCCCCAGGACCCTTCCCCAGCCCCCCATAAGCCCCCCACCAGGACCCCCCCATAACCCCCCCAGGACCCCCTGAAGCCCCCCAGCCCCCCATAACCCCTCCCATAGCCCATCCATAACCCCCCCGGGCCCCCCAGTCCCCCCATACCCCCCCCCCAGCCCCGCATAGCTCCCCCCAGGCCCCCCCAGTCCCCCATAACCCCCTCCAGGACCCTCCATAGCCCCTCCCAAGCCCCCCCAGCCCCCCATAGCCCCCCAGGCCCCCCCAGTCCCCCATAACCCCCCCAGGACCCTCCATAGCCCCTCCCAAGCCCCCCAGCCCCCCCAGCCCCCCCCAGCCCCCGTACTGCGGGTGCCCTTGGGGCAGGGTCTCTCCACCACCACCCCCTGCTGCGCCGCCGGCCACTGCACCCTGCGCACCTCCCGCGCCTCGCACAGCCGCCCCCCCCCGGGGGCCCCCCCGGGCCCCCCAACCGCGCCGGGGGGCGGCGGGAGGCGGCGGGGGGCGGCGGCGGGACCCCCGCCCCGGGGTCGGGGGGACCGGGGGAGCCCCCGGGGGTGGCGGCGCTGTGAGCGGGACCCGGGCCCGGGGGGCGCGGGGGGGCCCGGGCGGGGGGTGAGGGGTCCCCGTTTCGCCGTGGGGCTGGGAGCGGGGGCCGCCGAGCTGCCGGGCGCCGTGGGTCGCGCCGGGGGGGCGCTGGGGGCCGCCGTCGTCGCCGGACCTGGGGGGCGAGATGGGGGGTGAGGGGGGGGTCGGGGTGGGGCAGAGCCCCCCCAAACCTCCCCAGGGGGCACCGGGGGGGCACCACCCCCCAGCCTGGGGCGGAAGGGAGCCCGGGTGTGTGGGGCGCCCCACGGTGACCCCGGACCCCCAGCGCTGCCCTCAAGCCACTGGGGCACCCCCAAACCGAACTGGGACCCCCAGTCGTCTGGGGCTGCCCCCACGGCGACCCTGGACCCCCAGGGCCCCCCAAGGCACTGGGGCTGCACCCCCAAAGTGAACTGGGACCCCTGGGCATCCGGGGGTGCACCCCCAGTGACCCCAGCCCCCCAGGGCCCCCCCAAATGCCTGGGGCTGCCCCCCACAGTGAGCCCAGCCTCCCAGGCATTGGGGCTGCACCCCTAAACTGGGACCCCCAGACCCCCCCCAAATGTCCGGGGCTGCCCACTGGCGACTCCAGACACCCAGAGCCCCCCAGGCACTGGGGCTGCACCCCCAAAGTGACCCCAGCCCCCTCCCCAGGCCCTGTGCCCCCCCCAGCCCCCTCCCTAGGCCCTGTGCCCCCCCCCCCAGCCCCCCCGGCGCCGCGCTGACCGGCGGGGGGCTGCGGGGGGCCGAAGCGCAGGCCGTAGCGCAGCAGGAAGCGGTTGTTCCACACGTAGAGCTGGTTGTCGCGCGGGTTGTAGGCCACGGAGGAGACGAAGCGGTAGGGGTTGGGGAAGGGCACGGCCAGCGCCGCGCCGCGGTTGGCGCGCGTGTCGAAGGCGTAGGCCAGCCGGTCGCCGCCGCCGTCCTCGTCCTCGCCGCCGCCGTCCTCGTCCCCGTCCTCGCCCCGGCCCTGGCGCGCGTAGGCGCTGCGCACCACGTAGAGCACGCCGCAGGCCATGAAGGCGTTGGCGGCGGCGCGCTTGTCGTAGGCCGTGTGCCACGTGCCCTCCAGCCGCAGCGTGTAGGGGTTCAGCTGGCTCAGCACCATGCGCCCGCCGCTGCTCTCCGTGGCGTAGATCACCCACAGCCCCTCCTCGTCCACCGCCAGGTCCAGGTCGGTCTTGCCGCCCCAGCGGTACGGTGACGTGTCGTGGTAGTTGGCGGCGCCCACGGCCGTCTCGCCGCTCTTCACGCGGGTGCGCAGGTCGTACTTCACCACGTTGCGCGTGCGCTCCTTGTTGTAGAAGACGGCGCCGTCGTACACCACGAAGCCGGTGCCGTCCACGCGGCTGGGCAGGCGGTAGGCCGTGGCGCGGCGCGCGCCCAGCAGGTCGGCCCAGGACGCGTACTCGGCCAGCGTGTCGCTGCGGTACGGCGCCCACGCCAGCACGTACAGCCGCTCGCCCGCCTGCAGCGGGTCGCGGCACCAGGCCCCCGCTTGGTGCTGCGACTCGTGGCTGGAGGTGGCGGGGCCCACCCCGCGCAGCGCGCCCGGGCACACGAAGACTGCGGGGAGAGCGGGGGTGCGGGGGGGCGCGGGGACGGACACGGGGACGGACACACGGACACGGGGACGGACACACGGACACAGGGACAGACACATGGACACGGGGATGCACACACGGACACGGGGACAGACACACGGACACGGGGACGGACACGGGGACGGACACACGGACACGGGGATGGACACGGGGACGGACACGGGGACGGACACACGGACACAGGGACAGACACATGGACACGGGGATGCACACACGGACACGGGGACAGACACACGGACACGGGGACGGACACGGGGACGGACACACGGACACGGGGATGGACACAGGGACGGACACGGGGACGGACACACGGACACAGGGACAGACACATGGACACGGGGATGCACACACGGACACGGGGACAGACACACAGACACGGGGACGGACACGGGGACGGACACATGGACACGGGGACGCACACACGGACACGGGGACAGACACGGGGACAGACACACGGACACGGGGACGGACACACGGACACGGGGACGCACACACGGACAGACACATGGACACGGGGACGCACACATGGACACGGGGATGGACACACAGACAGGGGGCACGGGGACACAGGGACAGGCGGGGGGCGCAGGGACGCACACGGGGACGGACACATGGACACGGGGATGGACACACGGACACGGGGATGGACACGGGGACGGACACGGGGACGGACACGGGGATGGACACGGGGATGGACACACGGACATGGGGACAGACACAGGGACACGGGGACGCACACACGGACACGGGGACGGACACGGGGATGGACATGGGGACGGACACACGGACATGGGGATGGACACATGGACATGGGGACACACACACGGACAGACACGGGGATGGACATGGGGACGGACACACGGACACGGGGACGGACACATGGACATGGGGACACACACACGGACGGACACGGGGATGGACACGGGGATGGACACACAGACGGGGGACACAGGGACACGGGGACAGACACACGGACGGACGGGGGACACGGGGGACACAGGGATGGGCAGGGGGACACGGGGACGTGGGGACAGACACACAGACAAACGGGGACATGGGGACAGGCGGGGGGACATGGGGGGCACGGGGACACGAGGACGGGAGGGGGACACGGGGACATGGGGGGCACGGACACGGACAGACAGGGGGACACGGGGACAGACACACGGACAGACGGGGACATGGGGGACACAGGGACGGGCGGGGGGACAGGGGGACGGACACACAGACAGACACGGGGTCATGGGGGACACAGGGACACGGGGGGGACATGGGGGGCACGGGGACAAGGGGACGGGCGGGGGGACAAGGGGACAGACACACGGACAGGGGGACAGGCGGGGGGAGGGGGGACAGGGGGACACGGGGACAGGCGGGGGGGACACGGGGGGACACGGGGACACAAGGGACACGGGGGGGACAGGGGGACACGGGGGGGACAGGGGGACACGGGGGGGACACGGGGGGGACACAAGGGACACGGGGGGCAGGGAGGGGGGACACGGGGGGGGACAGGGGGACACGGGGGGGCAGGGGGACATGGGGGGGACACGGGGGGGACACGGGGGGGACACAAGGGACACGGGGGGCAGGGAGGGGGGACACGGGGGGGACAGGGGGACACGGGGGGGCAGGGGGACATGGGGGGGCAGGGGGACATGGGGGGGACACGGGGGGACACAAGGGACACGGGGGGCAGGGAGGGGGGACACGGGGGGGACAGGGGGACACGGGGGGGCAGGGGGACACGGGGGGGACACAGGGGGGACACAAGGGACACGGGGGGGCAGGGGGACACGGGGGGCAGGGGGACACGGGGGGGACACGGGGGGGACACAAGGGACACGGGGGGCAGGGACGGGGGGCAGGGAGGAGAGAGAAGAGAAGCGGTTTGGTCAGCGGGGGGGGACATTCGGGGGCCCAACCCGGGGGGGGGGGACAGCGGGGGGAGCCCACCCGGGGGGGACAAGGGGACCCCGGGGAGGGGGGGAGGAGACACGGGGGGGAGGGGGTCCCTGTCGGGTGGGGGGGGTGACAAAGCGGGGGTGACGGGGGGGACACCCCACCTGTCCCCCCCCGCCGTGGGGACCGGGGCCCCTTTTGGGGGGGGGGGCAGCACCCTGCTGGGGGGAGGGGCAGCTCTCCCTGGGGGGGGGGGGGGGCCTAAAATGGGGGGGGGGCCCTAAATTGGGGGAGGGGGGCTCTTCCCACCCCCCGGGCCCACAGCCAGGGTCGCTCACGGCGGAGTCACGCGTGGGGGGACAGGAGGGACCCCCCCGGTTTGGGGGTGCGTGGGGGGTCCCCCCGGTTTGGTGGGGGGCGGGGGGTGGGAGGAGGGGGGGCGCGTGGTCCCGCTGTCCGGCGCCGGCTGCAGAGAGGCTGGGGGAGAGAAACGGGGGGGTTAGCGCTGCGGGGAGAGAACGGGGGCACACGGCGGGACGGGGGGACACGGGGGGCGCGGGGGGGGGGGGACACCTCCCAGGGCAGAGACCCCCCACCCCTCCCTTCCCCCGCAGCGGGGGTCTCTGCGCTGGGGGGGGGGTGCAGCGCCCCCCCCCCGTGGTGGCCAGGCTGGGACCCACCCGCGGGGGGCGTCACCCGTGGGACCCCCTCCCCCGCTCCGAGCCCCCCCGCCCCCTCCGGGGGGGGCGCCAGCCTGGCCTGACCCCCCCCCACCGCCCGGGGTGTGCGCGCACACGCGTGTGCAAAGGGGGGGGGAAGCCCCGCGCGCGGCACACGTGTGGGCCGGGGGCACCGCTCGCACACGCGTGTGGGCCGGGAGCACCGCCTGCGCAACACGCGTGTGCGGGGGGGGGGGGAAGCCCTGCGCGCTGCACACGCGTGCGGGCCCGCGGCGTTGCCGCCTGCACGTGTGCGCGCAAGGGGGCGGTGGGCGTGCGCACACGCGTGTTTGCACGAGCCGTGGGTGGGCACGTGGGAGCGTGCGTGTGCGTGCGCCTGCGTGTGCACACGGGTGTGTGAGCTCCAGGGGCACACGCGTGTGTGCGGCCGTGTGTGTCCAAGCACACGTGAACTGGGCGTGTGCGTGTGCGCTTGTGTTGATTTGCACACATGATACATGCATTTGCACGCACACGTGCGAGATCGAGGCGCGCACATGCGTGTTCCTTCAGCCAGGCATGTGCACAGAGGCAGGTCTGTGCTGTGCACACGCATGTGGTTGCGTGTTCACCCAGTCATGCATTGCGTGCACGCGTGCGGTCACGCAGCTGGGCGTTCGCACACACCCGTGTGAGTCTGGGGTGCGCACACGCGTGTGGACGCACTCGTGCCGCGTCAGCGTGCCCATGTATGTGCAAGAGCCCACACACCCGTGTGCTCCCATGTGCACACGTGTTCTGTGCGCGCACGCTCGTGTGCGAGCGGTGGGGACCGACCTTCCACGCGTGTCTCCTTGCACAAGCGCACGCGCACTCACACGCACGTGCTGCGGTACGCACGTGGCTCGCACGCGTGTGCGCCCTGCACCTTCCCACGTGCTCACCCACACGTGCCCTACTGCACACGCGTGTGCACACCCCGTGGCGCAGCGGGGCTGGGGGAGCACGGGGGGGGCACGGGGGCCGTGTGCGCACGAGGGCTGTCCACGGGACCTCGTGCGCGCGTGGTGGCCGTGCACGAGGGCCGTGTACACCCAGGGGCCGCACGTGCACAAGGCACACGCGTGCACGAGGGCTGCGCACGCGCGGGGGCCACGGCAGCACAGGCTGCGCGCGCACAAGGCCCACGTGCGCACAAAGTGCCACGTGCACGCGAGAGCACGCTCGGATGTGCGCTAAGGCCACGAACGCACGAGGACACCCGTGTGCACGAGGACGCCCGTGTGCACGAGGGCCTCGCGTGCACAGGGGCCGAGCTGCACGCGAGGGCCCACACACGCACGAGGCCTCCGGTGCACACAGGCACTCGTGCGTGCACGAGGACTCACTCCTGCACCGGGGCCGTGAACGCACAAGTGGCCACGTGTACACGAGGGCCCAGGTGCGCAAGAGGGCCGTGAGCGCACAAGGATGCACGCGCACACAAGGATCCGGGTGAGCACGAGGGCCATGTGTGCACGAGGACCCATGTGAACACGAGGACCTGTCTGTGCACGAGGATCCGTGAGTGCACGAGGAGCCACATGTGCACGAGGGCTGTGAATGCACAAGGACCCGTGTGTGCACAAGGGCTCCCGCGTGCCCAGGGATGCAGGCGTGCACGAGGAGCCACACGTGCACGAGGGTCGTGAATGCACGAGCACCCACGCGTACACGAGGATCGCTGCGTGCACGAGGACCCACACGTGCACAAGAGCCGTGAAGGCACAAGGACCCCTGTGTGCACAAGGACTCACATGTACACGAGGCCCCCTGTGTGCACGAGGCCCCGTGAGTGCACGAGGACTCACATGTACACGAGGCCCCCCGTGTGCACGAGGCCCCGTGTGTGCACGAGAACTCACATGTACACGAGGACCCCCGTGTGCACGAGGCCCCGTGAGTGCATGAGGACTCACACGTGCACGAGGCCCCCCGTGTGCACGAGGACCTGTGAGTGCACGAGGACTCACACGTGCATGAGGCCCCCCGTGTGCACGAGGACCCGTGAGTGCACGAGGACTCACATGTACACGAGGACCCCCACGTGCACGACGACCCGTGAGTGCACGAGGACTCACATGTACATGGGGACCCACAGGTGCACGAGGCCCCCCGCGTGCACGAGGCCCCGTGCGCGCACCAGAGCCGTGGCCGCACGAGCCCCCCTCGCGCCCCCCGTTCCGCTGCCCCCGGGGCGGGGGAGGGGCAGGGGGTCCCCGCGGGGGTGGGTCGGGGGGGAGGGGAGACTCACAGGCTCGGGGGGGCCCCGCGGTCCGGGGGGGCGCGGCGGGCGGGGCCTGCGGGAGGAGGAGGAGGAGAGAGAGACGTTAGGGGCCCCCCTCCCCGCCGCCGCCCCCCCGCTCCTGGGGCACCTGTGGGAAGAAGCCGCCGGCCCCCCCCGCCCCACGGCGCCCCCGCCCCCGCACAGACAGAGAGAGAGAGACATGGGGGGTGCGACCCCGGCTGCGCGCCCCGGCCCCACGGCGGCCCTGCCTGCCCCACAGCGGCCCTGCCTGCCCCACAGCTGCCCCCCCGCCTGCCCCCCCCCGCCCTGCCTGCCCCCCCACTGCCCTGCCTGCCCCACAACCGCCCTGCCTGCCCCACAGCTGCCCCCCCGCCTGCCCCCCCCGCCCTGCCTGCCCCCCCACTGCCCTGCCTGCCCCACAACTGCCCCCCCACTGCCCTGCCTGCCCCACAGCTGCCCCCCCGCCCTGCCCCACAACTGCCCCACAACTGCCCCCCCCCCCACTGCCCCGCCTGCCCCACAGCTGCCCCCCCCCGCCCTGCCTGCCCCACAGCTGCCCCCCCGCCCTGCCTGCCCCACAGCTGCCCCCCCACTGCCCTGCCTGCCCCCCCACTGCCCTGCCTGCCCCACAACTGCCCCACAACCGCCCTGCCTGCCCCACTGCCCTGCCTGCCCCCCCACTGCCCTGCCTGCCCCACAGCTGCCGCCCCCGCCCTGCCTGCCCCCCCCTGCCCTGCCTGCCCCACAGCTGCCCCTCCCGCCCTGCCTGCCCCACAACCGCCCTGCCTGCCCCACAACTGCCCCCCGCCCTGCCTGCCCCACAGCTGCCCCCCACTGCCCTGCCTGCCCCACAGCTGCCCCCCCGCCCTGCCTGCCCCCCCTGCCCTGCCTGCCCCCCACTGCCCTGCCTGCCCCACAACTGCCCCACCTGCCCCACAACTGCCCCCACTGCCCTGCCTGCCCCACAGCTGCCCCCCCACTGCCCTGCCTGCCCCACAGCTGCCCCCCCGCCCTGCCTGCCCCACAGCTGCCCCCCCCACTGCCCTGCCTGCCCCACAGCTGCCCCCCCACTGCCCTGCCTGCCCCACAACTGCCCCACCTGCCCCACAACTGCCCCCACTGCCCCACAGCTGCCCCCCCCCACTGCCCTGCCTGCCCCCCCACTGCCCTGCCTGCCCCACAGCTGCCCCCCCGCCCTGCCTGCCCCACAGCTGCCCCCCCACTGCCCTGCCTGCCCCACAGCTGCCCCCACTGCCCTGCCTGCCCCACAGCTGCCCCACAGCCTGCCCCCCCGCCCTGCCTGCCCCACAGCTGCCCCCCCACTGCCCTGCCCCACAACTGCCCCACAGCTGCCCCCCCCCACTGCCCTGCCTGCCCCACAACTGCCCCACCACTGCCCCCACTGCCCCCCCCCCGGCCTGCCTGCCCCACAACTGGCCCCCCACTGCCCCCCCCCTCCCCCACTGCCCCGCCTGCCCCAGGGCCCCCCCAAACTGCCCGGCCCCCGAGCTGCCCCGCCTGTCCTGCCCCTGGGCTCGGCTGGGGGTGTAACTTGGGGGGGGGGGAGGGATTTTGGGGGAGGGGGCCCTGCAGCAGCCGGGGGGAGGAAAAGGGTGGGGGGCACGGGGCTCCTGGGTGCCCCCCCGCCCCCGCCCCATATGGGGGGTCCCCAAGGGGACATGGGGACCGCAGGGGGGTCCCCAAAAATTCTGGGGGTCCCTGGAGGGGAGACGGGGGGCTGGGGCCGCCTCGGGGGGTCACGGGGACCCCCGGGGGCGCTAATGAGGGGTAATTAAAACGGGGGGGTAATTAACCCCCCGCCCCTGCGCTTAACGGGGACCCCCGGGGGGGGGAATTTGGGGTTCGGGGTGGGGGGGGGCAAAACCAGGGGGGATTTGGGGTCTGGGGGGTGAAAGGGGGGGAGGGGAGCTGGGGGGGGGTTGGGCGGATTTGGGGGATGGGGCGGGATCGGGGGAGGGGATTTGGGGGGCGGGGGAGGTGGGGGAACGGGGGTCAGGATTTGGGGGAAAAAGGGGATTTGGGGGTTCGGGATGGGAAGGACGGGGAGGATTCGGGGGTCAGGATTGGGGGGTCAGGATTTGGGGGAGGGGGGTCAGGATTTGGGGGGGGTCAGGATTTGGGAGGGGGATCAGGATTTGGGGGGGGTCAGGATTGGGGGGGTCAGGATTGGGGGGGTCAGGATTTGGGGGCACAGCACGGGGAGAAGGGGGAGGGGTGAGGGTTTGGGGAGAGAAGGGGGGGTTTGGGGGGTGGGGGGTCGGGGGGTCCCAGGGGCCGGGGGGGAGGGGGGCGTTACCTTTTTGCTCCACTTCTACTTTTAGCACCGGAAGAAAAGGCGGGAGGAGAGTGGGGGAGGGGCGGGGGGGGGTCGGGGGGGGGGCGGGGGGGTCGGGGGGTGGGGGGTGGGGGGCGGGGGGGCGAGAGAGGAGACAAAGAGAACAGAGATTAAACGGCTCCGGCCCCCCGCCCCCCGAACCTGGGCCCCTCCCCCACCCCCCCTGCGCCCCCGGTTCGGGGTCCCCGCGCCCCCCGGGCACACGGGGGGGGGCACCATGGGGGGGGGGGGGGGGGACGGAACTGGGAATGGGACCGGGAGTGGGAATGGGAACGAGAATGGGAATGGGAACAGAACTGGGAATGGCACTGGGAATGGGAGTATGGAGCTGGGAACCGGACTGGGAGTGGGAATGGGAGTGGGAGGAGGGAGCTGGGAATGGGAACGGGACTGGGAATGGGAGTGGGAACGGGAACGAGAATGGGAACAGAACTGGGAATGGGACTGGGAATGGAAATGGGACTGGGAGGAGGGAGCTGGGAATGAGAGCACAGAGCTGGGAATGGGACTGGGACTGGGAACGGGAGGAGGGAGCTGGCAGTGGGAATGGGAATGGAATTGGGAATGGGAGGAGCTGGGACTGGGAATCAAACTGGGACTGGGAATGGGCGGAGCTGGGAATGGGAATGGGAGGAAGGAGCTGGGAACGGGAATGGAACTGGGACTGCGAGGAGCCAGGAATGGGACTGGGAATCAAACTGGGACTGGGAATGGGCGGAGGGAGCTGGGAATGGGAATGGAACTGGGAATGGGAGGAGCCAGGAACGGGACTGGGAATCAAACTGGGAATGGGAATGGGCGGAGCTGGGAATGGGAATGGAACTGGGAATGGGAATGGGACTGGGAATAGGCGGAGCTGGGAATGGGAATGGAACTGGGAATGGAAGGAGCCAGGAACAAGACTGGGAATCAAACTGGGACTGGGAATGGGAATGGGTGGAGAAAGCTGGGAATGGGAATGGAATTGGGAATGGGAGGAGCCAGGAACAGGACTGGGAATCAAACTGGGAATGGAATGGGAGGCGCCGGGGACGGGGCTGGGAATCAAACTGGGAATGGAATGGGAGGCGCCGGGGACGGGGCTGGGAATCAAACTGGGAATGGAATGGGAGGCGCCGGGGACGGGGCTGGGCGGAGGGAGCTGGGAAGGGGGGCGGGGGGAGCGGGAGGCCGAGGGCCGGGGCTGGCGGGGGCGCAGGCCCCTCCCCCACCCCGGCCCCCCCTGAGGAAGGAAGCGAAGCAGAGACGGCGGCGGGGGGGGGCCGTGCCCCACGGCGAGGGGGGGCCGTGCCCCACGGCGCTGACCTGCAAAGGAAGGGCCGCCCCGCCCCGCCCCGCGCCCCCCCCGCCCCCCCCGCCCCACGGCACCGCGGCACCCGGCACCGGGTGGGGCTGGGACGGCGGCACGGGGCGCGGGCGCTGGGCGTGTGCTTGGCGTGCGCCTGGCGTGTGCCTGGCGTGTGCTTGGAGTGTGCCTGGCGTGTGCTTGGAGTGTGCCTGGCGTGTGCTTGGAGTGTGCCTGGCGTGTGCTTGGCGTGCGCCTGGCGTGTGCTTGGAGTGTGCTTGGAGTGTGCCTGGCGTGTGCTTGGCGTGCACCTGGCATGTGCCTGGCGTGTGCTTAGTGTGTGCCTGATGTGTGCTTGGAGTGTGCCTGGCGTGTGCTTGGAGTGTGCCTGGTGTGTGCTTGGCGTGTGCCTGGCGTGTGCTTGGAGTGTGCCTGGCATGTGCTTGGCGTGTGCCTGGCGTGTGCTTAGCATGCGTCTGGCGTGTGCCTGGCATGTGCTTGGCATGTGTCTGACGTGTGCTTAGCATGTGCTTAGCATGTGCCTGGCACGTGCCTGGCGTGTGCCGCACAGGGGGGTTGTAATGGGCCAGCACAGGCCAGCTTAGCGTGTGTCAGCGTGCACTGGGCGTGTGCTGCGTGTGCGCTGGTGTGTGCCAAGCGTGTGCTCAGCACAGACTGGTGTGCGCTAGGCATGACCTTGCTGTGTGTTGGTGCACACCAGACACGTGCTTAACGTGTTTCCTGCGTGCCAGCAAGCACCAAGCACCATCTGCACTCCCACAAGCATGTATTTAGCATGTGCTGCTGTGCCAGGTGTGTGCAAACGTGCCACAGATGTGTGCATAGCATGTGCAGCTATGTGCTTAGTATGTACCAGCTTAGACTAGGCACCTGCGAGTACTTAGCGTGTACTTAACACGTACTACTGCCCCATAAACATGTTTAACATGTAAAACCATGCTCCAAGTACTCACGTAGCGTGTGCTGGCTTGCCCCAGCCATGTGCTTAGCGTGTGCTTAGTGCGTATAGGGCTGTGCTTAGCAGATGGCAGCTCCCAAGAGGCATGTATTTAGCATGTTCAGGCCCACTTGTCATGTGCGTGGTTTCACTAGCACACACCATGTGTGTATTTAGCGTGTAGTGTGTGTTTAGCGCACGCTGGGTCACACCAGCCGTGTGCTCGCCGTGTATAGTGCGCTCAGCGTGTGCCCAGCGTGTGCAATGCTCACTCAGCACACGCTGGCTTGCAGCCTGTGTTATTTGGCATGTACACACGTGCTCAGCGTGTGCTCAGCGTGTCCTTAGCGTGTGAGCGTGCCCAGCGCGTCCTTAGCGTGCCCAGGCGCCGCCCCGCGCGCCGCGTGTCCCGGTGCCGCGCGTCCCGGTGCCGGGGGCTCCTGCGCGCTCCCTCCGGCGGCTGCGGCGGCGGCTGCAAAGCAAACGGGGGGGGGTGAGGGGGGCGGGGGGTCCCGCGACGGCGCCTGGGGAGAGACGGGGCTGGACCCCTCCCCCCGCGGGGGACGCAGCCCCCAAACCGGCCCCCGAAGTGGGGGGAGGGGAGCAGGGGGCGCACCCCCAAAGCAAGGGGACGTGGGGGGCCTGAGGGCGGCAGCCCCCCCTAAACCGAGGGGACACGGGGGCTCAGACCCCGATGGGGGGGATGCGGGGGTCTGGCCCCACATTTGGGGGGGGACACGGACACGCGGCATTCGGGGACCCCAAAGCGGGGGGCACTGCGGGCCGGGGAGGGAGGCTGCGCCCCCAAATCTCTGGGGCAGGACGTGGCAGCCCCCCACGTATGGGCGGGCCACAGGGGACCCCGGCAGCGCCCCCCTCCCCCCCACCTCCCCCGTGGGGCACGGCCGCCCCCCCACTTCCCCAGGCCCCTGCCCCCCACGCAAGGGCCCAGGCGTCGGGGGTCCTGTGGGGCACAGGGGAGCGGGGGGCTACAGGGTGCTGTGGGGCAGGGTCCTGTGGGTGCCATGGGGCTGGGTGCCGTGGGGCAGGGTCCTGCGGGTGCTGTGGGGCAGGGTCCTGTGGGGGTGGGTGCCATGGGGCAGGGTCCTGTGGGTGCTGTGGGGCAGGGTGCCAAGAGGCGCCGTGGGGCAGGACCCCCCGTAGGAGCACACGGGCCCACTGCACCTCTGGGGTGCTGGGATGGGGGGGCCAGGGGGTGCCGTGGGGCTGTGGCGGCGCTGCTGTGGGGCAGAGCGGGACCGCCGTGGGGCAGGACTCACTGTGGGGCACCGCACCTCCAGGTACCCGTGGGCGCTGTGGGGCTGGGGGTGCCGTGGGGTGGGGGTGCCGTGGGTGCTGTGGGTGCCGTGGGGCGGGGCTGGGGGTGCCGTGGGGCGCCGTGGGGCAGCACTCGCTGTAGGGCACGCAGTCGTACTGCACCTCTGGGTACGCGGGGTGCTGTGGGGTGGGGGTGCCATGGGGTGGGGGTGCCGTGGGCGGGGGCTGGGGGTGCCGTGGGGCGGGGCTGTGGGTGCCGTGGGGCGCCGTGGGGCAGCACTCACTGTAGGGCACGCAGTCGTACTGCACCTCTGGGTACGCGGGGCGCTGTGGGGTGGGGGTGCCGTGGGGTGGGGGTGCTGTGGGCTGGGGGTGCTGTGGGGTGCTGTGGATGCCGTGGGGCGGGGCTGTGGGTGCCGTGGGGCGCCGTGGGGCAGCACTCGCTGTAGGGCACGCAGTCGTACTGCACCTCTGGGTACGCGGGGCGCTGTGGGGTGGGGGTGCTGTGGGGTGGGGGTGCCGTGGGGTGGGGGTGCCGTGGGTGCCGTGGGTGCCGTGGGGTGCTGGGGTGCCGTGGGGCGGGGCTGTGGGTGCCGTGGGGCGGGGCTGGGGGTGCCGTGGGGCGCCGTGGGGCAGCACTCACTGTAGGGCACGCAGTCGTACTGCACCTCCAGGTACTTGTAGGTCCCCGGGCAGGGGTCGGGGAAGGCGTCGGAGCCGGCCACCACCACGCACTGCGTCCGGTTGTTGCACCTGCGCCGCGGCGACGGGGACACGGGACGTCAGACACGCGTGACACGGGGACACGGGACACGTGTGACATGGGGACACGGGATGTCAGACACGCGTGACATGGGGACACGGGACACGTGTGACACGGGGACACAGGATGTCAGACACGCGTGACATAGGGACACGGGACACGTGTGACACGGGACGTCAGACACACGTGACATGGGGACATGGGACACGTGTGACACGGGGACACGGGACGTCAGACACGCATGACATGGGGACATGGGGACACGTGTGACACAGGGACACGGGACGTCAGACACACGGGACGTGAGACACAGGGACACGGGGACACGGGACACGAGACACGTGACATGGGGACACAGGGACATGGGGACACAGGGACATGGGGACACGTGTGACACAGGGACATGGGGACACAGTAACATGAGACGTGTGACATGGGGACACGGGACATGAGACACGTGTGACACGGGGACATAGGGACACATGGACATAAGGACACAGGGACATGGGGACACAGGATGTGAGACATGAGACATGTGTGACGGGGGACACGGGACACGAGACACAGGATGTGAGACATGAGACACATGTGACACGGGGACACGGGATATAAGACACGTATGACACAGGGACACAGGACATGGGGACACAGGGACATGGGGACACAAGACATGAGACACATGTGACACGGGGACACGGGACACGGGGACACGGGATATGAGACACGTGTGACATGGTGACATCGGACATGAGACACGTGTGACACGGAGACACGGGGACACGGGACATGAGACACACGTGACACGGGCCGCTGGGGCCAGCCCGCGCCGCGGGGAGGCGGGGACGTCTCTGTGTCCCCGTGTCCCCGCGACCACGCGTGTTCCCGCGTCCCGCATCCCGTGCTTCCTACGTGTCCCCACGTTCCCTACCCGCCCCCACGTCCCCCCACCCCCCCATGTCCCCCCGTCCCCCGGCTCCCCCCGTGTCCCAACCCCACGGCCGCGTGTCCCTGTCCGCGCCCCCATCCTGCTGCGTGTCCCCACGGCCCCTGCGTGTCCCTGTCCTCCTACGTGTCCCCGTGTCCCCTTCACGTCCCCATCATCCTGCGCGCCCCCTGTCCCCACGTCCCCTGCGTGTCCCCCCGTCCCCTACGCGTCCCCGTGTCCCCTTCACGTCCCCATCATCCTGCGCGCCCCCTGTCCCCACGTCCCCTGCGTGTCCCCGTCCCCACATCCCCACGTGTCCCCCCGTCCCCCCGTGCCCTACGCATCCCCGTGTCCCCTTCACGTCCCCATCATCCTCGTGTCCCCGTGTCACCTTCGTGTCCCCGTGTCCCCTCCACGTCCCCGCACTGTTACCTGTCCCCATGTTCCTACGTGCCCCCGTGTCCCCACCTGTCCCCAAATCCCTGTCCCCATGTCCCCTTCATGTCCCCGTGTCCCCTTCACGCGCCTGTGTCACCTTACACGTCCCACCACCCCGTCCCTGTGCCCAAATCCGTCCCCATCCCGTCCCCGTGCCCCCCTCACTTCCCTGTGTCCCTGTCACACCCCCATCCCCCATCACGCCCCTGTGTCCCCTGTCCCGTCCCCGTGTCCCCTGCCTGTCCCCAAATCCCTGTCCCTGTCCCGCCCCCGTGCCCCCGTGCCCCCGTCCCATCCCTGTGTCCCCGTCACACCCCCATCCCTGTCACGCCCCCGTGCCCCCGTCCCATCCCCGTGTCCCCTGCCTGTCCCCAGATCCCTGTCCCTGTCCTGTCTCCGTGCCCCCGTCCCATCCCCGTGTCCCCTGCCTGTCCCCAGATCCCTGTCCCCGTCCCCGTGCCCCCATCCCATCCCTGTGTCCCCATCCTGTCACACCCCCATCCCCTGTCACGCCCCTGTGCCCCCGTCCCGTCCCCGTGCCCCCATCCTGTCCCCAAATCCCTGTCCCCGTCCCGCCCCCGTGCCCCCGTCCCATCCCTGTGTCCCTGTCACAACCCCATCCCCTGTCACGCCCCTGTGCCCCCGTCCCATCCCCGTGCCCCCTGCCTGTCCCCAGATCCCTGTCCCCGTCCCATCCCCGTGCCCCCATCCTGTCCCCAAATCCCTGTCCCCGTCCCATCCCTGTGCCCCCATCCTGTCCCCAAATCCCTGTTCCCGTCCCATCCCTGTGCCCCCATCCTGTCCCCAAATCCCTGTCCCCGTCCCGCCCCCGTGCCCCCGTCCCATCCCTGTGTCCCCGTCACACCCCCATCCCCTGTCACGCCCCTGTGCCCCCGTCCCGTCCCCGTGCCCCCTGCCTGTCCCCAAATCCCTGTCCCCATCCCCCCGTGCCCCCATCCCATCCCCGTGCCCCCTGCCTGTCCCCAGATCCCTGTCCCTGTCCCATCCCCGTGCCCCCATCCTGTCCCCAAATCCCTGTCCCCGTCCCGTCCCCGTGCCCCCATCCCATCCCTGTGTCCCTGTCACACCCCCATCCCCTGTCACGCCCCTGTGCCCCCGTCCCGTCCCCGTGCCCCCATCCTGTCCCCAAATCCCTGTCCCCGTCCCGTCCCCGTGCCCCCTGCCTGTCCCCAAATCCCTGTCCCCATCCCCCCCGTGCCCCCATCCCATCCCCATGCCCCCTGCCTGTTCCAGGATCCCTGTCCCTGTCCCGTCCCCGTGCCCCCGTCCCGTCCCTGTGTCCCTGTCACACCCCCATCCCCTGTCACGCCCCTGTGCCCCCATCCTGTCCCCAAATCCCTGTCCCCATCCTGTCCCCGTGCCCCCTGCCTGTCCCCAAATCCCTGTCCCCGTCCCGCCCCTGTACCCCCATCCCGTCCCCGTGCCCCCTGCCCGTCCCCAGATCCCTGTCCCACCCCCGTGCCCCCGTCCCATCCCCGTCCCGCCCCCGTGCCCCGTGCCGCGGCGCGGCGCACCTCTGCGCCATGATGGCGGCGGCGGCGGGCAGGTAGCACTGCACGTTCTCCATCTGGAAGGGGTCGGCGTCGCAGATCTTGTCGTCCGTGCGCCCGTAGTTGGCGGCCTGCACCAGCACCACGTCGCTGCCCGGGCAGCGCAGCTCCAGCGGGTAGCCCTCGCACGCCAGCTCGCGCCGCACCAGCCCGAACGGCAGCGCGGCCCGGCTCAGCCCTGCGGGGAACGCACGCGTCCTCGCACCGGCCCGCCACGGGCGCGCGCGCCTGCGAGGGCACACGCGCGTGCGAGGGCGCCTGGCGGGGGCGGGGAGGGGGGGGGCTGCGGGCTTCGCCGCCGTCAGCGTGAGCGCCTCGCGCGCCCCTCGCGCCATCGGCGCACGGCCCTCGCACGATCGCTGCACGCCCCTCAATCATCGCATGTCCCTTGCACAATCATCGCACACTGCTCAATCATCGCATGTCCGTTGCACAATCATCGCACACCCCTCACACAATCACTGCACACCCCTTGCACAATCACTGCACGCCCCTCGCACAACCACTGCACACCCCTCAATCATCGCACAGCCCTCGCACAATCACCGCACGCCCCTCACACAATCATCGCACACCCCTCACACAATCATTGCACGCCCCTCGCACAATCACTGCACACCCTCACGCGATCATCGCACAGCCCTCGCACAATCCTCGCACACCCCTCACACAATCACTGCACACCCCTCGCACAATCACTGCACACCCCTTGCACAATCACTGCACGCCCCTCAATTATCACACAGCCCTCGCACAATCCTCGCACACCCCTCGCACAATCACTGCACACCCATCACACAATCATTGCACGCCCCTCACACAATCACTGCACGCCCCTCGCACAATCACTGCACGCCCTCAATCATCACATGCTCCTTGCACAATCATCACACTCTTTGCACAAAGATTGCACCCCCTCACTCAATCACACGCCCCTTGCACAACCATTGCACGCCCCTCGCACAATCACTGCATGCTCCTCAATCATCACACGTTCCTTGCACAATCATTGCATCCCCCCGCAGTCATCGCACGCCTCACACAATCATTGCACGCCCCTCGCACAACCACACGCCCCTCGCACAATCACTGCATGGTCCTCAATCATTGCACACTCCTTGCACAATCACTGCACATCCCTCACACAATCATTGCACACTCCTTGCACAATCACACACACCTCGCACAATCACACGCCCCTCGCACAATCATCGCACGCTCCTCACATGGGCAACACAGACCCTGGCGCAGGCTTTGCACGCCCCTTGCACAGGCCCTGCACACCATTTGCACAAGCATGACACGGGGCTTACGCGCTACTTGCACAAGCTTTGCACAAGCCCCGTGTAGAAGCTCGCACAAGTTCCGCGTGGGGCTCGCAGGAGCGTCGCAGGGCTCTCGCACAAGCTGTTGTGCCCTTCGCACGGGCCCCGCAGACCCCAGCACGAGCTTCGCACGCCCCTCGCACGGGCCTGCACGCCTTTTGCACAAGCATTACGCGAGGGTTACGTGCCGCTTGCGTGAACCTTGCGCAAATTCTGGCACGGGGCTTGCACAAGCGCTGCACGCCTCCAGCGTGCGTTGGGCACAATCCTCGCACGGCCCTGCACACCTTTTGCACAAGCATTACACGGGATTTACACGCTGCTTGCACGAGCCTCGCACAAGTTCCGCGTGGGGCTTGCCGGAGCACTACAGGCCCCTTGCACGAGCTGCTGCGCTCCTCGCACAGGTCGCACAGACCCCAGCACGGGTTTTGCACGCCCCTCGCACGGGCCCTGCAGGCACTAGCACAGGCTTTGCACGCCCCTCACGCGAGCCTCCGCGCCTTTTGCACAAGCGTTACGCGCTGCTTGCGCAAGCGTTGCACAAATCCCGCGCGGCACTTGCGCAAGTTCTGGCACGTGGCTTGCACAAGCGCTGCAGGGCTCTCGCACGGGTCTGCGCGCCTCGCGCACGAGCATTAGGCACGGCTTCCGCGGCGCTCGCGCGAGCCTTGCACGACTTGTGGCACGGGGTCTGCAGGAGCGTTGCAGGCCTCTCGCACAACGCGCCGTGCCCCTCGCACGTCCCTCGCACAAGCCTCACCCGCCCCTCGCACGAGCCTCGCCCATCCCTCGCACGAGCCTCACCCGCCCCTTGCATGCCCCTCGCACAAGTGTGCCCCTCGCCTGCCCCTCACACGTCCCTTGCACGAGCGTGGCACTCGCACGAGCCTCACACGCCCCTCGCGCAAGCGAGCATGCCCCTCACACGCCCCTCGCACGAGCGTGCCCCTCGCCTGCCCCTCACACGTCCCTCGCACGAGCGTGGCACTCGCACGAGCCTCACACGCCCCTCGCGCAAGCGAGCATGCCCCTCACACGCCCCTCGCACGAGCGTGCCCCTCGCCTGCCCCTCACACGCCCCTCGCACGAGCGTGGCCCTCGCACGAGCCTCGCCTGCCCCTCGCACGAGCCTCGCACGCCCCTCGCACGAGCGAGCGCGGCCCCGCGCGGGGGCCCCTACCTTGGGTGGCGGAGGTGACGAGGACGGCGGTGACCAGGAGGCTGCGCAGGGCGGGGGCGGGGCGGCCCATGGCGGGGGAGGGGCGCTGCCGGCCCCCCGGGGCCTCACCGGGCACCGACCTGCGGGGGGAGGGGACACAAAAATGGGGGAGGGGCAGGGTGGAGCCCCCCCCCCCACCCCCCGGCCCCACGCAGGGTGGGGGATGGGCGCGCGGGGCATTGTGGGAAGCTCCGGCCCCGGCCCCGGGCAGCTCCCATCCGGCGCGTTGCCATGGCGACGGCGCCGCGGTGCACGATGGGAAATTCCCTCCGCGCCCCCCCCTCAATTAAAAATCACCGGGATGGGGGGCGCGGGGCATTGTGGGAAACGGGGGGGGGGGCACCGCCTTCCCAGCACGCACCGCGCCCCCCCCCAGCTTCCCAAGGGGGGGCACCAGACCGACCCCTCCCCCCCGAATACCGAGGGGGGGTCGCCCCCCGGAGGGGGTTTGGGGGTTCGATGGCCCCTCCCCAAATCCCCCCCGGCCCCCACTTCATGGCCCCCCGCATTTCAGCCCCCCCCCAGTTTGCACGGCGTCCTCTTCGTTTCACGCCCCCCCAGCGGTGCACGGCCCCCCCCCCCCCCTTGGGCGTTACACGGCCCCCCCATCGCACCCCCCCATTTTGCACGGCCCCCCGGCGGTTCGCACGGGCCCCCCCATTGCACAGCACCTCCCACCCCCCCAGCGCACAGGGCCCCCTCTCACTGCACCCCCCTCTGCACAGCCCCCCCCCAATTGCACCCCCCCATCTCACAGGGCCCCCCCTCGATCTGCACAGGGCCCCCTCTCACTGCACCCCCTCTGCACAGCCCCCCCCAATTGCACCCCCCCATCTCACAGGGCCCCCCATCGCACGCCCCCCCTTTCCCGATTTCCTCAGCCCCCCAGTTTGCACACCCCCCCCCATCGCACAGCCCCCCCCCCATTTCCCGAATCCCCAGGCCCCCCATCTCACAGCCCCCCCCATTGCACGCCCCCCCCTTTCCCGAATCCCCAGCCCCCCAGTTTGCACAGCCCCCCCATCGCACAGCCCCCCAGATCGCACAAGGGCCCCCCATCGCACGCCCCCCCATTTCCCGATTTCCTCAGCCCCCCCAGTTTGCACAGCCCCCCATCCCACAGGGCCCCCCCATCGCACAGCCCCTTTCCCGAATCCCCAGCCCCCCCAGTTTGCACAGCCCCCCCATCGCACAAGCCCCCCCCCCCATTTCCCGAATCCCCAGGCCCCCCATCTCACAGCCCCCCATCGCACAGCCCCCCCCTTTCCCGAATCCCCAGCCCCCCCATCGCACAGCCCCCCATCGCACAAGCCCCCCCCATTTCCCGAATCCCCAGGCCCCCCCCAGTTTGCACAGCCCCCCCATCGCACAGCCCCCCCCCCATTTCCCGAATCCCCAGCCCCCCCAGTTTGCACAGCCCCCCCATCGCACAGCCCCCCCCCATTTCCCGAATCCCCAGCCCCCCCAGTTTGCACAGCCCCCCCATCCCACAGCCCCCCCCCATCGCACAGCCCCCCGCTTTCCCGAATCCCCAGCCCCCCCAGTTTGCACAGCCCCCCCATCGCACAGCCCCCTCATCGCACAGCCCCCCCATTTCCCGAATCCCCAGCCCCCCCAGTTTGCACAGCCCCCCCATCGCACAGCCCCCCCATTTCCCGAATCCCCAGCCCCCCCAGTTTGCACAGCCCCCCCTCCCCCCATTCCCCCCCCGGTACCTGCGGGGGCGCGCGGGCCCGGGGGGCAGCTCCATGCGGCGCGCGGCGCGGGCGGTACGGGCGGCGCGAGCCCCCCCGCCCCCCCACTTCGCGCTCAGCGGCGGCGGCAACAGCGCCCCCCCGCGGCCCGCGCCCGGCCCCGCCCCTCCGGCTGTCAATCACCGCGGGGGCGGCGGGAGAAAGGGCGGAGCTGGGGGCGGGGCGAGGGCAGCGCGTGAGGGGCCGTTAAGGGGGCGGGGGGAATCGGCTGAGGGACCCGAAAAGGGCGGGAAAAAGGGCGGGAAGCGCGTGAGGGACCGGTAACGGGTGGGGGGGCCACAACGTGAGGGGCCGTTAACGGGGCGGGGTCAGCGCGGGAGGGGCCGTTAACGGGGTGGGGACAGCACGTGAGGGGCCGGTAATGGGGCGGGGGGGGGGGAAATCGGCTGAGGGGCCCAAAAGGGCGGGAACCGTCTGAAGGACCGGTAACGAGGGGTGGGCACCACGTGAGGGCCATTAAGGGGGCGGGGTCAGCGCGTGAGGGGCCGGTAATGGGGCGGGGGGGAATCGGCTGAGGGGCCCGAAAAGGGCGGGAACTGCGCGAGGGGCCGGTAACGCGGGGGGGGGGGGGCCGGGGTCCCGGTGACGGTGGGGCGTGGGGGGGTGCACCCCCCCCGCACCGGCGGGACTGGTAAAGCCCGGCCTGGATCCCGCCTGGGGTGGGGAGCTGAGGCTCGTTAGGCCAATTAACAGGGTGAGGCCACCGCCTGCTAATTAAGAGTAATTAAGAGCAGCCAGTGCAGCAGGAGCCCTGCTGATAACAGTAATTAGTCCTGCTTAGCATATGCTAATGAGCTGGGGTAATTAAGCAGCCGGCTGGGGATTAGCCCGTTAATTAGAGAGGGAGCAGAGTTAATTACAGGGCTCGTTAAGGCGCAGGGGGCGGAGCTCGGCTTAATTAAGGGCGGCAGGGGTGTGCCGGGGCCGCGTGCTCTCGTGCAAGGCCCGAGCGCGGCGCCGCGCGTGCAAGGCCCGCCCCCTCCTCGTGCAAGGCCCGCCCCCCCGCCTCTCTTACCGCGCATGCGTGGGACGCCGCCCGCGCACGAGGCGGTGCCTACCCGGAGCCCGGCGCGAGGCTGCGGCGCGGCTGCACGGCGCGTGCGCGGTCCTCTCCCCGACGGTGGGAGGGGCTGCTCTCTGCGTCTCGCCCCCTTCACGCTCCCCATTGGCCAGGGGAGTGCGGGGGCGGGGCTTGGGCAGTGCGAGGCGGGGCTGGGGGCGGGGAGCCACGCTCACTTCCGGGGCTGGGGCCCGGCCGGGCGGTGAGGCTCGGGCCGAACCCCTGTGGCTAGCGGGACCCTCCCCCGTGGCTACCGGGACCTCCTCACGGGATTCCCGGGCCCTCCTGGGGCTACCGGCCCCGCCCCGAGGGCTACGTCTGTGGCGCTGCCCCTGCTGCCAAGCTAACCTCAAGCTCCTCCCACCGCCTATCAATCTCCTCTGCCCCCGCCCAGCTCACCGCTTGGCCACGCCCATTTGCACCTGGCTCGCTTGTTCCCGCCCCCCCAGCCAAGGCCCCGCCCCCTCCGCGGCCCCCGGGTTCTATTTTTTTATCCAGCCACAGCCAATGAGTGGCGGGCGGGGGCGGGCCGAGCACCGGAGGGACGGCTTTCCCCACCAATAGAGGGGCGGTGCCGCCGCCGCAGCCGGGCCCAATGGCGGCGGCAGGGGCGGGCGGCAGCGCTGACTTGACCAATGAGACGGCGGCGCCTGAGTGCAGCGACCAATGGGCGGCGGGAGGGGGCGGGGCGAGCCGCCGGGAGCGGGCGGCCGGGCCGGACCCGGCATGGGCAGCGCCGCCGAGAAGGGCGGGAGCGGGAGAGCGGTGAGCGCCGGGGGGAGAACCGGAGCGGTGGGGGGGCCGCGGGGACGGGGGGCCAACGGGACCGGTTGCCCCCTCCTCTCGGAACGGGAGGGAGGATCCCAGAGCGGGGGGCGGGGCTTGAGTGAGGAGGCGGGGCCTGCGCCGTTGCTACAGGGGCGGGGGCGGGGCGCTGGGGTTGCGATCGGGGCAGGGGGCGCGGCCTGGTGAAGGGGCGTGGCTTGGCGGGAGGGGGCGGGGCGAAACGGGGTTGCTATGGGCATGGGGGCGTGGCTTAGGAGAAAGGGGTGGGCCGAGCCGCGCGTTGCCGTGGAGACGGGGCGTGGCCTGCGCTGAAGGGGCGGGGCTTCGGCCGGAGGTGTCCCCCGGGTCCTAGAGGCGGGGTGCGGGCCCCTCCCCCCATTTCCCGGGGGGGCTCCGGGAACAAAAGCTGAGGGGGCACGGGCGGTACCGGGGGGGCCAGGGGGCACGGCGGGGGCGCGCCCCTGAGGCTGGGGGGGCTGAGGGGGTCCTGGGGGGTTTTAGGGGACCTGGGGGGACTGAGGGGGGATTGGGGCACTGGTGGGGGCACCAAAAGGGCTGGGGGGGGTCGCTGGCGGGTACTGGGGTACCGGGGGGTCACTGAGGGACTGGGGGTCGTTGGGACCCCAGCCTGGCTCGGGACGGGGGGGATGCCCCCCGGGGGGGCGGGGTGGGGCTGGGACCCCCGTTCCAGCTGTGGGTGCAGGTGCTGCTGTGGGGGCTGCTGCTGGGGCGACTGCTCCGCTACGGGGGGGCGCGACCGGGGGACCCCCAAAAGGGGGGCACGAGGGGCCCCCCCGCGGCAGCCCTGACTTAAGGGGGGTCCCCTGGGGTGTTTGGGGGGGGCCCAAGTGGGGGCTCAACTGGGTCGGGGGTGCAACCGTGGGTACTGGGAGGTTCAGGCCTTACTGGGCCATACTGGGAGGAGTGGGGGGGCGCGGGGGGGTGGCCGACCCCCGCGTGGGCCCCCGGGGACAAAGTCTGTGCCCCCCCCGCCCCCCCGGTGGGGCCATCGCCCGCGGGCGCCGGGGTCCCGAAACGGAGGACGGTGAGGGGGTGGGGGGTTTGGAGGGGGGGCTCTGAGGGTTTGGGGGCCGGGGCCGCCCCCCCCGTGTCCCCCCCCATTTTATGTCCCCCCCCAGTGACAGAGGATTTTCTGGAAACTCGGGAGAGCCCCGCGCAGGTACAGGTGTGCCCCCCCCCGCGTGTCCCTCCCGGGGTCCCTGTCCCCCCCAAAGGGCCGGGGGGGTCCCGAGTCCCCTCCTGGGGGGTGGGGGGTCTCTGGTCCCCTTGGGGGGGGCTGGTCACTCAGGATCCTTTTGGGGGAGGTCCCATGTCCCCCTTGGGGGTCCCCTGTCCACTCCCGCCCCTTTGGGGGTCTCCTGTCCCCTTTTGGGGTCCCCTGCCCCTTCTCGTCCCTGGGGGGGTACCCTGTCCCCTTTTGGGGGTCCCCGTCCCCTCCTATCACTCAGGGTCCCTTGGGGGGGTCCCCCTGTCCCCTTTTGGGGGTCCCCTGTCCCCTCCCGTCCCTTGGGGGGTCCCCCTGTCCCCTTTTGGGGGTCCCCTGTCCCCTCCCGTCCCTTGGGGGGTCCCATGTCCCCTTTGCGGGTCCGCTGTCCCCTCCCATTCCTTTGGGGGTCCCATGTCCTTTTGGGGGGTCCCCTACCCCCTTTGGGGATCCCTTGTCCCCTCCCATCCCTTTGGAGGGTCCCATGTCCCCTTTGGGGGTCCCCACGGTGTCCCCGTCCCCAGGCCACGGCCGGCCCGCAGCAGTCGGGACGCGGGGGACAGGGGGGACAGGGGGGACGCGGGGGGCACCGCCGCGCCGTGAGTGAGGGTCCTCGGGGAGCGGGCGACGTCGGGGTCCCCAGAGTGGGGGGCACGCGCTGGGGTCACTGGTTTTGGGGGGACCTCGGTGTCCCGCAGTGCCCCCAGCGTGTCCCCCGTCACCCTCGGGTGGTCCCCAGGGCGTCCCCCGGCCGGGGGGTCCCGTGGCGGGGCCGGGGGCAGCAGGGGGCCCGGGAAGGCTCTTGGGGGGGTCCCTGGGGGGATGAGGGGGGTCCCAGGGGTCTCCGGGTGGTCCCTGGGGACTTCTGGGACGGCGGGGGTCCCAGGAAGGGTTTTGGGGGTCCCTGGGGGGTTCCGGGTGGGTCCCAGGGAATGGTGGGGGTCCCAGGAAGGGTTTTGGGGGTCCCGGGGTCCCTGGGGGGATGAGGGGGGTCCCAGGGGTCTCTGGGGGGTCCTTGGGGACTTCTGGGGGCTCTTGGGGGGGTCTGACGGTTGGGGGCTCCCAGGAAGGGTCTTGGGGGGCTGAGGGGGGTCCCAGGTGTCTCCGGGTGGTTCCTGGGGACTTGTGGGGGGTCCCAGAGGACTGGGGGGTCCCAGGAGGGACCTTGGGGGGCTCTGGGGGGGCTCTGGGGGTGCTGGGGGTCCCTGGAGGCCTCTGGGGGTCCCAGGGGTGTCCGGAGGGTGATGGGGGTCTCGAGGGGGTGCTGGGGGTGAGGTCTCACCCCCCTGCCCCCCCCCAGCGAGCCCCCTGCCGCTGCTACACCCCCGAATCGTCCTGACCTTGGGGCGCCCGCTCGTGCGGGACCCCCTGCCGCGGCCCGGAACCCCAACCCGGCTCCTCAGGGTACCCCAAAATCCCCCCCGCACCCCAAATCCCCCCGTGCCGCCAAATCCCCCCCCACGCCCCAACCCGGCTCCTCAGGGTACCCCAAAATCCCCCCGGCGCCCCAAATCCCCCCGTGCCCCTGAATCCCCCTGTGCCCCAACCCGGCTCCTCAGGGTACCCCAAAATCCCCCCCGGCGCCCCAAATCCCCCCGTGCCCCCAAATCCCCCCCCACGCCCCAACCCGGCTCCTCAGGGTACCCCAAAATCCCCCCGGTGCCCCAAATCCCCCCATGCCCCTGAATCCCCCCTGTGCCCCAACCCGGCTCCTCAGGGTACCCCAAAATCCCCCCCGCGCCCCAAATCCCCCCATGCCCCTGAATCCCCCCTGTGCCCCAACCCGGCTCCTCAGGGTACCCCAAAATCCCCCCCCCGCGCCCCAAATCCCCCCATGCCCCTGAATCCCCCCTGCACCCCAACCCGGCTCCTCAGGGTACCCCAAAATCCCCCCTGCGCCCCAAATCCCCCCATGCCCCTGAATCCCCCCTGTGCCCCAAACCTGGCTCCTCAGGGTACCCCCAAATCCCCCCCCGCACCCCAAATCTCCCCCATGCCCCTGAATCCCCCTACACCCCAAACCGGCTCTTCAAGGTACTCCCAAAATCCCCCCCGCACCCCCAAATCCCCCCGTGCCCCCAAAATCCCCCCCACGCCCCAACCCGGCTCCTCAGGGTACCCCAAAACCCCCCCCACACACCCCGAATCCCCCCCCAAGCCCCTGAATCCTCTCGATGCCCCAAACCGGCTCCTCGGGGTACCCCAAAACAGCCCCCTGCGCCCCCAAATCCCCCCTGTACCCCCAAATCCCCCCACAGCCCAGAACAGCCCCCGCACCCCAAAACCTGCTCCTTCGGGTGCCCCCAAATCCCCCCGTACCCCTGAAAATGCCCTCTCCACACCCCAAAATCCTCTGCGCCCCAAAACACGCCCAGATCCCCCCACCCCTCCCAATCCCCCTGCACCCCCAGGGCACCCCAACCCCCCGGGACACCCCAAAACCCCCAAATCCCCCCAAAACCCCTTGTTCCCCCCAGATCCCCCCAAATCCCCCAGGGCACCCCAAAACCCCCCAACCCCCCAAACCCCTTTGCCCCCCCCCCCAGTTACCCCTGCACCCCCCAAAACCCCCGTGCACCCCCTAGCCCCCCAGGTTTTGGGAGAGGACTGGTTTTGGGGGGTTACTGGTTTTACGGGGGAGGGAGTGCTGGTTTTGGGGGGGTACTGGTTTTGGGGGGGTGGGTTACTGGTTTTGGGGGAGGGAGTGCTGGTTTTGGGGGTACTGGTTTTGGGGTGATGGGTTACTGGTTTTGGGGGAGGGAGTGCTGGTTTTGGGGGGTGGGTTACTGGTTTTGGGGGAGGGGTTGCTGGTTTTGGGGGTACTGGTTTTGGGGGTGGGTTACTGGTTTTGGGGGAGGGGTTGCTGGTTTTGGGGGTACTGGTTTTGGGGCGGTGGGTTACTGGTTTTGGGGGAGGGGGTGCTGGTTTTGGGGGGTACTGGTTTTGAGGCGGTGGGTTACTGGTTTTGGGGGAGGGGGTGCTGGTTTTTGGGGGGTTACTGGTTTTGGGGGTGATGGGTTACTGGTTTTGGGGGAGGGGTTGCTGGTTTTGGGGGGTACTGGTTTTGGGGGGGTGGGTTACTGGTTTTGGGGGAGGAGTTGCTGGTTTTGGGGGGTACTGGTTTTGGGGCGGTGGGTTACTGGTTTTGGGGGAGGGGGTGCTGGTTTTGGGGGGTACTGGTTTTGGGGGGTGGGTTACTGGTTTTGGGGGAGGAGTTGCTGGTTTTGGGGGTACTGGTTTTGGGGGTGGGTTACTGGTTTTGGGGGAGGGGTTGCTGGTTTTGGGGGTGGGTTACTGGTTTTGGGGCGGTGGGTTACTGGTTTTGGGGGAGGGGGTGCTGGTTTTGGGGGTACTGGTTTTGGGGGGATGGGTTACTGGTTTTGGGGGAGGGGGTGCTGGTTTTGGGGGGTACTGGTTTTGGGGGGATGGGTTACTGGTTTTGGGGAGGGGGTACTGGTTTTGGGGAGAGGGAGGTGATGGAGTTTGGGGGCTGCGGGGATGGGGGTGTTGTGGGGGGGACTCAGGGGTGAGGAAAGGGAGGGGGACTGGGAGCACTGGGAGGGACTGGGAGCACTGGGAGGGACTGGGAGAGGGACGGGGGCACTGGCGGAGGGACTGGGGAGACTGGGAGGGGTCCGGGGGAACCGGGAGGGGGACTGGTTTTCGGGCTCCTGACGGTACCGCGAGTTATTTTGGGGGGGGTGCTCTGAGGGGGGTGGGGGTCCCACGTGCCCCCCCACCCCCAGCTGGAAGCCCCCCCCCCCAGGCACGAGGAGGAGGAGCTGCGCCCCCCCAGTCCCCCCAGTTCTGAGAAAGGGGGGCACCCACCCCCCGCCGGCCGCGCCCCCCCGGGGAGAAACCCCCCACCTCCCCGAGCCGAGGGGTCTGGGGGTGCCCCCCCCGGGGTCGTTTTGGGGGGGGCACCCCCCCCGGGCTGCGTTTACCCCCTGAATTAATTTGGGGGTGGGGGTTGCCCCTCCCGGTGTAATATTGGGGTGCACTTGCCCCCCCAAATGATATGGGGGTTGCCCCCAGTAACGAGGGGGGGACTTTGCCCCCCCGGTAATTAGGGGGAACCCCCTCAGGGTAATGAAAAGGGGATTTGCCCCCCCCAGGTAATTAAGGGGGGTTATTTGCCCCCGGGGGTGCTGGGGGGGCACCCCCCACTTTTTCCCATGGGGGGCCGAGCCCCCTGTTTTAAGTGGGGGAGGGGGACCAGGGCTCCCCCCCCCCCCCCCGATTTGAACCGATTTGGGCGGTTTTAGCCCCAAAACGCAAAGGGGCTGGGGGGCGGGGCAGGACGTGGGGTGCGATGTGGGGAGGGGGGTCCCCAAAACCCCGGGGGGTCCCCAAAGCCCGCCCCCCGGGCTGCGTTGTGAACGTGTTTGGCACCAATCCAATAAAGTCTTGTTGGAAAAATGGGGGGCGAGTTTTGGGGGGGCTGGGGGCCCCCATGGGGTTTTGGGGGGCTGGGGACCCCCATGGGTGTTTGGGGGCTGGGGGCCCCCATAGAGGTTTGGGGGGGACTGGGGACCCCCGTGGGTGTTTGGGGGCTGGGGGCCCCCATAGAGGTTTGGGGGGGACTGGGGACCCCCATGCGTGTTTGGGGGGGCTGGGGGCCCCATGGGGCTTTGTGGGGGGCTGGAGGCTTGGGGAGGGCTGGGGGTTTGGGGGGGTCCTTGGAATTTGGGGGGGACATGGAAGAGGAGGAGCCCCGGGGGGGGGGTGCCCCGTGGCTCGGGGGCGTGGCTTGGCGCTGTGGGCGTGGCTTGGCGCGGCTCCGCTCGGGACCGCTGCGGCTCGGCGCGGTGGGCGTGGCTTGGCGCCTCGTGGGCGTGGCTCGGGGGCGCCCCTCCACCGGGGTCGCTCGGCGCGGTGGGCGTGTCCGGCTGCCCGGAGCGGGCGTGGCCAGCCGGGCGCGGCGCTCGGGCCGGGGGTGGGCGGCTCCACCTGAAGGCGCGCGGCGGCGGCGGCGGCTCCGGTTCCTCCTTAAGGGGCGCGGGCGGGCGGCGGCGGCCGCCGGTTCGAGGCCCCGGCGGGGCGGGGGGCGGGGGGAGGAGGAGGAGGAGGAAGAGGAGGGCGGGGGCCATGGCGGGGCCGCCGCCGCCGCCGCCGGGCCCGGAGGCGCCGCGGTACCAGGAGTGGATCCTGGACACCATCGACTCGCTCCGCTCCCGCAAAGCCCGGCCCGACCTGGAGCGCATCTGCCGGATGGTTCGGCGGCGCCACGGCCCCGAGCCCGAGCGGACGCGGGCCGAGCTGGAGAAGCTCATCCAGCAGCGCGCCGTGCTCCGCGTCAGCTACAAGGGCAGCATCTCCTACCGCAACGCCGCCCGCGTCCAGCCGCCCCGCCGCCCCCCGCACCCCGCGCCGCCCCCCCGCCCCGACCCCCCCCCCGTCAGCCTCCGCGACGCCTCCCGGTACCTCGGCGGCGACGGGCGCCTGACCCGCGGCCGCTTGCAGGGCTCGGGGTTACCGGCTGACGGCGGGGGTGGGGGCGGCGGCGCCGCGGCGGGAAACGGCGGCGGCGGGAACGGGGGAGGGGGCGGGGGAGGCGGGGCGGGCGGGGGCGGCTGGAGCGCACCCGCCTCGCCACCATCGCCATGGCCCGCGCCGAGCGGGGGAGGGGGCCGCCGGCAGGGCCCGCAAGGTGAGGGGGGCTGGGGGGCTTTAGGCCTTGGGGGGACATTGGGGGGGCCGAGGGGGACCGGGAGCCTGGGGGCTCCAGGCCTTGGGGGGGCTGAGGGGACTTGGGGGGCTTTGGGGGCTCGTGGTCTTGGGGGGCCTGAGGGGACTTGGGGGGCTTGGGGAAAATGGGGGGCCTGAGGGGCCTGGGGGGCTCGAGGCCTTGGGGGGCCTGAGGAGCTGGGGGGGCTGAGGGGACCGGGGACCCGGGACCCCTGAGGGAACTGGGGGGCCTTGGGGAGAATGGGGGGGCTGAGGGGAGCGGGGGCTCGGGGGCTTGGGGGGCCTGAGGGTCTGGGGGGAACTGGGGGGGCTGAGGGGACTGGGGACCCCTGTGGGGGTTGGGCCTTGATGGGACTGGGGGCTGGGGGGGCCAAGGGGGTGCTGGGGCCCCTGAGGGGATGGTGGGAACTGGGGGGGCTGGGGGGGCACTGGGGACCCTGAGGGGACCGAATGGCCCTGAGGGAATTGAGGGGGACCGAGGGAAGTGGGGGGGCTTGGGGAGAATGGGGGGCTGAAGGGACTGGGAACCCCTGAGTGGTGGGACCAAATGGGACTGGGGGAACTGGGAGGAACTGGGGGCTTGGGGAAACTGGGGGGCTTGAGGGGCTCAAGGTCTTGGGGGGCCTGAGGGGCTGGCGGGAACTGGGGGGGCTGAGGGGACTGGGAACCCCTGAGTGGTGGGACCAAATGGGACTGGGGGAACTGGGAGGAACTGGGGGGCTTGGGGAAACTGGGGGGCTTGAGGGGCTCAAGGTCTTGGGGGGCCTGAGGGGCTGGCGGGAACTGGGGGGCTGAGGGGACTGGGGACCCCTGAGTGATGGGACCAAATGGGACTGGGGGAGTGGGGGGAGTGGGGGCTTGGGGGATCAGAGCCTGAGGGGATGGCAGGAATGGGGGGGGAGCTGAGGGGACTGGGGGGGCTTGGGGAGAGTGGGGGGACGGTGGGGACCCGGGACCCCTGAGGGGACTGGGGGGAACTGGGGAGGGTCATGAGGGGGCCTGGGGGGACTGGAGGAACCGGGGGGGGTTGGGGGCCTGAGGGTATGGTGGGAATTGGGGGGGGTGGGGGCGGTAGCGAGGGGTCACTGGGGGCCCCTGAGGGGACTGGGGGGTTGGGGGGACCGAGGGGGGCTGAGGAGACCCCCAAACGGATGGAGGGGACCCGGGCCTTGGGAGGTCTGGGGTCTGGGGGGCTGGGCCTGGGGGGACTGGGGGGCCCCCTGAGGGGATGGGGGGGTCACTGAGACCCAGGAAAGGAGCAGTTCCTGTTGGGGGGGTGCTGCAAAATTGGGGGGCTGCCTGGGTTTGGGGGGGCCTGCAGGACTGGGGCATTTGGGGGGGGGGTCTGGGTTTTTGGGAGCTCTGTGGATTTTTTTGGGGGGGTTGCAGATTTGGGGGGTGTCCCGATTTAGGGGCCCCTGTGGGACCAGGATAGGGGTGCAGTTTTGGGGGACAAACCCCCCGTTAATCCCGTGCCCCCCCCAGCCCCCCTGCAGCGGCACGGGAGGCGTCGGCGAGGGAGGAGGAGGAGGAGGAGGAGGAGGATGAAGACGGGACGGGCTCGGAGGCCTCGGAGGACGGGGGGGCCCCCCGGCAGCTGAATGGCGAAGGCCGAGGGGGCCCCCGCGCTTCGCGCCCCCGGGCAGCCCCCCCAGCCCAAAGCCTGCTCGCCGGGGGAGAGCGCCTGTCACCACCTGGCCCCCCTCAAAAAGGAGGGGGCGTTCGGGCAGCCCGACAGAGCAGGTGACCCCCGGGGGGCGGCTGGGGGGGCAGTTTTGGGGGGTCAGGGCAGTGGGGGGGCTGTTACGGGGCACTGGCAGGGTGCTGAGGGGGGTCAGGGTGCTGGGGGGTGCAGTTTGGGGGGGTCAAGGTGTTGGGGGGTGCAGTTTGGGGGGTCAGGGTGCTGGGGTGGTGCAGTTTCAGGGCTTGGGGTGCTGGGGGGTGCACTTTGGGGGGTCAGGGTGTTGGGGGGTGCAGTTTTGAGGTGGGGGGCATTTGTGGGGCACTTGGGGGCAATTTTTGGGGGTCAGGGCAGTGGGGGGCTGTTATGGGGCTGATGGGGTGCAGTTTGGGGGTCAGGTGCTGGGAGGTGGGGGCAGTTTGGGGGGGTCAGGGTGCTGGGAGGCAGTTTGGGGATGGGGGCAGTTGTGGGGCACTCGGGGGCAATTTTTGGGGGGTCAGGGCAGTGGGGGGCTGTTGTGGGGCAGAGGGGCTGCAGTTTGGGGGGTCGGGGTGCTGGGGGGGCACTGTTTGAGGGCTCAGGGTGCTGGGGGCGGTGCAGTTTGGGAGCTCAGGGTGCTGGGGGGGGTGCAGTTTGGGAGCTCAGGGTGCTGGGGGGCAGTTTGGGGGCTCAGGGTGCTGGGGGATCACTGTTTGAGGGGTCAGGGTGCCGGGGGCAGTTTGGGGGCTCCGGGTGCTGGGGGATCACTGTTTGAGGGGTCAGGGTGCCGGGGGGCAGTTTGGGGGCTCGGGGTGCTGGGGGATCACTGTTTGAGGGGTCAGGGTGCCGGGGGGGCAGTTGGGGGATGGGGGCAGTTGTGGGGCAGCCGCGGGGCGCGGAGCCCACCCCCCACTCCCCGCAGGGTCCCCCGCCCTGGCGGGCGCCGAGCCCTCGGTGCCGCTGTCCCCGGGCCGCCCGGGCCCCCAGGCCGCCGACGGGACCCCTTTGGGCTGCACGTGAGTCTGGGGGTGGTGGTGGTGCCCCGCGCCCCGGCCCCCCCCCGGTCCGCGCCCCGCCCACCCGCGTGCCCCCCCAGGGCCGGGCGCAGGGAGAAGGCCGCGGACCCCGTGGAGTGGTCGGTGCGGGACGTGGTGGAGTACTTCACCGAGGCCGGCTTCCCCGAGCAGGCCGGCGCCTTCCAGGAGCAGGTGGGGCCCCGCGGGACACCCCCCCCCCCCACGCGGGACACCCCCCCCCCCACGCGGGACACCCCCCCCCCCACGCGGGACACCCCCCCCCACGTGGGACACCCCCCCCCACGTGGGACACCCCCCCCCACGTGGGACACCCTCCCACGTGTGACACACCCCCCACCCCCCAACCCCCAACGCGGGACACCCACCCCACCACGCGGGACATGCTCCCACGTGTGACACCCTCCCCCACGTGTGACACACCTCCCGCGGGACCCCCCAACGTGGGACGCCCCCCCATGTGTGACACACCCCCACACCCCCCCCCCCACGCGGGACACCCCCCCCCCCACGTGGGACACCCCCCACGTGTGACACACACCCCCCCCCCCCCACGTGGGACACCCCCCCCCATGTGTGACACACCCCCACCCCCACCCCCCCACGTGGGACACCCCCCACGTGTGACACACCCCCACACCCCCCCAACGCGGGACACCCCCCCACCCCCCGCGGGACACCAACCCCCACGTGGGACACCCTCCATGTGGGACACCACCCCCACCCCGCCCACGCGGGACACTCACAGCGCCCCCCCACACGTGACACACCCCACGCATGACCCCCCCATCCCCCCACCACACCCCCCCCCCCCACGTGGCACAACCCCCACGCATGACACCACTGCCCACGTGTGACACACCCCCACCCCCCCACGCGGGACCCCCCAACCCTGCCCACGCGTGACACCCCCGCACGCGTGACCCCCCCCCAGCCCCCCATCACACTCCCCCCCCGCGTGGCACAACCCCCATGTGTGACACCCACAGCCCCCCACCCCCACGCGTGACACCCCCACGCGTGACACCCCCCATCACATGTGACACCCCCCCCCCCGCATGACACACCCCCCCCCCCCCCGCGTGCCACACACCCCCCACCCCTCCCGTGTCCCCCCTGGGCTGGTCCCACCGGCGCCATCCGTCCCCCCGTGGGTGGGTGCCCCCCCCCCCCCCGTGGGTGCCCCCCCATCCCCTCCAGTGTCTCTGAGAGCCCCCCCCAGCCCTTCCCTGCTCCCATCCCCCCGCCATTTCCCTGGGCCGCCCTGGGGTGGGTCCCTGCCCCCCCCCCCCCCCGTGGGTGCCCCCATCCCCATGGGTGCCCCCCCTCCCCACCAGTGTCCCCGAGAGCCCCCCCCCCCGCCCTTCCCTGCTCCCATCCCCCCGCCATTTCCCTGGGCCGCCCTGGGGTGGGTCCCTGCCCCCCTCCCCCGTGGGCGCCCCCCTCCCCATGGGTGCCCCCCCCCCCCGTGGGTGCCCCCCCCATCCCTCTCAGTGTCCCCTTGTCCCCAAGAGCACCCCCCCCCCAGCCCTTCCCCTGCTCCCATCCCCCCGCCATTTCCCTGGGCCGCCCCGGGGTGGGTCCCTGCCCGCCCCCCGTGGGTGCCCCCCTCCCCATGGGTGCCCCCCCCCGCACGTGGGTGCCCCCCCATCCCTCTCAGTGTCCCCTTGTCCCCAAGAGCACCCCCCCCCCCAGCCCTTCCCTGCTCCCATCCCCCCGCCATTTCCCTGGGCTGCCCTGGAGTGGGTCCCTGCCCCCCCTCCCGCCGCCCCCCCCCCCGTGGGTGCCCCCTTCCCCATGGGTGCCCCCCCGCACGTGGGTGCCCCCCCATCCCTCTCAGTGTCCCCTTGTCCCCAAGAGCACCCCCCCCCCCCCCAGCCCTTCCCTGCTCCCATCCCCCCGCCATTTCCCTGGGCCACCCTGGGGTGGGGTCCCTGCCCCCCTCCCCCATGGGTGCCCCCCGCCCCGTGGGCGCCCCCTGGCCACGTGGGTGACCCCCTCCCCATGGGTGAGCCCCCATCCCCACCAGTGTCCCCAAGAGCCGCCCCCCCCCAGCCCTTCCCCTGCTCCCATCCCCCCGCCATTTCCCTGGGCTGCCCTGGGGTGGGTCCCTGTGCCCCCCCCGCCCCGTGGGCGCCCCCCCTCCCCATGGGTGCCCCCCCGCACGTGGGCGCCCCCCCATCCCCACCAGTGTCCCCAACCCCCCCCCCCCCAGCCCTTCCCTGCTCCCATCCCCCCGCCATTTCCCTGGGCCGCCCCGGGGTGGGTCCCTGCCCCCCCTCCCCCATGGGCGCCCCCCCCGCCCCGTGGGCGCCCCCCGGCCCGCGGGTGACCCCCCCGCCCCCCCAGGAGATCGACGGGCGGTCGCTGCTGCTGATGCGGCGCGCGGACGTGCTGACGGGGCTGTCCATCCGCCTGGGCCCCGCGCTCAAGATCTACGAGCACCACGTCAAGCTGCTGCAGCGCGGCCACTTCCAGGACGAGGAGCCCCCCCCCGAGCCCTTCCCCGCCTGACCCCCCCCCACCGCGCCCCGAAATCGGGGGGGGGCGCCCCGGTATCCGGGAGGGCCCCTCCTCGCGCCCCGAAACGGGGAAACGTGTGTGTGTGTCCCCCTTCTCATCCGGGCGCTGCGCAGAGACTCTGGGGGGCACGGGGGTGCGCCCCTCACTTTTGGGGGGGCACCCTTCTCTTTGGGGGGGCCACCCTCTTTGGGGGGCTCCAGCCCCTGTTTGGGGGGCTACCCTCACTTTTGGGGGAGCTACCCTCACTTTTGGGGGGGCCACCCTCTTTTGGGGGGCTCCAGCCCCTATTTGGGGGGCCACCCTCACTTTTGGGGGAGCTACCCTCACTTTTGGGGGGGCCACCCTCTTTGGGGGGGGCTCCAGCCCCTGTTTGGGGGGCCACCCTCACTTTTGGGGGGCTACCTCCTCTTTTAAAGGGGGTCCAGCCACTCTTTAGGGGGGCACCCTTCTCTTTTGGGGGGCTCCAGCTCCTATTTGGGGGGCACCCTCTTTTTTGGGGGCTCCAGCCCCAATTGGAGGGAGCACCCCTCTTTGGGGGGGCTGCCTCTCTCAGGGGGGTCCACGCCTTCTTTTGGGGGGGCATCCTCTTTTTGGGGGCACACCCCTCTTTTGGGGGGGTACTTTCTGGGGGGGTACCCTGTTTTTGAGCGGCACCCCCTTTCGGAGGGGGCTCTCTTTTAGGGGGGGTCACCCCTCTTGTTTGGGGGCTCACCCCTCTTTTGGGGGGGTCCCTCTCTTTGGGGGGGCACCCCTTTTTAAGAGGGTCCCCCCTTTTCTTTGAGGGGGGATTTTTATCGGGGGGTGGGGCGGGTTGGGGGGCGCTGCCCGGAGACGTTTTAACCTGTGCCCCCCCCTTTTTACCCAAATTGGGGTGCACCCCCCAGCTTTACCACGGGGGCCTGCCCCCCACACCCCCCAATCGGTCTGTGCCCCTCCCCCTTCCCCGGGCCTGGCTTGTTTTGGGGTTTTTTTAAATAAAAACGGAAAAAAAGCAGAGAAAAAAATTTAACACGCGACCCCCCCTCTTTGGAGGCGGGGGGGGGCTGTGCCCCCCATTTCGGGGGGTCCTGGCCTTTCACTGCCCCCTTCCCCTTCATAAGGGGAGACCCATGGGTGTTTGGGGGGGGTTATGGGATTGGGGGGGGGGTCCCCAGGTTGGGGGGGGGTCCGGGGTCCCCGGGGGGGGGGCGGGGGGCTCCCTAAGGGCCCCTGGTGGGGAGGGGTTCCGTGCGCATGCGCGCCCCGCCGGCCCGCCAGGTGGCGCCCGCGCTCCCCGCCCTTTCGTTGGCCGCCCGCGCATGCGCCCTCCCCCTCCCGAAGCCACCGCGGGCGAGGGCGGGCGCGACGGTGGCTGGCGGTGGCCGTAATACCTCGAGGGCAGCGGCTTCGCGCCGGCCGGCAGGCCGGACGGTGGCCCGGCGGGGCCGCGCGGCGCATGCGCAGCGCCGTGTTTGTGCATTCTGGCTGCGCGGCGGCGGCGGCGCTGGGGCGGCGAGGGGGGGGGGGAGAAGATGGCGGCGTCCTCGCTGGAGCAGAAGCTCTCCCGGCTGGAGGCCAAGCTCAAGCAGGAGAACCGGGAAGCCCGCCGCCGCATCGACCTCAACCTGGACATCAGCCCCGCGCGGGCCCGGCCCAGTAAGGCGAACGCGGGGGAGGGGGCGGCACCGGGGCCAGGCCCCGCGCGGGGGCGGCTGATGGCGGGGGGGTGGGTTAGGGGCAGTCTCGTCGTTGGGGCTGGGGGGGGGGCTTGAGGCCGTGGTGTGGGGAGTGGGGGGCGGGGAGGGGGTTTGCGGGGCGGCTGAGGGGGTTTGGGGGCGCTGGGGGGGTTTAGGGGGCCGATCAGGGAGTTTTGGGGCGCTTGGGGGGCGGCTGAGGGGGTTTAGAGGTGTTTGGGAGGGGTTAGGGGGCCGATCAAGGGGTTTGGGGGCGGCTGAGGGGGTTTGGGGGGCGGCGACGGGGTTTAGAGGTGTTTGGGGGGGTTAGGGGGCCGATCAAGGGGTTTGGGGGGCGCTTGGGGGGCGGCTGAGGGGGTTTGGGGGGCGGCGAGGGGGTTTAGAGGTGTTTGGGGGGGTTAGGGGGCTGATCAGGGGGTTTGGGGGGCGCCTGAGGGGGTTTGGGGGCAGCTGAGGGGGTTTGGGGGGCGGCGAGGGTGTCTGGGGGCAGCTGAGGGGGTTCGGGGGGCGCTTGAGGGGTTTGCGGGCGGCTGAAGGGGCTGGGGGGCCCTTGGGAGGCGGCTGAGCGGGTTTTGGGGGGCCATTTGGGGGATTTTGAGAGGATTTAGGGGGCCCGTGAGGGGATTTGGGGGGCCTTTGAAGGGTTTTGGGGCTGCTGAGGGGGTTTGGGGGGCGGCTGAGGGGGTTTAGAGGTGTTTGGGGGGTTGAGCGGGCGATGAGGGAGTTTGGGGGGCGCTTGGGGGGCGGCGAGGGCGTTTGGGGTCCCTGAGGGGGTTTGGGGGGCGACTGAGGGGGTTTGGGGGAGTTGGGGGTGTTTGAGGGGGTTTGGGGGCAGCTGAGGGGGGTTGGGGGGTGTTTGAGGGGTTTGGGGGGGCGCTGTGGCCGGTTCGGGAATGTGGGGGGCGGCTGGGGCCGGGGGGCAGAGGGGGCCGGTTTGGGGGCACTGGGAGGGCAGCCGAGGTGAGTCTGGGGGCACGGCGCCTTTACTGGGGCCGCACTGGGGAGCGCAGCAGTTCGGGGGTCCCGGGGGTGCGGGGGGTCCCATGGAGCCGCTCTGGGGGGGCCACCCCCCGCCAGGTAGGAGCTGTTTGGGGGGGCACCCCCAGCGCGCCGCGGCGGCCAGCGTTCCCCGAGGGTTTGGGAGACCCCGGGACAAGCCGGCGGTGGCCGGGCCGCCCCCCGCGCCCCCCACCCCCCGCGCCCCCAGCCCCCCGGTTCGGCGGGCGCTTGCTCTCTGGGTCGGTTTATTTTCTCCTTATTTTGTGTTTTCTCCCCCTTTTTTTCCATTTTTTTTTAAATTTTCTCTTTGGTTTTTTGTTTTATGTTTTTTTTATTTTGTTTCCGTTTTTCCCCCGCTGTTTTATTTTCTCCCACTTTTTGTTTTTTTTATTTTGCTTTTTTTTTTGCTTTCCTGTCTTTTTTAATTTTTTCCTTGTTTTTTTATTTTGTTCTCATTTTTTGTTTTATTTTCTATTTTTTCGTTGTTCGGTTTTTTAAATTTTTTTTCTCTTTTTTCCTTTCCTTTTCTTTTGTTTTATTCCTGTATTTTATTCCCCCGTTTTTTTATTCTTCTCTTTTTCTTGTTTCCCCCCTTTTCTTATTCCCCTGGTTTTTATTTTTGTCTGTTCCTTTAATGATTTTCTCCTTTCTCTTTTTTGTTGTCCTGTCTTTTCCTCCCTGTGTTTTATTTCCACCCGGTTTTTTTGTTCTGGTTTTGTTAATTTCTCCTTCTTGTTTTAATTTTCTCCCTTCGTTTTTTTATTTTCTGCTCCCTTTTTTTTATTTCCTCCCCCTTTTTTTTTTATTTCCTTCCTTTTCTTTTTGTTTTCTTTGGTTTTTTTAATTTCCTTTCTTTTTATTTTGTTCTCCTTTTTTTGTTTTGTTATTCTCTTTTTTTATTTGTTTCTGGTTTTTTTTTTCATTTCATGTTTCCCTTTTTTATTTCCTTTGCTCATTTTTTATTTCCTCTCCCACTTTTTATTTCCTCTCGCTTTTTTAATTTTCTCTCACTTTTTTATTTCCTGCCCCTGTTTTTATTTCCTGCCCTTGTTTTTTTTATTTCCTGCCCCTGTTTTTATTTCCTCCCCTTGTTTTTTTATTTCCTGCTCCTGTTTTTATTTCGTGCCCTGTTTTTATTTCTTCGCCTTGTTTTTTATTTCCTGCCCTTGTTTTTATTTCCTGCCCCTGTTTTTATTTCCTCCCCTTGTTTTTTTTATTTCCTGCCCCTGTTTTTATTTCCTCGCCTTGTTTTTTTATTTCCTGGTCCTGTTTTTATTTCCTCCCCTGTTTTTTTTATTTCCTGTCTCTGTTTTTATTTCCTGCCCTTGTTTTTTTATTTCCTGTCTCTGTTTTTATTTCCTGCCCTTGTTTTTATTTCCTGCCCGTTTTTATTTCCTGCCCGTTTTTATTTCCTGCCCCCGTTTTTATTTCCTGCCCCCGTTTTTATTTCCTGCCCCCGTTTTTATTTGCTGCCCCGTTTTTATTTGCTGCCCCGTTTTTATTTGCTGCCCCTGTTTTTGTTTCCCCCGCCCCTCCAGTCATCGTCATCACCCTAAGCCCCGCTCCCGCTCCGTCCCAGCGAGCAGGTACCGCCACGTCTCGCCGCCGCTTGGGTTGTCCCCCCGCACCCCCCCTTCTAACGCTGCCCCCCGCTGACGCCCCCCCGTCCCCCTCCCCGGGGCCACCCCCGTGCCCCCCCCGCAGGGCGCCCCCTAAACCCGCCCGTGCCTCAGTTTCCCCACTCGGCGGCTTCCCTCCCCCCCCCGCTCACCCCGTGTGCCCCCCCGTGTGCCCCCCCGCGTGCGTGGCTGGCCCGCCTGGCGCATGGAGTGCAGCCCCCCGAATGCCCCCCCCCGCGGGGTGCATGGCACGGCATGAGACGGGGCCGCGCCGGAAACCTGGGGGGCCAGGTGGGGCGGGAGTGGGCAAAATGGGGTCTCTCCGCCCCCCTGCGTTTGGGGGGGTGACGGGGTTGGTCTGCCCCCCCCGTGTTTTGGGGGGTGACGAGGTCTCTCTGTCCCCCCCAGCATTTTGGGGGGTGCCGGGGTCTCTGCCCCCCCTGCATTTTGGGGAGGTGACGGGGTCTCTGTGTCCCCCCTCTACATTTTGGGGGGTGATGGGGTCTCTCTGTCCCCCCTGCGTTTCGGGGGGGGGTGATGGGGTCTCTCTGTCCCCCCCGCCTTTCAGGGGGTGCCAGGGTCTCTCTGCCCCCTCCCCCTCCCCCCGCATTTCGGGGGTGTCGGGGCCTCTCCGCCCCCCTCACATTTTGGGGGGGGTGCCAGGGTCTCTCTGCCCCCCCACGTTTCGGGGGGTGCTAGGGTTTCTCTGCCCCCCCTGCGTTTTGGGGGGGTGCCGGGGTCTTTTTGCCCCCCCCCTCACGTTTTGGGGGGTGACGGGGTCTCTCTGTCCCCCCCAGCTCTGCAGCTGCCCCTGGTGAGCGACGGGGGGGGCCGGGCCGTGCCCCCCGAGGGCCCCCAGCCGCCCCCGCCCCCCTCGCGGCCCCGCCACATGCTGGGGCTGCCCCCGCCGCCCTTCCTGGTGCCCCGCAGCGTGGAGAGGTGAGACCCCGGAACGGGCCCCCCCATTGGCCGGCCGGGCGGGGAGCCCTGCTCTGATTGGCCGGCTGCGTGGGCGCCCCCTGGGGTGGTCGGCTGGGGCGCGGTGATTGGGCGAAGGGGTGGGGGATTGTGGGTACCGATTGGTCAGAGCTCTGGGGGAGTCGTGTGCTGATTGGCCGGAGGGCTGGGGGATCCTGTGTGCTGATTGGCCGGAGGGCTGGGGGATCCTGTGTGCTGATTGGCCGGAGGGCTGGGGAATCCTGTGTGCTGATTGGCCGGAGGGCTGGGGAATCCTGTGTGCTGATTGGCCGGAGGGCTGGGGGATCCTGTGTGCTGATTGGCCGGAGGGCTGGGGAATCCTGTGTGCTGATTGGCCGGAGGGCTGGGGGATCCTGTGTGCTGATTGGCCGGAGGGCTGGGGGATCCTGTGTGCTGATTGGCCGGAGGGCTGGGGGATCCTGTGTGCTGATTGGCCGGAGGGCTGGGGGATCCTGTGTGCCGGAGGTGTGGGGAAGAGTGTGTGCTGATTGGCTGACAGTCTGGGGATTATGTGCGCTGATTGGCTGGAGGTTTGAGGAATCACCTGTGCTAATTGGGCGGAAGTCAGGGGAATACTATGTGCTGATTGGCCGGAGGTCTGGGGATCACGCATGCTGATTGGCCGGGCAGGAGAGGGGTTAAGTGCTGATTGGTCGGATGTCCAGGAGCCCGCAGACTCCAGTTGGTCGGGGTGCCACGTGTGCTCATTGGCTGGTCAGGCAGGAGCAGCCTTGTGCTGATTGGCCGGTGACTGGCAGCCCGCGGGTGCTGATTGGCCAGGTGGCTGCAGGACCGTGTGTGCTGATTGGCCAGGCAGGCAGAAGTGGGGGTACTGATTGGCCAGACACGCAGGAGCCCCTGGTTGCTGATTGGCCAGCCAGGCAGGAGACCGTGGCTGCTGATTGGATGGTTATTTAAAACATGCTGGGTGCTGATTGGCCAGACAACCAGGTTCCCTGTGTGCTGATTGGCCAGGAATCTGCAATTGAAAGCACACTGATTGGCCAGGCAGAGAGTAGAGTGCCTTGTGCTGATTGGCCAGGGACCAGAAGCACGTGGGTGCCGATTGGCCGAGTAAATGTGTACCCCTTGGTGCTGATTGGCCACGTGGGCACCCTCCCCACGTGCTGATTGGCCAGGTGAGCGGATGCTCCCTCGCTCCCTGTGTGCTGATTGGCCAGGCTTCCCCCCGAACGCACTGATTGGTTGGGTGCCCCCCCCCGTAGTGATGGGCCGGGCACATTCTCCGGTCCTGTGTGCTGATTGGCCAGCTAGGTAGGTGTGTCCTGCGTGTGCTGATTGGCCAGGAGCACTCCCCGTGCTGATTGGCCAGTCACTCCTATCCTGTGCTGATTGGCCAGGCCCCACTCTGTGCCCCATGCTGATTGGCTAGACCTCCCTTCCCCACCCTCCCCCCATCCTGCCACCAAGTTGATTGCCCCATGCTGATTGGCTGGCCCTTCCTCCGTGCCCCATGCTGATTGGCCAGGCCCCAGTCTTACTCTATGCTGATTGGCCAGGCCCTGCTGTTGCCCCGTATTGATTGGTCAGTCTCCCTTCTCGTTTCAAGCTGATTGGTCAGACATTCCTCTTGCCTCATATTGATTGGCCAGCATCTTTCCTTGCCACATGCTGATTGGCTGCTCCTTCTTACCCCATGCTGATTGGCCAGGCCCCCGCTTTCCTCCAAGCTGATTGGCCAGGTACTCCCATTGCCCCATACCGATTGGTCAGGGTCCCTCTGTGCCGCGCGCTGATTGGCCAGGCCGCCCCGTTGCCCCATACCGATTGGTCAGGCTCCCTCCGTGCCAGGTGCTGATTGGCCAGGCCGCCCCGTTGCCCCATACCGATTGGTCAGGCTCCCTCCGTGCCACGCGCTGATTGGCCAGGCCGCCCCGTTGCCGCGCGCTGATTGGCCGCGCTCGCGTTTCTCCGCAGCATCGAGATCGACCAGAAGCTGCAGGAGATCATGAAGCAGACGGGGTACCTGACGGTGGGGGGGCAGGTGAGCGCGGGGCGGGGCGGCGGGGGGGCGCGGGGGGGCCGCCGGGGACCCCTGACGTGCGCCCCCGGCCCCCCCCGTGCCCCCCCCCCCAGCGCTACCAGGCGGAGATCAACGACCTGGAGAACCTGGGCGAGATCGGCAGCGGCACCTGCGGGCAGGTCTGGAAGATGCGCTTCCGCAAGACCGGCCACGTCATCGCCGTCAAGGTGGGGACCCCCGGCCCCGGCCCCCGCCCCCGCGCCGCCCCCCGCCCCTCATTTTGGCCTCTCTGTGCCCCCCGCCCCAGCAAATGCGGCGCTCGGGGAACCGCGAGGAGAACAAGCGCATCCTCATGGACCTGGACGTGGTGCTCAAGAGCCACGACTGCCCCTACATCGTCCAGTGCTTCGGCACCTTCATCACCAACGTGAGCCCCGGCGCGCGCGCGGGACCCCCCGGCGGGTCTGCGGTGGGCGCGGGACCCCCCCGGGTCTGGGGGTGGCCGTGGGACCCCCCCGGGGGGTGTGGGGTGGGCGCGGGACCCCCGCCCCCGTGGGTCTGAGGTGGGTGCGGGACCGCCCTGGGGCGTGGGAGCACGTGTGGGACCCCCCTGTGGGGTCTGGGGGTGGGCACAGGACCCCCTCAGGGCCTAGGGGGGGCCATGGGATCCCCCCGTGGGGTCTGGGGTGGGCGCAGGACCTCTCTGGGGTGTGGGTATGGGTGTGAGTGGGACCCCTGGGGTTTGGGCGCAGCCCCTGGCCCCCCCCCGGGGTCTGGATCTGGCCACGGGACCCCCTGGCCCCCCCTGGGGTCTGGATCTGGGCACGGGACCCCCTGGCCCCCCCTGGGGTCTGGATCTGGGCATGGGACCCCCTGGCTGCCCCCGGGGTCTGGATCCGGCCACGGGACCCCCTGGCCCCCCTGGGGTCTGGATCCGGCCACGGGACCCCCTGGCCCCCCCGGGGTCTGGATCCGGGCACGGGACCCCTGGCGCCCCCTGGGGTCTGGATCCGGCCACGGGACCCCCTGGCCCCCCCTGGGGTCTGGATCTGGGCATGGGACCCCCTGGCCCCCCCTGGGGTCTGGATCCGGCCACGGGACCCCCTGGCCCCCCCCGGGGTCTGGATCCGGGCACGGGACCCCCTGGCCCCCCTGGGGTCTGGATCCGGCCATGGCCCCCCCCAGGTCTGGGTGCAGCCGTTGCCCCCCGCCCCCGTTCGCCCCCCGCGCCCCCTGCCGCGCCCCAGCCCCGCGCCCCCCGCCGCGCCCCAGCCCCCCGCCCCCGTTCGCCCCCCGCGCCCCCCGCCGTGCCCCAGCCCCGCGCCCCCCGCCGCGCCCCCCGCCGCGCCCCAGCCCCGCGCTGCCCGCAGACCGACGTGTTCATCGCCATGGAGCTGATGGGCACGTGCGCCGAGAAGCTGAAGAAGCGCATCCAGGGGCCCATCCCCGAGCGCATCCTGGGCAAGATGACGGTGGCGGTGAGCGGGGGGGCAGGGGGTGGCGCAGGGCAGCAGGGGGGCCGTGAGCGGGGTCCGGCGGGGGGGCCGCGAGGGGGCAGTGAGTGGGGGGCAGGGGGCAGCGGGGGGGGGCGGTGAGTGGGGGGTGGGGGGCCGCGGGGGTGGTGGAGGGCAGCAGGGGGGCGGCGAGTGGGGGTGAGGGGCAGCAGGGGGTGGTGGGCAGCGGGGGGGGGCCGGGCGGGGGGGCAGCAGAGGGTGCAGCGGGGGGACGGTGAGTGGGGGTGAGGGGCAGCAGGGGGTGGGGGGCAGCAGGGGACAGCGGGGGGGCCGGGCGGGGGTCGGCGGGGGGCAGCAGAGGGTGCCGTGGGGGGTGGGGGGCAGCAGGGGGTGGGGGGCAGCAGGGGACGGTGGAGGGGTGGAGAGCAGGGGCAGCGGGGGGGCAGGGGCACTGGGGGGCGGTGGGGGGGGGGGGCTGCGGGGTGGTGGCAGTGGGGGTGGCAGGGCAGTGCTGTGGGGCAGCAGGGTGACACTGGGGTGGCGGGGGCGCCATGCAGTGGGGGGTGACACAGCAGGGCGGCAGCGAGCAGGGGGTGGCGGGGACACTGCGGGGCGGCGGGGCGACACGGCGGGGGGCGGCGGGGCGACGCTGTGGGGCAGCGGGGCGACGCTGTGGGGCGGCAGCGAGCAGGGAGGGGGGCGGCGGGGTGGGGCGGTGTGGCAGGGTGGCGGGGCGCGGGGGCCGGCGGGGTGACACGGCGGGGTGACACAGCGGGGCGGCAGGGCGATGCTGCGGGGAGATGCAGTGGGGTGGCGGGGCGTGGGGGCCGGCAGGGTGACACGGCGGGGCGGCAGGGCGACGCTGCAGGGTGGCGGGGCATGGGGGCCGGCGGGGTGACACAGCGGGGTGGCGGGGTGCGGGGGCCGGCAGGGCAACGCTGTGGGGCGATGTGGTGGGGCGGTGGGGCGTGGGGGCCGGCGGGGTGACACGGCGGGGCGGTAGGGCGACGCTGTGGGGCGATGTGGCGGGGTGGCGGGGTGCGGGGGCCGGCGGGGTGATGCTGCGGGGCGGCGGGGTGGGGTGGCGGGGCGCGGGGGCCGGCAGGGTGACACGGCGGGGCGGTAGGGCGACGCTGCGGGGCGACGCGGCGGGTTGGCGGGGCGTGGGGGCCGGCGGGGTGACAGGGCGGGGTGATGCGGCGGGGCGGCAGGGTGACGCTGCGGGGCGACGCGGCGGGGTTGGCGGGGCGCGGGGGCCGGCGGGGTGACAGGGCGGGGTGATGCGGCGGGGCGGCAGGGTGACGCTGCGGGGCGATGCGGCGGGGTGGCGGGGCGTGGGGGCCGGCGGGGTGACAGGGCGGGGTGATGCGGCGGGGCGGCAGGGTGACGCTGCGGGGCGACGCGGCGGGGTGGCGGGGCGCGGGGGCCGGCGGGGTGACGCTGCGGGGCGACGCGGCGGGGTGGCGGGGCGCAGGGGCCGGCGGGGTGACGCTGCGGGGCGACGCGGCGGGGTGGCGGGGCGCAGGGGCCGGCGGGGTGACACGGCGGGGCGGTGGGGCGGGTTGGCGGGGCGCGGGGGCCGGCGGGGCCGGGCGGCGGGCGCCCCGGTGACGGCGCGGCCCCGCAGATCGTGAAGGCGCTGCTGTACCTGAAGGAGAAGCACGGCGTGATCCACCGCGACGTGAAGCCGTCCAACATCCTGCTGGACGAGCGCGGGCAGGTGAAGCTCTGCGACTTCGGCATCAGCGGCCGCCTCGTCGACTCCAAGGCCAAGACGCGCAGCGCCGGCTGCGCCGCGTACATGGCCGTGAGCACCCCGGCGCGCGGGGGGCGCGGGGGGCGGCCCGCAGCGGGGAACGGGGGGCGGCCTCCCGGAGCGGGGAGCGGGGAACGGCGGGGTGTCCCGGAGTGGGGAACGGGGGGGGCACTGGGGGGGCGGCCTGGAGCAGGGAGCGGGGGTGTCCCGGAGTGGGGAATGAGGGGGGGCAGTGGGGGGGCGGCCCGGAGCGGGGAACGGGGGGGTGTCCCAGAGCGGGGAACAAGGGGGCGGTAGTGGGGGGCGGCCCAGAGCAGGGAATGGGGGGGGGTGTCCCGGAGTGGGGAACGGGGGGGGCAGTGGGGGGGCGGCCCGGAGCGGGGAATGGGGGGGCTGTCCCAGGGCGGGGGATGGGGGAGTCCCGGAGCGGGGAACGGGGGGGGCAGTGGGGGGCGGCCCGGAGCGGGGAATGGTGGGGGGCAGTGGGGGGGCGGCCCGGAGCGGGGAATGGGGGAGGTGTCCCAGAGCGGGGAACAAGGGGGGTAGTGGGGGGGTGGCCCAGAGCAGGGAGCGGGGGGTGGCCCAGAGCGGGGAACGGGGGGGCACTGGGGGGCGGCCCAGAGCAGGGAATGGGGGGTGTCCCGGAGTGGGGAACGGAGAGGGCACTAGGGGGGCGGCCCGGAGCGGGGAGCGGGGGGGTGTCCCGGAGTGGGGAACGGGGGGGGCACTGCGGGGGCAGCCCGGAGCAGGGAGCGAGGGGGTGTCCTGGAGTGGGGAATGGGGGGCACTGGGGGGCAGCCCGGAGCAGGGAGCGAGGGGGTGTCCTGGAGTGGGGAACGGGGCGGGGCATCCCGGAGCGGGGAGCGGGGGCGCCGTGGAGGGGGAGCATCGCACAGCGGGGAGCAGGGGGGGCAGCCTGGAGCAGGGAGTGGGGGCGCCGTGGAGGGGGGCATCCCAGAGCGGGGAGCAGCGGGGGTGTCCCAGAGCGGGGGGTGTCCTGGAGCAGGGAGCAGGGGGGCGTGGGGGGGGCGTGAGGCGGCGGGAGGTGGGTGCTGCAGGGTTGCGGGGGCTGCACCCCGGAGGTGGGTGCCGGGGGCTCCTTTGGGGTGGGGGCCGCTGGGATTTGGGTGCCGGGGGCTCCTTTGGGGTGTGGGGCGCTGGGATTTGGGTGTTGGGGGGCTGGGGGCCCCTGGGGCTGTGGGGCGCCCGGATTGCGGGGGCTGCATCCTGGCGGTGGGTGCCGGGGGGCTCCCGGCGCCGTGGGTCCCCCAGGAAAAGGGGTGCTGTGCCCTAGGGGTGCTGGGGGGTGGGGCCTCCTTTGGGACGTTCCTGCGGGAATTTGGGTGCTGGGCCTGCTGCCCCCTCCCAGCGCCCCCCGTTCCCCCAGCCCGAGCGCATCGACCCCCCCGACCCCACCAAGCCCGACTACGACATCCGGGCCGACGTCTGGAGCCTCGGCATCTCCCTGGTGAGCCCGGCGGCCCCAGGCTGGCCCAAACTGGGCCCAAACTGGGACCAAACTGGCCCCAGTGCCTCCCCAGGTCCCCAAACTGACCCTAGACTGGCCCCAAACTGGCCCCAGTGCCTCCCCAGGTCCCCAAACTGGCCCCAAACTGGCCCCAGTGCCTCCCCAGGTCCCCAAACTGATCCCAGTGCCTCCCGAGGTCCCTAGGCCGGCCCCAAACTGGTCCCAGTGCCTCCCCAGGTCCCCAAACTGGCCCCAGTGCCTGCCTGGCTCCCCAGCACGTCCCCAGTGCACCCCTCTGTCACCAGCCCGTCCCCAGCGCGTCCCCAGTACGTCCCTGTGTCCCCACCGTGCCAGCCTGTCCCGAACACGTCCCCCGGTCCCCAAGCTGTCCCAGCACGGCCCCCGCTCCGCGCCGTGTCCCCAGCACGGCCCCAAACCGTCCCCGTGTCCCCAGTTCGTCCCCACCAGGTCCCCGCTGCGTCCCCACTGGGTCCGTGACGTGTCCCCAGTGTGTCCCCGTGTCCCCAGCACGTCCCCAAACCGCCCCTGTGTCCCCAGTGTGTCCCCGTGTCCCCAGCATGTCCCCAAACCGCCCCTGTGCCCCCAGTGTGTCCCCGTGTCCCCAGCATGTCCCCAAACCATCCCTGTGCCCCCAGCGCGTCCCCAAACCACTCCTGTGCCCCCAGTGTGTCCCCGTGTCCCCAGCACGTCCCCAAACCATCCCTGTGCCCCCAGTGTGTCCCCGTGTCCCCAGCGCGTCCCCAAACCATCCCTGTGTCCCCAGTGTGTCCCCGTGTCCCCAGCATGTCCCCAAACCATCCCTGTGCCCCCAGCGCGTCCCCAAACCACTCCTGTGCCCCCAGTGTGTCCCCGTGTCCCCAGCGCGTCCCCAAACCATCCCTGTGTCCCCAGTGTGTCCCCGTGTCCCCAGCGCGTCCCCAAACCATCCCTGTGTCCCCAGTGTGTCCCCGTGTCCCCAGCATGTCCCCAAACCATCCCTGTGCCCCCAGTGTGTCCCCGTGTCCCCAGCGCGTCCCCAAACCATCCCTGTGCCCCCAGTGTGTCCCCGTGTCCCCAGCATGTCCCCAAACCACGCCTGTGTCCCCAGTGTGTCCCCGTGTCCCCAGCGTGTCCCCAAACCGCCCCTGTGCCCCCAGTGTGTCCCCGTGTCCCCAGCGTGTCCCCAAACTGCCCCTGTGCCCCCAGCACGTCCCCGAGTCCCCAGTTCATCCCCACCAGCTCCCCGCTGCGTCCCCACTGGGTCCCTCATGTGTCCCCGTGTCCCCAACACGTCCCTGACGTCCCCAGCGCGTCCCCAACGTCCCCGCTGCGTCCCTGCGCCCCCCCACCTCCCTGCGACGCCACCCCGTCCCCCGAATCCCCTCCCCGCCCCCCTCTGCGCCTGCCGCCACCACCTGCCCGGTGCCGACACTGTCCCCGCGTGTCCCCGCGTGTCCCCACGTGTCCCCGCGTGTCCCCGCAGGTGGAGCTGGCCACGGGGCAGTTCCCGTACCAGAACTGCAAGACGGATTTCGAGGTGCTGACGAAGGTGCTGCAGGAGGACCCCCCGCTGCTGCCCCCCGCCATGGGCTTCTCCGGGGACTTCCAGGCCTTCGTCAGGGACTGGTGGGTGGCACGGGGCATGGGGGGCACGGGGGGCACGGGGGGACACGGGCATGGGGGGACACGGGAGGACACAGGGGACATGGGGGACACGGGGGGATGCAGTGGACACGGGACACAGGAGGACACGGGGGACACAGGGGACACGGGGGGATGGCGCCAGGCTCACCCCGCCCGCTCTCCCGCAGCCTCACCAAGGACCACAGGAAGAGACCAAAGTACAACAAGTTACTGGTGAGCCCCCGGCACGCGTGTGCTGCGGCACGCGTGTGCTGCGGCACGCGTGTTCCCGCGGGGGGTGCGCCCCTGTCACCTGCCCCGGGAGGGGCCTCGGCCTCTCCCTGCCCTTGTCCCCAGGGCCCTTGCGCTGGCCCCGTGCCCTTCACGGCCGCGTCCCCGTGTTCCCGTGTCCGTGTTCCCGTGTCCGTGTTCCCGTGTCCGTGTCCCCGTGTCCGTGGGCGGCCCCGCTCCCGTGTCCCGGTGCCCCGATCTGTCCCTGTGTCCCCGTGCCGATGCGTGTTCCCCTTCCCATGTGCTGGTGTCCCTGTCCCCACGTGTGTCATGCTGCCCGTGTCCCTGTCCCCGTGTCCCCATCCCTGTCCCCACAGCCCGTGCTCCTGTCCCCATCCGTGTCCTGGTGCTCGTGTCCATCTCCCCATGTCCCCATCCGTGTCCCCACACCCGTGTCCTGCTGCCACATCCGTGTCCTGGTGCTCGTGTCCATGTCCCCGTGTCCCCATCCGTGTCCCCACACCCGTGTCCCTGTCCCCGTGTGCGTCCCCACGCCCGTGTCCTGATGCTTGTGTCCCTGTCCCCCCGTCCCCACACGCGTGTCCCCGCCGCTGACCCCTCCCCCCGCAGGAGCACACCTTCATCAAGCGCTACGAGACGCTGGAGGTGGACGTGGCCTCCTGGTTCAAGGACGTCATGGCCAAGACAGAGTCCCCGCGCGCCGCCGGGGGCCTGGGCCAGCACCACCTGCCCTTCTTCACCAGGTAGCGCCCGCCGCCCGCCCCGCCACGCGTGACGCCCGCCACGCGTGACGCCCGCCCGTGACGCCGGCGACGGCCGCCGCGTGCCCCGGCAGCCGCGTGGGCGCCCGTCACACGACACGTCCCGGCGCGTCCTGCCGCGTCCCAGTGTGTCGCGCTGCGCCTTGGCGTGTCCCGAGCGTGTCGCGGCGTGTCACGCTGCGCCTTGGCGTGTCCCGAGCGTGTCACAGCGTATCTCAGGACATCCTGGCGTGTCCAAGCACGTCACGTCACGTGTCTGGACGTCCCGCGTGTCCGAGCGTGTGTCCTGGGACACGCTGGTGTGTCCTCGTGTGTCCCAGCGCATCCCGGTGTGTCCTGACACGTGTCCTGGTGTGTCCCTGGCGTGTCCCTGGCGTGTCCCAGTGCATCCCAGTGGAACCCAGCACCTCATGTCCTCGTGTGTCCCATCCCATCCCAGTGTGTCCCCGTGTTTTTTCGTGCGCCCCGGTCTGTCCCCTCCTGTTGTCCCGTCCCCCTTTGTCGCGCTGGGGCAGGGGGACGCCCGTGTCCCCCACGTGTCCCCCCGTGTCCCCACCCCGTGCTGGCCCGTGCCTCAGTTTCCCCCGGGGCCGCCCCCCCACGGCTGTCACCCATGGCCACCGCTGTCCCCGTCCCCGTCCCCCCCCCCGCTGCGGGGTCCCCGAGTGGGGACGGGACGCGGCACCGGGACGGCACACGAGGACGTGACCTGGAGACACGGCACCGGGACGTGACACGAGGACGTGACACGCTGGGACACGACCTGGAGACGCGGCACCGGGACGTGACACGAGGACAGGACACGGGGACGTGACACGGGGACGTGGGGCGTGACACGGACGCGGCACAACAGGATGTGATGTGTAGACGCGGCACGGGGACGCGGGACGTGACACGGGGACACGGCACACGGACGTGGGGCAGGGACACGAGGCGGGGGCACGGCTTGGGGATGCAACACGGGGACGTGGGCGCGGGGACGGGACGGGACGGAGGACGACGCGCGAGGACACGGACGCGGCACGGAGGTGGCACAGGGACGTGGCACGGAGGTGCGACACGAGCACGTGGTGGGAGGCGATGCGGCGCGGAGGCGTGACGCAGGCGTGCGGCACGGAGACGGAGGCAGAGAGGACGACGCGGGGACGCGGCGTGGGGAACGTGGCACGGAGGGACGATGCGGGGACACGGCGAGGGGACGTGGAGGGAGGACACGGATGTGACACGGGGACGCGGCACGGAAGGACAACGGGGAGACGCGGCACGAGGGACGGCGTGGGGACGCAGCACGAGGGACGGCGCGGCGCGGTGACGCAGAGATGGCTCGGGGACGTGGCGCGAGGGACGGCGCGGGGACACGGCACCGGCGTGACGCAGAGGGACAACGCGGGGACACGGCGTGGGGACACGGCACCGGCGTGACGCAGAGGGACATCGCGGGGACACGGCGTGGGAACACGGCACTGGCGTGACGCAGAGGGATGGCACAGGGACACGGCACCGGCGTGACACAGAGGGACGGCATGGAGACACGTTGCGGGGCTGTGACATGGAGGGACAACGCGGGGACACGGCACGGGCACACGTCGCAGGGCCGTGACATGGAGGGACAATGCGGGGACACGGCACCGGCGTGACGCAGAGGGACAGCACGCGCACGCGTCGCGGAGCCGTGACGCGGAGGGACAACGCGGGGACACGGCACGGGCACGCGTTGCGGGGCCATGACGCAGAGGGACAACGCGGGGACACGGCATGGGCACGCGTCGCGGGGCCGTGACGCGGAGGGACAACGTGGGGACACAGCACGCGCACGCGTCGCGGAGCCGTGACGCGGAGGGACAACGTGGGGACACGGCACGGGCACGCGTCGCGGGGCCATGACGCAGAGGGACAACGCGGGGACACGGCATGGGCACGCGTCGCGGGGCCGTGACGCGGAGGGACAACGCGGGGCCGCGTCGCGGGGCCAGCAGCCCCCGGGTGCCGGTGGCCCGCGGGCGGCGCGGGGCCGCGCGGTGACAATCAGGGGGCGGCGCGTGGCCGTGTCCCCGTGTCCCCGTCCCCGGGTGGCAGCAGGTGCAGTTTTAGTGCATTGTGGGCGCGGGCGGCGGCTCCCCCTCGTTAGCGGCGCCGTTATTAATTATTATGATTAATTATTATTATAAATGCGCATGTGGAACCCACGGGGCTGCCTCGTCAGGCTCTGGGGGCCGGGGGTGGGGACGTTGGGGACGCGGGACAGGGGGGACGCGGGGGGACACGGAGATGTTGGGGACACCGGGGGACAGTGGGGATGTGGGGGGACACCGGGGGACACTGGGGGGACACGGGGACAGTGGGGATGTGGGGGGACACCGGGGGACACGGGGGGACACGGGGACAGTGGGGATGTGGGGGGACACTGGGGGACACGGGGGGACAGTGGGGACACAGGGGGACGTGAGGGGACGGGGGGGGACACCCCGGTCCCTCCCCACGGTGACGTCCCCGCGGGCCAAGGCCGGGTGGTGTCACCCGAGACAGGTGGCCTCGGGGGTGCGGGGGGGGCACCCCCCTCCCACGCGTGGGCGGGCCCGGGGCCGGCGCTGGGGACACGGCGCGACCCGCGGGAGCTGCCGGCGCGCGGGGGGGTGGACACGCGTGGGACCCCCCCATGGCGCCGCGCTGGAGCCCCCCCCTCCTCTTCCTCCTCCTCCTGCCCCTGGGGGGGCCCGCAGGTGGGTGCGGGGGGGGGGGGGGGCGGGGAGGGGGCGGGGCGGGGCAGGGGGACCCACTCGTGCCGTGTCCGCAGGGCCCCCCCGGGGTGGCCGTGGGGTGACAGCGGGGATGCGGGGGGGGGCCCGAGCCCCCGAGGCCTCGCTGCAGCGGGGAACGGCCCGGGGTGAGTGTGGGGGGGGCACTGGGAGGACTGGGAGGGCACTGGGAGGGGTGAGGGGGGCACTGGGCGTGGCTGGGTGGTCACTGAGGGGATCACTGGGAGGGGTGAGGGGGCACTGGGAGCACTGGAAGGGGTAGGGAGGGCCCTGGGAGTGACTGGGAGCGCTGGGTGGTAACTGCGTGGTAACTGGGAAGGGTGGGGGCACTGGGGGTAACTGGGAGGTACTGGGGGGGCACTGGGAGGTACTAGGGGGTAACTGGGAGGGCTGGGTGGTAATTGCGTGGTAACTGGGAGGGGGGGCGCTGGGGGTAACTGGGAGGTACTGGGGGGGCACTGGGAGGTACTAGGGGGTAACTGGGAGGCACTGGGGAGGCACTGGGAGGGTACTGGGAGGGCACTGGGAGGTACTGGGGGGCACTGGTGGTGACTGGGAGCACTGGGTGGTGACTGGGGGGTCACAGGGATCACTGGGGACGGGATGGGGGCGCTGGTGGTGACCAGGAGGTAACTGGGGAGGCACTGGGAGTGACCGGGAGGGTGACTGGGAGCGCTGGTGGTGACTGGGGGGCGCTGTGGTGGCGGCCGCAGCCCCCTGCCCCCCCCGCGCCCCCGCGCCCCCCGCCTGCGCCTCGACGTCTCCGCGTCCCCCGAGTTCCCCCCGCCCCGGGGCCGCGCGCCGTGCCCGCGGGGGGCAGGGTCTTCGTGCAGGTGGGGGGAGGGGCGGGGGGGGCGGGGACCCCGCGTGTGTCCCCCCCACGCCCCCGAGTGTCCCCTCCCCCATCCCCCCGGGTGTGTCCCCCCCCGATCCCCCCTCCATCCCCCGGTGCCCCCCCGGTTCCCATCACCCCCCCATCCCTGCCCCCCCCCCGAAATCCCTCGATCCCCCCCATCCCTGCCCCCCCGGTCCCCATCGGCCCCCCAGCTCCCCCAAACCCCTGGTCCCCCCTCCCAGTCCCCGCCCCCCGCGCCCCCCCAGCCCCGCTCCCCCCCCCCCCGCAGTCCCCATCACCTCCCCACCCCCCAATCCCCTCCGCTCCCCCCAAACCCCCCGATCCTCCCCATCCCTGCCCCCCCCCCGGTCCGCATCACCCCCCCCCCCCCGCTAACCCCCCCTTTGCCCCCCCCGCAGGTCTCCCTGTCTCGCGCCCCCCCCCGCGCTGGGTTTCTCCCTCCGCCGCTGTTTCGTCTCCCCCCGCTCCTCCCCGGGCCCCCCGCGCCCCCCCCGCCCCCCGCCCCCTCGTGGTGCTGCGGGGGGGCTGCGCGGCGCGGGGGGCGGCGGGGGGGGTGGTGGGGGGCGCGGCGGAGGGGGGGGGGCGGCGGCTGCTGCTGTCCTTCCGGCTGCCCCCCGCTTCCCCGAGCCCCTGCAGTTCCTGCACTGCCGCCTGCGCCTCTGCCGCCGCGGGGGGGCGCGCCCGCGGGGGGGGCTGCCGCCGGTACGGGGGGCACGGGGGGGGGGGGCGCGGGGGGTGGAGCCGGTGCGGGGGGGGGGGACATGAGGGGGGACCCCGGGGGAGTGGAGCCGGGGCGGGGGGTGGAGGGGGGTCACGGGGGGGCTGGAGCCAGTACGAGGGGAGTGGGGGGACGGGACGGGGGGCTGCCGTTGGGACGGGGGGGCGTGAGGGGTGAGGGAGGGGACACGGGGGGAGGGGGCGGGGCTGGAGCCGGTGCGGGGGACACACCGGGGGGGACATGGCGGGGGGGGGGGCTGCCGCGGGTGTCGGGGGGGGGGAGCCGGTACGGGGGGAGTGGGGGGGCATGGGGGCGGGGCTGGCGCCGGTACGCTGGGAACGGGGGAGGCGCGGGGGGGCACTGGGACTGGGGGACGTCGGGAACAGGGGGCGCTGGGGGCAGGGGGCGTCACCGAGGTCAGCGGACACGGGGAGTGGGGGGCACCGGGATCGGGGGGGGGGCGGGGGGAGGTCACCGGGATTGGGGGGCGCTGGGGGGACAATGGGGGACCCGGGACAAGAACGGGGGGGTCGGAAAAGGAGGGGGGCACTGGGAGCGGGCGGGGTGAACTGGGGGGCACTGGGGTGAAGCGGTGCCTCCCCCCTTCACCAGTGCCGGCCCGAGCCCTGTCCCCCCCGGAGGGGCGGGGCCTCGGGGTCAGGCCCCTCCCCCGGCCCCGCCTCCGCCCCGCCCCCGGCCGCTCCCTCCGCACCGTCACGCGCCCCATGGTGGTGACCCTCGGCCCCCCCGGCACCGCCGCGCCAGGTCCGGGACCCCCACGCGGGACCCCCACACCCGGGACCCCCAGCCGGGACCCCCACACCCGGGACCCCCACACCCGGGACCCCCGACCAGGACCCCTCTGGGACCCCCCAAACTCCAGGACCACAAGAATCCAAAATCCGGGACCCACCAAACCCGGGCCCCTCAAACCCGGGACCTCCACATCTGGGACCCCTCGGGACCCTCAAACTCTGGGACCCCCAAACCCAGCACCCCCAAATACCAGACCCCTCGAGACCCCCAAACCCCGAGACTCTCAAATCTGGGACCCCCAAACCCGGGACTCCCAAACCCCAGGACCCCCAAATCCGGGACCCCCCCCCCGGGCCCCCAAACCTGGGATCCCCCTCCCAAGGGACCCCCCGACTGAGACCCCCCCCGACAAACCCCGACGTGACCCCTCCCCCTCCCCAGGGACCCCCAATCTGGACTGTGCCCTCCTTGGACCCCTCCTCCCCAAATAACCGCCTGCCCCCCCTCCCCCCCAGGTCCCCCCCGGTGCCGTTCCCCCCGCCCCCCCCCCATTCTGCGACTCCCCCCGCCCCCCCGCGGGCTCGGGCCCCGCCCCCCCGCAGGTGAGTGCTGGGATGGGGGGTTGGGGGTGCCGGACGCCGGGACCCCCTGACGCTCCCCCCCCCCCAGACCCCCCCGTGCCCCCCGGGGCCGTGGCCGCCATTTCCTTCGGGGCCTTCGCGGTGGGGGCGGCGCTGGCGGGGGGCTCTGGTTCGTGCACGGCCGCACAGGTGAGGGGACCCCCCCCGTGCCCCCCCTTCCCCCGTACCCCCCCTTCCCCAGTCCCCCCCCCCCCCAAATCCAGTAACACCCTGCCCAGTAAACCCCCGCCCCGTCCCGTTACCCCCTAGTAACCCTCCCAATCCAGTACCCCCCAGTAACCCCCTCCTTCCCAGTGATCCCCCCCCAATCCAGTCCCCCCCGAGCCACGCCCTTCCCAGTGACCCCCGCTTCCCAGTGACCTCACCCAATCCAGTAACCCCCCCAGCACCGCCGTGACTCCCCCAATCCAGTAACCACCCCCTTCCCAGTGACCCCCCCCTTCCCAGTGACCCCCCATAATAACCACCCCTTCCCAGTGACCCCCCCTTCCCAGTGACCCCCCATAACCACCCCGTTCCCAGTGACCCCCCTTCCCAGTGACCCCCCATAACCACCCCCTTCCCAGTGACCCCCCTTCCCAGTGACCCCCCATAACCACGCCCTTCCCAGTGACCCCCCAATCCAGTACCCCCCAGTAATTCCCCTTCCCAGTGCCCCAATCCAGTAGCCTCCCAGTACCGCCGTGACCCCCCATCCAGTAACCCCCTCTCTCCCAGTTCAGTAATTCCCCCAATCCAGTAACCCCTCCCTGTGACCCCCCAATCCAACAATTCCCCCCAGTAAACCCCTCCCAGACCAGTAACCCCCTCCAGCAGCCCCAGTAACCCCTTCCCCACAGCCCCCCCAGTCCAGTAACACCCCCCGCGGCCCCCCTTCTCCCCTCAGCTGCCCCCCGCCCCCCCCGGGCCCCCCAGCGCCAGCGCTGCCCCCCAGCCCGGAGGTGGGCAGGTACGGGCGTGGTCTGGGGGATACTGGGAGCACTGGGAGGGATGGGGGGCACCGGGAGGTGACTTGGGGCACTGGGAGCTCAAGGGAGGGGGTAACTGGGGATATTGGGAGGGATGGGTGCACTGGCAGCTCGGGAAGTGGCGGTAACTGGGCATACTGGGGAGCACTGGGCGTGACACAGGAGATACTGGGAACACTGGAAGGGAAGGAAATGGGGGAAAGAAGGGGCAACTGGGAGCACTGGGAGGGCACTGGGAGGGATGGGGGAAAAGGGAGGTAAGTTGAGGCACTGGGAACTTGGTGGGGGCGTAACTGGGGATACTGGGCGCGGCACAGGGAATACTGGGAGCACTGGGAAGTGGGGAATTGGGTGGGGGGAGGCGGCAAGGGGCAACTGGGAGCACTTGTGGGGGGCACTGGCGATACTGGAAGAACTGGTGGGGGCCCTGCACTGATACTGGGAGCATGGAGGGGAGCGATTGAGGGGGCTGGGGGGGGGGGTAACTGGGCGCACTGGGAGGTACTGGGGGCACCAGCCTCTCCCCCCCAGCTCAGGACCACGGACCCGAAGCCGCCCCCAGCCGGGCCCCCCCGCCAGCACCCTGAGCCCGGGACCCCCCCCGCCCCGGACCCCTCGATCGCCGGGGACCCCCCTTGGGGGGGGGGGGGGGGGGGGCAAATAAAGCTGATGCCTACACCCCACCCCGGTGGTTACTGGGGTCCCCTCGGGGGGGGGGGTATTCTGGGGGAATTCCAGGGATTTTGGGATCCCTGGGGGCCATTTTGGGGAGGGGTTCTCCGGGATTTGGGGGTCCCAGGAGATTTTTGGGGGGAATTCCAGGGATTTTGGGATCCCCGGGGGCCATTTTGGGGCCCATTTCCGGGATTTTGGGGAGACCCAGCAGATTTTTTGGGGGAATTCCAGGGTTTGGGGGATCCCAGGGACACATTTGGGGGAATTCTCCATGATTTTGGGGTCCCAGGAGATTTTTGGGGTGAATTCCAGGGATTTTGGGGTCCCCAAGGTCCAGTTTGGGACCAATCGCAGCAATTTGGGGGTCCCAGCAGATTTTTGGGGTGAATTCCAGGGGATTTGGGGTTCCAGGGACCCAATTTGGGGCCAATTTCAGGGATTTGGGGGGCCCAGCAAATTTTTTGGGGGTGAATTTGAGAGATTTTGGGGTCCCCAGGGGCCATTTTGGGGGGTTCTCTGGGATTTTGGGGTCCCAGCAGTTTTTGGGGGGCAAGAGGCCATTTGGAGGCCAAACCCAAGGATTTTGGGGTCCCAGGAAATTTTGGGGGTGAAATTGAGGGATTTTAGGGGTCCTAGGGATCCATTTGGGGGCCAATTTCAGGGATTTGGGGGGCAGCACATTTTTGGGGTGAATTCCGGGGATTTTGGGGTTCCAGGGACCTGCTTTGAGGCCCATTTCAGGGATTGGGGGGGGGGGGGCCACACATTTTGGGGTGAACTCCAGGGGTTTTGGGATCCCGGGGACATTTGGGGGGGGCATTTTCAGGGAGTTGGTGGTCCCGGCCGATTTTGGGGGTGAATTCCAGGGTTTTTGGGGTTCCAGGTGACCATTTTGGGGCCAACCTCGGGGATTTGGGGCTCCCAAGCGGCCATTTTGGGGCTGATCCCACAGATCCGGTGGTCCCAGCAGATTTCTGGGTGAATCGCAGAGTTTGTAGGGTTCCAGGTGACCATTTTGGGGTGAAACTCAGGGATTTTGGTGTCGCAGTGGCTTTTTTGGGGGGAATGTGAGGCTTTTTGGGGCACGGCGTCCCACAGCGGCTGTATTTCTCTGTACAGGGTATAAACAGCGAGGGGGGTGCAGGATCCGGCCCTCTCGCAGGCCGGGCCACGTCGCGGCCTCCCCCCCCAAAACGTCCAGGGTCCAGCCCCACTGGGGGGCCGTGTGGGGCGGGGGTGCTGGCTGGATCCGGGATCCGCCGGCGGCTTGGGATCCCACGGGATCCAGGTCCCCGCGCGCGGGATCCGGCCGCGTCCCCGGAGCGATGGGGGTCAGGGTGGGGGGGTCCCACTGCATCCAGGGTCCGGCCTGGGGCTGTGGCCGGGGGGGTTCCTGTCACATCCCAGGATCCCTCCGTGCCCTGGATCCAGTGCCCGGGATCCCTCTGTGCGCGGGATCCGGTGCTCAGGGATCCAGCGGTGCCGGGATCCAGCGGTGCCCAGGAACTGGAGCTCGGGGATCCAGCGGTGCCCGGGATCCAGTGCTCAGGGATCCAGCGGTGCCAAGGATCTGGAGCTCAGGAATCCAGCGGTGCCGGGATCCAGCGGTGCCCAGGATCCGAGCTCAGGGATCCAGCGGTGCCGGGATCCAGCGGTGCCGGGATCCAGCGGTGCCCGGGATCCAGTGCTCAGGGATCCAGCGGTGTCCAGGATCTGGCGCTCAGGGATCCAGCGGTGCCGGGATCTGGAGCTCAGGGATCCAGCAGTGCCGGGATCCAGCGGTGCCGGGATCTGGAGCTCAGGGATCCAGCGGTGCCCAGGATCCGGCGCTCAGGGATCCCCTCCCCCTCCAGCTTCGCCCTGGGGTGCTGTGGCCCCGTGGGTGTCCCCAGTGTCCCACAGGTGTCCCAGTGTCCGTGGGTGCTGTGGGTGTCCCCTGGGTGTCCCAGTGTCCGTGGGTGTCCCTCAGTGTCCTCCGGGCGCTCTGGGTGTCCCCAGTGTGCGCCCCGGTGCCACCGGGCTGGCACGTCCCCCACGTCCTCGATGTCCCCGCGGGTCGGGGTCCCTGGGGCGTCACCGCTGTCCCCAGCGTCCCCGCGGGTCACGGTGCCACAGGCGTCCCCTCGGTCGCTGCCGTCCCCCGCGTCTCCGAGGGTCACGGTGCCGTGGGTGCCCCCTCGGTCTCGCTGTCGCTGCTGTCCCCCATGTCCCCGAGGTCCCCGAGGTCCCCGATGTCCCCGTGGGGCAGGGCGAAGGGTGGCAGCTCCTCGTCGGAGGAACCCAGCGAGTCCTCGTCCCCGAGGCGCGTCCCCAGCCCCACCGCCCCGAAGGCCAGCGGCCCCCGCAGCAGCCGGATCTGCGGGGACAGGGGACAAAGGGGCGGGACAAGGGACACGGGGACGCAGCGGGTGATGGGACAAGGGGACGGGGACAAGGGGACACGATGGGTGATGGGACAAGGGGACACGGGGACACGATGGGTGACGGGACAAGGGGACGGGGACATGGGGACGTGGGGACACAGTGGGTGATAGGACAAGGGGACACAGGGACACGATGGGTGACGGGACAAGGGGATGGGGACATGGGGAGAGGGGACAAGGGGATGGGGACACAATGGACGGGTGACGGGACAAGGGGATGGGGAGAAGGGGACATGGGGACATGATGGGTGACGGGACAAAGGACACGGGGATGCAGCAGGTGATGGGACAAGGGGATGGGGACATGGGAAGAGGGGACATGGGGACACAATGGGTGTCGGGACAAGGGGACACGATGGGTGACGGGACAAGGGGACAAGGGGACACAATGGGTGACGGGACAAGGGGATGGGGACATCATGGGTGACAGGACAAGGGGCATGGGGACACAACGGATGGGTGATGGGACGAGGGGATGGGGCCACGGGGCCACGGGGCACGGGATGGGGAACAGGGCACAAGGGGACACGGGAGGAAGGGACACGCGTGGGGCGGAGGTGACAGGACGCGGGGACGCGGGGACGCGGGACAAAGGGCCAAAGCGCCGGGGAAGGGGAGAGGGGACAGCAGAGAAGGGGAGGAGGGAGGAGAGGGCAGAGCCACCGTCACCAGCCGTCCCCGTGCCAGCCGGCCGGGGGACATCGCCCACCGCACCCAGCGCTCACGGCACCCGCGCCCGGCGCAGTGCCGCTGCGTCCCCCAGCACTCGTGGGCGCAGGGGTGCGGGGCCCCCAGCACCCGTGGGCGCAGGATACAGATCGCCCAGCACCCATGGGCGCAGGGTGCGGGGCCCCCAGCACCCATGGGCGCAGGACACAGGTCCCACAGGACCCGTGGGTGCAGGAGATGGGTCCTGCAGCACCCATGGGCGCAGGATACAGACCGCCCAGCACCCACGGACACAGGACACAGGTCCCACAGGACCCGTGGGCACAGGGTGCGGGGCCCCCAGCACCCATGGGCACAGGATACAGATCGCCCAACACCCATGGGTGCAGGATAGGGGTCCCGCAGGACCCATGGGCGCAGGGTTTAGATCCCCCAGCACCCGTTGGTGCAGGATCCAGGTCCTGCAGGACCCGTGGGCGCAGAAGATGGGTCCTGCAGCACCCATGGGGCACAGGGTGCGGGTCCCCCAGCACCCATGGGCACAGGACACAGGTCCCACAGGACCCGTGGGCGCAGGGCACAGGTCCCCCAGCACCCATGGGCGCAGGAGATGGGTCCTGAAGCACCCAAGGGCGCAGGGTGCAGGTCCCCCAGCACCCATGGGCACAGAATACAGATTGCCCAGCACCCATGGGCGCAGGACACAGGTCCCACAGGACCCGTGGGTGCAGGGTGTGGGTCCCACAGCACCCATGGGCGCAGGATACAGATTGCCTAGCACCCATGGGTGCAGGATAGGGGTCCCACAGGACCTGTGGGCGCAGGAGATGGGTCCTGCAGCACCCATGGGCACAGGACACAGGTCCCACAGGACCCGTGGGCGCAGGGCACAGGTCCCCCAGCACCCATAGGCACAGGTTGTGGGTCCCCCAGCACCCGTGGGCGCAGGGCACAGGTCCCCCAGCACCCATGGGCACAGGAGATGGGTCCTGAAGCACCCAAGGGCACAGGGTGCAGGTCACCCAGCACCCATGGGCGCAGGACACAGGTCCCACAGGAGCCGTGGGCGCAGGACACAGGTCCCACAGGACCCGTGGGTGCAGGACACAGGTCCCCCAGCACCCACGGGCGCAGGACACAGGTCCCACAGGACCCGTGGGTGCAGGACACAGGTCCCCCAGCACCCACGGGCGCAGGACACAGGTCCCACAGGACCCGTGGGTGCCGGCCGCGGGTGCCGCAGCACCCGTGGGTGCCTTACCTCGGCCTTGAGCTCGTCGATGTGGTCCTTGAGCTGGCGGATGTACTGGGCGGCGTCCGAGTGGTTGAGCTGCCCCTGGATCATGCCCTCCTCCCTCTGCGGGTGCGGGCGGGTCAGCGGGTGCCCGGCCCCGCCCCGCGTCACCCTGCCACCGCGTCACCCTGCCGCCGCGTCCCCCGCCGCCGCGTCCCCCGCCGCCGCGCTCACCTGGATCTCCAGCTCGGCCACGCGCTGTCGCATCTCGGCCAGCGCCGCCATGCTGTCGGCCTCGCGCAGCCGCACCGCCATCACCTCCTCCTTGCTCTGGGGACAGCGCGGCACCCGCGTCACCGCGCTGCCACCTCGGGGTCACCCCCCCTCACCCAGCCCCGGCTTGTCCCCAGGGACAGGGGAAAACTGGCGGGGGGGTGCTGGGGGCAAGGGGAGCACAGGGGAGGGGACACTGGGACCCCAAAGGAGGGGACACTGGGACCCCACTGAGGGGACACCGGGACCCCAAGGGAGGGGACACTGGGACCCCAAAGGAGGGGACACTGGGACCCCACTGAGTGGGGACACCGGGACCCATGAGTGGGGACACCGGGACCCCAAGGGAGGGGACACTGGGACCCCACTGAGGGGACACCGGGACCCCATGAGTGGGGACACCGGGACCCCAAAGGAGGGGACACTGGGACCCATGAGAGGGGACACCGGGACCCCAAAGGGAGGGGACACTGGGACCCATGAGAGGGGACACCGGGACCCCAAGGGAGGGGACACCGGGACCCATGGAGGGGACACCGGGACCCCACTGAGGGGACACCGGGACCCATGAATGGGGACACCAGGACCCCGAGGGAGGGGACACTGGGACCCATGAGAGGGGACACTGGGACCCCAAGGGAGGGGACACCGGGACCCATGAAAGGGGACACCAGGACCCCCATGGGCAGGGGACACTGGGACCCCACTGAGGGGTCACTGGGACCATGAGAGGGGACACTGGGACCCCCTGGGCAGGGGGACAGGGGTGTCCCCAGGGGTGGCTGAGGGGAGGGTCCGTGGGTGTCCCCGTGGCGGGGGCAGGGAGCACCCACGGGTGCCCGAGGGAGGTGACAGAGGAGAGGCCGGGGGTGTCCCCGCGGTGTCCCCGCGGTGTCCCCGCGTGTCCCCACCTTGCACTGCGCCTCGGCGTGCTTGCGGTGGCTCTCGCTGAGCTGCGCCTGCAGCCCCTTGCTCTGCGCCGCCGCCAGCCGCAGCTGCTCCCGCAGCCCCGCGCACGTCTGCTCCGCGCGGCCCAGCACCGTGCGCTGGATCTGGCCCTGGGGGGGACACGGCTGTCACCTCCCTGTCACCGTCACCCCCTCTTCAGCCCCCAGGACCCCAGTACCCCAGTTCAGCACCCCTGGCCCCAGTACGCCCCCAGTTCAGCCCCCAGGACCCCAGTACCCCAGTTCAGCACCCCTGGCTCCAGTACGCCCCCAGTTCAGCCCCCAGGACCCCAGTACCCCAGTTCAGCACCCCTGGCTCCAGTACGCCCCCAGTTCAGGCCCCAGGACCCCAGTACCCCCCAGTTCAGCACCCCTGGCCCCAGTACGCCCCCAGTTCAGCCCCCAGGACCCCAGTACCCCAGTTCAGCACCCCTGGCCCCAGTACGCCCCCAGTTCAGGCCCCAGGACCCCAGTACCCCCCAGTTCAGCACCCCTGGCCCCAGTACGCCCCCAGTTCAGCCCCCAGGACCCCAGTACCCCCCAGTTCAGCACCCCTGGCCCCAGTACGCCCCCAGTTCAGCCCCCAGGACCCCAGTACCCCAGTTCAGCACCCCTGGCCCCAGTACTCCCCCAGTTCAGCCCCCAGGACCCCAGTACACCCCCGGTTCAGCCCCCAGGACCCCAGTACCCCCAGTCAGGCTGTGGCCAGCCCTGACCTGCGTCTCCAGCTGCAGCACGCGCTGGCGCAGCGCCCGCAGCTCGGCCTGCGCCTGGGCCTCCCGCAGCCGCGCAGCCACCACGGCCTCCTGCAGCGCGTTGGCGTTGCTCCGCCGCGGGGACTCCTTCCAGCGCCCGCCCGCCCGGCTCGCCTGCGCCCCGCGCCCGTCAGGCCCCCGCCGGCTGGGCGCAGGGACGGGACCGCGGGGGCCCTCGGGGGGACCCGGGGGGCAGGGAGAGGACCCGGGAGGAGGGGAGGGGGCAGAGGTGTTGGGATGGGGGACCCAGGTGGCCAGGAGAGGACCCGGGTGGCCACGACAAGGGGACCAGGGGGGCCAGGAGGGGACCCTGGGTGGCCACGACAACAAACCCAGGGGGCCAGGAGGGGACCCAGGGGGCCAGGAGGGGACCCAAATGTTGGAATAGGGGACCCAGGGGGCCAGGAGGGGACCCAGGAGGCCAGGAGGGGACCCAGTCATTGGAACAAGGGACCGGGGGGGCCAGGACGGGACCCGAGTGGCCAAGACAACAAACCCAGGGAGCCAGGAGGGGACCCAGGGGGCCATGACAAGGGGCCCAGGTGGCCGGGAGGGGACCCAAATGTCGGAATAGGGGACCCAGGTGGCCGGGGCAAGGGATTGGGGTGGCCAGGAGGGGACATGGGTGGCCAGAAGGGGACCCAGGGAGCCAGGACGGGACCCAGGGGGCCATGACAAGGGGCCCAGGTGGCCGGGAGGGGACCCGAATGTTGGATTAGGGGACCCGGGTGGCCAGGAGGGGACCCAGGGGGCCACAACAAGGGATACAGGTGGCCAGGACGGGACCCAAATGTTGGAACAAGGGCCCAGGTGGCCCAGGTGGCCGGGAGGGGACCCGGGTGGCCGAGAGGGGACCCAGGGGGCCGGGAGGGGACCCAAATGTTGGAATAGGGGCCCCAGGTGGCCAGGAGGGGACCCAGGGGTCTGGGAGGGGACTAAGGGGGCCAAGAGGGGACCCAAATGTTGGATTAGGGGACCCAGGTGGCTAGGACAAGGGATTGGGGTGGCCAGGAGGGGACGCGGGGGGCCGAGAGGGGACCCAAATGTTGGATTAGGGGACCCAGGTGGCCGGGACAAGGGATTGGGGTGGCCAGGAGGGGACGCGGGGGGCCGGGAGGGGACGCGGGGCCAGCCCCTCACCTGCCAGCTGTCGCTGAGCTCCTTCACCTGCTGCTGCAGCTCCGCCAGCGACTTGACGGCCTCGGCCTCGCGCAGCGCCAGCGCCTGCAGCTCCTCCTGCAGCCGCACCACGTTGTCCTCGTCCGGCAGCAGGCTGCTCCTCTGCGGGGACGCGCGGCCGCCTCAGCCCCCGCGGCCCCGCGCGCCCCCGCCACCCCACGGCTCCTGTCCCCGCGGGGACGCTGACGGGGGGTTGGGGGACACGACGGGGGACGCTGGGGACAGCATCCTCCGGGGACACGTGGCACTGGGGGTCCCCGGGCACTGGGGACACTTGGATGGCACTGGGGGTCCCCACGGAGAGGGGACACCAGGTCCAGGGCCCCCCCAGGGCCACTTGCATGACACTCCGTCCCCAGGGCCACTCGTGGGACATTCCCTGTCCCCAGGGCCACTCATGGGACCATCCCCATCCCCAGGGCCACTTGTTGGACACCCCAGTCCCCAGGGCCACTCGTGGGACATTCCCTGTCCCCAGGGCCACTCATGGGACACCCTTGTTCCCAGGGCCACTCGTGGGACCATCCCCATCCCCAGGGCCACTTGTTGGACACCCCCGTCCCCAGGGCCACTCGTGGGACCATCCCCGTCCCCAGGGCCACTTGTTGGACACCCCCGTCCCCAGGGCCATTCGTGGGACACCCTTGTTGCCAGGTCCACTCGTGGGACCATCCCTGTCCCCAGGGCCACTCGTGGGACCATCCCTGTCCCCAGGGCCACTCGTGGGACCATCCCCGTCCCCAGGGCCACTTGTGGGACCATCCCCGTCCCCAGGGCCACTTGTTGGACACCCCAGTCCCCAGGGCCACTCGTGGGACCATCCCTGTCCCCAGGGCCACTCGTGTGCTATCCCCCTCCCCAGGGCCACTCGTGGGACCATCCCTGTCCCCAGGGCCACTCGTGGGACACCCCCGTCCCCAGGGCCACTCGTGGGACCATCCCCGTCCCCAGGGCCACTTGTTGGACACCCCCGTCCCCAGGGCCATTCGTGGGACACCCTTGTTGCCAGGTCCACTCGTGGGACCATCCCCGTCCCCAGGGCCACTCGTGGGACCATCCCTGTCCCCAGGGCCACTCGTGGGACCATCCCCGTCCCCAGGGCCACTTGTGGGACCATCCCCGTCCCCAGGGCCACTTGTTGGACACCCCAGTCCCCAGGGCCACTCGTGGGACCATCCCTGTCCCCAGGGCCACTCGTGTGCTATCCCCCTCCCCAGGGCCACTCGTGGGACCATCCCTGTCCCCAGGGCCACTCGTGGGACACCCCCGTCCCCAGGGCCACTCGTGGGACCATCCCTGTCCCCAGGGCCACTTGTTGGACACCCCCGTCCCCAGGGCCACCCGCGTGACACCTGCCAGCCATCCCTGTCGTCACCTTCTCCATGTCCAGGACTTTGTCCTGCATCTCCTTGAGGGCGCCCAGGGTCTCGCTCTCCCGCAGCCGCGACTGCTCCAGCTCCGTCTCCAGGTGGGTGACAAACTCCTCGCTGAAGCGCGGGTTCCCCTGCCACCGTCCCCACGGCGTCCGTCACCCACGGGGCGCTGCGCCCGTCCCACTCCTCACCCGCAGCGCTGGAACCCGCCATCCCCCCGCGCCCCGAAACCGCACCGCGGATGGAAATTCGGGGACATTCGGGGACATTTGGGGACACTTGGGGACAGCCACCTGCTGGTCCTGCAGCTGCCGGATGGTGGTCTGGGCGCGCTGCAGGTTCTCGGTGGCCGAGGTGCAGCGCTGCTTCACCACCGCCAGCTCCCGCTTGATGATGTAGTTCTCCTCCGCCTCCTGCGCCCGCGTCACCTGGCCCTGCGGACAGCGGGGGCGCGTCACCGCCGCGCCGCCGCGTGCCCGCTTCCCCCTCCCAGCGCCGCGCCGGGGATGAGGGGGTGACACCGGGGATGAGGAGCTGGTGTCCCACAGCTGGGGACGAGGAGGTGGCATCACCCCCGCGGGACCCCTGGGGCCATTTTGTCCCCTCCGAGCCGCTCTCGCCTTGCGCTCAAATTCCACGTATTTCGGTCAAACTCATCCAAACGGCGGCTTTTACCCCATCTTGGCCAACCCCCGTCCCCAAACCGCCACCCCCCGCTTCCCGCTGAGCCCCAAAAACGGGCTGGACCCCCCCCCAAATCCTCCACCCCCCACCCCCCAAAGCGGGGAAGGTGCGCGGGAGCCTCCGGAAAAGCGGGGAAAAACCCCCAAAAAGGGCAAATCTGCCCCAAACGAGCTGGGAAGCGAAAGGGAGAAGAAAAGGGTGAAAACGCAGCGGAAAAAAAAGAGAAAAAGAGGTTTTTGGGGTTTTTTTTTGGACGCTACCTGGATGAGTCTGTCGGCGAGAGCCGCGCTCTCCTGCGGCCGCCGGCGGAGGAGAGAGAGAAAGAGAGGAGAGACGTAACGAGATAAACGGAGGAGACGGAGGCAGCGAGAGGCGGAGGCACCCGGCAACCTGCCCGCGCACCATCGCTCCCCGTTTTGGGCCGTTCGCCACGGATTTGAGCTCTTTCCCGCTCTCGCGCCCTGAAGCGGAGCGTTTCCCGCCTCCCGGAGCGAGCTCGCGCGGAAAAACGACGGCGCGGCCGCTTGCCGGGCTTCGATCTGCCGGTTTGTGCACCAACACGGTGCCGGGAGCGGGGATTTCGGAGGCGCGGCCCACAAAAGGGGCGCTGGAGGTTGCGGGGTTGCACCCGGGGGTGCCCCAGCGGAGGCTGTGGGTGCTCCGGGGGGTTTTGGCGCGCTGGCCGCGGGGTTTACCTTCTCCAGCGTTTCGATGCGCTGCTTGAGCAGGCGATTCTCGGTGCGGAGGCGCTGGGAGGGAAAAACGGGGAGGAATAAGGCCCGGCGCGGGGGTTTCATGGCCCCGGGGGGGGTCCTGAGCCTGGGGACAGCCTGGGGACAGCCTGGGGACGTGAGGTGGACCCAGGGATGAGCTAAGCCACCCCTGGGTGCCTCCAGCAGCCCCAGGGATGGGTCAAGTGGCCCTAAGGTGGCTCCATCAACCCTAAAGATGGGACAAAGTGGCCTTGGAATGGCTCACAGGGCCGCGGGGACGGGCTAAGGGGCCTTGGGGACAGCTGAAATGGCCCTGAGATGGCTCACGGTGGCCCCAGGATGGCTCATGCAGCCCTGGAGATGGCTCAGGTGGCCCCAGGGATGGGCCAAGCCACGCCAAGAAGGTCCCACCAGCCGCGGGGACGGGCCAGGTGGCCACGGGGATGGCTTGCGGATGCCACCACTTGAATGTGTCTCACCTTGATCTCGATCTGCTCCTCCATCTCTTTGTTCTTGATGGCGGCGTACTCCTTCTCCAGCCTGCTCGGGACAACGGGGACAGGCTGGGACGCTGGGCCCCGCTCCCTGAGCCCCAACAGCCGCCCAGAGGACCCCCACCCAACCGCAGGAAGCCATCTCCTCCTCTCACCTCTTCATCTTCTTGGGGTTGTACTTCACCTGGAAGGCCCTGAGGATGAGCTTGTCGGGGCAACTGTCGAACTGGTGCGGGATCACCTTCTGGAAATACTGCGGGTGCGGAAATCAGCCGTGAAAAACGGCCCCAAAATACAGCCTGTCGCGTAAACCGGCCCCAGAATACCGCCTGTCGCGTAAACCGGCCCCAAAATACGACCCTGTGTGGAAAACCAGCCCCAAAACGGGGTCTGTTGGGTAAATTTGCCCCAAAACACACCCTCGTTGCGTAAAACCACCTCAAAATACCGCCTGTTGCATAAACCGGTCCCCAAACACATCCAGCTGGGAGAAACCTGCCTGAAAATACTAAATGTGGGGCTAAATCTGCTCCAAACTACTTCCCCTTGGACATATCTGCCCCAAAACTACGTCCCCTTGGACACATCTGCCCCAAAACTACGTCCCTGTTGGCCAAATCCGCCCCGAAACACGTCCCGTTGGCCAAATCCACCCCAAAACGCCGCCAGCACGTACCTGGGACATGCCCTCCATGTCGAGCTGGACGAGCTCGGCCTGGTTGAACTGCAGCAGTGCCATGCCCACGCGGAAGACGATCTCCAGCCCCTGCGGGAAGGGTCCAACGCTTGACCTCACGCCATTGTCTTTCCCACCCAAGGTTTGGGGTTTTTCCTCCCCAAAACCAGACCAGCTGGCGTGGGGAGAACGTTGCGGTCCCTTCGTGACGCAGGGCGTCGGCCCCGTTACCTCGTACATGAAGATGTCGAAGACGCGCGTGGCCACGGGAAGAGGGAAGGTGGTGAGGAAGAGGGTGAGGAACCAAGAGGAGGCGTACATGGAGGTGAGGAAGCTCTGCGAGCGGAAGTGGATGTTCAGCTCCGGCAGCTGCTCCTGGACGTGAGAAATGGGGGAAATGGAAGGGAAACGGGGAACGATGGACGTTTGCAGGGGTCATCCTAGCTGCTGAGCTTCAAACAGGTCTTGTGGAGGTCTCATGGAAGGTCTCTCGGTGGGACGGGCTCGCGGATGGCTCTACCGGTCGGTTCCCACCACCCCGAGCGTTTCGGGGGGCGTGGGGCGGTGCCCACCTGCAGCATGTACTCAAACTGGTAGATGCAGAGCCCCAGCTCGGCCATGCTGGGTTTGAAGAGCTCCCGTAGGCGATACTCCTGCATCAGCTTCACGAACACGCAGAAGGCCTCTTCCTCGGGCATCTGGAGACCCAAAGGGACAGGAATTTCCCTTTAAACCTCCGCTGGAGGCTCCAGAAGCGGAGCCTCTTCCCATCAGGGGATGGGATGGGATGGGATGGGATGGGATGGGATGGGATGGGATGGGATGGGATGGGATGGGATGGGATGGGATGGGATGGGATGGGAGCTGTCCTCGGGAACGGCAATGGGAGATTTTAAATCCATCGGGAGGAAGTGGAATGGTGGGAACGAGCCCATTTTCTTCCTGAGGATCAAGAAAAAGGCTTCCATCTCCCAACTCCCGTTCTCCCAGATCTCTGGAGGGCGTTAAAAACCCATCGGCACGTCCTGCTCCTCGCCCCAGGCTCACCACAAACCTGCATGAGCAGCAGTCCCACGATGAAGGCGCTGCCTTGGCAGTATCCCACCTCCCGGTCCACCAGCGAATAGGCCTGGGAAAAACAAGCAAAATAAAAACGCGTGCGCACAGGGGGATGGGCCAGGCCACCGTCCTCGCTTGCTGGCCAACAGTGGAGGGAAGCCTTGAAGGCAGCATCAAAAATAGGAATTTTTTGGGTTGACAGCACCCCCTGGGAGCAGGATGTTGCTCCACACTTGAATTTAGACCCCAAAATACTCAACTATTTGTTTCGTAACTCAGAGGAAAACTCAAGGGGAAAAACGAGGCCTGGGAAGGACGGGGAACGAAGTCCCTCCGCGAGGAAAGGGCTGCAAGAAGCCATAGCTCCAGGAGTTTGCGGTGGAAACCAAACTCATCAAAAATTAATACCCAGTTAAAACAGCCGCAAAACCCAGAGCGGCGCCTGGGCTGCGGCCAAGACGCGCCGGCCTTCGAGGAAAGACGTTACCTTCATGACGTTGAAGAGCACCTCCTGGCCCAGGCTGTCCTGCCCCTTGAAGAACTCGTGCTCCGGGTAGGTGCGGGCGATATCCCGTCGGATGAGCTTCTCGCAGGGAGAGGACATCTTGAGCAGCTCCGAATACTGGTTTTTGACGGGCATGTCGGTGGCGCTGCAGAGCAGCTGCCAGACGATGGCGCGGAAGTGGTGGGGGATCCCTTTGCGGATGAGCTCCTGCGGAAAAACGGGGCAAAAAACTGAGCAAATGGGCTTCAAGGAGACGGGGAAGCTCCTCGTGGATGGGGAGACGTCGGCCTGTCCCCGCATGGGGAATTTTCGCAGCGGGGTTAAAAGATAATTAAAAATATAATTAAAAACAAAGCGGTTTCCTCACCTTCAGCAGCTTCTCCTTCTTCTTCCGCCACTCGTCCCACTCGTTGACGATGCGGCCCCAGAGGATCCAGGTGTCCTCCTCGAGGTGGCTGAGGTTGGAGGAGGCCGAGGAGCTGGAGACCAAGGAGGAGCCGCTGTTCCTTCGCGAGCCGTTCATGGAGCGCATCGACTTGGAGTCGGCCTCCAGCAACCTGCGAGAGACACAGATGATAGCCCCAAAAATCCCCAGGGGAGGAGATATTTCCCCCAAACAGCCCAAAGGAGGAAAGATTCCCACAAAAACATCCCAAAAAAGGAGATATTCCCCCAAAACAGCCCCAAAGGAGGGGATATTCCCCCCAAAATGCCTCCAAGGAGGAGATATTTCCCCCAAACAGCCCCAAAGAAGAGATTCTCCCAAAACCATGCTAAAAGAGGAGAGATTCCCCCAAATCACCCCAAACAAGGAGATATTCCCCCAAAACAGCCCAAAGGAGGAGATATTCCCCCAAAACAGCCCCAAAAGAGAAGAGATTCTCCCAAAACTGTCCCAGAAAAGGAGATATCCCCCCAAAACAGCCCCAAAGGAGGAGATATTCCCCTAAAATGCCCCAGAAGAGGAAAGATTCCCCCCAAACCATCCCAAACGAGGAGCTATTCCCTCCAAAAACAGTCCCAAAGGAAGAGATATTCCCCCAAAATGCTTCCAAGGAAGAGGTATTTCCCCAGAACAGCCCCAAAAGGAGGAGATAATCCCCTAAAACAGCCCAAAGGAGGAGATATTCCCCCAAAAAGCTCCAAAGGAGGAGATATTCCCCCAAAACAGCTCAAAGGAGGAGATATTCCCCCAAAAAGCTCCAAAGGAGGAGATATTGGCCCCCAAAACCGCCTGAGAGGAGGAGATATTGCCCCAAAACAGCTCAAAGGAGGAGATATTCCCCCAAAAAGCTCCAAAGGAGGAGATATTGGCCCCCAAAACTGCCCGAGAGGAGGAGATACTGCCCCAAAATGTCCCAAAAGAGGAGAGAGTCCTCCAAAATCACACCAAAAAAGGAGATTTTCCCCCAAACCACCCCAAAACAGCACCACGATGGGCTATCTGCCCCGGCCAGCTGCCTGGGGATGGTTTCTTCAACAAATTTACTTAAAAAATTGATTCCCAATAGGGATTTCCTGAGAGAAAATTTGCTTAAAACCAGCAATATAACCTCAAAAATAATAAACCGAAGCGTTTCCGCCCTGCCGGAGTGACGCTCGGGGGAAGCGGCTCATTGGTGGCCAGTTTCTGATTTTAAGGGGGGGGAAAATTAAAAAAAAAAAAGGCGACAAAAAGACCCAATCGCTCACCGATTTTGCTCTTCCAGCTTGGCCAGCAGCTCCAGCTCGTCGGGGCTGAGGTTTTCCGAGTCGGAGGTGGGCGAACACGCCGGGGCCGAGTTGACGGAGGAGAGGCCTTCGTGGGAGGACGAGTCGGGGCTGACGGCCGGCGACGCCATGGCGGCGGGGGGCCGGCTCCGCGAGGATTTCGGGGTCTCACCTGGAAAGCCAAGTGCTGGGGTAAGTGGGAGGCGACCCTCCCGTCTTTTTCCCCTCGCATCGCTTTGAATTTCTTGAAAAATCCCCTGGTTTAGCTAATCTGACAGAAAATAGGACGTGAGCGCCGCTCAATTTGCAGCCCACTGAGATATTCACTGAATTCCCAAAAAAATCCCCCCGTTTAAGCCCAGTTTTCAAGTTAAGCCGGGTCTAAGTGCCTCCTTCTAAATTAGCTGAATTAAATTAGCCTAAAAAAACAGATTTAACCCCAACGTACCCTCATTTTGGGAAGGAACGGGCTGATGTGGGAAGAGAGGATTGACAAAACGCTGTCCTCGCTGGGGATTTGCTTCAGGGGTTGGCAGCGCCCAGTTTGCCCATTTTGGTGGGCAAACTGGTTTGGGATCGCAGGGATCGGCAGGAACGGGGTGGAAAACGGCGGGTGCCGCAAAACGTGGCGTCTCCAGCGAGGATTTGCTGGAGGACTGGGAGGGATTGGGAGCCCTCAAGGAAGCTACGGCCTTTTTTGGGCTGAAAAACTCTCATTTTGGTGAAAAAATCCTGCTGGAGACCGCAAAAACAAACTGTCAGCAGCGGCTGTGGCCAAAGGGGATGAAGGAAGCAGAAGAAAGAAAGAAAAAGCAGCGGTGCCCGACGGATGCGCCGTGAACGTGGGATTTACCTGATTCAGGCTTAATTGGCGCTCCGTGCCGATTAAGATACGAACTGGGGAGGTTTTAGCCAAAAAGCCATGTTTCTGACTCTTTTTGGGGGGGGGAAAGGGGCAGAGAACAAGAAAAATGGGCAAAAACGTCCTGAAACGGCTTTTTCGGAAAATATTCCTTTCCACGGCGATGCCGGGGGGGAATAAAAGGAATAATCACGCGGGGATGAGCATGGGGTGTCCGAAACGCATGATTTCAACCCAAAAATGAGGCAGGCTATGAGGTAACGCTGTTTATTAGAGCTGGAAAAAAAACCAGGTGGAAATGGGAAAAAGAGGAGGAAAGGCAATTTGAAATTTTTTAGTGTTTTTTTGGGTGAAATCTTGTTGGTTTTGCAGCACGGGGGAGGAGGAGACGGCGGCCGCCGGCCTTCTGGGGTTCCTGTCACGCCGAGGGCTCGTTCCGGGGTGACGGGGACCAAAATGGGCTGAAAATGCTTGAATTTGGAGGCGAGAAAAAAAAAAAGAACCACAGAGGAATTGTCAAAGGTGCAAAGGCGCTGAGAAAATTGGGGGGAAAATGGTGAAAACGGGCACAGAAAATCCACTGCGGTGCCCAGACTGTTTGTAAGAAATTGGCCCAAAAAGGGGCTCGGCCGATCCCGACGTCGGCCCGTTTGAGGCGGCGGGTTAACAAAAAAATAACAACTTCTCGCCCCAAATACCACCGCTCCAGCAAAACGCCGTAAAAAAACCCAACTTCAGCAGCGTGCCAAGACGCCGACCTCGAGCCGGAGCGTTTCGGGAGGAAAAAAGTTAAAATTTCCCCCCCGTTCCGCTTAAAACTTGTCAAACTTGCCAATTTGTAGGTTTTTGACCCATTTTCGCAGCTTTCTACCGTTTCTGCGGCGTTTTGTGCCGTTTTGTGCCTTTTCTGCCCCTTTTTGCAGCGTCTCTCAGCGTCATTTTGCACCTTTTCCACCTCGGTTTCACAGTATTTTCTACGCCGTTTTCTCAGCGTCTCTCAGCGCCGGTTTGCGCCTTTTTTGCACCATTTTTGCCGCGTCGCTGCTGTTTCCACTTTTTTTTTTTCTGTGCCGCCTCCTCTTAAAAGTTCATCAAAGCGGGAATTCACCCCCATTTCAGCAGCAATTTTTGGAGGTGCTGGATAACGACGCTGATTTCCGTCGAGCACACACCATCAAAAATTCACCAATTTGCCCAAAACCCCAATTATTAATGTGCAAAATTTGCCAGATAAGGAAAAGAAAAAATTGGATTAAACCACAAATATTTCAGCGGGACACTCTCAAGCTTCACCAACGTCCGCTGCTGGCGAAAAGAGGAGGAAAATGGATAAAAATGGGTTTAAAATCTGAGTTTTGGCACTGGTGGGTGTGAAGCAAGCGCAAATTTTAAGCGAAAATTCACCCAAATCGACCAAACCCCACCCAAAACCAGGTGAAAACCGAATTCCGCACCAAAACGGGGCGAGGAAACCACCTCCCTTCCGGCACCGGCCACCAAACCGCGTTTTAAAACGCGGCTTTTTGGGGAAAAACTACCCAAAATGCCACCTGATCGGTGATTTTTGTTTTTTTCCCAGTGCCAAATTGGTTGAAATGAGCCCAAACCTTGGAGGGTTCGGTGATTTTGGGGTTTTTTCAACAAAATAGGGTGGGTTTTTTTCCCCCCCATCCAGGCTGCAGGGATTAAGCGCCACCGTCAATGCCGATTGATGGCAAACCGTCGGAAAAAGGGGGAAAAAAAAAATCAAAAAGGGAGGGGGAATTTGAGGGGAAAAAATCCTGGAATGTGCCGGCAAAGCCGAGTCGCTCCGGCGCAGCCAAAATCCCGGGGTCTGAACCCGGGGGCGGCACAAAGCCGCGGCGCTGGGGGGGCTGCGGCCCTGGTTGCTCCATCTCCTGGGTGGCTGCAAGGTGGGGGGGGTGGGGGACGTTTTGGGGGGTCACCCAGGGACCCCCCCACCCCAAAACCCTCTCCGCACGGCCAGGGGGGCTGGTGGTGGGGGTGCACTGGCTGGGTGGGGGGGGTGGGGTGACAAAAGGCTCCCCCGCTCCCCCCCATAAATGACATTTGGGGGACCCCGGCTGTGATGGAGGGAGGCAGCTGCCTGCCGCAGGCCCCCCCTCCCGTTTTTTTTTGTTTTCTTTTTTAACCAAAACCGGCTGATTTTAAGGGAAAAAGGAGCGAGGGCCAACACCCTCTTTGCACACAGGAGCGCAGCCCCCGGCAGGCTGCAATGGGGGGGGCAATACAGGAGGGGCATGGGGAGGGGGAACCCCCCCCACTGTCCCCCTTTAAAGTGGGGGGGTGGGCCACCCCTAATGTCCCCCCCTGGCACAGTGGGGGCACCCCCAGTGCCCCCCCCGCAGTATTACCCCACATAGCAGGGGGTTTCCCTCTTGGGGGGGGGGGTAAACTCCCAATTCCCCCCCCCAAAAGTGAGGGGGGACATCATTTACCCCTTACCCTGGGAGGGGATCCCCCAGTTACGCCATAGTCCTGGGGGGGATCCCCCAGTTACCCCATAGTCCTTGAGGGGGTTACCCTCAGCCACCCCAATAATGGGGAGGGGGGAATTTACCCCAATGCCCCCCATGTCGGAGAGGCTTACCCCCAAATACCCCCCTCCCCAAAATTGCGGGTACTCCCAATTACCCCGCAACTGGGGGGGGGCAACCCCAATTACCCCCTCTAAAGGCTGGGGGGGTATTTATCCCACACCACACCCCCCCCCAGCATCACCCCCATAGACCTCATAGCCTGGACGGGGGCTTTACCCCTCAGACCCCCCCAATACCCCCACAGCCCCAATTACCCCCCAAACCTGGGGGGAGTGTTAAGGCCCCAATTACCCCCAAGGGGGTGACTACGGGGGGGGCACCACCCCCCATTCCTGAGGGAGGGACCCCCCCCGAGGGGGCGGGGCGCCCCTCCCGGCCCCTCCTACCTGCGAGGCGCTGCCATGGCGATCGCCGGTTGCCTCCGAGGGGGGGGCCCGCGGCTTCCCCCCGCCGCCACCGCCGCTTGGAGCCGAGCGGGAGCCGCGGGCCCCGCCGCTGCCATGGAGGGGGGGCACCCGCCGCCGCCGCCGCCGCCGCCGCCGCCCTGACTGACACTGACAGACAGGCGGCCCCGCCCCGCAGCCAATCAACGCGGCGCCTCCGCGCCTCCGCCCGCCTGCCCTGGGCGCTTCAACCAATCGCGGCGGCTCGTACGGGAATGAGCCGCCGCGGGGGAGCCGGCTACAAACCGCGCCTGCTGCGGGCTGAGCCAATGGGCTGGCTCGCTAGTGGTTGATGGGCAAGTCGGTTTTCCAATGAGATTCAAGGAGATGTTTCCCCCTGAGGGGGTGTGGGCAGAGACGAATGGCAGGAGCAGGTGGTGATGATGGATAGGTAGAGGGACCAATCGGCTGCCAAACCTCGCTTGGAGTGGCACCTGGCTGACAGGAGAGGGCAACAATCCCCGCCTCTTCAGTTGAAGAGATCAGACTTGATTGACAGGGGAACTTACCAATCGCTGGCTCAGGAGAAGGTGAGGCAGCCAATGGGAGCGCGGAGACTAGGCGGCATTAACCCCTCCCTTAGCACAGGTGGTTGATACCGCCTTCCTGGGAAAGGTTTGCGGCTCTTATTGGCCGATGGGGATGATAGGCGGACGCCTCCACCTATAGGGCGTCGAGTAGCTGATGGCGGCCCTGCGGTGAAGGGTCCGGGACAGGGCCACCCGCCATTACCGCGGGGTGGGCGCCTGGGGAGGGGGACGAGGGATGGGGGGGGGTGGTCCTTCCCAATTCTGCAGGGACAGGGGCTTGCTGAGGGGGGATGTCCCCAAGGACAAGAGCTTTTCAACCACTGCAGTGCCAATATTTAAAAAAAAAGATTAAAAATCCTAAAAAATAGTGAAGAAAAGAGGACACGGGAGGTGAGGGGTGGGGGCTGGCGTTTTCGGCCCTCTCTTTTGTCTCAATTTTCACTTCTTTCAGCTTAAAAAGCACCAGCTATGAGGGCTTTTTTTTTTAAGCCTTTCCCACGCCAGCGGGACAAACCGCACACCGGCAGCGACGGCCCCGCGGGCTGGATTCACAGCGTTCAGACCTAAACCTGCCCCCCTTGCCTCTTGGAAAGCGCCGGAGCCCGCAAGGGCACGAGCGGCCGCTCCGGGGGGAAGTTTGGCTTCCACTTCCTCTAAATTCAGGCTCAAAAAAGGGGAAATTGGGCAAAAGGAGGAAGCCGCTTGGCCTGAGAGCAGGGGAACCGGAGCGAGGGATGGTCAACGTTCGGCTGCGTTTGCTTTTCCCAGGGTGCCTCCGTGAAATTCAGCTGCAGAGAAGTTATGAATAAGTTCTAACTTTCGTTTTCTGCCACAGCCAGCCCTCAAGGAACACCTGGCTCCAAGCCCTGAGGGCGTTCAGGCAACAGAAAGAATTTTCCAGAGGAGGAACAAAGGAAACTGTGCCCCCAAAAATGAGGATTTTCACAACGCTAAGTTTCTTGCGTTAAAAACACGAGAGGTCCTCACAAAAATGCTGAACGAAATGCTAAAGAATTCCCAGCAAACAAACAAAAAAAAAAACAACAAAAAAAAAGAAAAGCTAAATTGAAGCGCTGACCTCGGAGAACGCTGGTCACCGGTTTGGCCTCTAAAAGCTGCCTCCTTGGGCAGGCCTTGGCCTCATTTGAGGAGAGCAGAGTGTGGTTTTTAACCAATTCTTCTGAAAAAACTGACAGGAAAAGTGCTGCGGCACGTGGTGAGGGGCTGTCCAAGCACACCGGCTGCCCCAAAGCTCCTGCGTGCGCAGATTTTTTTTCTTTTTCGCCAGTAAATCAGAACTATGAAACGAAAGTGTTTCCTTCCTCTGCGGATGGGATGACGCGTCCTCCCCACCACATAAAACGGGGCGACATCGACAGAAAAGGGATCGGCGATGTCGCAAGCAGAAGATGCCGGCAACACCTGTGAGAAAGGCGATTTTGTCGAGGAGATGGAGTTGGAGAAGCAAAAGCAGACAAAAGCGCCGAAAGGAGGTATCGGGGCGAGGGAGCAGCCTTGGGGATCCAGAGCCATGAAATTGGAGGGCTTCAGCTCTTTAAACTGGTCTTTCCCCAAAATTAGAGCCAAATTTTGACCCCTGGTTCCTCCGTTGAGCCACGACCTCGGAAAAAAAGAGGTTTGAGCGTGGAGAACAGGGTGGTGGAGCCACTTGGGAGGTTTTTTTGGGGGGAATCTGTTCTCTTTGTGCTCTTCTTGGAGAAAAATCTGTTTGCGGGGAGCGATTTGGGGCCGTCTCACCCCATTTTGCTCCCAGTAACGCTGTCCCCCCCAGCCTTGTCTCCGGAGAGGGCTGTCGTGCTGCTGTACGTGCTTCTGGCCCTCACCTGCGTGCTCTTCATGGCTCTCACCACCGTGAGTCTCCAGAGAGGTGAGTGCGATGGGCGTCCCTTGCTCCTGTCACCCCCATTTGGGGGAAAACACCAGCGGATGGAGCAAAATGGGGCTCCAGGTTAGGACTGGAGGCACTTTCGCAGCCCACGAGCTCTCCGGGGCTGGATCCGGAGCGACGGCGAGCGCTTTCTTCCTCTCCCCTAGCATCCGCAGCGTTGGAGGCATTGGAAGAAGCCCGGATGCGGAGCGAGAAGAGCCACACGACGGCGTGGCACAACCTCTCGGAGGTCCAGCACGCCCTCGGTACCACATCTTGCCCCGAAACGGCTCCCTCTCACGCGCCGCATCCTCAATACCTGCGCGGATTTCCTCGCTCTGTGCTTCCCGGGGTGCTTTTTCCGGCAAAATCCCCCAAATTTAAGCCGCTTTCCATGAGGACAGAGACGGTCAGGGCTTGTTTTGAGCTTTGTCCTCTTATTTTCCTCTTAGATAAACAGCTCTCCGGCGAGCTCAAGGTGATTCACGGACAACTTCAGAACGGTACGCCAAGGAAAAGGGGATTTTGGGGGAAATACGGGTGCAGGCAGCAGGGAGATGGGGCCAAAAGCGGAGTTTTTCCTCCTTTCAGTGTCAGAAGAAGTGGAGTACGTGCGGTGGGAGATGACGCAGTGCAAAGCGGACGCAGTGCAAAGCGGGAAGGAGCTGTCGGATCGCCTCCGTGTCCTGGGTGAGAGCCTGATTTTGAGGGAAGAGGGTGAAATTCAATCCTTCTCCTCGATTCCCAAAACACACGGGATCGGGTGGATGCGCACAAAGCCACGCTTAACGAGTTTGAGATATTAAATGTCATATTAATGGACAAAAGCCTTTCTCAGCCTGTTGACAAACACCAAAAAAACCTCGTTCAGCGAAAGGGCTCTGAGGTTTTACTGCCTGAAGTTGAGAGAACCGCAACTCACACCGGGCAAACCCCCAGCGAAAGTCACGGTGTACATCGGGACGGAAAGGAAAAGGGGAAGGGAGACAAAACCGGGGGGTTTTCAGCTCTTTGCGGCAGCAGAATTACGTTTCGCTCTCGCCCCGGCAGAGGAAAAGGACGTGATGGAGCCGGCGCTGCGGCAGCTGGCGGAGGTGAAGCAGGAGCAGAGCCGTGCGTTGGCACGCCTCGACGCGGCGCTGGAGACGGTGCGCAACCTCTCAGGTGAGGGGCGGCGCTCGGGCTGAGCCCGCCGCCATCCCCCTGCGCTTGCCCACGCGTTCTCCGTTTGTTTTTTCTTTCCCCCCCCTCCTCCATTTTCCTCCAGAAGTTATCTGCGTGATGTGTCCTGCCGACTGGCAGCCCTTCGCCAAAGCCTGCTACTTCTTCTCCGCCACCACCAAACCCTGGCTGGACGCTAGAGATTACTGCGCCAGCTTCAACGCCCATCTGGCCATCGTCGACACCAAGCAGGAAAACGTAAGCCGAGAAATCCCGTAAAAAGCGGAAAAAGTGCTCGGATTTCATCAGTTTAGAGGAAAATTAGCCGCCAGTTCCACAAACGGAAAGCTGGAGGTTAAGCACAGGCGACCCGACTGCGCGCGGAGGGGGGAAACGCAACCGGTTGAGGTTCCCGCTTGGTTCTGAGGTGATTTGGCCAAATGGCTTGAATCTGTCCCCAAAACGGCCGGCGTGATTTACGCCTTTCTGGGGAAAGGCCTGCGGGGAGAGGCTGCCCCTCCTGGGGTCTGCGTCACCCGCCACGGGACGCCCGGGGCGCGAGAGGCGCTCACCGGAGTTGGGGGTTGGGTGCGCCGCGCCTCCGTTCCGATCCCTCCTCGCGATCGTGCGGAAACGGCAGAAGTTATTTAGAAATTACTGAAATTGCAGAAATATCACCCCAACTGCGCACAAACTGGCATTCCTCCCCCGATTCAGACAAACCAACCCCGGTTTTGTCCCATTTCCGACGGGAAACGTTGCGTTTTTTGAATCCCTTCGCCATCGCTTTCCACTTCCCCTCCTGACGCTGCTTTTTTTTTTATTTTTCCCCCTCCCGTTTTTTCAGGAATTTCTGGCAAACCACGCCACGGAGAATCGGGTGTTCTGGCTGGGCCTGACCGACATGCACAACGAAGGCCACTGGGAGTGGGTGGACGACCGCTCCCTCTCCCTCTCGTACGTTTTCAGTCTCGTCGGAGGGTAAATTGCCCCCAAAAATCAGCTTTGTTCTCCCCCGGCCCCTATTTTATGCTTAAAAAAAGGCGCCGCGCTCTCCGTAGCACACCCATCCGCTCCGGTTTAGCGCTAAAAACGCACAGAAATAGGTTTGGCGGCACCTGGAAGCGTTATTTCTGAGGGTCCTCCTCATTCTGGGGGTTTTTGGGGAAAACCGTGATCGCGGCGGAGCCGTTTTGCCGCGCTAAGCGAGGGGGAAATGGGAAAACGGCTGAAATTGCGTCGCTGCACTAAATCAGGGGAGGAGGTTTGTTGGAGATGGTGCGGGGTTGGTGTTCTCTCCGCCTCGCTCCCCTTCTCCTTCAAAAAAAAAAAAATAAATCCGCCAAAACCCAACAAGTTCCCAAACGGAGAGCTTTCCACCCAAACCGCTGCGGTGCCCCCCAGGTTCTGGAACCAGGGCGAACCCAACAACGTGGGCGAGCAAGGCGAGAACTGCGCCATCGTCTACTCCAACGGCGGCTGGAATGACATCCGCTGTTCCAACCCCGAGGCCTGGATCTGCGAGCGCAACTGCTGACGGTTCCCTGGGCCGCCTGCCCGCCTCCCCGGGGCTCCGAAACGGGGGAAAAACCAGAAAAACCTGGCAAAACCAAGCGCAGGGGGAAAACGCGAGGCTCCGGGGTGAAGAGCTCTCCGAAAACGGGTCCCCCCTTCCGAAAATTGCGGTGCGCTTAGCGTGGGCACAGCGCCGTGGCGGAAGGGGGGACGTTTAGAGATTTTTTTCGGGTGTTGGTCGACATCTTGCGAGCCGCTTACCTGTTGCGCCGAGGCTCGGCGCGTCGCTTGCCGGTTAATCGGGGAAAAAAAAAAATGAAATAAAAAAAGCGTTTGGATTGCGATTTGAACCAAAACTGGTGGAAACGGAGCCGAGGCGGTGCCCGGGAGGGTTGGCACGCACCCTTTTTTCCCAGGGTTTAGGTAAAAAAACACCCCGAAAGGGAAGAGAGAGAGGTGGCGGCAAGGCGGGAGCGTGGTTTTGGGGCGTGTATGCAAATCTCCGCGCCGCGGGCGCTGAAGCGCGACGCCTGTTTTGCCCAAAGGCCGGGCTGCCGGGTTCCCCCCCCTCCCCGGCGCGGACAACGCTCCCTCCGGAACATTTGGGATTTCGCTGGCATGGCGTTCGACGCCCGTAGGTGCCAGCGTGTCTGTTTTACCTATAATCCCTAAAAAAACCCCGAATCTGCGTGGGAGCTGCCTTCAAACTCCTGCTGGCGGCAGAGCTCTCGTGCCGTCACCGTTTCCCCCCCCCAAAATCCCCCGTTGTCCCCAAATTTACCGAATTCAACCAAAAAGGTCCATTTTTTTTATTTTTTTTTTTATTTTTTTTTTTTGGCAGCGGGAAGAGCGCAGTCTCGCCCTCGTTTCGCCACCCACTTGTGTGTCATCGCAAGGAGAAGGAACCGAAACCTCAGGGCCGAACCGTTGGCCAAAATGGGGTGCCGGAGGCGGTGAGGGGTGTGCCGGGGCGCGCGCCGAGGGGTTTGTCCCCCCGCCGGGCGCCTGCGTGCCTGCTCTCTCTCGGCGCAGCATGGCCCGGCAAGAGACCTACGGCAACTGGCTGGGTCCGCCGCCGGCGCCCGCCAAGCGGCTGGTGCGGCAAGCAGGTAAAATCGGGGCGACTCCCTCTCCCCGTGTCCTTGGCGTGTCCTTGGCGTGTGTTTTCGCGGCGGGCGAGCGTCTTGGCGAAGCGCGGCGGCGTCTGAATGCGCAGAACGGCGGGGCGCCGGGGTGCAACACGTTTGGGGCGCGCGGAGTCGTGCGGAGCCCCTAAATCTCCCGGTTTGGCCCCAATTTCAGGTGTAAACACCACGCCGGGCCTTCAAAAAAAGCATCTGCGGCTTCCTCGCTGGCGGCGGTGGGGTCAGGAGGAGCCGTTTCGAGGATCCTCCCCTTAATCCTCACCGCTCTTTTCCTTTTTATTTTGGCAGGAATTTACTCCGTCGCTGGGAAAATGACACCCATGGGTGACTTCCGACCCGGTAAGTCATCATTTTTTTCGCCTTTTCACGCTTTTTTGTAGCACGGGTGGAAAGCAGAACTCCCCGAGGTGCCTCCCCGAGGCCTAACGGGGCTTGCTTTTCAGCTCGGTTGGTCAAACGTAGCTCGCTGTACGCAGCGTTTCTCTCTGAATTTGGTTCCTTCTGGCAAATGAGATGAAATCGCCCTCAAAATATCCTGAAAATCCAGCCTGGAGGGGACGGAGAGGGAATTTATCGCTCCATCCTCACCCTCGGAGCCGGCGTTTGCGCCTTTGCCGGCTCAAATTCACCCCCTCCTGCCGCAGAGAGGTTCAAACTTTGGCAGAATTCCTTGGATTTGCAGCTGAGGGGAGAACTTGGCTCCAAAACAGCGGAGCGGCGTTATAAAACTCCACAAAAACGATAAAAATCAATATATATTGAGAAAAAGAGGTAAAAAACCTTGCCGGAGGCGCTGCGGCTGTACCAGAGGGGAAGGGAAATGGCGTTTTCCACGCTTTCTAAAGGAGTGAGCCGACGGTTAACGTCTGGGACCCCCAGCTGGGGTAAACCCCCTGCTTTTCACCCGAATTTTCCTCTGGCGCAGCGTCCCCGGACAGCTTCGAAGACGATTACGACGACGTCTCCCTGTCGGAGTCGGATCGTGGCCGCAAGGCGGCCGAAGACGAACTGCAGAGCCAGAGGAGCAAAGGAGGCACAGGTAGCGCCCGCCTCCTCTCCTCGCGTCACTCCAGGATTTCCCGTGGGCGGGATTTGACCCTAAACCTCCCCAAAAACGACCCTGCAGCCCCGCTTCCCTTCCTCCCAACAGGTGTTTACATCCTCGCGGGGAAACCGGCATCTCCAAATCCTTCCCAAAAGGGTGAGTGGCTCCTCAGCGCCGCCGCTATCCCGCAGCAGAGGCCTCGGCCGGATCCAGAAGCTGGGATTCCTCCCCAATTTCTGCCCCGCAGGCGACCCGGCGCCCGGAGGTGGCAGGGGACGGAGCCGCCGGTTGACGTCGGTGGCCGTCCTCTACGTCCTGGTAGCGCTGAGCTTTGTCGCGTGGGTGGTGCTCTTCACGCTGGCCATGATGAAGCGTAAGTGGCCCCGGAAGCATCCCCGTTGGGCTGGTTTGGTGAAAACACTCCAAAAAAAAGCAATTTCTGTTAAAAATCGCACGGGGCTTGTGCCGGCGATGCTTTACGCGTCCGTCCGCGCGGAAACGGCGGCTAAAGCCCGTTCATCCTCATGATTTGGTTTTAATTCCGCCTCAGTGTGTGAATTTTAGGGTCCCAGCGCGCTCGATCTGGGTGCTGCCTCCTTCTCCCTGCACCAGCAGCGTTCCTCATTTGCTACGGGGTGTAAATCCAGAATAAATCCAGGCTGGAATTCCCAATTCGGCTCAAAAAAAGCCGTTAATTGAGCAAATTTAGACGTCGCTCTAGAATTCCCTGCTCGGCCCAAAGAAAAAGCGATAAATTGGGTGAACTTGGACGCCGCTCGTGATTCCTCGGCACGACCCAGCCACGTTTTTCCCTTCGTTTTCATTTCAGAGATGGAAATCATGGCGGAGTTAAAGCTCTTGAGGTCAAACTACTCGGAGAACGAAGCCAGCGGTAGGTCCTCGCGCGCCCAGCGCCGCCGTGAACTTCAACAGCGGGTGGGAGACGCCGATTTTGTGGGGTTTTGGCGCTTTTCTGCCACCGTCTTTTGCCGTTTTGGAGTAAATTAAGGAAATGAGGGAAAAATCAAGTTGCCTTTTTTTGAGCGGCTCCTGGTTCTGCTCTGTCTTAGTGAAGCGACACCGATTTCGACCGACTCGTTTCTGATTTCCGCCGGGAATCCCGTCGGGGTAACGGTGTAGATCGGACACTGAGCGAGCTCACAACCCAAATCCAAAGGAATTAGCCCCCCAAAAAAGTGCAAACAGGAGCAAATCGTGGGATTTATCTTGATTAGGATCTTAATGGGGGAAAATCCACCCCATTACCTCTGCTAACGGTTACGGGAAGGACGTAAATCCCACGGAAAATCCTGTAAAAGTCCAATATAATGGGCCAAATCCTTCACTGCTGCCAAATTTAATTAATATTAAATGTTTTTATGGGTAATATTGCAGCAAAATGTCACCCAGAGAGAAAAAAAAAGCGCAGCAAAGCTGGCAGGTGGCAACACAAGAGCCTTTGCGGCCCTGATTGAGATTTCCACACGTGGAAAAGTCATAAATCCCGCGGGAAAGAGCTCAGGGTTTGGGGGGAAGCAGGAAAAAGCGGAGGGGCCGGGGCTGCCGGCGGTGGCTCACGCTGCTCGCGCTCCCCAGTGCGGCAGGAGCTGTTGGAGACGCGGCGGGAGCAGCTCCGGATGCGGAGCTGGACGCACAAATACTACGAGGAATTGCAGGACATCGCAGGTAAAAAGCGCGGAATCCCGTCTCGCAGTCTCTCGGCGTCGCGCGCCGGGAGAGAAACCTCCCGGTTTTAGCCCAGAAAAACCACGGTGGGCTTAGGGATGGAAAATTTGGGGGATTTATCCCAATTTTGAGATGTCACCCTGCCGCCAAAGCCGAGGAGTTTTCCCCAGCTGAGAAAACCTGATTTTTTTTCCGCCCCGTTTGGGTTCGGGGGGGTTTCTCGTCCTTCCAGTGCTGATCTGCAGATCCGTGGTGGACAACAAGAAGTGCTCGGCCGGCTGGAAGACCTTTGAGAGGAGCTGCTACTCCTTCTCCACCGAGAGGATGAGCTGGTGGGACGCGAAGGAGGTCTGCGCCAACCAAGGCGCTCACCTGGTCATCGTCAACTCGGAGCAGGAGCAGGTGAGCAGGTGAAAAAGAACCAATTTCTCAGCCCCCAAAAAAAAACATTTTCTCCAAAAATTCGTGCTCTGGCAAACACAGGAACTCCAAAATGTTTTTTTTGGGGGGGGCTCAAATTGGCCAAGATTGGCCGTTGGGCGCAGAGTTTTTTGGAGGTGGCAAAAAGTGCTGATGGCCAAGCCGAGTTCAGCCCGCGACTTCCTATTTTTAGGAAAAAAGTGCTAAAAGTGGAGCAAAAAACGCCGTTTCCGGAGCGTGGTGTGTGTGCTTCACGTTAATAAACCCAAATTGTTCACTTTTTCCCCAAAAAACCTGCTCAGATATCACAGTGATGACCTCACCTTAATCCCCAAAAGCTTCAAGATGCTCCACAGTCCCTAAAATTCTTGTTTTAGGGCTCCACAGTCCCTAGAATTATTTTTTTAGAGCTCCTAGTCCCTAAAATTTGGGGGGGGGGCCTTTTTTTTGAACCAATTCTGCTTTTTTAGAAGTTCCTGAAGGACAACATCAACGGCAGCAGCACGTACTGGCTGGGAGTGACGGATCAGCTGGAGGAGGGCTCCTGGGTCTGGACCAACGGCGAGAAGACAAGTATCAGGTAAAAATTCCTCAAAACCGGAAAAAAGCAGCAAATAAATGGGAAAAGGTGATGGCGAGCTGCTGAATCTTTGGGGTTTTTGGTAGTTTTATGTAAGGTGAAGGGTTTAGGTTGGGAAAGTAGTGTTAGTGGAGCTGGTGGTGAAAAAAGGGGAAAACGAAAGAAAAGGGGAAAACGAAAGAAAAGGGGAAAACGAAAGAAAAAAAGAGGAAAAGGGAAAAAGAAAGAGAAAAAGGGAAAAAGAAAGAGAAAGAAAAAGAAAAAGAAAGAAAAGGAGAAAGAGGAAAAGAAAGAGAAAAAGAGAAAAGGAAAGAAAAAGAAAGAAAAAGAGAAAAAGAAAGAGAAAAAAGAAAAAAAGAGGGAAAGAGAAAAAAGAAGAAAGAAAAAAGGAAAAAGAAAAGAGAGAAAAAAGAGGAAAAAATGAAAAAATAAAAAAGATAAGAAACTGAAAAAAAGAGAAAAGAGAAAAAAGAAAAAATATAAAAAAGATAAAATAAAAAAGAGAAAAAGAAAAAAAGAGGAAAAAGAACAAAGAGGGAAAAAAGCGAGAAAAAAGGTGGTTTTTAGTGGCTTCCTTCCCTCAAAATCCACCGTTCCCCTCCTGCCGCGCGGGTCGTTGCTGCGCCGCCATCGCTTCCTCTCTCCCTTTTCCCGTTTCCCCGCCTCCAGTTTCTGGAACACCTGGAAGGAGAACAGGGAGAAGGAGCAGAAGGACTGCGGCAGCATCGGGCCGGACGGCGTCTGGAGCGACGCCGTCTGCTCCCGCCCCAAGCGCTGGATCTGCGAAAAATCCTGGAATTGCTGACCTCAGCAGGTTTTTGGGTTTTTTTTCCTGTTTCCGCACAATTTTCAACGCATCTGTAAAAAAAAAAAACAAAACCAAATGTTTTGTACTTCCCGCTCCGGAGCTGGGTGAGCTCGCGCAGCTCCGGGGACGCGGAGGCTCCACGCTCCTTTTGTCTAAAAAACCAAAAAATCAGTAAAATCCCCGTGACCCCCAGCCTTGCCAGCTTGAAAAATCTCCAAAAAAAGGGGTTTTCAGTTAAAATGGCTCCCACAAACTGGTTAAAGCCCCACTCACCAGCACAAATCCAGTTTCTGAGCGGCGCCGAATTTCTCCATCTCCCCTGGCTCCGCCGCTGTGCCGCGGTTTCTGCTCGATTCTCAGAAAAGAGAATTTGGGTAAAATTCTGGGGTTTTTCCCCCACTTTCTGAAGAATTTTTTTTTTCCGTATTTATCCTTCCCTCCCCCCGCCGCGGCCCCGCAGCCAAAAAGCTCCCCGGACCCCAATTCTGCTCATTTTTCATTAAAAAAAAAAAAAGTGATAAATTTGATAAGCTAAAATTGGATATTCTGGGGAAATTTCAATTTGATAAATTTGATAAGCTGAAATTGGATATTTGGAGGAATTTAAATTTGATAAATTTGATAAGCTAAAATTGGATATTTTGGGAGAAATTAAATTTGATAAATTTGATAAATTGGATACCCTAAAACTGAGTATTTTGGGGAAATTTAAATTTGATAAATTTGATAAATTGGATACGCTAAAACAGAATATTTTGGGGAAATTTAAATTTGATAAATTTGATAAACTAAAAATTGATATTTTGGGGAAATCTAAATTTGATAAATTTGATAAGCTAAAATTGGATATTTGGGGGAATTTAAATTTGATAAATTGGATAAATTTGATAAGCTAAAGTTGGATATTTTAGGGGAATCTAAATTTGATAAATTTGATAAATTTAATATTTGGGGGAATTTAAAGTTGATAAATTTAATAGATTTGATAAATTGGATAAGCTAAAATTGGATATTTTGGGGAATTTAAACTTGATAAATTGGATAAATTGGATAAGCTAAAATTGGATATTTTGGGGGAATTTAAATTTGATAAAATTGGATAAATTGGATAAGCTAAAATTGGATATTTTGGGGAATTTAAATTTGATAAAATTGGATAAATTGGATATTTTGGGGAATTTAAACTTGATAAATTGGATAAATTAGATAAGCTAAAATTGGATATTTTGGGGAATTTAAATTTGATAAAATTGGATAAATTTGATAAGCTAAAATTGGATATTTTGGGGGAATTTAAATTTGATAAATTGGATACACTTGATAAGCTAAAATTTGATTTTTTGGGGGATTCTACGCACATATCGAGCCGTGGAAACCCAAAGATTCATTCCGGGTCACGCAATTCCCTCTCCTGGTTGAAAATTAACACAGAAAATGAGGAAATTTGAGCCGGATTTGAGAAATTTGGTGGAAAAAATCAATGAAAAAAGGAGCCGGGGTGAAAGTGAAAGTGGTTTTGGTCCGGTTTGGGCCAAAACCAGTAAAAAAAATGGACTGGGGGTGGGGGTGGCACAAAGAGACGCTTCTGCCCTCAAGGAAAAATTGTGAATTTAACAAAAAACCCCATTTCTAGCAGGAAAATGGGCTGGGGGAGGGGTGGTCCCTGCTTACTGGTCTGTAGGCTCTGGGGCCGGAGACTGGGGTTACTGGGAGGGCACTGGGAGCACTGGGGCTGAGGAGGGTACTGGGAACACTGGGCTGGGAGGTACTTGGAGGGCACTGGGAGGATACTGGGAGCGCTGGGGCACAGACACAGCCCAGTCACAGCACTGGGAAGGGTACTGGGAGCACTGGGAGGATGCTGGGAGATCAGCAGGTACTGGGCAAACACTGGGAGCAGTGGGGCTGGGGCACAGCCCAGTCCCAGCACTGGGAGCACTGGGGCAGGGACACAGCCCACTCCCAGCACTGGGAGGGCACTGGGAGCACTGGGGAGCGGACGCGGCCCAGTCCCAGCACTGGGAGGGCACTGGGAGCACTGGGGAGGGGCACTGGGGCAGGGACACAGCCCACTCCCAGCACTGGAGAGGGCACTGGGAGCACTGGGCAAGGGACACAGCCCAGTCCCGGTACTGGGAGGGCACTGGGAGCACTGGGGAGGGGACGCAGCCCACTCCCAGCACTGGGAGGGCACTGGGAGCACTGGGGAGGGGGCGCAGCCCAGTCCCAGCACTGGGAGCACTGGGGAGGGGACGCAGCCCAGTCCCAGCACTGGGAGGGCACTGGGAGCACTGGGGAGGGGGCGCAGCCCAGTCCCAGCACTGGGAGCACTGGGGAGGGGACGCAGCCCAGTCCCAGCACTGGGAGGCCACTGGGAGCACTGGGGAGGGGGCGCAGCCCAGTCCCAGCACTGGGAGCACTGGGGCAGGGACACAGCCCACTCCCAGCACTGGAGAGGGCACTGGGAGCACTGGGGAGGGGACGCAGCCCAGTCCCGGTACTGGGAGGGCACTGGGAGCACTGGGGAGGGGACGCAGCCCACTCCCAGCACTGGGAGGGCACTGGGAGCACTGGGGAGGGGGTGCAGCCCAGTCCCAGCACTGGGAGGACACTGGGAGCACTGGGGAGGGGACGCGGCCCAGTCCCAGCACTGGGAGGGCACTGGGAGCACTGGGGAGGGGGCGCAGCCCAGTCCCGGCACTGGGAGCACTGGGGAGGGGACGCAGCCCAGTCCCAGCACTGGACGTGGCGGGGAACACCCAGCGCCCACACAGCCGCCATTCCCGCTCACCTCTCCTAGGAGCCGCCTCAGCCTGCCTCGACGTCCCATTGGCTGAGCTACACTGCCCATCTCAGCTCACAGCCAACCAGCGCCTTTTCCGTGCTCTAGAGGGCGGGCTTCACCCTTAGCACCACCTCCCAGGGGCGCCACTGCCCATTGGCTGGCACCACCACTCTTCAGCCCACCCCACTGCACGATAGGCCCCCCTGTTCCCGCCTCCTGGCACCGCACCAATCAGACACCACCCTGGCACCTGTGGGGGGCGGGAAGACACATGCTCAGCTCCATTGGCTGTCAGTTCCCGTCAATCAGTAGCTAGCAGGCAGCTAATTGGCTTTCGGGGAAGGGAAGCGGGGCTTGAGACCCCACCTTCTCCCGTCTGTGTGCCTTGAGGGGTGGAGGGGGAGGCCGGGCGCCATCTTGGAGAGGGCCCAGGCCTGCGGCCCCCTTCCCCGGCCCCCGGGTGGACCCAGGCGTCCCCGCTGCCCCAGTTGCATCCGGTGCGACTCCCCTGGGACGAGCCTCGTGCCTTTAATCAGCTTCTTTCGGCCTCCCTCCCCAAAATCCCGCGGAGCCGCAGGGCGAAGGCGGCAGGAAAAGGCTGGAAACGGAGCGATCCCGAGGGAGAACGCGCCGGAAGCGGGCCGTTCCGCAGGAAAACGCTGGAGATGGGGTGATGGTGGAGTGAAGCAGGCCAGAAAAATGGGGAAAACTTGGAAAAATGCTGGAAATGGGTCGTTCTGTGGAAAAACGATGGAAGCTTGTTGTTTCCTAGAGAAAATGGTGGAAATGGGTCAAATCTGCAGGAAAAAATGCTGGCGATGGGTCAAAACAGCAAGGAAAATGCTGGAAAAGGGGCTTTCCCTGGAAGAAATGGTGGGAACGGGACGTTCTGTGGAAGAACTGCTGGGAATGGGGCGTTTTGTGGGGGAAAAAAATGCTGGAAATTGGTTGTTGCATGGCAAAATGCTGGAAATGGGTCAAGCCTTGGGGGAAATGCCGAAAGTTAATCGATCCTCGGAGAAAATACTGGAAGCGGGTGACATCTGCAGGCAGAATGCTGGAAACGGGACGTTCCGTGGAAGAATGATGGAAACTGGTCGTTTCTGGGAAAAAATGCGGGGAATGAGTCAAAATGGCAGGAAAAATGCTGGAAGGGGGATTGTTCCGTGGGAAGGGGCTGCAAATGGCTCGGTTTTGGGAGAAAACGCTGGAAATTGGTCGTTTCTTGGAGAAAATGCGGGGAATGGGTCAGACGTGCAGGAAAAATGCTGGAAAATGGTTGTTTCACGGGAAAAATGCAGAAAATTTTTCCATCCTGGGGGGAAGCAGCTGGGTACGGATTGATTCGTGGGGGAAATGCCGGAAATTGGATGTTTATTGGGGAAAATTCTGGAAAATGTGGGGAAAGTGCTGCAGATGGGCTGTTCTGCAGGAAAAATGCTGGAAACAGATCAGACCTGGGGGGAAAATGCTAAAATCAGGAAAAAAAAAACCCCTAGAAATGGGTCAGATTGGCAGGAAAACTGGGAAGATGGGTTGGATCCGTAGGAAATAGGCTGGAAAGGGGTGGGATGCGCTGGGGTCGCCCGGGGGGTGCCCGCTGTCACTTCTCCCACTGGCAGCCCTCGGCGCTGTGGCTGTGCGGCCTCTCCGCCTCCTGGAGAGGAAAACGGGGCGACGGCGGGGTGAAACGGGGACAAAGTGGGGTGAAGTGGGGCAGAGATTGCGGTGGCGTCTTGCCAGGCACCCTGGGGAGACTCGGGGGTCCACGCAGCCACCCCTGTGCCACCGCTGGCCCCCACATCCTTTTGGTGGCAACCAGAGGACCCGGATGTTTGGGTGCCCACCCGTCTCCCCCCAGGGACCCGGATGTTTGGGTGCCCACCCGTCACCCCCCAAGGACCCAGATTTTTGGGTGCCCTCCCGTCACCTCACATGGACCCGGATTTTTGGGTGCCCACCCGTCACCCCACAGGGACCTGGATGTTTGGGTGCCCACCCGTCACCCCCAGGGACCTGGATTTTTGGGTGCCCACCCATCACCCCACAGGGACCAGGATTTTTGGGTGCTCGCTCGTCACCCCCCAGGGACCCGGGTTTTTGGGTGCCCACCCGTCACCCCACAGGGACCCGGATGTTTGGGTGCCCACCCATCACCCCACAGGGACCCAGATGTTTGGGTGCCCACCCGTCACCCCACAGGGACCCGGGTTTTTGGGTGCCCACTCGTCACCCCACAGGGACCCGGGTTTTTGGGTGCCCACCCGTCACCCCACAGGGACCCGGGTTTTTGGGTGCCCACCCGTCACCCCACAGGGACCCGGATTTTTGGGTGCCCACCCGTCACCCCCCAGGGACCTGGATGTTTGGGTGCCCACCCGTCACCCCCAGGGACCTGGATTTTTGGGTGCCCACCCATCACCCCACAGGGACCAGGATTTTTGGGTGCTCGCTCGTCACCCCCCAGGGACCCGGGTTTTTGGGTGCCCACCCGTCACCCCACAGGGACCCGGATGTTTGGGTGCCCACCCGTCACCCCCAGGGACCCGGATTTTTGGGTGCCCACCCGTCACCCCACAGGGACCCGGGTTTTTGGGTGCCCACTCGTCACCCCACAGGGACCTGGATGTTTGGGTGCCCACCCGTCACCCCACAGGGACCCGGGTTTTTGGGTGCCCACCCGTCACCCCACAGGGACCCGGATTTTTGGGTGCCCACCCGTCACCCCCCAGGGACCCGGATTTTTGGGTGCCCACCCGTCACCCCCCAGGGACCTGGATGTTTGGGTGCCCACCCGTCACCCCCAGGGACCTGGATTTTTGGGTGCCCACCCATCACCCCACAGGGACCAGGATTTTTGGGTGCTCGCTCGTCACCCCCCAGGGACCCGGGTTTTTGGGTGCCCACCCGTCACCCCACAGGGACCCGGATGTTTGGGTGCCCACCCGTCACCCCCAGGGACCCGGATTTTTGGGTGCCCACCCATCACCCCACAGGGACCCAGATGTTTGGGTGCCCACCCGTCACCCCCCAGGGACCAGGATTTTTGGGTGCCGGAGCGCCCCGGGCGCTGGCGTGTCCTTACCGTGATGTAGGTGACGTATGTCTCGGTGGTGGGCATCTCGGGAGGGTGCGCTCGTCGCCCCAGCGCCCTCAGCCAGCGCCGGTACTGCTCCGTCACCTGTGGACGGGACCCACGCGTGCGTCCCCGTCCCCTCCCGCGCGCCCCACGCCTGGGTGTCCCTCCCCCCCCCTCCCGCCGTGGTACCTGCCGGTTGAGGACGCAGTGCACGAGGAAGATGAAGGCTCCCTGCAGGCTGTTGACGATGGTGAAGACGAAGGCCACCGCCGTGTCCCCCCGCGCCTGCAGCAAGCCCAGCCCCCAGGTGCAGCCCAGGATGCAGACGTGCGCCAGCGCCTTGAACGTCATCAGCCTGTCGGAACGCTCCTTTTACTCTTTTTCACCCCAAACCCATCCCCGATGCTCTTCCTCCTCCTCCTCCCCCCCAAAACCTCGGCGCGTTTCCCGCCGGCGTAAAAACCCACCGAGTGTTTTTTAAGGCCGTGGCGTCGGCGTTGAGGGAGGAGAGTCTGTCCCGTAGAATCCAGAGGGTGGTGAGGAAAAACAGCAAATTGACCTGGGCGGAGAGCGAACCAACTCGTCGTTTTTCCAAGCTGGGGCCCACGGGGTGTAAATTTGGGGTGGGAAAGGGGCAACGGTGCAAAAAACCGTAATTAGCGCCCCGTGGGGCAGCCCCTGCTGAGCGCGCCCAGCCCGCGGGGCGTTCGCTTCGTCCTGTTCCCCGAGGTTCGTCTAAATTTGCCTTTTTTCACCCAATTCTTTTTCCCTTCTGCCTCTGCGAGACACCCACCAGGATGATGACACAGACGGGACCGAGGAAGCTCCAGATGAAGCCTTCCTCCACGCTCAGCCAGCAGCTGAAAACGGAGAAGATCAGGAATGACGCCCCGAAAATCCCGTGGGTGATTGCGGTGGCGTCTGGACGCCGCGGCCGTGATTTTGGCAAAACGCGTGATCTTCTCCGCCGGTGACCCCGCCCCGCTCGGTTGAGCCCCGCCTGGGTGCCGGTGGGACTCACTGTTTCTCGGTGCCGTAGCCGCCGGGGTGGACGGCGGCGGAGATGGCCACCACGATGGCCGGCGTGCCGTAGCCCACCGGGTAGATGTACCGCTTCCTGAAGCGGCTGGCGCTGGTGTAGTTGAGGACGCGCAGGTTCCTGACGGTGAGGAAGAGGTGCAGACCCTCCAGGAACATCCAGGCGAAGCAGGCGAGGAAGAGGTAGTGGAGGAAGCCCGCCGTGATGGCGCACGCCAGCTGGAGGGGGGACACCAAGGCCATGCTGGGCTCCCCAGCTTCACCGCAGCGTGGCCTGGGATGGTGGTGGCATCTCCAGCACTTGGGAGATGTTCCACACACGCCAACATGGAGGAACCTCAAGGAGATGGAGATACTTTGGGCTGGGGGCAGACCAGAGACATTCAAACGTCTCTTCCAAGCTGAGCTATCCCATAATTCACTTGGCTCCACCCAGCCAGAGGAAGAAGGGACCCAAGAGCCTTGAGGAACCCCCACTGGGTGGACCTGAGGAGGTAGAGTTGGCCTGGAGACCTCCAAACATCCCGTCCAACCTTGGTTATCCTCTAATTCAGGTGCTTTCGCTCCCCTGGAGAGCGATGGGACCCAACGACTCTTGAGGAACCTCAACCAGTTGGACCCACTTGGAGTGGAGATTGGTCTGGAGACCTCCAGCCATCCCGTTCGGCCTCGATTATCCCATCATCCAGGCGCTTGCACCCACCCAGCGTGAGATGGGACCCCTGGCAGAAGGTCTGCTGGAGCTCTTAGGGTAGAAGCTCCAGCCAAGAGCCGTGACCCTGGGGTTCTTTTCCGCACGAGGAGCTCGAGAAGGTCCTGGGGAGCTTGAGGAGGCCCCAGAGACCTCGTGGAGACACCCCATGGAGCCCCTGATGGCCCCAAGGTGCTCAGGGAGACCATGAGGAGCATGGGGAGACCCCAGGGAGGCTCAAGAAGGCCTTGAGGAGCCCTTGGTGGCCCCAAGATGCTGAAGGAGACCCTGAGGAGCCCCAATGACCCCAGGGAAGCTCAAGGAGACCTTGAGGAGCCCCGATGACACCAAAATGCTCAAGGAGACCTTGAGGAGCCCCAATGACCCCAGGGAGGCTCAAGGAGACCTTGAGGAGCCCTGATGACACCAAGATGCTCAGGGAGACCTTGAGGAGCCCCAGTGACCCCAAGATGCTCAAGGAGACCCCGAGGAGCCCCCAATGGCCCCAAGATGCTCAAGGAGACCCTGAGGAGCCCCGATGGCCCCAAGATGCTCAGGGAGACCCCGAGGAGCCCAAATGACCCCAGGGAGGCTCAAGGAGACCTTGAGGAGCCCTGATGACACCAAGATGCTCAGGGAGACCTTGAGGAGCCCCAGTGACCCCAAGATGCTCAAGGAGACCTTGAGGAGCCCCGATGGCCCCAGGGAGGCTCAAGGAGACCTTGAGGAGCCCCAGTGACCCCAAGATGCTCAGGGAGACCCCGAGGAGCCCGTACCCGGTTGGCAGTGCGGTGCACGGTGGCGAGGAAGAGGAGGTCGGCGGCGAAGAGGCAGATGCTGAGCTGCAGGTGGAGGGCGACGCTGACGCTCCAGAGCGAGCGGCAGAGGAGGAAGGTGAGGATGGCGAGGAAGAGGCAGAGCAGCGACACCGACAGCCCCACGGAGCTCACCACCGTCAGCGCGAAGCTCTCCTGCGGGCGACGTCGGCACGTGCGTCCCATCTGGGAAGGAGGGGAACGCGCCCCCGCGCCGGGTGTTTTCGGGGCGCGGGCGGGGCCTTACCGCGTCGGGGTGGATGGCCACCAGCACGGCGAAGGTGGAGAAGTGGGCGCAGGCGCAGACGGAGCGCAGGGCGTCGCCCCCCAGGCGGGCGCAGCCCCGGGACGTCCAGCGGCTGGCGGGGCCGGGCCCCCGCCAGGACGCGCAGCGCGGCTCCTCGCCCGCCCGAAGCGCCTGCGGAGCACGGCCCGCTCGCGGTGCGCCCTTCCCGCCGTCCGTTCGGGGGCGGAACGGGACGGGGGCGTGCTGAGCCCCCGGGTTTGCAGCGGGAAGGGGATGCGCCAGCCCCGAATTCGCACGGGATCCGGATTTGCACGGGAAGGGGATGCACCAGCCCCAAATTTGCACGGGATGGGGATGCACCAGCCCCACATTTGCACGGGATCTGAATTTGCACCGGGATGGGGATGCGCCAGCCCCAGATTTGCACAGGATCCAAATTTACACCAGGATGGGGATGCACGATGCACTGAGCCCGAATTTGCACCGGAATGGGGATGCACCAGCCCCAGATTTGCACAGGATCTGGATTTGCACCAGGATGGGGATGCACCGACCCCAAATTTGCACCGGGATGGGGATGCACCAGCCCCAGATTTGCACAGGATCCGGATTTGCACGGGATGGGGATGCGCCAGCCCCGAATTTGCACGGAATGGGGATGCACTGACCCCAAATTTGCTCGGGAAGGGGATGCACTGACCCCAAATTTGCACGGGATGGGGATGCACCAGCCCCGAATTTGCAGAAGGATGGGGATGCACCAACCCCAAATTTGCACGGGATCTGGATTTGCATGGGAAGGGGATGCATGGACCCCAAATTTGCACGGGATGGGGATGTACCAGCCCCAGATTTGCATGGGATCCAAATTTGCACAGGATGGGGATGCACCGTCCCCAAATTTGCACAGGGATAGGGATGCACTGACCCCAGATTTGCACCAGAATGGGGATGCACCGACCCCAGATTTGCACGGGATCCGGATTTGCACCGGGATGGGGATGCACCAGCCCCAGATTTGCCAGGGAACGGGGATTCACCCCCAAATTCACCATCACCACGCTCCAAATTTGCACCTTCACGCCGCCGCGCTGCCAACCCCGCCGCTATTTCGTCCAACGCCCTCGGTGCCGCAAACCCTGTTGTGCTTCCTCGTGCGAACCCCGCCTCGTGCAAAACCCCACCCCGTGTGAACCCCACCTCGTGCAAACCCCACCTCGTGCAAAACCCCACCTTGTGCAAACCCTGCCTCGTGCAAAACCCCGCCCCATGTGAACCCCACCTTGTGCAAACCCCGCCTCGTGCAAACCCCACCTCGTGCAAACCCTGCCCTGTGCAAACCCCACCTCGTGCAAAACGCCGCCCTGTGCGGACCCCGCCCTGTGCGGACCCCGCCCTGTGCAAACCCTGCCCCATGTGAACCTTGCCCCGTGTGAACCTTGCCCCGTGCAAACCTCGTCTCGTGCGAACCCTGGCCTCGTGCAAACCCGGCCTCGTGCACCCCTGCCCCTTGCAAACCCCGCCTTCTGCAAACCCCTGCCCGTGCAGCCCCACCCCGTGCGAGCCCCCACTTCATGCAGACCCTGGCTCGTGCGAACCCTGGCCCCGTGCAAACGCCGCCCCGTGTAAACCCCGCCCCGTGCGAACCCCGCCCCGTGTGAACCCCACCCCGTGTGAACCCCGCCCCATGCGAACCCCTCCCCGTGCAAACCCCACCCCGTGCAAACCCCGCCCCGTGTGAACCCCGCCCCGTGTGAACCCTGCCCCATGCGAACCCCTCCCCGTGCGAACCCCGCCTCGTGTGAACCCCTCCCCGTGCAAACCCCTCCCCGTGCGAACCGTTCCCTGTGCGAAACCCTCCCCGTGCAAACCCCTCCTTGTGTGGACCCCTCCCCGTGCAAACCCCTCCTTGTGTGAACCCCTCCCCGTGCAAACCCCTCCCCGTGCGAACCGTTCCCTGTGTGAACCCCTCCCCGTGCAAACCCCTCCTTGTGTGAACCCCTCCCCGTGCGAACCCCTCCCTGTGCAAACCCCGCCCCGTGCGAACCCCACCCCGTGCGACCCCCTCCCCGTGCGAGCCCCTCCCTGTGCAAACCCCTCCCTGTGCAAACCCCTCCCCGTGCGAACCCCACCTCGTGTGAACCCCTCCCCGTGTGAACCACTCCCCGTGCAAACCCTGCCCCGTGTGAACCCCTCCCCGTGCGAACCCCTCCCCGTGCGAACCCCGCCCCATGCGAACCCCGCCCCATGCGAACCCCTGGCCCCGTGCAAACCCCGCCTTGTGTGAACCCCTCCCCGTGCGAACCGTTCCCTGTGTGAAACCCTCCCCGTGCAAACCCCGCCCCGTGTGGACCCCTCCCCGTGCAAACCCCGCCTCGTGCAAACCCATCCCTGTGCGAGCCCCTCCCCGTGCAAACCCCGCCCCATGTGAACCCCACCCTGTGTGAACCTTGCCTTGTGCGAACCCCTCCCTGTGCAAACCCCACCCTGTGCGAACCCCTCCCCGTGCGAACCCCGCCCCGTGCGACCCCCTCCCCGTGCGAACCCTGCCCCGTTCAAACCCCTCCCCGTGCGACCCCCTCCCCGTGCGACCCCCTCCCCGTGCGACCCCGCGGCGCCCACCGTGCGGTGCCGCAGGGTGATGTTGAAGGTGACGTTGAAGGTGACGCCGGGCGTCCCCACGCTGCCGCCCACCACCGGCGAGTTGAGCTTTTCCGTCGCGCCCTTCAGCAGATCCTCTGCCTCCTTGTAGACGATGAAGGCCACCGCCTGCTTCCCTGCCCGGAGAATCGGGTCAAAACCCACCCAAATCCGTCAAATTTGGGTTTTTTTTCAGTTTTTTTAAAATTTTTTCTTCTTTTTTTTGCAGCCGTACCTGCCTGGGCGTGGCTCAGCACCTCGTGGCACCTGATGGCCAGGCTCTCCTCGCCCACCGCCAGCACCAGCGTGGCCCGGGGGCAACCGTCGCGCACCACCTCCACCGCGGCCGCTGGTTTGAGGTGAAAAAAGGCTTTTTTGGGCTCTTTTTACCGGGCCCTGGGCGCCGCCGGGCTCTCGCGGAACCCGGGGGATGCGGCGAGGCCGCCAAACTGGTTCTTGGGGGGCTGCGGTGGTTTTAGGGGGGTTGCGGTGGTTTTAGGGGGGCTGCGATGGTTTTAGGGGGTTGCGATGGTTTTGGGGGTGCTGGCAGGATTCGGGGGCGGGGTCTTGGGGGCACCCATGGGTGCTGACGTACCCATGGTGGAGGTGTTGAAGTTTTGGGGACCGGAGCTGGGGATTTTGAGCGCCGCGTGCAGCACGAGGGCTTCGGTGCTCTGCAGGAGGAGCTGCGTGGCGTTGGCGTGGCGTTCCGTGAGCGCCCGCGTCTGCAGCTGCTCCAGCGCTTTCTGAGGGGGGAACACGCGTGTGTCGGGGTGCGCGCGTGTGCGGGGATGCACACGGGGAGGGTGGCGTGGGGGAAGGAGGCGTGGGGGCGATGGGGGGTGCACGCAGGGATGGACACATGTAGGGTGCAGGGGGTGCACATGGAGTGGACATGTGTAGGGGACAGACGTGGGACATGCACACATGTAGGGGACAGACGCCGGGATAGACACGTGTAGGGGATGCATGGGAGAACGGACGCATGTAGAGCGGATGGACGTGTGTGTAGGGAGCGCACATGGGATGCACACGTGTAGGGGTGCACATGTGTGCAGGGGGTGCACATGGGATGGACATGTAGGGGTGCACATGCGTGTGGGGTGCAGGGGGTGCACATGAGATGGACACATGTAGGGGATGCACATGGGATGCACACGTGTAGGGGACGCATGTACGGGACAGACACAGGCCATGCACGCGTGTAGGGGATAGGCACTGGGATGGACACGTGTAAGGGATACATGTGGAGGGGACGCACACGGAATGCACACGTGTAGGGGCTGGACATGGGTTGCACACACATGTGGGGAGATGGACGTGGCACGCACACGTGTAGGGGTCGGACACGGGGTTGCACACGTGCGGGGCCTGGGCGTGGGGTCGTACACGGGAATGCACACGGGATGCTGGCGGGGCACACGCGTGTGCTCGCGCCCTCACCTGCAGGTTGCCCTGGGTGGGCTGGGCGCAGGCGGCCGCCAGCAGCTGCTGGGTGCTCTGCAGCGGGTGCAGGGTGGGCCCCCCGCAGGGACGGGGGCAGGGCGGCAGGGCCCCGCCGGCGTTCCGTCCCTCCATCCCTCCCTCCCTCTGTCCATCCCTCCATCCCTCCCTCCATCCCTCCATCCGTCCCTCCGTCCCTCCCTCAGTCCATCCCTCCATCCCTCCCTCCGTCCCTCTGTCCCTCCATCCCTCCATCCCTTCCTCCGTCCCTCCATCCCTCCCTCCCTCCCTCCGTCCCTCCATCCATCCATTCCTCCATCCCTCCCTCCCTCCCTCCCTCCATCCCTCCCTCCGTCCCTCCCTCCCTCCTCTCCCTCCTCTCCCTCCATCCCTCCTCTCCCTCCCTCCCTCCCTCCATCCCTCCCTCCTTCCCTCCCTCCATCCCTCTGTCTCTCCATCCCTCCTCTCCCTCCTCTCCCTCCTCTCCCTCCATCCCTCCATCCCTCCCTCCTCTCCCTCCATCCCTCCTCTCCCTCCCTCCATCCCTCCCTCCATCCCTCCCTCCTTCCCTCCCTCCATCCCTCTGTCTCTCCATCCCTCCTCTCCCTCCTCTCCCTCCTCTCCCTCCATCCCTCCATCCCTCCCTCCTCTCCCTCCATCCCTCCTCTCCATCCCTCCATCCCTCCCTCCGTTCACTCCCTCCTCTCCCTCCGTCCCTCCATCCCTCCCTCCATCCCTTCATCCCTCTGTCTCTCCATCCCTCCCTCCCTCTCTCCATCCCTCCATCCCTCCGTGCCTCTGTCTCTCCATCCCTCCATCCCTCCCTCCTCTCCCTCCATCCCTCCGTCCCTCCCTCCCTCCATCCCTCTGTCCCTCCTCTCCCTCCCTCCCTCCTCTCACTCCCTCCATCCCTCCATCCCTCCTCTCCCTCCTCTCCCTCCCTCCATCCCTCCCTCCATCTCTCCATCCCTCCCTCCGTCCCTCCCTCCCTCCTCTCCCTCCCTCCTCTCCCTCCTCTCCCTCCCTCCTCTCCCTCCCTCCATCCCTCCTCTCCCTCCCTCCTCTCCCTCCCTCCTCTCCCTCCTCTCCCTCCCTCCCTCCGTCCCTCCCTCCCCCCCCCCCGCCCCCCGCCCGCACCTCGGGGCCCGGCCGTGCCCGCAGGGCGGGGATGCCGCAGCAGGACGCGGGGCTGGGGCCGAACGCTGCGGATTTGGGTCAGGTTGGGGGGCGGGGGGGGACACCCCCATCCTGCCCTGCCTGGGCACCTGGGGGGGGCTCGGCACCCCCGGGATGGGGGGAAGGGGGGGAGGTTAAAAATGGGGGGAAAAGGTAAAATGGGGGGGAGGTAAATTGGGGGGGGTAAAAGAGGGGGAGGTAAAATGGGGGGGGGCATTGGAGGGGTGCGGGGGCTCGGACCCAGGCTTGGGGTCCCCCCTCTCCACTGGGGGGGGGCAGCACCCAAGTCTGAGTCTGACCCCCCATCTCCTGCTGTGACCCTCAAACTCCCCCGTCCGAGCCCCCCCAATCCCTCACAGACCCCCCCAGACCCCCCCACCCCCCAGACCCCCCAATCCCTCACAGACCCCCCGAGCCCCCCACTCACTCGTGCGGTTGCCCCCGGTGCGGGGGAGGTGGCTCAGGAGGTGACACAGCGCTGGGGGGGGGGGGCACAGGGGGACGTCAGCACCCCAGGACCCCCACTTCCATGAGTGACCCCCCCGCCCAGCGTCGTAGGGCTCAAACCCCACTTTTGGGGGTCAAACTCTTATTTTGGGGGGTCAGCCCCCCCTTTGGGGGTCAACCCCCCCTTTTGGGTCACCCCCCCCTTTTGGGGTTCATCCTACCCCTGTGAGAGCTCAGAGGCCCCTTTTTGGGGTTCACCCCCTCAAAACTCAAACCCTTTTTCTGGGGGGCTCACACCCCCCCACCATGAGATGTCACAAGCCCCATTTGGGCCCCAACCCCCCATTTTGGGGTTAAACCCCCCCTTTTTTTGGGTTAAACCCCCCTTTTGGGGCCCCAACCCACCATTTTGGGGTTAAACCCCCCTTTTTGGGGTTAAACCCCCCTTTTGGGACCCCAACCCCCTTTTTTGGGGTTTAACCCCCCCTTTTTTGTGGCCTAACCCTCCCTTTTTGGGGGTTAACCCCCCTTTTTGGGCCCCGACTCCCCTTTTTGGGGTTAAACCCCGCATTTTGGGATTAAACTCCCCCTTTTGGGGCCGCGACCCCCCTTTTGGGGGTTAAACTCCCCTTTTGGGGCCCTGACCCCCATTTTGGGGTTAACCCCCCTTTTTTGGGGTTAACCCCCCTTTTTTGGGCCCCGACCCCCCTTTTTGGGGTTAAAGCCCCCCTTTTGGGGCCCTGACCCCCTTTTGGGGTTAAACTCCCCTTTTGGGGTTAAACCCTCCCTTTTGGGGCCCTGACCCCCTTTTTGGGGTTAAACTCCGCTTTTTGGGGTTAAACCCCCGCTTTTTGGGCCCCAACCCCCTTTTTTGGGGTTAAGCTCCCCTTTTTTGGAGTTAACCCCCGCCTTTTTGGGCCCTGACCCCCCTTTTTGGGGTTAAACTCCCCTTTTTGGGGTTAAACCCCCCTTTTGGGGCCCTGATCCCCTTTTTTGGGGTTAAACCCCCCTTTTTTGGGGTTAAACTCCCCTTTTTGGGGTTAAACCCCCCTTTTGGGGCCCCGACTCCCCTTTTTGGGGTTAAACCCACCCTTTTGGGGGTCCGACCCCCTTTTTGGGGTTAAACTCCCCTTTTTGGGGTTAAACCCCCGCTTTTTGGTGTTAAACTCCCCTTTTTTGGGGTTAAACGCCCCCTTTTGGTGCCCCGACCCCTTTTTTTGGGGGTTAACCCGCCCCTTTTGGGGCTCAAACCCTTCCTTTTGGGGGGTCCAGACCCCATTGGGGGGGCTCAGCCTCCACCCCCCAGACTCAAACCCATCATTTTGGGGCTCAACCCCCATTTTGGGGCGTGACACGCCCCTCCCCCGCTCCAGAAGCCCCATTTTGGGGTGATTTCAGGCCGTTTTGGGCCGCTCTGCACTGCCCCCACCTACTGCTGTCCCTGCCTCAGTTTCCCTTTTCCCATTTCCCCGAATTTCGCCCCGACCCCCCCGGGACGGAGCGGGGCCGTGACTCACCCCAGAGGCAGGCAGCGAGCTGGGGACACCCCATGGCGGCAGACGGGGGACGCGGTGGCCCCGCGGCGCGGCTGCCGGAGGGGAAGTGGAACCGGACGGCCCCGAAAACCGCTTCCCCCCACCCCCGCCCCACGGCCACCCCCTGCCCCCGCCCTGCCGCGGGCTGAGGCCCGAGGCCGCTCGTGGCACCTAACAGCAGGGAGAACGCTCCCCCGGCCGGGCGGCTGGGGCCTTCTTGCAGATGTTCACCCCATGGTCTCATCCTGCCCGGACATCTGGGTCCCTTCCTGGAGACACCGACCCCATGGTCTCATCCCCAGCTGGACATCTGGGTCCCTTCCTGGAGACACCGACCCCATGGTCTCATCCTGCCCGGACATCTGGGTCCCTTCCTGGAGACACCGACCCCATGGTCTCATCCCCAGCTGGACATCTGGGTCCCTTCCTGGAGACACCGACCCCATGGTCTCATCCTGCCCGGACATCTGGGTCCCTTCCTGGAGACACCGACCCCATGGTCTCATCCTGCCCGGACATCTGGGTCCCTTCCTGGAGACACCGACCCCATGGTCTCATCCCCGCCCGGACATCTGGGTCCCTTCCTGGAGACACCAACCCCATGGTCTCATCCCCAGCTGGACATCTGGGTCCCTTCCTGGAGACACCGACCCCATGGTCTCATCCCCGCCCGGACATCTGGGTCCCTTCCTGGAGACACCGACCCCATGGTCTCATCCTGCCCGGACATCTGGGTCCCTTCCTGGAGACACCGACCCCATGGTCTCATCCCCGCCCGACATCTGGGTCCCTTCCTGGAGACACCGACCCCATGGTCTCATCCCCGCCCGGACATCTGGGTCCCTTCCTGGAGACACCGACCCCATGGTCTCATCCCTGCCCGGACATCTGGGTCCCTTCCTGGAGACACCGACCCCATGGTCTCATCCCCACCTGGACATCTGGGTTCCTTCCTGGAGACACCGACCCCGTGGTCTCATCCCCACCTGGACATCTGGGTTCCTTCCTGGAGACACCGACCCCATGGTCTCATCCCCACCTGGACATCTGGGTCCCTTCCTGGAGACACCGACCCCATGGTCTCATCCCCGCCCGACATCTGGGTCCCTTCCTGGAGACACCGACCCCATGGTCTCATCCCCACCCGGACATCTGGGTCCCTTCCTGGAGACACCGACCCCATGGTCTCATCCCTGCCCGGACGCCTGGATCCCTTCCCAGAAACACCAACCTCGTGGTCTCATCCCTGCCCGGACGCTTGGGTCCGTTCCCGGAGAAGCCGATTGCACAACTTTGACCTCGTTGTCCGCCTGGACACCTGGGTCCCTTTCCCGGAAACACCAACCCTGTGGCTTCATCCCCCACCCAAACTTCTGGGTCCCTTCTGGCAGAACCCTGCCCTGCTGCTCGTCCTCATCCTCATCCTCGTCCTCATCCTCATCCTCATCCTCATCCTCGTCCTCATCCTCATTTATTGTCCCTCCTGGGCAGGAAGAGGCATAAATTAACGGGGGAGGGTGGGCTGGGGGGCGCAGGGGAGCGAGGTGGTGGCCTCTAGGGGGGCCGTAGGTGGTGGGACACAAGGCGGTGGCTGGGCTGGGGGTGGGGGTCCATGGTCAGCAATACTCGGAGTAATCTTCCTCCACGTAGTTTGCGGGGAACCATCCAACCTGGGAGAAGGAGGACACGGAGAAGGAGGACACGTTGGGAGAAGGAGGACACAGTGAGAGAAGGAAGATGTGTTGGGAGGTGGACACGGTGAGAGAAGGAGGATACATTGGGAGAAGGTGGACACGGTGGGAGGAGGACACGGTGGGAGAAGGAGGACACGGTGGGAGAAGGAGGACACGGTGGGAGAAGGAGGACACGGTGGGAGAAGGAGGACACGGTGGGAGAAGGAAGATGTGTTGGGAGGTGGACACTGTGAGAGAAGGAGGATGCGTTGGGAGAAGGTGGACACGGTGGGAGAAGGAGGACACGGTGAGAGAACGAGGACGCGTTGGGAGAAGGTGGACACGGTGGGAGAAGGTGGACACGGTGGGAGAAGGAGGACATGTGGGAGAAGGAGGACATGTTGGAGGAGGACGCGTTGGGAGAAGGACACGGTGAGAGAACGAGGACGTGTTGGGAGAAGGAGGACATGGTGAGAGAAGGAGGATGCGTTGGGAGAAGGAGGACACGTTGGGAGAAGGAGGACATGTTGGGAGAAGGTGGCCATGGTGGGAGAAGGTGGCCATGGTGAGAGAAGGAGGATGCGTTGGGAGAAGGTGGACACATTGGGAGAAGGAGGACACGTTGGGAGAAGGAGGACATGTTGGGAGAAGGTGGACATGGTGGGAGAAGGTGGACATGGTGGGAGAAGGTGGACATGGTGGGAGAAGGTGGACATGGTGGGAGAAGGAGGACGTGTTGGGAGAAGGTGGACACGGTGAGAGAAGATGGACACATTGGGAGGAGGACACGTTGGGAGAAGGAGGACGTGGTGGGAGAAGGAGGACGCGTTGGGAGAAGGAGGACGTGGTGGGAGAAGGTGTGAGGAGCTTGCAGGTGGGGAAAGGGGTGGGGAAGGGTCCGTACCCGCCCGTAGATTTCTCCTTTCCACCAGCCTGGGTGGCCCTTCTTGCTGAGGACGCGGATGACGTCACCCTCGCGCAGCGTCAGCTCCGTCCGGTCCCGGGCGCAGAAGTCATAGCGGGCTTTGGCCGAACCAAAGCTGCGTAGGGCTCCTGGGAGTTGGGGGGGACAGGGACACGGCTGGCTCCCCCGGGTCACCCCCCGTCACCTCTGACGTGTCCCCAGAACCCAACCGTCCCCCCTCGGCCCAGTCCCAACTCGTCCCTCTTGGCCACGTGTCCCTCCCGCTCGTCCCACCGCTGATCCCTCCACCCAACTCTCGGTCGTCACCAAGGACTTGACCCCCGTGACTCGAGCGTCCCCCTCCTCCCAGTCCCAGCCCCCCAGCGGGGGCTCCTCGTTCTCCCTTGGCCTCAGCCATTGCCTTGACCCATCCCTTGCGCGTGTCCCCTCCCTGTGACTCAGCTGTCCCCCCCCACCCGTCCTCTTCACCGGAACCCACGTAGGAGCACCCCGTCCCACCACGTCCATCCCACCACCACCATGATGGGAGACCCCACCGCCTGCACCCCACCGCCTGCACCCCACCGTCACCACCCCACCGTCACCCCACCACCTCCACCCCACCATCACCACCCCAGCGCCACCACCCCACCACCTCTATCCCACCATCGCCACCCCACCGTCACCACCCCACCATGACCATCCCACTACCTCCACCCCACCGTCACCACCCCAGCGCCACCACCCCACCACCTCTATCCCACCATCGCCACCCCACGGTCACCACCCCACCATGACCATCCCACCGCCTACACCCCACCGTCACCACCCCAGCGCCACCACCCCACCATCACCACTCCACCACCTCCAACCCATCACCACCCCAGCGCCACCACCCCGCTGTCACCGTCCCACCGCCTCCACCCCACTGCCACCACCCCACCGTCACCACCCCACTGCCTCCACCCCACCATCACCAGCCCACCATTTCCATCCCACCACCCCGCCTCCACCCCACCGTCACCATCCCACCACCTCTATCCCACCACCTCCACCCCACCGTCACCACCCCACTGCCACCATCCCACCATCACCACCCCACCGTCACCACCCCACAGCCTGCACCCCACCGTCACCACCCCACCGTGACCATCCCACCACCCTGCCTCCACCCCACCGTCACCATCCCACCACCTCTATCCCACCACCTCCACCCCACCGTCACCACCCCACTGCCACCACCCCACCATCACCACCCCACCATCACCATCCCACCACCCCGCCTCCACCCCACCATCACCATCCCACTGCCACCATCCCACCATCACCACCCCACCGCCTCCACCCCACCGCCTCCACCCCACCGCCCCGCCTCCACCCCACCGTCACCATCCCACTGCCACCACCCCACCATGACCACCCCACCGTCACCACCCCACCATGACCATCCCACCACCCCACCACCTGCACCCCACCCCACCCCCCAGGTCCTACCGGGTGGCTGGGGACCACCCCGGCTCTCGGGCTCCTTGAAGGGCACCACGAGCGCGGTGTCAAGGGCTTTGAAGCAATCCTTGAGCGAGTTGCGCTGGTAGAACTCCACCAGCTCCTGCGGACGACGGCGTCGAGCCCTGAGGTCCCCCCGGCCCCCGGCCCCGCTGCGGGGGGCGCCCGAAGGTCTGGGCTGGGGGGACGGGGCAGAGACGGGGCCTCCAGCGCTCACCAGCAGCCCCTTGAACGCCTTCTTCTCGGTGACGCGGTAGAGCCCGTCCGCCGTCATCACCTTGATGTGCTTCACCTCCCCGCGGTACCTGGGCGGGGGGGGGGGGTCGCGGTGGGCGGGGCCCAGGACCCGCGCCCCACCCTGCCCCACCCCCGAAGTCCCCCCGGTCCCCACCTGATGCTGATGGCGAACTCGCCGGCGTCCTTCACCCGCTGGCGCACCAGGAAGGCGCCGTCGCAGCGGGGCAGCAGCAGCTGCTCGGCCTCCCCCCGCTCCATGGGGCCAGCGTACCTGGGGGGGGACGGGGCGGGGGTCCTCAGCGCCCCCCCGCCCCCCAAGCTGGCACCCCCTGCCCCTTCCCTGGGGCGACTGGCGGGGATTTGGGGATGGAGGAGGGGCTGGGGGGGGCAACCTGGAGGAAGGATTTGGGGGTGGGGGGCACCGGGAAGGTTTGGGGCCCGTGGGGAATGGTTTGGGGGGCCCTAGGAGCCAGGGGGTGATCACGGGAAGGACGAGGGGCCCAGAAGAAGATTTGGGGGCTCTGGTGTCAAGGGGGTGACCCCGAGGGAGGATTTGGGGGGGTGGGCAGGAAGGACGGAGGAGCTCAGGGGAGGATTTGGGGTGACCCCAGGAAGGACCCCAGGGGAGGGGGGAGGGGTGGGGAGACCCCCAGGGACTCCGGGAGCCCGGAAGAGGATTTGGGGTGCCCCGGGGGGGGCCCCAACACCGACCAGGGGTAGGCGGAGAGATCCGGCAGCGGCACCTGGGGGAGAGAAGCAGAGTTGGGGATCAAGGGGGGCAGAAGGTGACTCCCCTGAGACCCCCGCCCCCCCAAATCCCAGGAGACCCCAAACATCCTGGGCACACGGGAGTGGGTGCCGGGGCTCCTGGGGACGTTTTGGGGTCCCCGCACTCACGCTGATGAAGGGTCTCACGGCGGCGCACGGGAACCAGCCCAGGTCACCGTTGGCCATGTTCCTGCCCTGGGGATGAAGGACCGTGGGGCCGGGGGGACCTTAGGAGGGTCCTCCCTGCCCCCCAGGAGGCTGGAAGGACCACGGGGGTCCAGCTCCAGCTCCACTGTGAGGGTTCGGCATGGCCACGGGGGTCCAGCCCCATCACGAGGTCCAACCCAACCGCGGCTCCCCAGCTCATCGTGCTCTAGCCCATCTTGTGGGGGTCCAGCATGGACGTGGGGGTCTGTCCCAGCCCGTCATGAGGGTCCACCCCACCACGGCCATGGTGGTCTGCCCCCATAGTGGAGCTCCATCCCAATGTGGCCATGGTGGTCTGCCCCCATAGCGGAGGTCCATCCCAGCACGGCCATGGTGGTCTGCCCCCATAGAGGAGGTCCATCCCAGCACGGCCATGGTGGTCTGCCCCCATAGTGGAGGTCCATCCCAGCACGGCCATGGTGGTCTGCCCCCAGAGCGGAGGTCCATCCCACCACGGCCATGGTGGTCTGCCCCCATAGAGGAGGTCCATCCCAGCACGGCCATGGTGGTCTGCCCCCATAGCGAAGGTCCACCCCAGCGTGGCCATGGTGGTCTGCCCCCATAGCGGAGGTCCATCCCAACGTGGCCATGGTGGTCTGCCCCCATAGCGGAGGTCCACCCCAGCGTGGCCATGGTGGTCTGCCCCCATAGCGGAGGTCCATCCCAGCATGGACGTGGGGGTCAGACCCAACAGTGGAGCTCCATCCCAACATGGACCACGAGGGTCCCGTCCTCACCTGCCACCAGAGCTGCTCGGCCTCGGCCACGGTGACCTCCACGATGTCCCCAGGGCTGAGGCGCAGGGCGGGACCCACGGCCCCCGGCGGTGGTGGGACGCCGCTGTAGGGCTGGCTCGCCTCCATCTTGGGCAACCCTGCGAGGAGGACACGCGATGGGGGGAGTGAACCCCACCGGCCGGGGCCCGGCCGCGCCCTCCGCCCCCGACCGCGCGGACCCAACCGGCCGGGGCCCCACGTTGTCCTCACCCAGGTCTCCCCACTTCTTCTCGGGGCCGGGCCGCTGCGACTTGTTCTGGGGAGCGAGGAGACCCCCGGTTGGGCCCAAGGTGGGCTGGGGGGGACGTGACGCCCCCCCAAGGCCTCCCCGCTCCCAGTTTTGGGGCGTTTCTGCCCGTTTTGCCTCGTTTTGCTGTTACCTTCCTCGTGCCAGAGCCCGGATCTGCGGGGGGGAAGAGGGAACGCTCGCTACTGCTGCTCCGCGTCGGCCATCTTGTATCCCACAATGCCCCGCTCCCCCAGCCCACCCCAACGCCATGATGCTCCGCTCCCCCCGCTCCCATCCCCTCGCTATCCCACGATGCCTCTCACCGGCGCCGCCCTTGCCGCAGGTCCCCAGCCGCCCCAGACACTCCTTGTGCGCGGGGGCCCGGCACCGGCTGCAGCGGTAGCCCTGGTAGAACATCCCCCTGGGGGGACACAGGGACACGGTCAGCACATGGGGACGCCTCCTCGGCCCACCTGCACCCGTCCACCTCGTCCCACCCAGGACTGGCCCAATCCTACACCCACCTGGGCCCTGAGCGCACCCAGTCCTTGCCCCACCAAGTCCTTGGACTGTTTGGTCTTGGCCCCACCAGCATCGACCCACCTCGGTTTTAACCCACCCAGGCCTTGACCCACCTTGGTCTTGACCCACCTCGGTGTACCCCCACCCAACCATTGACCCACCTTGGCCTCCGCTCAATCCTTGACCCACCTTGGCCTTGGGGCCACTCAGGGCTTGACCCATCAGCTCCTTGACCCACCCAAGACTTGACCCACATCGACATGGCCCACCTGGGCTTGACCCATGTTGGCCTTGTCCTACCCAAGACTCAACCTACCCAATCATTTACCAGCTCAGACCTTGACCCACCCAAGGTTTGACCCACCTTGGCCTCAGCTCACCCAGGTCTTGACCCATGAAGACCTCATCCCACCTCCAATCACCTCCCTGGGGTCTCCCCTTCCCCCAGAGTCCCCCAGCCTCATCTTGCAGGTCTCCCTGTCCCCCATTGTCCCCCCCCCCGGGTAGTGGGGGACATAATTTTGGGGTTCTACCTCAGCAACATCTGGCAGGCCCTGCAGGATGTGGTTTCCTCGAAGGAGAACATCTGGAACTCATGCCCATCGGCCAGCGCGTTCGCGGGGAAGATGTTGGAGCTGGCAAGAGATGCAGGGATCTGGGTCCAGTGGGGGCAAATTGCCCCCCCACCCAAGGGCCACTCAGCTCTCCGTGGGGCAAGTCCCCCCACCGCAGGGTGCAGAGGCACCTACAGGGCCATCTCAAACTGCTCCAACCACTTCTTCTTCAGCTCGTGGGTCTTGAAGAAGAGCTCGTAGCCCTGCAGCCCGGCCGTGTTGACGAGCAGGAAGGTGTGGGTCCACTGCGGGCACAGGTGGGGCTCAGCGGCGCCCGGACGCCGGGGTCCACTGCCACCCGCACGCCTGGAGCCGCTGGGGACAGCACTCCTGGGGCCACCAGGCTTCAACAGATCCACCAGGGACCTGGACGCTTGGGTCCACCAGACCTGGATGCTTGGGACCACCAGGGACCAGGATGCTGGGGTCCACCAGACCTGGACACCTGGGGTCATTGGGAACTGAACACCTGGGGCCACTGGGAACTGGACACATGGGTCCACCAAGGACCTGGACGTTTAGGTCCACCAGACCTGGACAGTTGGGACCACCAGGGACCAGGACACTGGGGTCCACCAGACCTGGACAGTTGGGACCACCAGGGACCAGGACACTGGGGTCCACCAGACCTGGACGCCTGGGTTCGTTGGGAACTGGACACCTGGGGTCATTGGGAAGAGGACACTTGGGGCCACCAAGGACCTGGACGCTTGGGCCCGCCAGACCTGGATGCTCGGGACCACCAAGGACTGGACATTTAGGCCCACCAGACGTGGACCACCAGGGACCACGAGGCCTAGACGCCTGGGGCCACTGGGAACCGGACACCTGCGTCCCAGGGTACCTTCTTGCCGTCACGGGGGCCAAGGCCACCATCCCACAGTTGGTGGCTCTGCAGGTCCACGACGTCTTTGGCCTCGTAGGAGTCCCCGCGGCGCTTGCAGATGATCAGGGCTTTGTCCAGGAGGAAGCCGTACCTGGGGACGGGGACGAGGGTGGCAGCAGGTTCCCGAGGCCGCCGTGGGCCTTGGAGGGGCCCCACCACTGCCCTGGAGTGGCTCCTGCTCTGTGACACGGGTGTCCCCAGGCTGTTCCCATCCTTATGTCCCTGTCAGTGTCCCCATGGGGGTCCGTGTTTCCCCATGTCCCCATGAACGTCCCCCTGGTGTCCCATGGTGCCCCTGTGGCATGCCTAAGTCCCCGTGGGTGTCCCTGTGCTGTCTCCTCATCCCCCTACGTGTCCCCATGTCCCTGTGGTGTCTCCCCATGATGTTGCCGTGATGTCCCCGTGGTGTCCCTACAGTGTCCCCATATCCCCATGAATGTTCTGGTGGTGTCCCCTTGGTGTCCCCACGTTCTTGTGATGTCCCCATGGGTGTCCCTGTGGTGTCTCCATGTCCCCACATCCTTGTGGTGCCTCCCCATGATGTTGCCGTGATGTCCCCGTGGTGTCCCCACGTCCCCGTGGTGTCCCTACAGTGTCCCCGTATCCCCATGAATGTCCCGGTGGTGTCCCCTTGGTGTCCCCACGTTCTTGTGATGTTCCCCTGTACCCATGGGGTGTCCCAGCAGTGTTGCCACTGGTGTCCCCAAGGTTCCTGTGGTGTTCCCGTGTCCCCGTGGGTGTCCCCATGGTGTCCCCATGGTGCCCCTCGCCCCGTCCCACCTGTCCACCTTGGAGCGCCGCTCGGTGCTGGAGACCTTCAGCTCCCCGTCGATTTTGGGGCGCCCAAACTGCGCCAGGGACTGCGGCTGTGCCGGACGTCAGCGGGGACGTGGGGGGACACGTGGGGGGACACGGGGGGTCATGGGAGGGGCAGGGACATGGAGGAACACGGGGACTGGGGCGACTGGGAACACATGGGAGGTTGGGGAGACGTGGGGGACATGGGGATTTGGGGGGAACGTGGGGATTTGGGGGGAACGTGGGGACTTGGGGGGACGTGAGGGACGTGGTGGGGGTCCCAGGGCTGCTGGAGGGTTTTGGTGGGGCTGGGGAGATCCCCACCGCGTTGTGGAGGCGCTCGGGAGGACTGGGGAGGGTCCGGGGGCGCGGGGCGGGTTGGGGGGTCCCGGGGGAGTTGGGGGGTGGGGGTGCCCACCATGTTGTGGAGGCAGAGCTGGATGCTGGTGAGCTGCTTGAGGGTCTCGTTGTCCCGTTTGACCTCGTTCACGCACTGCGCCAGGTCCTGGGGGGCGCCAGTCAGGGACCCCCCGACCCCCGGGGACCCCCCCGAATACCTTCCACCCTCCCCTGACCCTCAGATACCCCCTGGACCCCAAGACCCCCTCAGGAACCCCCAAAGACCCCCACATTTCCCCCAGACCACCCAGCGTACCCCGAGACCCCCCAAGCCCCCAGGAGCCCTCCACGACCCCCAGGAGCCCCCTGACCCCCCAGGATCCCCCCAAGGCCCCTCAGGACCCCTCCAAACCCCCCCAAGATGCACTCAGGACCCCCTAAGACCCCCCAGGATCCCCCCAAACCCCTCCAAGAATGCCAAGACCCCCTCAGGACCACCCCGAGACCTCCCCGAACTCCTCCAAGACCCCCAGGACCCCTCCAAGACCCCTCCAAGAGCCCCAGGACCTCCTCAGGACTCCCCAGGTCCCCCCAGATGCCCCCAAGACCCCTCAAGATCACTCCAAGAATGTCAGGACCCCCTCAGGACCACCTCAAGAGCTCCCAGAACTTCTCCAAGACCGGTAGGACCCCTCCAAGACCCTCCAGTACCCCTCTAAGAAGCTCCAGGTTTCCCCCAGACCTCCCAGAACCCCTCCAAGACCCCCAGAACCCCTCCAAGACCCCCAGGACCCCTCCAAGACCCCCCAGGTTCCCCCCAAGACCCCCAGAACCCCTCCAAGATGCCTCCAGGACCCCCCAGGACCCTTCCAAACATCCCGAGGTCCCCCCTGCCATGCCCCAAACCACTCCAAGACCCCCTGAGGTTCCTCCCCAGCCCCACCCCCCAACCTCTCCAGGGCCCCCCATCCCCTCCCCCACTCCAGGACCCACCTTCATGGCGTCCAGGGCCACCCGCAGCCTCTCCCGCTCGCCCGGTTCTGGGGTCAGCTTCACCAGCTCCTGGGGGGCGGGGGGCGGGGTCAAGGCTGCCCCCTTGCCCCCCCCACCCCCAGCCCAGTGGGACCCAGGCGTTTGGGGCCCCCGAGGGACCCAGATGTGGCCCAGGTGTCCCAAACGTGCCCCAAAGAACCCAGGTGTGCTCCAGGTGTCTCCTCTTGTCCCCAAGGGACCCAAACTTGTCCCAAGGAACCCAGATGTGCCCCAGGTGTCCCTAAGGAACCCAGGCGTCCCCCGAGGGACCCAGATGTGCCCCAGGTGTCCCCAAGGAACCCAGGTGCCCCCCAAGGGACCCAGATGTGCCCCAGGTGTCCCCTCTGTCCCTAAGGGTCCCACACGTCCCCCAAGGGACCCAGATGTGCCTCAGGTGTCCCCTCTGTCCCCAAGGGTCCCACACGTGCCCCAAGGGACCCAGATGTGCCCCAGGGGTCCCCAAGGAACCCAGGCGTCCCCCGAGGGACCCAGATGTGCCCCAGGTGTCCCCAAGGAACCCAGGTGCCCCCCAAGGGACCCAGATGTGCCCCAGGTGTCCCCCCTGTCCCTAAGGGTCCCACACGTCCCCCAAGGGACCCAGATGTGCCCCAGGGGTCCCTAAGGAACCCAGGCGTCCCCCGAGGGACCCAGATGTGCCCCAGGTGTCCCCAAGGAACCCAGGCGTCCCCCAAGGGACCCAGACGTGCCCCAGGGGTCCCCCCTGTCCCCAGGGGGGCGAGCAGACCTGGAGGAGGAGGTGGTACTTGAGCACCCGCTGCATCGGCACCATCAGGAGGTCCCGCAGGGAGAAGCGCCCATTGTTGGCTCGTTGGGAGCACTCCTGGGGGGTCACGGGGGGTCACGGGGGGTGACAGGGGTCACGGGGGGCCCTCAGGGACGTGGGGGTGGGGGGTCCGAGCCCACCTGCAGCTTCATGCGCAGGTCGGTGTTGGCGGCCAGGTGGTCCAGGCGCCGCGCGGCCGCTTCCACCTGGCTGCAGTAGCGGCCGTAGAGCAGGAACCTGCGGGGGCCATCACCCCAGTCCACCCCAGTCCACCCCAGTCCACCCCGCACCCCCCAAAACGCGCCCGGAACCCAGCCCAAACCAGTTAAAACCAAGAGCCGGCGCCGGCCCGGGAGCGGCCCCCCCCCAAGGGGCCTGGAATTGGAGCCAAAATTGGCGGAGTTGGCCCCAAGTTGGACCCCAGGTTGGGCCCAAACTGGAGAAGGGTGGAGCTGATGCCAGACCCCAAACGGATCTGAAACTGGGCCTGGAACTGGGAGAACTGGCCCCAAACCGGGCCTGAAATGGACGGAATTGGCCCCAAAATCCGACCGGACGTTGGACCCCAAAATAACCCCAGACCGGGCCGAAAACCGCTCCCGGATTTTCCAAAATGGACCCTAAAATGCCCCCCCCACCCCGTACAGCAGTTCCCCCCCAGGACTCCCCTGAGCCCCCCATTGCCCCCCAGCACCCCTAGCGCCCTCCCAGGATCCCCCTGAGGCCCCCCCCCCCAGGACCTCCCAGCACCTCCCAGTGCTCACCAGGACCCCCAGTGCCCCCCCCCCAGGACCCCTATTACCCCCCAGGACCTCCCAGTGCCCCCCAGGACCCTCCCAGCACCTCCCATTGCCCCCCAGGACCCCCAGTACCCCCCCAGGACCCTCATTGCCCCCCCTAGGACACCCAGTGCCCCCCCTCAGGACCTCCATTGCCCCCCCCAGGACCCCCAGTGCCCCCTCCCAGGACCCCTATTGCCCCCCCCAAGACCCCCTAGTGCCCCCCAGGACCCTCCCAGCACCTCCCATTGCCCCCCAGGACCCCCAGTGCTCCCCATTGCCCCCCCCCCGCACCCCCCAGTGCTCCCCAGTGCCCCCCTCAGGAGCCCCAGTGCTCCCCATTTCCCCCGTCGGACCTCCCAGTGCCCGCCCAGGACCCTTATTGCCCCCAGGACCCCCCCCCCAGTGCCCCCCCGGCCCCCCCAGTGCCCCTCACCTCTCCTTGTAGGCGAGGAAGAGGGAGGGCAGCCCGCGCCCCCCGGGCCCCCCAGCGCCCCCCGCAGCTCCCCCACGAACAGGCGGTGCAGCTGCAGCAGCTCCTGGGGGGGCGGGGGGGGTCACCCACCGAAAGAGGGGGGACCCCCCCCCAGGACCCCCTAACTGTGCTTACTGGGGGTTACTGGGAGCACTGGGAGGGGGAACTGAGGGGACTTGGACGTTACCGGGCATTTCTGGGAGCGGTGGGAGGGGTTACTGGCAGCACTGGGAGGGCTACTGGGAGAACTGGGAGGGGTTACCGGCAATTTCTGGGAGCAGTGGGAGGTGTTACTGGGAGATACTGCAGTTAGTGGGAGAGGTTACTGGGCATTTCTGGGAGCACTGGGAGGGGTTACTGGGAGATACTGCAGTTAGTGGGAGAGGTTACTGGGCATTTCTGGGAGCACTGGGAGGGGTTACTGGCAGCACTGGGAGTACTGGGAGCTTACTGGGAGCACTGGGAGAGGTAACTGGGGGGACTTGGACATTACTGGGCATTTCTGGGAGCAGTGGGAGGGGTTACTGGGGGTTACTGGGAGGAGTTACTACCAGCACTGGGAGCTTTGAGGGAGGAGGTTACTGGGAGGAGTGAAATGAGGTACTGGGCATTACTGGGAGCACTGGGGCGGGGGTTACTGGGAGCCCTAGGGGTTACTGGCAACAGCGGGAGGGGTTACTGGGAGTACTGGGAGAGATTATAGGGAGCACTGGGAGCCCTGGAGGGTTACTGGGAGGAGTGGGATGGGTACTGGGCGTTACTGGGAGCAGTGGGAGGGGCTACTGGGAGCACTGGGGGGGACTGGGAGCACCTCGATGTTGATGAAGATGCTCTCGAGGTCTTGGGGCTGCAGGAAGTGGCGCAGCGGCCGCAGGAAGTGCTGTGGGTACTGGGGTTACTGGGAGCACTGGGAGGGGGCACTGAGGACATTGGGGGAACCTGGCCCTGTGCCCCATGTCCCCAGTGTCCCCATGTCCCCCTGTCCCCTTATTTCCCCCGAGCCCCCTCGTGTCCCCCCTCCAGTGTCCCACCGTGTCCCCAGTGTCCCCCCACATCCTCAGTGTCCCACCACATCTGTGGTGTCCCACCACGTCCTCGATGTCCCCACATCCCGCCGCGTCCCCAGTGTCCCCTTATTTCCCCAATGTCCTCCCACGTCCCCATGTCCCCTTGTTCCCGAAGGTCCTCAGGGCCCCCAATGTCCCCCCACATCCCTCACGTCCCCTCGTGTCCCCCGAGTCCCACCACATCCCCAAGGTCTCCAATGTCCCCCCACATCCCCAATGTCCCACCACGTCCCAAATGTCCCACCACATCCCCTTATTTCCCCAATGTCCTCCCACACCTCCCATGCCCCCCGTGTCCCCAAAGGTCCCCTGTGTCCCCAATGTCCCCTTATTTCCCCAGTGTCCCCCCACATCCCCATGTCCCACCATGTCCCCAGTGTCCCCAATGTCCCCAATATCTCCCCACATCCCCATGTCCCCCCACGTCCCCACTGTCCCACCACGTCTCCAGTGTCCCCAATGTCCCCTTATTTCCCCAATATCACCCCACATCCCTCATGTCCCCTCGTGTCCCCAGTGTCCCACCACATCCCCAGTGTCCCCCATGTCCCCTTATTTCCCCAATGTCCCCCCACATGCACATGTCCCACCACATCCCCAATGTCCCACCATGTCCCAAATGTCCCCCACGTCCCCTTATTTCCCCCAATGTCCCCCCACATCCCCATGTCCCATGTCCCCAATGTCCCCCACGTCCCCTTATTTCCCCAGTGTCCCACCACATCCCCATGTCCCACCACATCCCCAATGTCCCACCACATCCCCAATGTCCCCCACGTCCCCAATGTCCCCCACGTCCCCTTATTTCCCCAATGTCCCCCCACATCCCCATGTCCCACCACATCCCCAATGTCCCCCCACATCCCCATGTCCCCCACGTCCCCTTACTTCCCCAATGTCCCACCACATCCCCAATGTCCCACCATGTCCCAAATGTCCCCCACGTCCCCTTATTTCCCCAATGTCCCACCACATCCCCATGTCCCACCACATCCCCATGTCCCACCACATCCCCAATGTCCCCCACGTCCCCTTATTTCCCCAATGTCCCCCCACATCCCCATGTCCCATGTCCCAAATGTCCCCCACGTCCCCTTATTTCCCCAATGTCCCACCACATCCCCCTGTCCCATGTCCCCAATGTCCCCCACGTCCCCTTATTTCCCCAATGTCCCACCACATCCCCCTGTCCCATGTCCCCAATGTCCCCCACGTCCCCTTATTTCCCCAATGTCCCCCCACATCCCCATGTCCCATGTCCCAAATGTCCCCCACGTCCCCTTATTTCCCCAGTGTCCCACCACATCCCCAATGTCCCACCATGTCCCAAATGTCCCCCACGTCCCCTTATTTCCCCAGTGTCCCACCACATCCCCATGTCCCACCATGTCCCCAGTGTCCCCAATGTCCCAATATCTCCCCACATCCCCATGTCCCACCACATCCCCAATGTCCCCCCACATCCCCATGTCCCCTGTCCCCAATGTCCCCCACGTCCCCTTATTTCCCCAATGTCCCCCGTGTCCCCAGAGGTCCCCCGTGTCCCCCCGCTCCCCGGCCCACCTGGCAGATGGACTCGAGGGTCTCGGTGTACCTCTCCTCCGTCTGTCTCAGCTCCTGGAGGCAGCAGAGCCGCCGGTCCACCTCCACCTTCTGCGGAGACAGCGGGACCCCCGCGTCCGGGTGGGGTGGGGACACCCAGTCACCCGCGAGGGGACACCCGGGGCTGGGGGGGGGACACCCACCGTCGCCGGGGGGGGCTCCACCCTCATCAGATCCTCGTAGATGTCGTCGCCGTCGTCCCCCTCGCCTTCCACGCAGTCGTAGAGGTCGTCGTCTTCCTCCGCCGTGTCGCTGCGTGGCCACAGCTCGGGACCCCCGCCTCGTCCCCCGCGTCCCCCCAGCCCTCCCAGTTACCCCCCGGTGCTCCTCTAACGCCTCCCAGTTCCCCTGTTACTCCTTTAATCCCCCCCCATCCCCCCCCTAATGCCCCCAGTACCCCTCAGTACCCCCTAGTGCCCCTCTAATGCTCCCTGGTGCCCCGATATCCCCCAGTACCCCCCCAGTGCCCCCGTAATGCCCCCTGGCACCCCCTAACCCCACCAGTACCTCCCAGTGCCCCTCTAATGACTCTTAATACCCCCAATATCCCCTAATAACTCCTAATACCCCCCAATATCACCCAGTACCCCCCTAATGACTCTTAATACCCCAATATTTGGGGAGAAGCTGTTCAGTAGGGCCTGTTGTGATAGGACAAGGGGTAATGGGTTTAAATTAGAAGGAGGTAGGTTTAGATTAGATATTAGAAAAAAATTTTTTACAATGAGAGTTGTAGAGCACTGGAACAGGTTGCCCAGAGAGGTGGTGGATGCCCCATCCCTGGAAATGTTCAAGGCCAGGCTGGATGAGGCTCTGAGCAACCTGATCTAGTCAGGGATGTCCCTGCTTCTTGCAGGGGGTTGGACTAGATGACCTTTGAAGGTCCCTTCCAACTCTAACCATTCTATGATTCTATGATTCTATATCCCCCTAATGACTCCTAATACCCCTCTAATATCCCCCAATACCCCCAATGACTCGTAATGTCCCTAATATTCACTAATAGCCCCTAATATCCCCC